>OU426982.1:101722064-102922064 GCA_911387785.2 Aelia acuminata | reverse complement strand
TTACAGTAAATAAGATGAAATTTTTATTTTATAAAATAAAGTAAAGATGAATCAAACATTGTCTCAAGTGTCATGATGTGATTTGTCAGGTATGGAGTGGTTATAAAGCCAGTTTGCTCGCACATCTTACACCCATTTGAAAGTAAACAATTTGCCATTTTATTTAGACCTCCTCACAATTCGATTCCTTGTGATGATATAGAAACAAATGTATCCTTCAGTTTTAATTTTAAAGTAAGTGGAAATTACTCAAATAAATTAATATTTTATATATTCGTTTATTATTTATTTTATCATACACTAACAGTGAAATAATAACTAACTTATTAAGTATGCTAAGTTGGGAAGGCAAAGATTGTTATGTGTCCATTACTTAGTAGCTAATATTGTGCTTACTTGAAAATAATTGTATAAGTAATTAATAGCATTGGACATTCTAGTTTGTTCGGGAAAGTAGTTTTTTCCCCGAGGGAGAACTTAATTGTATTTTTCAGCAGCTAACTTGACACTTTAGCCTCAAAATCGTTTTATGCTTTGTCAGATTATAGCTGGATTGATATTATGAAGTAGTTTACAGTTGGTACTCTTTTAACCCTTTAACGGTCTCAGGCCTCTCTGGAGGCCTGAACTCAGAAATATTCAAACCGGGTGGGAAGGCCGCGGCAAGAGTTCTTATGGGTTCCGTTAGACTTCAGGAGTTTCAGGATGACATATCGAGGGTCTCCGCCTCTGGGGGCCGAGAAATCCCGAAAAGTGTCGAATTCAGGCCTCCTGAGAGGCTTGTGAGGGTCCCAGGTACCTGTAATGGCGGTTGCCTTTCTAGAAGCGCTTGTGAATGTTTGTGTATTGTGTTCCTCAATCACTCCCTATATCATTATAAATATATGTAATCATTTACTTATACATTACTAATGTTATTTAAATTGATTTTTATTTAGATCTTTTTGTCGCATACTTGTTATTGACTAATAAGTTTTAAAATTTTAGATGAAAAAAGTTTGATTTTTTTTTTCAATGGTTTTTCATTGATCTAAAATGGAACTAATTATACTTTGTATCAATACCTCTATATTATTCCTAAAAACGAATTATTTTTGTAGCTCTTTCCCCTTTATTTGCAGCCGAGATACTTGATCCGGCACTAAATACCCCCATTACTGGCTGGAGTTCTTACTATACCGAAATGCCACAGCCGCCTACGCTGAGTCAGCATTTCGATGTCCCAATGGACACATGGACATCAATGTATCTATATTTCGTTGGAAGAAAAAAGTTTATAAAACAAGGAAATTAAGAAAATATTAATTTGATCAACCTTCAGCTTATCTGTCCCAGGTCGATACAAGCAGTCGCTTATACTGGCAAGGTGGACCACGCCCAACCCGGAAAAGGACTTGTAAAACGTGTTGTTCAAGAAGCAATCGCGTCATACGAGAACAGGGGATTTATACTTTATTTCGGTAATTTCCTATCGAGTATAAAACTCGCGTGGAACTTACTGAAAAAAAGGTTTTGTTGGTTTTACAACCTATTGCATATAAGTGTATTTTTACTTTTCGCCATATAATTGCTGAATAGCAATAGAGTTTCTTTTGGGAAGCGAGAAGCGAGGATGGAAGAGGGTTCAACCGCCGCGGCCCTTTACAGGAGGCGCTGTGCTGCATGGTGGGTTTGCATTTTGATTACTCTGTGTGCGCATAAGCCTCTAGAGAGGCAATCGCCCTTAACTTCCGGCAAACATTTTTTTTTTCAAAATGATTTCAAAAATGGTCATTTGAGGTCCCATGGAAATTATATACAATACCAATTTGCTTCCAACTATAACAGCGAAATGTGCCCGTTAAGGGGTTAAATAAGGAAAGTTAAAAGCATTGTCTTTATCATAGTTTTATGTGTATGGAAAAGATGTATTGACAAAACACCAGTGCTGGAATTGGTTTTTCAAAATTTTGTTTCTGATAATTTTGAAGCACCATTTTGTTTCTGATAATTTTGAAGCACCATGTTATGGAAATACAGTCGAAGATGATTTAAAAACATTTAAGGCATTAATTGACTCTACCTGGCAAATAATTCTAGAGATTGGCATAGATAAATAAATTAGATATTTATATACTGTTCTAAGGTTTTATGCTTAAAGTGAACACCTTGTATGTTTATTAAAATTAAATAGTAGAGACAAAAATGATTAAAGCTATACAATGTATTAGAAAGGTAAGTCCCTTTTGTGTGTATACTTTGGTTGGTGTACCTTGTGTAAAATCTTCCGATAGACCATAAAAGTATGGTTATAATAAAACTGTAAATAGTCCTTGAAGTAGAAGAAGAAATTAATTTTTATTCTGGTACATCTAGTCCGCTAAAAATAACAATGCATATATAAATCCAGAGTCCTTTGTCTGGCTAGTTATGAATTAAGTTAACAAAAATAAAATAAAAGCGAACACCAGAAAACAGAACAAGCAACAGGATAAAGCTACATTATAACATTTGAATATTGAGCAAGGTAAGTTCATTCGCTTCAAAACGTTTTAGCTTAAAAAACAATTTAAATAAGCAACAACAGGAAAAAACAAAACAAATAAATATACACCAGTTTTCACCAAGTTAATGTTGATTTGACTATTTTACATACTTATGGAAGATTGATGATTAACACATTCATGCCGGCGTCAACCACCAGTGGCCCGCACTGTCTCATCGGACACCTTAGTCAATCACAAAACTACCCTAGACTATTGGGTATTAGGTAGGATTATATTGTTTATTTTATCATTGTTGGATTGTCAATACTGCATAATGCCTTTGAATAACTCCCGTCCGATAGAGTGAAAATCATTAAGCTCAGCCACCAATGGGCGAGGGGCACGAATTACAGTGCTGGCGTGAACGTTTTAAGGAGGTGTAGAAATAATTGGGTTTTGAAGGAAGTTAGAGATAAAGTTTTATGGATGGAAGCAGCTAAGGAATTCCAAAAGGAAGCACCAAGGTTTGTAAATGATTTTGTGAAAGAGGCAGGTTGGTAGGAAGGGATGTATTGGTTTAAGGTTCGAGATCTGGTATTTAGAGAATGATTAAAGGAACAGGATGTAAACATGTTGAGGATATCTAGGACGCCTAGGAAGTATTACTGTCGGAAAAGTGGGTCAAGCTAGTTTTTCAGCATAGAAATCAGAGATATGGGAGGTGCCTGGGGACACTGAAGATGTATCTAATAAAACATTCATTAGTCTCTTCAAACTGAACTGACGGGTTTTTGAGGGCATGAACGGGTTCTTTGGAACTGTTTAATGATAGCAATGGATCTTCGGGTGATTTGGGAAATATGGTTATTCCATGACAAGTGCTTGTCGAAGATCACTTTTAGGTTTCTGACATGGGGGTGGAAACGAATTGGTTGGTTTTTGAGTAAGAGTAAGGGGAAGTAAGGAAGGGAATTAAGAAGATGCTTTGAGCCGATCAGGATGTCCTTGGGTTTTTTATACTCCCTATGGTTTAATTGTTCTTGATATTGGAAATATATAAATAATCCTTGTGCAAGTTTGATTGTAACAATGTGGTTAATTTTTGGAATGATATTTAATGGTCTTAAGTGATAATTATATAAATACCTGGAAAGGGAAAGGTAACTTTGGTTGTTTTGAGGTCATTTAGTTAATTTACCAGTTACCACTTAGCTAAGTTACCAATTACCACTTGGTTAATTTACTATGCTTAACAGAGCTACCACCACTTCACTCCATCTTTCTAGGCTTGTACTTAGAGTTATTAATATATTGCATGTAATTTTTATAACATATGAATATACATAAAATATATTTTGTTCTTATAGCTTCCATTGAATATTCTGTCTTTTTTATATTCCAATATTATTTAAATAAAAGATCCATGGGTTTTAAAATACTATTGTGTAATATAATTAGGAGGATATAACAACTTTCAAATTCAAAATTGCCAGAAACCACTTTTGGCACTAGTTTGACAATACATCTTCACATATGGATAATTTTTTTCTTTCTTGAACATCATTTTTACGTGTTCGGTAGTAAAAAATTCTGACAATACTGCTTTTCAGTTTCCATTTATGAAAGGTCACTGATTAAAAGCTACTGCATAGAATCAATTGAACTTTGTCACAAACCAAGCATTCCTATATCCGCTCTCAAAATATTAAATGATTACGCGGCTTAAGCATCAAATTGGCTGTTAGAAAATACAACTTTATCCTGTGTTAGTGTTCGGGCTGTAACTTTCCATTTAACCCATTTAATGTTCCAATTTTTGTATTGGGCAATAAATTAAATTTATTATGTGATTCTCTTTTGTCTATGAGTCCATCATATTTTGTTGTATATAGGTAAGCTGTGGTCCTTGCATACCAGTAAATGTCAGTGCCTCTATTACGAAACCATATCTTTGCACCCCAGACAGTTTTGATTTTGGATATGTAAAAATTGGCTACAAGAGGTATTTGAAGTTCATTGTGAGTAATGTGTACGTATTTTTTGGAGTTATATATTATATTATGTAGAAGATATATTATTTTCAAAACTTAAAGATTTATATTTGATTACAAACTATGAAAAAATTTATTTTAATGTGGTGTGCCTACTACAACAGATTTTTTTTCATGGTTTTTAATGTTCAATACCAAACTCTTGGCTATTATTCTTGTTGGTTGTGTTATCCTGAATTTTTCACAGAAATACTGTTGACTGTGAGTGGTTTGCATTTATAAGACCATTGAAGACATATCGAGTGAGCGATCCTGACTTTAATGAAAAAGGTAATCCATTTACTGTTCAGCCTGTCTATGGGTATGCCAAGCCTAAATCAAAGTTTATCATCACGATTGGATTTGAACCTACAGAAGAGGTAATGATTGATTTTTTTTTTTTTTTTTTTTTTTTTTTATTAAAAGAGAACTCTTATCTTTACACTATTAGTTATATAATATTTTCATTGAGCCAGGAAAACAAAGATATTTATTTGTCAAGTGAGGATTTGGATTGAGAGCATGAAAGTATGAAGAAACAATTTTTTCTTATCCTAGTATGGTGAGAATAATTCTCTCACCAGTTCGATTCATTTCATATTATATATATATATATATATATGCAAAAAACTAATTGTGTGGTGAACAGGTCTATTTGGTCCATTAATTTAGTAATCGCTTCTGGCGGTCAAAAAGTGAAGCAACGCTTTGTTCAAAACTTTATTCCAGAAAGTTATAAATATGATAATAATTTAATCTCAAGAAATAAAATGGTTTCAGTATTAACCCTTTAACCAGGCGGGACGTATATATGGGTCCTAAAATATTTGTTATTTTTATTATTATTTATATATGTATATTCACGTAGATACATGTATCTATGACTAATACCTCTGTTTTACCAAACTATAAGTCCCACCAGTTCCAGAGCACAACATATATTTTAAGGACGCATTTATATGTCCCGCCCGGTTAAAGTGTTAATGAGATGATTGGAATTATTCAGGAAAATTTATACTGTGTAAACAGGCCTTTAGTTGTTCTATTTTGGAAGCACACACACATGAAAGAGTTGGTCAAAATATGATAAATTTGATATTAGACCTAGCATCTAATCCAACAATACTTAAAAATTTCACTAAATAGAATTTACATTACATCCATCACAATGTTGGAATTCAGAAAAACATGTAGCCTAACAAATATTTCCCTTTCCATGATAGCTGTCACCCACATACATATGGATATGTTAACTTTAAATTTAAATTGAATTTGATGAAATAGATACAATATTTTCCAACATTCCTCCAACTCTGGACCAAATCAAATGAGCCATTTATGAAACAGAGTTGTATGAAGGAAAATATGGTGGCACATCCCAAATCATAATATAAAATAAGTATTATTTCTATTACTATTAAGAAATTTCAGTACTAAATTATTTATACAATATTATATATTCAAACTAATAAAATATGAAAAAGTTAAAACATATTATTATTTACAATATTATTAGGTACTTATTCTCAAAAAACAATTCTACAAAAAATTATATTTGAATTGAATTGAGTAAGAATATTTTAAAAATAAAATTACAAAAACTCATTACTTTGTGGCTGCTCAGTTGACTTCTCAGGCAGAGTTTCAGTATCGACAAATCTCCTCGTTCTTGTCCCTAAAAATTTGTATAGATAGTTTTTTGTTCTTTTACTAATCCATTGTCACTGGATAATGTAATATAATAATAAATTATAATATAAGTAGGGAGAATAATTTAAAAGTTAGACAAAATAAAGAAATAGGATTGTTAAAAAAATCTTTTAATTATTAAATACTTACTTCTTTCAATTGCTTATGCCGCTATACAGAACAGATGATTGGTGCATACCAGAGTGGCTTTTGAAAAGTTAAGTCCACCGTAGACCAAATCTTCAGCCTGAGAGGTATATTAGAGCGAGGGCATGAGTACAAGCTGAAGACCCACCATTTGTTCATAGATTTTAAGTCAGCTTACGACAGTGTTAACAGGGAGGAGATCTTTAAAGCCCTAGAGGAATTTCGGATCCCATCTAAGCTGTTTCAACTGGTGAAGCTAAGCCTGAGGGAGGTCAGATGTTCAGTACGAGTAAACGGTGAGCTGTCAGAGGGAATTCAAGTAATCGAAGGGACTGAGGCAAGGTGATGCTCTTGCTTGCCTACTATTCAACATTGCTCTCGAAAAGGCTGTAAGAGACTCAGGAATCCAAGTTGGAGGGACAATCTTCAACCACTCGGTGCAGTTGCTGGCTTACATGGATGATTTGGACATTATTGGGCACTCCCACACAGTTGTCTTAGAAGCATTTATAGCACTGATAGGCCCACCTGGCGATTGGGATTGGAGGTTAACCAGTCCAAAACAAAATATATGGTGACTGATGAGGTTCCTGCACTTGGAGAAATCGTGAAGTTTAGAGCCTTTTTTTTTAAAGAAAGTTTCCCAGTTCATATACCTCGGATCCGTACTTTCTCAAAATAATGAGATTGCTGTAGAAATAAGGAAGCGCATCATCTGAGCAACTCGATGCTACTTTGGGCTTAGGAAACAGTGCAACCAAAGTACACCTATACAAAACCATTGTCCGCCCAGCACTGCTCTATGGCTCTGAGATCTGGACAATCTCCAAGGCCCAAGAGAATGAACCACGGGTTTTCAAAAAAAAATACTGCGGAGAATTTTCGGTGGTATACTTAGGGAAAACAACTGGAGGAAAAAGACGAACCAGGAAGTTTGTGGTCTGTTTAAGGAGCCTGATATAGTGCAGACCATCTAAGTTGGATGTCTTAGATGGGCAGGCCATGTGGCCCATATGCTAGAATCAGAGGTGCCAAAGAAAATGCTGAGCGAGCCCTTAGAAGAAGGACAACCTCGGTTGAGGTGGAAAGATGCAGTGGCCAATGACGCAAGGAATATCCTGGGCGCACGGAACTGGATGGCAGCCTCACAAAATCACGATGAATGGTGGAAGCTGTTGGTGGAGGCCAAGACCCGTAACCGGGTTGTAGTGCCGCGATAAGTAAGTTAGTACTTCTTTCAGATGGCTGTCATCTTGCATTCCTCTTCATGCGTTCCATTTTCAATTACATTAAATTAAAATTCAAAATAAAACACTAAACTTATTAGCAATTGAGTGAAAAATTAAAAAAATCAGTACTTTGTCTAGAAAGCAGATATGAGAAAACCTAAAACGCCGAAATGACCATTATGAGCCAGTGCAGGTAGCTGACTAACTAACTAAAAACTGTCCCTCCTGGCCAGCACCTCTTGTAGATAGGATAGAAGCTATCTGAAAACGTCCCTGAGATGTGGCTGGCCACCTGGGCTCGCCGAGTACCACGTCCCTGGGACGTGGCTGGCGTTGAATGTGTTAATGACTGAGGTTTACTTTTACACCATTCTTGTAAGGGATGAATGGCAGGTACAGTTACTGTACACAAATAGGTCAATGGAGATTTCAATTTCAATTTAGTAACAAAATTAGCTAACTGATGTCCAACGAATGGCCTAGTGACTGTAGAAGGGTTTATCCCAAGCAAGTCACTTTTTGGTTTAATTTAATCATTGATAATGTAAACTGGTGGTGGTATGTATTATTAGCTGTATAATTGTAATATATGGATTTGGATTAGTGATTATTCAGTTTTATATTTATCTTTTGTTCAAATGTTTAGGCACTTTATGATGTGGTCCTTCAATTTATAATAAACATGAACCCTAAAAGTGTTGCGATTCGTTTGAAAGGCTATGGATTAAAACCACATTTAATTGCAGACAAGATTTCCTTTGGATATTGTATTCCTTATTCTGAGCCATTAAGAGAAAGGTTAATCGTTCGAAATCCATGTTTATTTCCTGTTAAGGTTTATGTCTTAGGATCTCCTAAGTAAGGCCTTTGATGATTTCTTAATGTAAATGACTAATTATTTCCTCTAAATTTTTTTAAATAATAATTGATATGATAATAGTTTAATCTAATGAAATAAAAAGGTTTTAGGATTAATGAGATGAATTGGGATATTTAAATGTATTCATTTTTGAGAATATTTTTCCAATAATAGCTGCTTGTTCATTCAACATAAACAAGCAACACAAAAACATAAAACGTTAACTAGATAAAAAGAATTCTATATTGACAAGAACAGGGCGCTTACTGATTATTAAGCAGTGACTGTTATACCTAACCTCACACTCACTGATAACACAAAAAGCCATTTAGCATAGCCCAATCTCAACTTAAAGAAACCCGCTGGGTTTGTTTTTATTCCATTTGAGCTAAGAAAAGTAATCAAGTTTTTGAAACAACTCAGCAGGTACAAGTGAAGTGAAGCAGGCATAAGGCATGATGATAGTGTATGTTAGATTTCTGATATGGAACTGGGGACAACAAAAGAAAAACAATTTCTTGGAGTTATTTGACTATCCACGCTATAGTATACATATAGTTTTACAGGAACACTCAAGACATAGATAGTGAAGCCAGTGAAGGCTGGCTTGTAAAATTAAAAAATCGTCATGGTATTCAGCATCTGGCTGTTATGAGGTGTTGATTTCAAGAGGCATTCTAGCTGTTGGAACTATTAAACAATTTTTTAAAATAAAATGTCCATATCTTGTCAAGGAACAAATTTATAAAGGCGATGAAAGTGGTATTTTTTGGATCACTTTCACTGACTTACACTGTAAGGAACCATCTGCTCCTGGTCGAATCTTTTCTAATGAAAGTTAACTTTCATGCCATTTTCAATCACAACTGAGGTGGTGCTACTGCTATATTACTAATAGGTTTGGCCTATTCTGACAGGTAATTCTCATCAAATCCTTTTCAGTTATTAGCTTTGTCATTTCGCAGCATTTGACTTCCGCTCCCTCAAAATACAACATATTGTATATATTGCATCCTAGGAAAAATACCCATTTATCTCAAAAAATAGAACTCTAGAGGAATTTAATTGTAAAATTATTTGAAGCTCGTCAGTTTTTTTTTTAATTTTTCTCTTGTTTCAATGGATTTGAATTCCACATCTCTAATGCAGGACCCAACTAGAGCCCTTTGATATTTACTGAATAGAGTAAATAAATCTAAAATGCACTTATTTAGGACTTATACCGACAAATTCTTCCCAGCTCATTATATGCAATTTATTGTATGATTAATAAAAATAAAACAAATAACTTTTAATATTATGTACGGTATTAAAACTTGTTGACACCCTCTGCCCGAATAGGAGTTGATGGAACTACACACGTACCAAAATACATAAATATGTGGTTTTGTCGTCTATATAATCCGAATACCCTTACTTTCCAAATACCTTGTAGCAAGCCGAACATTACTTAGTAATATGCCATTCTTTTTTCAGTTTGGTAACCATTCCCGGCCATGTGTGGCTTATGGGGGGTTATTCTTGAGGTGTAGCCAACCTATTCTTACCATGGTGGGAAGCTGGTCGTCAACCTTCAGTAAGTCAGCCAGCCCAAGTCGGATTTGTACCGCTGCTATTCGAAATTGGATCCTGAAGGATGTCCTGTCAAATTTGAGCTTTATTCACAACAGTAGTAAAGAATGCTCAAAGAATTGGAAAGGATATCCTGATTTGATGTGATAAGAAGAATGTTTTGCTGTGCCAGGAAATGCCTGATCATTCACTTCTGTTCACAGAAAGCAAAACTTTCTGAAATAGATAACATCAAACTGTTTCCTCACCCACCCTCTAGCCATTATATGAGTCTGTATTTCAAAAGGGGAAGCATTTGTAGCTTATAAAGAGTTGAAAATTGAATTAAAATACTTTTTCCTGTAGAAGCTAAAACCAGAACAATCAGCTTTTAGGTACCAACTGTCGATGAAAAATAATGGATGAAAGATAAAAGAAATGTAATGAGTGAAAAAATAAGCTTCACTTTAAGACTTTAAATGTCATTTTATAATTTTTACTCACACCTCACTTACAGTGGTTCCTAATAAGTCAAAAATTACCTACCTTTTTTCTTATTCTATTCTGCTGAAATAAAAAATAAATGAATTAACGAATATTATTATTGATTTTCTCTTGAATATATGTTCAGGGATTTCCCAAGAGAACAAGATCTGTTCAACATTTTGCTTCAGTACTACAGAAAAGATAAAATTTGTGTACCTTCGACATATTACAAAAATAAACCTACTCATAAAATATATACGATGTTTAGAAAACTTGTAAAGAGAGCAGTCAGAAAATATCTGAAAGGTTAGTATCATAGGGTCTGTTATGTAACATGTTTATAGATCATATAACAATCTTGATCTTTACCTTGGTTTGGTATCAGACTAATGATTAAATTCATAAGAATTGGTAAATTGATGGATTTACAAATGTTGTAAATAGAATTTGATACATTAGACTCAGCACTATTCTTTCACGAATCCTTAACTTTGAACCTAATTGAAGGAACTGTAATGGTGTCATGTCTAGAAAAATAAATTTAAAAAAGTGCTAATACTAGTGGGTGAAATATCTGTCACATTGATTTGACTGCAGGCAGAAGTGGAAGAAAATGAGTTGTTTTATATTTCAGACAGTGTAAATTTTTGATTTTAAGAACATAAAATGTTTCAACCTACTACATGAATGTTGCTTCCTGGTATGATATTAAGGAAACCAAAAGTATTATTTATTGCTCATAAGAACATAATAACTTGTTTCTTCTACTTCCGTGGTTTACAATCGGTGAGGGCTCCAGGGCTCCATTCATTTCCGCTTTGGACAGTCACTTTCCAGTCCCATATTTCTAGAAGGGCTCATCCTTTGTTACCATTTCCATTCAGTAAAGCCTGGGTCACCCACATCTTTTGGTGGACTGGATTTCTTTTTTGAGAAACTTCCTTGGTACAAAGTCAGCCCTCATCATGGCCACTTAAGCAGCCCACCTGAGCTGACTGACCCTAATGAATTGCGCCTCTTCACAATCTCTCTATATTTCTAAATTTCAACATTTTTTCCTAATCCACCAAGATCGCTCATAGGCATCAAAAATTCTGCCAAAAATTATTCTGAGGACCTTTCTTTTAAATTGAAGAAGTAGATTTTCTTAGGCCTTGGGCAGCATCAAACTCTCTGATCCTGTATGTATTGGCATGTAAGTATTGGCATGATTTGAGTTTTATACAGGCGCAATTAGATTTTGCAAGAAAATATACTACTCTTTACCCATCCCACTCGCCAAAAATAAATTTTTTTTTTTTTTATTACATTTTTCAATATCTACTTTCATGTTGTTATTTTGAGTTATTGAGGAACCTTGCTTAGAAGTTCCTTGAATCTCTCAAAGCAACACCCATCCATTTGTACATGGGAATGGAGCATCCCTTTTGGGTTCATCACTATTAAGTTTTAGAATGGTTGACTTGAAGCCAAGCCTCATTTTTGCAGCTGATGTTCTTAGGCTTTTGAACGCCTCTGCCATGGCACTAAAATTTCTCCTAATGATATCAATATTATTTGTGTATCCCAGTATTTTCGCTGAACAGTTCAATTGTTCTTCCAACCTCCATCCAGAGGATCCATGATCCTCTTACTGCACCGTCCAGAGCACAATTAAAGAGATGGCACGCAAGAATGTCACTCTGTCGTAGACCTTGGTTAGTGATTAGCTCACCATCAACACATACTGAATAGTATCTCTCTTCCATTGTCTTCTTGATAAGTAATACAAGAGTTATAGAGTTATGAAAATGTCATCAACCTGAGATAAAAAATTTGATCTTTTTGGTTAGTGATTAGCTCACCATCAACACATACTGAATAGTATCTCTCTTCCATTGTCTTCTTGATAAGTAATACAAGAGTTATAGAGTTATGAAAATGTCATCAACCTGAGATAAAAAATTTGATCTTTATGCTTTTTTTTCTCATAAAGTCATCCTCTTTCTCTTTTGTGTGAAATTGGAATTCTGGAAAAAAAAATCTGAAAATTCAAAATTGAAAAAATTCTGGGGTGGCCTGAGGAACAAAATTCTGGATAATACCTTGTGTGCATTCAGAAGCACTGAAATGCCTTGGTAGTTATTGCAATCAAGGGTGTCCCCTTTCTTGTAAATTGGGCAAATTGTGGTCTTATTCCAGTCCACTGTGGTTCATTCACAAACCCAAACATTGTAAAGTGCGTTCATTACTTAGATAATTCTGATGGCAGCCCATCAGGTTCCAGTGCCTTGTTTTTTAAACTTTAAGAGGCCTCCTGAACACCCTGAACTGCATTGAAACTCCCCAAATGGGCTGATTCTCAACTCCATCTCTCAGATGTAAGCGTTTCCCATGGCTTCTTTAAATCCTGTATTCCTCAACAGAGCTTCGGTTGTGTCTTCTTCGAAGCATCAGGTGATAGGCATCATTCTTTCTTCATTCCTCATCGAACAACTTATGCCAGGTAGAGCGGTTTTAATATCTGAGTATGACTACCTCCTTCATTGTGGATTTGCTAACTTCCGTATATCAGGGTCCTTAACCCTCTCAATGTTGAATTTTGAACATTGTGTGTTCCTATTGGATGGATTCATCGGTAATATAATTTTTAGAACATAACTTGTTTACATACACTTACTAACAAAAGTCTCTGCACACCCTCAAGCTTTTTTTTTATTTTACCTAAAGATACCTTATGAACCAGATATGGTCAACGAAATTCACATATTTTTTACATAATTTAATCTATTTTAATGACCAACAATTACATTTAATATAATTTATTTAACTTATAATTTATGACGAAAATTACATAAAATGTCAAAATATTGCTGCGCAAAAGTCTCTGCACGCAGTGGAATTAGCCAAGATACTGATATGTATACAGTTTGCACATTATCCCATCCATCCTCCGGCTAATCCTAACTTGCCAGTGTTAATTTGGGCCCAAACAGTTAAGAGTGGGATAAAAAATGGAGGTTCCAACACTGATTCCCGACCAAATTGTAAATTTGAGGAAACTCATACGACTCATAGAGGTAAATAGGACAAATCGTCGACAGGGGCTATAATACGGTAAGGTATGTCCTAAAACGGTATGAAGAACTGAGTACAATGGAAAGTAGATACCGCTCTGGCCGCCCCTCGTACTCCAAGCTCACCACAAGAGGGCTATCATAAGGACTTTGGCCGAAGAACCCCACGCAAGTGCTCTAAATTTAGCAGGTATGGTGTAAGAAATTTACAAGATTGGGGTATCTGCACAAACGATTAGAAGAACCCTAAAGAAAGGTGGCTATAATGTGCGTAAGCCTAGGTGTTAGCCATTCATTAGTAAACGAACCGGATATTGAAACTGCAGTTCGCAAAGGAACATGTAAACAAGCCCTTATAGTTCTAGGAACGTGTTTTATTTATTGACGAGAGTAAATTTAACATTCGTGGATCAGATAGAAGGGGGAAAGTTTTGAGAAAACCTAACAAAGAGCCCCTGGAAAAAAACATAGTTGGTACTGTGAAACATGGTGAAGGGAGTGTTTTGGTTTGGGGGTGTATGTGTGCTGCTGGAGTTGGTAATTTGAAATTTATCGACGGAATAATGGACCAACACGTTTATATAAATATTTTGAGGAGTAATTTATCGGAAAGTTTAATGAAGTTTGATCTCCAGGAAAAATTCATTTTTCAACAAGATAACGACAACGCGAAAAGTTCAAGAATAGTTGCTCTACAATGCTCCACAGCAGCTTAAAACACCTCCCCGATCTCCTAATCTTAATCTAATACAACAACTGTAGGATCAACTAGGCCGTCAGAGAGTAAAAATTAAAATAAAGAACAAAGACCACTTTAAAAAAGTACTAAAGGAATTGTGGGGTAAAATTACTCCAGAAACTACAAAAAACTAGTTCACACCATGCCAAATAGATTATGAGTAGTGATAAGAAATAATGTAGAAACGACTACCTATTAAAGTTGATTTGGCATCAATAATTAAGCTTCAAGTTGAAGAAAAATGATGTGTGCAGGGACCTTTGGCGCATCAATATTCTGACATTTTATGCAATTTTCCTCATAAATTATAAGTTAAATAAATTTTACTAAATTTGATTATTGTTAATTAAAATAGATTAAATTGTGTAAAAAATGTGTGAGTTTCATTGCCAATATCTGGCTCATAACCTATCTTTAGGTAAAATAAAAAAAAAGCTGGAGGGTGTGCAGAGACTTTTGTTAGTAAGTGTAGCTTGAAATAGAAAAGAAATTAATAAATTTCAACCCTTTTAAGATGTTTGGCTAATTGTAAAGAAAATATTTGAGGGTGCGAACACAGATTAAGTTTTAACTATTCATCAGAGCTGAATACAAGAGAACAATCACTAAGAGAAAATACATAAAAAATAAATAAAAATTAAGATTCCAGTAGTACGAAATTGGTAGTAAATTCATTTTTCTTAAAGTTCAGTTTTAACCTTGCCTAACCAAGCTACCAATGTGCTTATATCTTGATCAGTCAACAACCAACTTGTTACTCAATTTTATTTTCTGTATGATATTTTATACCATACATTCTACCTGTTTTCTTGAAATTATTTTTAAGAAATATATTTTTCTAGATATTTTAGAGTACTTAAATGTTATCTTGACTGAAAGTCCTAATGTTTGGAGGCAAGCCAATCAAAAACTCAGATCCTGGTCTCCCAAATCTGTGTCAAATCTCAACCCCGTCAGTCAAACAAGAATGAAGAAAGGAGAGAAAATTCAACCAAAAAGTACTAAGGGTAAAAAAATTAAGGATAAAATTAAATCTGAAAAATCTAAAGAAATGTTGCTTTTTATAAATGCGGTCCTTGAAGAGAACTTTACTGTCAAAACTCTTAAACAAGTCATAAATGGTAATGTATAAATTTACTTCAACTTACTTATCACTAGCCACTAATTAATTAAATGCTAGATAGATACATAGATTAGTGAAAGTAATCATCCCAATATCATTTATTTAAAACATGACACAAAAACAATTTATAAGTATGGTAAAACGCCTATGTTTCGGATTATTTATCCATCTTCAGGGCAATCTTCTTCTGTTGTATACTTTCTTTTTATATTTTGGTGGCTTGGTCACATCATATTTTCTGTATTTCTTACATTTTTCTATTAGAATGTAATATGTCACATTTTTTTTATAAAAAGAATATTTTTCACTCATATCACATTAAAGTTGCTGCCACATACACAAATCTATTATGTCCTTGTCCCATTCAATATCTTCCTTTATAATAAATATTATACTTGTGATTATATAGTAAATGTCTTTATGTTATTTGAAAACCTTTGGTTTAAATGATTTTATACATAATTACATTTACTAAAATTTTGTACTGTTTTGGAAGTATGCAACATCAACAATAAAATTTGGATGTTCTATCTAAAAAATATCGATGTAGATAAAAACATCAGCCAAATGCTATCGATATTTTTAAATTGGTACAGTAACTTCTAAAACATTAACCATTAGGGTACAATATTTAAATATCGATATTTTGTTGTCAATATCCTATTTCCAGTAAGAAGTTTTCAGTAAGCATAAATCAATACTTAAATAAGGCCAAAAAAACTGTGGCACATAGGTTTTTGCAAATATAATTTTTTAAACCGGAAGGAAATTCCCATTAGTTTTTTCCTTGCAAATTATGCGAGGTATGGCTATTAAATAACGAGACTGACGGTGTAAAACATTTTATTTTTATTTCATACATTTTTACTTATTATCACCTTCAATATACACCCCTCCTCTATCCCTACAACGCTCCATGCAAATCTTCCATTGTTCGAAAGAGTCCTGGAAGTCTTTTTCTGTCAGCTCCTTCAGGATGCGTGCTGCTTTCTCTTTCACAGCTTCAACAGTCTCAAATCTTGTTCCTTTTAATGCAGATTTCACCTTAGGAAACAGATAGAAGTTGTACGGCGCAAGATCCGGCGAATAAGGCGAATGGTCTAACACTGGGATGCTGAATTTGGCTAGAAACCTCTTAACAGACACTGCGGAATGAGCCGGCGCATTGTCTTGGTGGAGAACCCATGACTTGTCCTTCCACAATTCAGGTCGTTTTTTCCTTATTCTTTCGCGGAGTTCAGCAAGAACATGAAGGTAGTAATGTTGATTAATCGTTTGACCTTCAGGAACCCAGTGAAGGTACACAATCCCATGAATATTGAAAAAAACAATCAACATTGCTTTGAATTTTGATTTGCTCATTCGAGCTTTTTTGGCTCTCGGTGAAGATGGGCTCTTCCAGTGCATGGATTGGCGCTTTGTTTCAGGATCATACGTAAAAAACCACGATTCGTAACATGTTATCCTTTCCAGTAAGTTTGGGTCATTTTCAATGGCATTCAAAGTGTCAGTACAAACATTTTTGCGAGCTTCTTGTTGTTCAAATGTGAGAATTTTAGTCACCATTTTGGCACACACTTTTTGCATGTTAAAATTGTTATGTAATATTTGCCGTACGGATTCTTTATCAATTCGTACAGTTTCAGCAATTGCACGAATACTTAACCGACGGTCAGATCGAATCAGATTACCGATTTTTTCGATATTTTCATCCGTTTTCGACGTGGAAGGGCGACCCGGGCGTGAATCATCTTGAACGTCTTCTCGGCCATCTTGAAAACGCTTAAACCACTCAAAAACACGTGCACGCGATAAACATTCATTGCCATACACTTCTTTCAATAAATTATAAGTTTCAGTAGCGGTTTTTCCAAGTTTCACATGAAATTTCACAACAATTCGTTGCTCTACTGTTACACTTAACATTTTTCCGGCGAAACAAAAAAATAACTTTAATGCAAACGAAGGCCACGGCTGTACTGATTTGTTTACAGAAGCGAGAGGCACTACATTCGAAAGAGAAGGCTTCACGATAACAGCTGTTGGTTGCTGGCGTTTGGCGCATGCGCACTTCTTCTGTAGCAGTGTCAGTCTCGTTATTTAATAGCCACACCTCGTATACTATCTCCTTCTAAGAGACATGAGTGAAGAAAACACAACATAAAATAAAAAATATTCTCAAAAATATGATTTTACTTATTACATTTATTAACTCTAAATATACAAAAAAGTGCACCTTAATTATTGAACATTGACTCCTCTGACTCTGATGCATGTTTCAATCCTCCTCAGCATGCTTATGATGAGGACACCTACCTGTACCTGGGTTATAGCCTCTTTCTCTTCCGCTAGTGCTGTCTGAGGTCCTGAAGAGTTTGCCATTGACACACCTCCCAGGAATACTCATATTTGTTATTGTTCTATATTTATTGTATTGGGTTCAGATCTGAGTTTCAAGCTGGCCATGACAGTGTGTGAATGCCAATTTCATCCAGAAATGCCTTATCAATCATCTTTCACAAAATCTGCTGTGTTTAAATATTATCGTGCATCAAGCCAAAATTATTTTGGCGCCAATTGCCTTAAAAGGTTTCACATACTCCTTCAGCTCCTTCGTGGTGTCCAAAATTGCATTCAGGAAGGGTCTGTGCAACATGAGGAGGTACATCATCGCATTTGATGTGATGTCTCCCATCACCATAAAAGACACACATTCGAAATTCACATATGAAGGAAACCAAGTCCTGAAAATAAATTAATTGTATCTCAACAATTTAAAGGTCAAATTTACAACTTAATTAAACCAGCAATATACTTAATTACTAAAATCAGTAATTGACTTTTGTCAATTGGTACAATATAAGAATTAACTACCAAACTACCAATAAATGAAAATGTTATGATTACAATTTCATGTAACAATGAATTAAAATATATTTTTGAAATAATTAATTTACTAATGTTAATACTCACCTCAGGGTAAAAACACAAACAGCCAATAAAAACAATTAAAATTAACATTACTATTTAAATCAGAGCAGTCACCACTTGGGTTCGATCGAACCCATAATGTCCACATGTTCGGCTGTGGTTCGAAGTCTGTCACATTTTGACACTGTCTTATATTTGTCTTATATAATAACCCATTTTTTAATTTAGAATCTCTCTCCAGTCCATTCCTGACCTTTGCTACAAACATGGTGTCCTTCTTGGCTCAAATTTATGATTAGTTTATTTAGATTTTCTTTTAAATTAGAAAACTTTCTAGATTTGTGGAGGTGTAGGTGAAACCACATTCAAAAATTAATTGGCAAACCTCAATTTTTTTTTTAATTGTCAATTTTATCTTTTGGTTTTGACAACTTTAATTTAAGTCCATGTCTTTATCTCATATAAGCATTTTTCTTAGTATAGTCTGGGTGCTCTGAATTCTTTTGGCTATAAGTGTACTTTTTGTTTTCAGATTATATTAAATATATGTCATTATTGAATAAAGCTCCTTCTAACCTCACTCTCCATACATCTCATTCTGGAAAATCGCAAGTTAAGGAAGATATACGTCACATTGAATGTGAAGATTTAGTATTTGTTTATGGAAGTCCTAGAAGTGGTAATTTATGATATTGAGTATTTTCATAATCATGAAGTATTTCCTTTAATTTTTTTATCAGCCTATTTTCTAATAATGCTATAACGGAACCAAGATTTTTTTTAGATTTAACTCCACTACTCATGCTCTATCTGAGAGATATAAGGCAATTCGTTTTTCTTACAGTTTGGTGATGATTGAACTTAGATTTCGGTCCTGCCCAGTACCCTCCTTTTTCAGAGTTTATGGCTTAGCATTATTTTTGGATTTTGCATAGAGGCAATATATTTCACTCCCCTCACATTTTTTAATTGAAAGATAAAGCACTAATAGATTTATAAATTATTTTTTCTTATTAAAAATTTTGTAACGTTAAATCGTTAAATAAATAAAAAAACATGGTTTAAAATCCAAAACCTTTTGTTGGAATGAACTAGTGATTGGAGCGAACCATCAGAGCATGTGTTTGGGACTAGATTGTTGGAGTTCAAGGCCTGGTAGATTCTACAGAGGTCTGGAGCCTTCCAGACCAGTCCTTTTACGACTATATATAGGGAGCGAGTAACTGGACCAGTCAGTTTTAGTCATTGTCTTTTTTTTTTTTTTTTTTTTTGGGACTTTAAGGCTTCCACTGAAGCCCTGTACTGCCATACTAACACCCATGGCACTGGGTGATACTTCTCCTACGAAAGAAAAGCACCACCCAGGGCGGGACTCGAACTCGCAGCTCCGGCATGGGAGTACGGCGCTTTACCGCACAGCCACACCGGGCCCCTAGTCTCTGTCTTGACTGTGAAGCTCAATCCATATGATTTGTGTTAGAAAGTGATAATTTTTGTGTTACAAAGTGATAATTTTTGTGTTACAAAGTGATAATTTTTGTAACCTGCTTTGATATTTGAGTTGTTGTAATTCGTGTGGTATTGACTATTGTTATAATTTCGTTGAATGAATATTGTTATACCCACAGAAGTGTTACAGTATTATTTGTGTTAAGCTGTGTTAAGCAGCAACTATTGATATTACTGAAAAATATTGTAATTTACATGAAGAAAAGGTTTCTAGAAAATTTATCATCTTTACCTCAGAGATAAAACGAAAACACTTTCATTTTACAATGAAATGTTATCTTATATATAAAAATACAATTCAAAAATCAAAAGGTAGTGGATGAATAAATCTGAAACTTTTACATAATTCTGCTGTTTAGCCATATTACCATGTAGCCATACAGCAGTCATTTCTTCTTTTTATACTGATGTATCCTGACTGATTTTATACTGATTTAAAAAATCTCAGCGAAGATTTATAATCCTTTCTTATTCAGGAATAATTTGTAATAGTCTTAATATGTACATATACATGTACTAGCTACCATGTAGGTACTATGTTTTAGGTTAAATTTCGCTAGAATATATTTGAAGGGTCATGGGGAAAAACCACGGTAGTCCATTCTGAGAAAAAAGAAATTTAAAGATTATGGCCCCTTGATCCTTTTTCCAAAAGTTAAAATTAGTTTCACTAAACATGTTCCTCTAACCCTGATAATTTTTTACCACTGTACAAAATTTCCAAAACCAAATAGTAGTTATTAATGCTTCTGAAATAACAAAGCATCACCAAACTGCTCATTGCTAGGGGGAAAAAACGGTACCACTACTGAAGGGCGGCTGATGGGAGGAGCCTATTTTTAAAGGTCGAGCAGTGGGCGGAGCTTAGCTATCACTCCCTTTTGGAGGGGAAATTCTCGTCAGCTGATGCTTATCAGCCAACCACCAGTTAACCACCTTATCACTATTTCCCCTTCTTTTTAAAAACAGCGCGTCTTGCTTGAGTGTTCACGTCGTTTTTAGGTCACAAGCCATCTTACCAATTCTCCAATTGACACATCGATTTTTCAGTTGCTACTTTTAGGTCGCTATACTTCTCCGACTTTTGAAATGACGGCCTTTTAGGAGTCCATATTGTTCTCCGACTTTTGAAATCATCGCCCTCGGCTTTCATACCATTTTTAGAATTATCAGTAATTCCGAAATCGATTGAAGGTTTTTAATAAAATTAAGACTTATTTACTTCATATACTACGGGATTTTCTCTAATTCAAATTCAAAGAGTTACATTTCAACTTTCATATCGAATGAATACCATGCATTACATTATCTCATTAAAGCACAATCACCTAAACAAAGTTTGAAGTTCTGCAATGACAATGTTTGTCAAAGTATAATCAAAAGAGATGATAGTAATAGAATAGGAAGTGTGACTTTTGAAAAACTAAGACCATATATGTGCAAGAAGCGTGGTATTCCCTGCAATCATAAAAAACAAATTTGTAACACCACTTAAAATGTGTGATGTTGATTAAAAGTTAGAATGTTAAAACAAAATATTTATAAAAGTTTTTTTGTCAGCCAGTAAAAGTAAAGTAACCGATAACAGTAAATATTGAAATGTTAAATAGAGAGATCGAATAAATAATAATTATAACTATGAGACAAATGATGAGATCTCATGTACAGAAATAGAATAAATAATAATTATAACTATGAGACAAATAATGAGATATGAAGTAGTAAATAGAGAAATACAATAAATAGTAATTAAAAAGATGGAAAAAATAATGAGGTAAAGTGATAAACCATATAACAAAAAAAAAGAAACTAGTAGAGATGAGAGATGGTCAACTGTTCTTCAATTACGATAGGTTAAATGATGGTCAGGATTTTCAGTTTACAATGATTTTATTATGGTAAGCAACCTTTCGATCCAACTTGTAGATCTTCATCAGGGCTAAAAGAAAACAAATATATGAGTATCTATGCTAGAGGGTGACAATAAATGGATACATTACAGAACTGATAATAATATAAAAGATGGTGTATACATGAATATTAAAATAAGAGGCTGGTTAACAAGATAAAATAGAATCTGATATTTACCTACTGAGTCCAGGTGGATACTAAGACTAAAGGTAAAAATAAGGTGAGAGGTAGTGGTAGGGGGTTAGTTTGCCTACTTCAAAGGTTTATGACGGGGAAATCCAACGCTTTTGAAGTGAAGGCACACGACAACTGAGTGAACAAAAATATTTTAAAAACTAACAAAGTAGATGGTATTGTATACAAATAGTAGTGTCTGGACTCAATAATAACATAAAAATGAGATAATACATAATGTAACAATGCATAAAAATGGAAAATATACAGAAAGAAGCGTACAATACAAAAAATAATAATAGTACAAGAGGTATAGTCCGCCACAGAAGAGATGAGCTGTGAGGGGTGGGGGGTATGTTGCGCAACCAGCTTCCCCCACCATGACCCAATCCTTCACTTCCCCTCTCAGATAACGCAAAATCCAGGGTTACCTAGTCTAGAAATGAGAGCCGAGAGAGGGGAAGTGGAGAGTAGTGGGGGAGCTTCAAGCTACTGCGCAACCTCTTCCCTCTATCTCCCACAGCTCATCTCTTCTGTGGCGGGCTCTACAGAGATAATTGCAGGTACCTATGAAATCAAAACTAGGATTTGAGGATGCGGAAGATATTAGAATAAGTGGATGAAATTATCTCTTTATCTGTTTTGTGGTTTCCCGGGTTATTTGTTCTAGATGGATGAAAATGGATTCTGAGAGGAGACGTTTATCGTGGTTAGATACAGTAGCTAATATGGAGGGGTTCTCAAAGTCGAAGGAATGGTTGTGGGCAATGGCATGTTCTGCTAATTTAGATGTAGACGAATTACGCCTGGAAATACTGTATTTATGTTGATAAATACATTTTTTTTAAATAATTTTTGGTTTCACCAATATAGCAACTGTTGCAATTAAGCGTGGAGCACTGGATACGATAAACTACATTACACTTGTCTAGGAGAGGTACAGGGTCTTTGAGTTTTGTATAAAGATTTTTTAATTTATTGTTATTTTTTAATACTAGGCGCATGTGTGGGAAACTCGATGAGAAGGATTTTTTAATTTTGTTTGAGAGAATGGGGATATATGGGATAGATCTGTATTCGAAAGTAGAAATCGGAGGTTGTGAAGAGTTGTTAGAGAGATTTTGAGTTTTAGCATTGTTATTGATAAGTGTTTTTATTAAGTGCTTAGGAAAATCGTTAGATTGTAAGATATTTTTCAGGCGGATTTTGTTATGACAATAAAATTGTGGATCAGACAAGGTCAGGCTACGGTGGATGAGGTTTTTTGCGACGTTGATCTTTTGGTGATGTGGATGTTGGGAAAAATAGTAAAGGAGTCGGCCAGAATAAGTGGGTTTGGTGTACCAATTAGTGGATATAGAATAATTCCCTAAATTCCCCAACGATATTTTTTTCATTAAAAAATATGTAGACGACCTCCTATTGATTCTCAATCCTAACTCTATCACTGATATTCTCGCCGCCTTTAACTCCTACCATCCACGTCTCCGTTTCACTATAGAATTGGAAACCAATTGTACCCTTCCATCCCTAGATATTTCCATTACCAGAAACCCGGACCATTCTATATCCACTAATTGGTACACCAAACCCACTTATTCTGGCCAACTCCTTAACTATTTTTCCCAACATCCACATCACCAAAAGATCAACGTCGCAAAAAACCTCATGTTGGGTTTTGGGGTAAGAAGAAGAACCAAAAGGTAAGAAAAAACAACCTCCTGTTTATTACAAAAAGAATAAAATCCAAACAAAAAATTGTGTAGCTCTTCTTCTGCCGCTGTCTCACAGTGATCACAAATCTCTGCAACTAAGACAGTAGTGGATCGATCAAAACTGAAGGAGAACCCAACACTGATGAGAACTGTAATGAAACCAAACGTGAGACAGAGCCTTGGGGAGGTGTGACTTAGCCTAGGGTAAAGAATACTGGCACTCACCTGACAGTTAGCAGGAAGTTGATTACTGCACCCCTGATGGTTACCGGAAAACAGCTGAAGATGCTGTGTCCTTTGCTGGGAGGTGCAAGCTGATGATGGTGCTCTGGCTAACAGTTTTCTGTTCTCAGCTATCTGCCAGGTCTGCAGGGTTCCCCAGTTCAGCTCACAATTCGGCATGAAATGCACAGAATTAATTAATATTTTAAAATAAAATGTGCTGTAGTAGAATACAAGAGAGATATACGTAGTAATAGCTAAGGTACAATAAAAGGTAGCTAAGTTACAATAAAGAATAGTTAAATTACAATAAAGAATAGCTGGCCAGCTAATTAAAGACATATACAATTTAATAAAAAATAAAACATTTTCTGAGAATATAGTTACACTTGAAAACTTCAGTACACGGTGGTGCAACAGAAGTGCTGGACTGCGAAGAGAGTTCGCCTGCAGGCTGGCAGATGACGCAGAGTAGAAACGAAGATCTCCGCAGCATGAACACAGCAAGTTCATCTGGTGTGGTCTTGGTTGCCCATAGAAGATTTTTCTCCCCTTGGAAGTAAGCGGTTTGGAGATACTAAAGGTAGCCAAGATGGCGGTGGGTCGACAGAGTGACCGCAAGAAAAGCGCAAGAGATCTGGCAGCTGGTCTGGAAAAGCATGGAGAGACGTGTTCTCTGCAACTGGCAAACGCAAAAGACGTGTGGTCTCTGGAAAGTACGCAAAGAGACGTGGTCCCTAGAAAGGGCAAACGCAAAAAGACAAAGGGACGAATCTGCCCGCGCTTATATAGGGCCTAGGGATTAGGCGCTAGGATTGCGTGGCAATGCACGAAAACCTCGGAAAACTTGAAATATACAATCTTTAAAATGAAGGAAAACGACTATTATAAGACCGGCAGAAATAAAAGCTGGCAATTAGAGGTGATTTTAGATTTTATTGAACATAATTGGATCGTTAAAAGTGCTCAAAACGAGAAAAACAATAAATAGAGAAAAAATTCAGTGACTGCTTTGGGCTTTTGAACGTGAATGAGTAACCTGTCGGAAGGATAACCATAAGTAGTAAAAAATGCTTAAATTCCCATAAATAAAACGAGTTATAGTGAAAAAACTATAGAAACATGATCTGGATGGTGTAAATAGATGACACAAGTGTTATTATAAGAAAAACATCACGGGAAAATAAAATTGGCAAACCACGTTGTAAGTACATGTTTATTAGAACGTTTAGGGAGGTTAATCATTTGGAAATGAATAATTAAAGAAAAGTTAACGTGTTTAAATATCAAAAGCAAAACCATAATCTTCTAGAAAGGAAATAAAGATAAAACCAAAAGTTTATTTAGAATGTTTAGGGAATTTAATCGTTTAGAAATGAATAATTAATTGAAAATTAGCATGTTTAAATAAGAAAAGTAAAACCATAGTCTTCTAGGAAAGCTATAAACATAAAACCAAATTTTTTAAAACATAAAAATTCTTCAAGTTTTGATAAAAACTTAACACCTCATCCACTGTCATAATCGACTACTGAAGGAAAATGGCGGGAAAAATAAGTCGGACAGAACAGCCAGCTGGAGCCTTATCTGCGAAGGGGGGGAGGTGGTGAGGACGCCAGTTCGGCAAGGCGCCGAGCGATCGCTGCGCCTTAGGCCACGCCCCGAAGCAGGGCTGCCCATCAGCCGCACTTATTTGTTTGTGACCTGTAAATTATTATTACTTTTTTGGGTAAATAAATATAAAGTATATACAATGGTTAACTATTTAGAATTTTCTCAAACTTTTTCATATTAGGTTTTTCATTTTCTAGTCTTATTGAATTTTTTTATTAAGAACCTAGTCCCACTTTATAAAATCTTCTAGTAACCGAATCTCATTTCGCATTTTTTTAAAATGGAAGGTAGTTTTTATCTGATCCCTCAATAAACTTTAACTTCATTTGCAGAACTTGAATGTTTACTATATTTGAAGTTTTCCTAAAACTGGAGAATCTAAGTTCCATCAGGAGGCTGAGGGAATATTATATTATAGAGGAGAGAATATTATGTTATATTATAATTCGAAAATATTTCACTTATAGTTCCTGATAAACTTCAGCCAGAAAAAAATCTGAACCATCTGAGTGTGTTAAATTTCGTTTAAAATGATGCAATTTCCAGTCCTCAGATTGCATTGAAAAAATTGCTGATAATATTGAAACTTTCAAATATCATATGTGTGTGTGAATATATATAAATGTTTTAAGGGATTGTGTTTCAGATGCAGGTAAATTTACTTGGAGGATTGGCTATTTGTGGAAAATCAGCACTGTTTCCCTAGATTGGGAAATTATCAGTGATCTGATGGAATATGATTGTGACGAGACCAGATTCATTAGGGGGACAATTTTAGATTATTTTAATAAAAAGTTTGAAGGTTAGTATAAATAATTCATATTACTTTAATTAATTACAGAATACTATGTAAATGCATGATATGATATTTATGTCTAATCAGTTTTTGGAAATGAAGAGAGGAAATTTCTTATTCAAAGTAAATTTTTTAAATATTTATTTTTATTCCAGTGAAATTTAATGTTTTATTTGAATTGTTTAATTAAATTGAATTTAATGAAGAGAGGAAATTCCTTATTCAAAGTAAATTTTTTAAATAATTATTTTTATTCCAGTGAAATTTAATGTTGTATTTAAATTGAATTTAATGAAGAGAGGAAATTTCTTATTCAAAGTACATTTTTTAAATATTTATTTTTATTCCGGTGAAATTAAATTAATACATAACAATATTTTTTCACTTATTTTATGGTTAATTTTATAATAGTTTTACCTATAGGTTTTAAAGAATAGGAGTCTGTAATATTGATGTTAATTTTTAAGTTAGTCTTATGACACAATATACTACTGAATATTCACTGTTTACAAAAGCAATTACATATGAACACTTCACTATGTAAATTTTTTTTTTGGTTGGGGCATTAGGCCTAATGAGACCTTTGGCTGCGCAGTGTGGTCTTCTTACAGACATCCGTGTTGCTTGTGGGAGCACAGACTGCCTGGAGGGGGTAGCCCAAACCTCACGTTGCTGCCCATAGCTCCATAACCAATCCCATTGGGGCCAATTTGGTAGTGTACTTCCCACCGATGGTGTCAGCTCTCTCGGGTTCAAGGACAGTGACAAACTGCTGTAGGTACAAGGAGTATGTTAGCTCGTAGTCAGCAGGCCCCGAGAACCTATATTTCTTTCCCCGAAGCATACCGTCCTTGTACCAAACCTCCGGGCAATTACTGACATCCTGGAAAACCACACTATGATTCTCGAAGAGGTACACGGGGAAAGTTCATCACTCCTACACCTTGTCGGTGTGAGTCGCCTCCAGTAGGCTGACTGGCCTCACATAACATTTTTAGGTTTTTTTCGATTATCTCAACATTTTTTAATCAAACTTGCTATTTTATGTATGTATATGCTCGCAGTGTTACAGCGAAAATTCATCAAAGTGGTAAAACAGAGGGAGCACTTTATTTCTTAACTTTTTTTCCCATTTTTACATTTTTATTGATTTTCTCAAAAACAGCTTTAATGATTTTGTTCCAAAATCGTCATGTTTAATGAGAATCAAGTATTCTGATGACATCAGGTAAGTTTTATCATTGGTAAAATGTTCTGAGGGGGCTTAAACGGGGAATAGGCCTTTTTTGTTTTCCTATAAAGTACCTTTGATTTTGTTTATGCGGAGAAATTAACTGTCTGTCTTTACACCTTAAAATAAGAAATGGCTAAATATGAAAAAGCAAGTAAATATATATAGGAGAAAAAAAAAAAATATTCCGTCAATGTTGAGCCCACGCATGCGCAATACTGACGATGTTTATAATTAAAGGTGTTCTGTTCATTTAATGGAAATTATTTGTTTCATGTTAACTGAACGAAGTTTTCAACAACTACATCGCGAATTATAAAATCAGACGTGATGGAGTATTATGCTTGCATTGCCGAATTATCACAAGTAAAAACTTGTTTAATAATAAAAAAATCTGGTGCGTGCCCACAATACACCACTTTCACTTAACAACTTACTTAAATTAGAAATTGATATGTTTTGTTAATTGCCACTTCTCAAAAAAACATTTTTCCACATTCATTTCTTATTTTTGTTTTTATTTGCTCTATAAAAAACAATATTTTTTTTTATTATTAAATAAAAGTTTTCACTTGTGGTAATTCGGCAATGCAAGCATAATACTCCAAGTCGTCTGATTTTATCATTCTCTATGTAGTTGTTGAAAACTTCATTTACCATGAAACAAATAATTTCCATTAAATGAACAGAACGGCTTTAATTATGAACAATGGTCTGTCATTAAAGGCGTACTCCGCTGCATGCGTGTGCTCAACGTATTTTATGAGTTGACGGAATATTTTTCTTTTTTTTCTCCTTTATATGTTTACTTGATTTTTTTCATATTTCATATTTAGCCATTTCTTATTTTTAGGCGTAATGAGAGACAGTTAATTTCTCCATATAAACAAAAACGAGGGTACTTTACAGGAAAACATAATAGGCCCCTTCCCCATTTAAGCCCCCTCAGAACATTTTAATAACGATAAAGCTTACCTGATATTAAAGAACACCTTAATTTTATTAAACATGGCGAATTTGATCGAAATCATTAGAGCCGTTTTTGAGATAATCGAAAAAAGGTGAAAATTGGAAAAAAAGTTATGAAATAAAGTGCCCCTCCGTTTGACCAATTTTGATGAAATGTTGGCTGTCACATCTTTGGCATATACATACATCAAATGTCCAGTTTGATCACAGTCGTTAAAGCCGTTTTTGAGTAAATAAAAAAACACTTGAAAATGATACAAAATTTATTAAGTTAAGTGCCCCCTGCGGTTAATCAATTTTGATGGAATTTTTACAGTCATATCTTGGGCATATTAATACATTGATTACTAAGCTTAATCAAAATCGTTAGAGCCGTTTTTGAGAAAATCGAAAAAAATGTAAAAAGTTATTAAATAAAGTACCCCCTCCCTTCGACCAATTTTGATAAAAATTTTGCTGTCACATCGCGGGCATATACATACACTAAATACCCAATTTCAGGTTCGCACGGTTTATGGTTTTTGAGCTAGTCTGTTCACACACACACACAGACCATTTCGCGGGACTTGGTTATTTGGACTCAGGGGACCCCAAAACGTGTATTGCCATTTAAAACCGGAAGTTGAAATTTTTCACGATCGCAATACTTTTCCTTACTATATATTTCATATATGGGTAAGTGAAAGTAAAAAATTATGGTACTAAAAGAGCAAATAGAAACAAAAATAGGTAAATGAATGTGGAAAAATGTGTGACTTTGAGAAATGCCATTTAACAAAACATGTCAATTTTTAATCAAAGTAAGTTGGTAAGTGAAAGTTGTGTGTTTTGCCCATCGCACCAGATTTTAGTTTTTAATGTTTAACACATTGAGCGCCAAGCGGTACGATCGTACCGCTCTTGGATTATTGGCTGGGGCCGAGGCGGTCCCCAGGTACCACCCGCTCCCGCCAGCTAAAAGGTTGTTCTGGGCCAGGGGATCGCCTGCCGAGCGCGATTTCAAGGCATATAGGACCGCTCCGGCCCCGAACAATTCGCCAATGCAATCGGCCCAAAATTTTTTATTTTTTTTTATTTGGGGGGTGCATGGAGCCCCAACCTCGCTCCATCAGTAGTGGCCAACCATGATCTCAGCCACCTTTAGAATTTTTTTATTTTTACTTCTTTTAGGTTTTTATTTTTTTGTGTGAGATACTTGCTTTAGTTTTTTTTTTTTTTTTTTTTTTTTTACAAAACAAAGTATCTTATTTATTAAAATAATATCACAACAAATTTATACAAAAAAAGGAATAGAGGCACTAAAATATTCATAATTATTTACTTGTGGGCTTCCATGAAGCACGGGCGGCAATGGTTCTCCCGGGGAATGAGGACAGTACGTTGCATTTTTGCTTGCAGTTATTGCATCCTCTGCGTGTCTTTCTATTGTCGCCTTCTTTTATGCAAATGCTGTGATTTACGTGGTGCTTGTAATTGCTCTACAGATGCCAGAATCTCAAATCTTCTCTACATGTCTTCCACAAGAATCTCTTTGAATCTCGTAATAGTAATACTTTTGCCCGTTACAGTTTGGTATACTATATGGGCATTCACCAAGGCGGTACCAAATAATAATTCTAATTCAATTTTCTTGTACCATCTTGTACTTCGTCTTAGGGAGGTATTATAGGAACTCATTTGGTCTGATAAGTCTTTTCGAGTCTTGCCTTCATTATAATCGACGATTACGAAGGGGTTGACAAGGGTCATAACCGGGCAGCCCCTGTACTACTTCAGGTAGCAGGCTTTACCCTGGGGCCGGGCGGGACATACGTACCGCTCACAAAATTATTGTTTAATTGCCAAAATTAAACTTTTTATTTATTTCTTTTTCAATTTTTGTATCATTCTAATCATATTAAAGTTATAAATTACGAAAAAATGCTTTGGCCCCATGCAAAGATACATCATCTTTTCCCTGGCGCTTAACGTGTTGAATTACTTTGTATGAGGTTAATGAAATAAGATTTGATTACAAAGGATAATAATCAATTTACTGCTAGCCATATTAAAACTTTGATACGTACATAAAGTGTGTTAAACCAAATTAATAAATTATTTATTTTTTCTAATTTAGACGTTAACTCAAAATATAAACATTTTAAACTTGATGAATTATTTTAAAAAGAATAGTGACAAATAAAATTGATTTCTTCCATTGCATTGCTAACTGCTCTATTTTTACTTTACTATTTTTTTATTGTTGTGTAATTATAAAGTCTTTGTTTCTTCTTTTTTTCCATTTGGGATAAACAAATGATCAAAGAAGGATAGATTATGAAGAGGAGAAATAACTCTTATAGGAGGAAGTAAGAGTAGTGACTTTAATGAAGAGGGGTTCAGTCAAAAGCAAATTGCCTTATTGCTCTCATCTTTCTGTCATTTTCAGAAAGTTGAGGCAATACTAGGAAACTCAAAATTATGTACCTTATCCAGCCAAGGGTATCCATGGGCTACTTCAGCTATCTGTTAAAGCTCTTTAAATTTTATTAATGTATTTTTTTATTAATATCATTTATCATTTTAAGGGTCCTTTCATTGTTTTTTTTTTAATTTCGTGAGTTTTAAGTTGTGTTTCTTTTGTTTTTTCTTCATGGGTTTAACACCTTGAGCCATCGGTGGCTGACACTGGACTTTCCGTTTAGGCCGCGTCAGCCTGCTGAGAGCATATAACATAATTTATAACCATAAAATTTGAACTGTTTTAAGGAATTACAGAAAATTTATTTAAAATTTACTTGATTTTGACTTATTACAGGATCAATGGATTTAATTAAAACACGGTAAACATAAAATCGGTTCTCCTTTACAGGTTTTACAAAATGTGACAACTCGCTTAGTCTTTTTCCTGGCCATTTCTCTACCACATTTTGACGCTCAGGGCTAAAGAAAATTTTGTTCTGCATGGGTCCAAGGACATCCAACAAACTGGTTTATCGAAAAAGAAATACTGGTCGCGAATGCGTTTCAATAAAATATTATCTAGCGGGCCAAATGATAAAGAAAACAGAATGATAACCTACAGGGATTAGGTTCTAAACGTAAACTATCTTCTACTGCAATAAGCAACTTTGTCCCTACAATACCTGCACTTCTAAGCAGCATGCTTGGCCTGGTGGGGACTTCCTCGAAAATCAGTGTGGCACTCAACGTGTTAATAGTACAGTTAGGCTATAGCACTTAGTGATGTTGCTCTGAATATCTGGATACATCACTCACCACTTTTGGTATTTTTATTGAATGCTAGTGTCCTCACCCACCAGAGAGATCTTTTGGAGCTTGTTTTCTATATCCCTATTAGTAACCCCTTCACCATATCAACCAGTGGAGGATATTTTGTAAGATTTACAAGTGTAAAGCTGCCATTTGGTCAAGTAGATCGAAACGTCAACATATATGTATTTAGGACTGGAAATCCATATAATTTTCTCTTAGGTACAGACTTCCACCTTTTATACAGTCACCATTTTTAATTTTTACCCATTTGGTAAAATTGGTGGGAGCCTAAATCTCACCGGGGAAGGTTTGCTTTCAATCGTGAAATGCCTCTGGCCCCAACACTATCGATGACTAATTTCTCATTTTTAACTTCCTCTGAGATGGGAGTAACACCAGAGCAAGCCTTAGCAAATTATTGCAAATGGAGAAGACTGTTTAAATGGACTTGATATGAATTAATTAAGTGTGAAACTTAAAAGGGTTGCTTATTGTGTGAAAAAAATCTGTTGTTTAATATTTTATTTAGAACTAGCTGTATATACCGGTTTAACCCGGAGAATTTAATTTTTTAAATCTATAAAATGAGACTTCTTGAGACTTTTATCGACTCAAATGGTCGATTTCGTAAAAACCAATGCAAAGCGACATCAAAACAATTTTTATAACAATAAAGAATATCGGCTGAAGTTATGAAATTTTAATAGGGCCAGGTGTTCGCACCTGGTATCAAAGAACCACTGAGCGAAATTTGGAGAATTCAGGACAAACGGTATGGATTTCTACAAAGAACAAACAAACATAATTTCATCTTTATTTACATAGAATTTCTAAAGTCAATTACTTTTTAGCACAGAACATTTTACTGAGAATTTAAAATAATTTATAATAATAATTTTATAAATAATAAATAATTTATTTATTCCAAAGAATTAAAAAAGATAAGCAAAATTTTATTTGTGAAATGTTTTATATAAATTGTATAAATCCTTTTTGTGTTCTTAGATGAAGAAAAAAGTAAATATGATTACAACACATTGGAAGGATTTGCAGGTATTGTCAGCTTAGTAGCATTTCAATATTTTCTTGAGTATAGACTGCAAAGAGAATTAAGTCAAACGAAAAGTAAAACTTCACTTCCAAAAAGAAAAGTTGATTTTTTCAAGGAGCCAGTTACTCTTCTGAATATTCCTTGGAAGTCCATAGAGCATATTATATTGAGAAGGTCAGAATGAATAACTTAAGATTTGGCTTTTTTAAAGAAATAATTCTATAAGCAGTACAATTTTTTTTTCTTCTTTAGATTATATTTAAAAGCTAAAAATGGACTAGTTTTTGAAAGCATTACAAGCAGTTTTCTTTTGGATCCAATATCAAGTTTAATATTTCTCCTAAACATTTTTCAAGCATCAAGAATATATGTAATATGCCTAGTTGATGATGCTGATAGAGAAATTTGCCTTGGTAAGTTATTGTATTTAAGGCTTATTGTTATATATTAATTTTTTATATGACTTTAATCTAATATGAATTAGTCAATTTTTTTTTTTTTGTGATCCTTTTATTTTACCTCAACATTTACAAATTTTTTGTCCAACTTTTCGGCACTCACCTCATTATCAAGATGAACATCTGTCACAACAAAATATTTTCAATAAAATAGACTGAATGCCTTGTCATAAAAATTAAAAGTTGTTAACTAGTACTAGTACAATCTTTTAATTTTTATGACAAGGCATTCAGCCTATTTTATTGAAAATATTTTGTGGTCACAGATGTTCATCTTGATAATGAAGTGAGTGCCGAAAAGTTGGACAAAAAATTTGTAAATGTTGAGGTAAAATAAAAGGATCACAAAAAATGTTGACTAATATCTGTATAGCCTAAAATCAATAAGGAATTACTTTAATATGTATTTTTTAAGCATCATAAAAAATGACCCTGTTGTTTAGGAAAAATGATCTAACTCAATGAAACTTTAGTCACAACTTCCTATTCGTTATAAGATTTGAGACTAGAGTTGCCAGATTTTTTTTCAACTTATAAGGGACAAATGCTTAATTGGACAAAAAATACGGGAATTTAGTTTTTTACCCGGGACAAATAAAAAACAAAATTATAAAGTGACATTCTTTATTTTTTTTTATATATATATTTCTCCGAGGAGCAATTCAGTTTTAACATATTTATAAAAATCAAGACAATTATACTCGTAATTAAAAACGGTCATCAACTCAAACCACGCATTATGTTTCTCGCTTAAATGCCAAAAAAATTGTTGTTTATTCTTTGCTCGATCTTCTCGCGAATCCTATGCATTTCAACAACTGACAGAGTATCTGATTCAATCTTCTTCATTGTTACTTATGCTATATTGTTAAACGACAAATATGCCAAAGTCTTTTTCTCCATTGAACGTGGGCATTCATTGCGGAACTCCAGGAAATGAGATTTTAGAGCAGGCCATATTTTAATGATTCTTTCAATGGCAGGACCAAGAGATAAAACTCTCGTCGTGACATGTTGATTATTTCTTCCCACTGCATCTCTTTCTCTTCAAATTGGAGTTCCAAGTCCGCTCTTCTTTTTGCAGATCTACTTAAGTGACCAACAAATTTTCAGTATCAAACTTTCAATGTCCACTTCCAATGTATTGGTATTATGTTTCGCAGCATTATGAAGAATATAGACGAAGCAACCAGCTTTAATAATGTTTTTATTTTTAGACAGCAAAAGTGTATAAATTGAATGGGTTTTGCCGAAGTTAACATTCTTATTATGGGCATAACATGCTGATATTCTATTTAAAAATAATCCATTTTTCTCCAGTGTATCTAATAATAATTTATTTACTTCATTTGCCGATTCGTGGTTACATTCTACGAAATCGAGAAGACGATTTTGAATTCCTGTATCGTAGTCAAAGTATCGTATGCAAATTGGAAACATTTTTCTGTTTTTTTCATTACTTGCATCTGTCGCGATCGAAAAGTATAGATTTTTCGCATGTGCAGTCTTTAAAATAATTTTAACAGATTCCTTTGCCAGTATTTCGCATATAATAGATTCTGCTTTTGTCCTGCCGCAGCTAAACTTCTGAGCAATGGTAACAATTTGTGTATTGTAGCTAAGGAAATGCCTTACCGTATGATAAACCGATGCGAGTTCTCCAGCAGCTATTTTTTCTTCCGTTTCCGAGGCAGATTTATCAGGCTTTGAAAAATATTGTGTTAAATTACTCGATGATCTATTGCTAACAACAGTCATGTGAGATTTAGTAGATGTATATTGTTTTACATCACTGAGACCATCATGACCACGAGAAAAATCTTTAAATTATTACTTTAAATTAAAGTGAATAATTAAACCATAAATTCTTTCGAACTTCCTTAATCCGAGTTGATGTGTATGCAAAGTTGCGAACATTGCGTGCGTGAGTACTTTTGTCTTAATAATAAAAACCGAAGCACGGTTCGAATACGGGATAGAGTCAGTCCCGCCGGGACATTTCAAGCTAAGCCTAAAATACGGGACGTCCCGGGGAACACGGGACATCTGGCAACCCTATTTGAAACCTGCAGAGTCAGATTAAAGAAGGCTAACCATTCTTTATGGGTTGAAAAGGAGAAAAAGTGTGCTAATTAAGTTTCTGCTAGTAGGTCAAATGTTACATTGTTTTTGATAGTTTGTATGTTTCTGTATTAAATAAGGTCATCCCATTACGATACAATAAATAGTTCAAAATTTTTTACAGATTATAGATACAAAATCATTTTCTCATTTAGCAGATGAATGATATTGTAGCTAACAAAATGATTATGTGAATACATACTTTTATGATCAGTGATATATAACAGAAGATCAGATATTAATTTTAAATGTGATTTGAATAGTTACATTTGTGTTTAAGTATATTTTCAAAAATTAATATTTAAATGTGAGAAGTATTCAATGTATTGTACCGTTAAATCGATAAATAAATAAATAAAAACATATGGTTTGAAATCCCAGACCTTTTGTTGGAACGAACTACCGGTTGGAGCGGACCCTCAGAGGACTAGTTCATGGCATGGTCCATTCCACAGGGGTCTGGACCATTCCAGACCATTCCTTTAACGACTATATATAAGAAGCGAGTGACTGGACCTATTAGTCTTAGTGTTTTCCTGACTGTGAAGCTCTAGCCATATGATTTGTGTGCTATAAAGTTATAATTCTTTAACCTGCTCGAATATTTATGTTGTTATAATTTGTTTGGTATTGATATTGTTATATTTTTGTTTAATAAATATTTGTTAACCCACACGATTGTTACTGTATTTATCAATAAAGTTAAAATAATATTAAAAAATGTAAGGTTTTAAGGGAGCGGAGGTACATTTGTAATACCACTTCAAATATGCATATATTGTTGGTATATAAACATCCATTAAATAATTATTACATGAAAATAAAAATGTGAAATAAGTTTGTACCATGTGCTGGACAAAAGTTTTATCAACAAAATACGATTTTCCATATGTAGTCAGTGATAAAATTTCAAGGGATTGTAATTGGAGTGGTCTCATTACATTTGATGTATAGAAACCATCGAAAAATAAGTATATTCTAATTATAACATGTGATTGATAAACCGAAGATAGCCAGTTCAAAACCCGGATCCAGGGAACATTTAACAATACTCTGCATTTTTTGGTCCTCCCCTTCTTTGCCGGTTAGGCCACACGAGGTTTCCTGAGCTGAGTGGGGGTCAACCTCTAACCATAGAATATGTATGTATTATTTATTATTTATTTTATCATTGTATGAATTATTCTTATTATCAGTTTGTTTTTGTAAGTATAGTTCAACTGTCTAACCACTCTTCTATATCAGCTCTTGTATTGTATGAATAATTAAGTTAAATTACTGTTATTCTGTAAGCTTGCATTAATCAATATTTATTATAAAACAAAGTGTACAATGTGTTTACCGATAAAACTCAGAAACAAATCCAGGTGTAGCAAGAAAGTTATTTAGTTTTGTAGCCTTATTGCCATATATCCATAGAAAGTTCCCGTTTTTAGCTGAAGGGCATGATATGAAAATGAAATGAAATGAAATGAATGAAATGAAAAATAATTTTATTATCCTGGGACTGATGTCCCTTTAGAATAAATTTTACATACATAACATAGAGATCTAGCCAGTGTGGCCATATGTGAATGATATTAAATATTTACAAATATAGTTTACAAATAATATTTACAGAAAGAAAAAATAAATAAAATAAGACAGAAACAAAAAATAAATAAAATAAGACAGAAACAAAAAGTGCATTCCTTCATGAAAATAATCTTTAAGTATAATAGGTGAAATAAAAACAAGAGGAAGAAAGAGAGAATACCGATACATTTAGACAACGGAATATAATAAAACAGCCTGAGTACATCGATAAGATATTTTCTAATAGAAATCATGCTAAAAAGGGTTGCTTCCAAAGCTCTATTATGTCCCTTCAGTGATCAGTAGTTGGTTTGGGAGTTGAATAGGAAATCGAATAGGAGGGATTTGAAAGTGGATGCAGATGGAGCGTGTCGGATATTAGAGGGGATAGAGTTCCAGAGGGATACGGCTTGCATTATGAAGGATTTTTCATAAGTTTCAGTTCGATGAGGAGGAGGGTAGAGATCGGAAGTACGGGACCTGGTTGGGCGGGATTGAATGGAAGATTTGAATTGCAGATTCTGTAGGAAGTAGGAGGGTTGTTGAGCTCTGATGGCCTGGTATAAGAAGGAAGCCAGTATGTACCGACGACGGTAGGAGGGGTAGAGCCACTTTAACTCGGCGTAGTACTGGATTATATGCGTATCTCTTGGGATCCCAAAGACGAAACGTATTGTGCAATTCATTAGGCGTTTAAGTTTGGCTTTGAGTTCCCCGGACAGTCCGCTGTACACCATACAGCCGTAGTCAAAGTGGGGAAAGATGAGAGAAGAGACTAGGAGTTGGCGGGTTTTGAATGGAAGAAGATATTGTAGACGGTTGAACTGTTTTAGGGTAGAGACAGTACGACGGGAAATTTGTGAGATGTGGGGTTTCCTTGAGAGGGATTGATCAAAGGTAACGCCTAGGTTTTTAACGGAATTGTGGAATGAGATAGAGGTGTTGTTCAGCACTAGGTTTGGAGCAAGAGGGGTTGATTTGAGGAGAGAGGGAGATCCAATCAAGATGGCTTTCGTCTTCTCGGCGTTTAAGGTGAGTTTGTTGAGGTTTGCCCAAGCGCAAATTCCGTCGATATCTTCCTGGAGTTTTTGGATGGCACCGGGGGAATCAGCGGGGTCAAAGGAGAGGTAAATCTGGACGTCATCGGCATACATATGGTATTGACAGTGGTGGATGGAGGATGGGAGGTCATTAATATAGATAGAAAAAATGGTGGGGGATAAAGAGGAACCCTGAGGTACACCTTTAGACGATATAAGGGCAGGAATTTTCTCCCTCGCAATGTGTAATTAGCTCACTTGTACATAGGTATGGGTTAATGAATGATATAGTTAGATTGAATGCCCAGATTCCAGATAGCACTAGGATATGGTTCATTTTTTAAGTTACCTTTCATTCATTCGGTTTGCAACGGTCTGTTTCATAAACACTCACACACACACACCCACACACGCACGCACGCAGGCGACCACCCACACAACCACCCACGCACGCACGCGCGCGCACACACACACACACACACACACACACACACACACACACACACACACACACACACACATATATATATGATTTTTATAAATATAAAATTGTTTTAATGCTTATTTACTTTGTGAGAGAAGTAAGTGAAATTCCGCTTGTAGATTTTCACCTGCACAGTGGCTTATAAAGCAAATGTGGTCACTTTATAATTATTAATATAAATAATAGAAAATGTAATATTAATGATATAATAGAAAATATTAATTGACTGATAGTCTCAAATAAACAGAATAAAGAAAAGGCATACAAAATTAACTGAAAATCTGTGATCTTTACTTGGTCGTGGATCCTTTGTGGGTATTCTTATTGGGTAGTTGAAGGTCTTTTTACTCTCAATTATGAGGATTGTAACTGGATTCTAATGAAGCGAAGTCTGTGCAGGTCACATTATATAACATCACATTATCACATAACGTCACATTACATAAAGGTAGAACCTTTCTAGAACAATTTATTAGCATTCTGAAAGTTTACATCACTAGACTCTAGGTCTAGCAGTCTGCTAGCTCTTTGGACGTTACCGATAAAGTGTCGTTAGTGATGCTGTATATACTGTTTTTTATTATTGCTTATTTTCTCTTTGCTTTTAGCAATTGTTGATTTTTTCCTATATTTATTGTATTTGTATTACTTTTTTATTATAATTAATTGTTTTTTTTAGACTTTCAAGAACCAGATCCCAATGTCATTCAAGCATTTAGTAATCTTAGGTACTTAGATTTTTTTTCATTGCCTGAATCTGTCAGAAGAAAAATGACAGAGGAATTGAAGAAGTTAAATAGAAAAATGAGGATTGATGAACCAGAAGATGATAAATCCTCTCTTTCTGATACAAAGAAAGATTTAAGAAAAAAAGGATCTCGTCAAAAGGTTTTATTTATTTTTCATTATGTTTATTTTTAAGAGAGAAATATTTCTAAGAATTGTTTGAAAGAAAAGATTCTGTTCAGTAGTTTATTAAATATAGTAGATAATATTTACTATGACCTGATGAGCATACCTTTTTAAACCCCATTATAAACCTGTATGCATCCCGCCAGAGAAACAGAAAACCAAAAAAAAGTAAAATTTGTTTTATAATATACTTCGACTATTATGATAGATTTTGTAATCTGGACCAACTTAGCCCGTAGCCATTTAGTACTTGATAGTTTTTGTCCAATCCTTTGTTCCTGCTGCAATTAATTAATAACTTTTTAATTACTATATAATATTTTATATTAATCTAATCATAATTGTGGGTGACCCACCTTTTTTTAATTATTTTTAAATAATTTATTTTTTGAAGAGAAAAGAAGCCGAGCTCTGTGGTGCAGTGGGTAGCATCCGCGCATGTCACGCGGGAGACCCGGGTTCGACTCCCGGCGGAGCCAAATCTTTTCTCTTCAAAAAATAAATTATTTTATATATAATATTTTACTTTAAGATTATTACAGTGACAATTTTTTCAGATCTTTTAAAGCAACTTTTATTTCAGTTTCTTGATCCATTTATTGATGGATAGCTCACTCTTGAGTAGACATACAAATAAAAACATGAAATTATTTCTAGCACTCAAAAATCTCCTAATCGAGTTCATCTGCTGATGTGTCTTTATATAAAATAAATAATAATAATTTAGGAAATTCTTTGAGTTAGTCAAATCTTGAAGAAAATTTGTTTATTTTATGACTGAATAACTTTTTAAATTTGAAAAATATTAATATACTAGCTGTATATCCCGGTTTCACCCGGGGAATTTCATTTTTCTAATAAACGTGAACAAATTTAAAGTGAAATCATAACGATTTTTATAACAATAAAGAATATACCCAGAGACTGGCTGAAGTTATGAAATTTTAATATGGACAGGTGTTCGCACCTAGTAAGAAAGATCCACTGAGTGAAATTTGGGGAATTTAGGACAAACGGTATGGAGTTTTATTAAGAAAAAACAAACTAACAGAAATTCATCTTTGAGCTGTATAACCCGGTTTGATCGGGGAATTTCATTTTTCTAATGAAACGGTTGATTTCGTAAAAAACCATTGTAAAGTGAGTTCATTACGATTTCTATAACAATAAAGACTATCAGCTGAAGATCGGCTGAAGTTATGCAATTTTAATATGGACAGGTGTTCGCACCTGGTATGAAAGAACTACTGGCGAAATTTGGAGAATTTAGGATAAACGGTATGGATTTCTATAAAAAAAAAACAAACAGAAATATTGGCCTGCAGTTTCAGCTTCTCGCAAATCGGCTTGCCTAAGCCTTTGTGGCGCAAAGCGGGCCTCGTATTCCTGGGCAGACTTAGTTTCCTGCGATTCTGCCTGTCTAAGCCTCTGTTGTTCAATCCTAATTTGATGTTCGTCGAGAGTTTCAGCTGCTCGTATTTGACGTTGTTTTTAGCTTTTGAGCTCACTACTCCTATTGAAGCTCGCTTCTTAGGAGGCATTTATAAAAAATAAATTCACCATACATGTAAATAAACGTATTGTAATTTAAAAAAAAAAAAACATATGGTTTAAAAATCCCAGAACTCGACGCCTACCAAGGGACGGTCTTACCGGGCCTTGTTGGCCTCTTCAAAATGTATAAAATGATATTTTAGGCTGTTTTTCGACTCAGACGGTCGATTTCGTAAAAAAAAGCCATTGTAAAGCGAGATCATGACGATTTTTTTAACAATAAAGAATATACCATGAGATTGGCTGAAGTTATGCAATTTTAATATGGACAGGTGTTCGCACCTGGTATCAAAGAACCACTAAGCGAAATTTGGAGAATTTAGGACAAACGGTATGGATTTCAATAAAGAACAAACAAACAAACAGAATTTCAACTTTATTTATAAGATATTGAAAATTTCTAATTTGGGTTTGAATGCTTTAATTAAATCAATTTTATAATTAATAAAAAATATTAATACAGAATTGGAGACTATATTCTTCAAATGTGTTTCCATGTTATACATATGACATTTCAGTTCAGACTTTTTGCTGTTAGAACTTAAATTAAAGCAACGTCTTTTAGATAAGTGTATATATGATTCACGTGCCAGCAAAATTCTCATACATGCACCTCTGGCATTTGGGCCATAGATTCGCCACTGCTGTGCTAGGTTGTTGATAAAGAGCTTTCTTTGTCAGAGCCAAATTATATTTTATTTTATATTTATTTGGGCTACCCCCTCAATGTTGTCTCTGCTCCCGCAAGCAACACAGATGTCTATAAGAAGACCACACCAAAGGTCTCATTAGGGCTACTGCGCCAACAGAAAACTTTCCTTCTTTCAATGGCTCTAAGGTCCTTGGAGAACCCTGGCCTGCTCCACAATGTTCATTCTTCCCTGTCCAGAGTTGCAATTCTTCACCTCTCGGCTCCACATAATCCAGCCACCGCAATCTAGGATGCCTCTTCTTTGTCCTCCCCAGGGTGTCCCTCTAGAAGTTTTTTTGGGATTCGCCGCTCTTCCATTCTCTGTACATGCCCCTACATCTAATTCTATTCTTCTTGATGCAGGTGACAATATCTGGGGTCTTGTATAAATTTCTGAGCTCCTGATTGTTTCTCTGCCTCCTCTGATCTCCTTCCTTCAAGGGACCAAAAATCTTTTTTAGGATTTTCCGCTCCCACACATTGAGCATTTGTTCTGATTTGCTGGTAAGGACCCATGTTTCACTTCCATATGTCACTACTGGACTAATAATACTAGTATATACAATGTGTACAGCCTGCTTTAACTGCCATGGTAACACCTTCAATCTAAGTACTTTTCCGAGCACCCAGCAAAATCTACTTCTGTCCATTATGCTTGTCTTTATTTCTGCCTGTATATCATTCTTTTCGTTGATGTTGGCCCCAAGATATTTAAACTCCTGAACCTGCCCAAAAAAGTACTCTCCTATCCTAAGACCATTCCTCGGCCCTATTACTCTGGTAGGTCTTCATATACTTGGTTTTGGCTTCATTGATATTGAGTCCTGCCATTTTTGAAGCCTGCTCACATTCTTCGAAAGTTCTTAGCGAAGATTGCGTGTGACCAGTAATGACTGCAAAAGCAGGTTGCTTTGTAATTCTGTTGTAAATCGTCCCTCCAGACTTTGTCCTAATGGACCTCATTACCATTTCCTAAACAATGTTCAATAGGATGGTGGACAGGTGTACTTTGGATGTTTACTTTTCCTTGTGTCCCTTCCAAGGTTGTGCGCACTAATCATATCAGTTTTTCTTGGGTACCCATCTTCGTGATGGCCTGATACAACTTGTGTCGGTCTGCACTGTCATAAGCTTGTCTGTAGTCAATGAAGAGGTGGGGCAGATCAATATAATTTTGTGAACTCATTATTTTGTATTATATGTAAACCCATCAGTTTTCGTAAATTAACAAGTCGTTATTATTTGTTTTTTCAGATTCAAAGAAAGGCAAACAACCCACAGCCTGTTAAAGACAAAGATTCAGATAAGAAAAGTATTAAAAAAAGAACCCCAACTGTTGATAAAAAATCTGAACTATTCGATAGAAAAAAAAAATCTGCAAGATCAAAAACCGGATTTTCTGAACATAAGTTATCAGGTCTCTTCTTAAAATTAATAAAAAAATTTAATTACTTTTTTAGGTGTATGAATATTTTTACATTCAATAATGGTTCAAACATTGGTTATGAAGATTTTCTTATTCATTTTATGGCTACCTTATACTGCTACCTTATGTGGCAGAAGAGGAAGAATCAAGATAATATAAGAATTTTATTGCTTCCTAAATCTGGCAATCATTAAATATGGTACAATATTGATATTTTTTCTCAAGTAATCAGATACTGCTGGCTTTATCTTACTGAAATATACCACATTTGAGGAAATCAAAGCCAAGCTGCTGAGGGATATAGTGTTCTATATTCTGACATGAATCATATCCCTATAATTAAGAAGAATTACTCCTACTTTAGTGCATTTCTCTAGGTTCTAAACTATTCACCTTGAGAAGTAGAAAAGTTGCTATACCAAGGAGATTGCCAGACAGGGGAAATGTGCAAGATGACCATGCCCAAACTGATTAAAATATTCAAATTTTTAAAATTTTACTATTAAGTTGTTTTATGCGTATCATTTTATTGCAGCATACACCTTTACTGCTTAGGAGGTTGTAATAATAATGAGTATTTATTAAAATATAAAGGTTTTATACTTACAAAAACTAATCTTATAAGGTAGTGTAGGGTTGTAAAACATACAAGTTGTAAAATGTATAATTTAAAAGTTGTCAAATGGATAATTTAAAATTATTGGAAGTATCCATAGGGATGAAATTGTTTTGTTTAAAAGGTACAATATTGTTTAGTATTGAGTTAGCATTTAGTTGATGCAATTTGGAGCTGGAAGGTGGAGTGTTAGGTTCCAAAATCTGGAACAGTTCAACTGTGCGGATATAGTTAGAATAATGCCAGTTATGAAAGATTCAGTACAGTACTTTGGACATCAACTCGATAGAAACAGAATCCACCCAACACCCAACCAGTAAATTTCAAGCTATCAGGGTGGCTCCTTCTCCTAAAACAAAGAGCTCTGAGCTTTCCTTGGTAAATGTTTACAAAAACATTATCCCCATCTCTATGCGAGTCCATAAGTTGACTGCTAGTAAGGTGAAATGGAAGGGTGGACAGAAAAGGAGGAAGGCGTTTTCAAACGAGTAAAGGACTTGCTTTTCATCGTGAAGCGATTGTTCCCTATGACATAAAATAGCCACTAGTTTTACATTGTGATGCATCCGAAGCACAGGTTTAGAAGTTCTTTTCCGATGGAAGATGGGACTGAGCGATCCGTGGCATGATTTCGCAAGGACAATGGCATACATCATATTAAGACCACTCCCTACCACCCAAAGACAAGGTTAGTGGAGAGGTTTTATTCGAACCTTCAAAAGAAGATATTCAGCTTGCAAAAAAGAAGTTGGCAGTTCCTTATTGGTCTTGCAACGATTTGTCTTGTCTTGTAGGAATACCTCTCACAAGACTATAAGAGTGGCATCTGCCCAATTATTTCTGGGATGAAGGCTTTCTACTATATTGGAACGGGTGGCTCCCAATTTTCGAGAGGGGATGGAAGAGATATGTGGAAGCAGAAAACCTATCATGACAGGTCAGCACAACCTAGAGAATTTCAAGCTGGAGGTAAGGTTTGGATACAATCAGAGAAAAAAGGATTCTTTCTTCCGCCCCCTCTCAAAAATTGGGAGTCACCCGGTATACATAATAGGAAGCCTTCTGCCCAGAAATAATTGGGCAGGTGTCACTCCTGTAGTCTTGTGAGCGGTATTTCTTTTGAAGTCGAAGTCCTTAAGAAGAGAAAGCATGCAGACCAACTAAGAACCAGGGTTGGAGCTGTGGATGAGAACCCCCAGTCATCTTAGTGAAGGAGGAGAAGTGTAGTATGGGGTTTTAAAATCTGAAACAATTATAGATCACTGTTATATATGTGATCACATTGTTTTTGATTGTTTTACAGGAACATGGGGAAACATTCAAAACATTTTAGTTAATAAATAGATTTCTAACCAGACTGTCTATAAATATTATAGGAGGTATGGGGACAGCTGATCTAATGGATGGCTAAATACTCATTCCATTATGTAAAACAGAGTGAAATGGAGTACATAGGAAGCTATAACATATATTTTACTAATTCCATGGAACGAAAAACAGAACCGTATTTGAATGTATTGTTATGGGCTACAGTCTCAAATAAATAAACACTAATTCTGAAAAACTACAATTTATTAAATCTAATATTAACAATTATATCTACTACCTAATAATTAGAAAAATAAAAATAGTAATAATAGCTTACAAAATGATTACTTACACCAATAAATCTAAATTACTGCTCTTATTACTAAAGTCCCCTAAATATACAACCAGCACCCAGGTAACAAACTTATCTAACAACTTATAACTAGTTATGCACACAAGAAAGGCAGTCTGTAGACTGGCTCCCAAAACAGGCCAGTTCAATGTTTATATAGCTGGGGAAGGTCTAGAAGATCCTTCATCCAGAAAGGTCTAGGGCTTATTTCCAATTAAGGTTTATTTCCATAGTTGTCAGTAAAATAATCATACATACATACATATATATATATATATTTTTTTTTTTTTTTTTAGGGATTCCTTTAGTTTTCACAAATGAATACATAGATAACTTAAACAAAATTCAAGCCTTTGTTGAAGCTTACCAGAGTAATGAGGTGATTGATCTATTCTATTCTATTACTGGCCAGATTTTATTTATTTTTTTAGTGTTATTTATTTTGCTGTATGGATGGTTGATATAATTTGAATATTTCATTTCTATCACCTAATTTTATCAAGAATCTTTTTTAATCGAATATTCTTTTTTTCTTCTTTATAATAATCTCTTCTAAAACATTGGCAAACATGTTAGTTTTGCATTAAGAATTCATCATTTTCTTCCTGTATTTCCACATAATTGGTTCCAGAAATCATGCATCTTTTAGCATAATTTTTTGGCATAATATTTCTCTAAATAATATGTAAAATAAAATAGAAATGTGAAGTCCTCATTTTGAGCTAAAAATCTATATTTTTATGTTTCCTTTCTCATCCTAGTCACCATGAGTTATAAAATTTTGTTTGATCTTGTTCTACCATGCTATGTATTTTATCTGATTTTCTACTCTGTCAATTCTCAATTATCTGTTCATGATATCATTTCATCCATCATTTAGGGAGTTTTAAAAGAGGGGATGGTTCACTCTACTTTTCTAAGCTCATACAGATATTTTATATTTTCATTTTACTAAACTATGTAAAAAACATGATTAGCTTTTTTTTTTTTTTTTTTTTTTTTTTTTTTTTTTTTTTTTTTTTTTTTTTTTTTTTTTTTTTAACTGATCACTATAAATAACTTATTGTATTTATAAAAGTAGTAATTAGGTGTATTTCATACATCCACACAAATATAATATGTTTTTCATGAGTCCAGAAAGAAGCATTCCGCCAACAATTTTCTCTACTATTCTATATCATTCTGATTGTGTTAAATTAAAACAATAAATGCTTCTTTGTATTATTAAAGAACTGAATAAATGAAAACCAGTATTGCTGCAATACTGGCAGTTTTGGCAGAATAGGTTGGTGATTATCACACATATAGCGCACACGAGTTGCGTGCAAACTAAGTGTCTGAGTGTGAGTTACTATACCTAAAACTAAATCCCAATGGATCTTTTCATTGGAAAGTCACTATTTTGCCAATATTGCGAGTAAAAAATTATTTGGTTCTTTCTAGCAAATAAAAATATTGTTTCCAAAATACAGATACAGAATACAGAAATCCTTTAGGTCTCAAATATCACCGTACTTTGGAAAAACTCTTATAAATAAAATTTTATTGTACAGAATGATTTGAGTTTTTTTATATTAATTGAAATTTTTTTTATCATAGAGGTTCAATAAATCTCATAACTGTGAATGCTGGTTTTCTTTTTTTTTTTCTTCTTTTTAAATTTAGCCTTATTAACACGATAGATGAACCATGAGCTGTATGTGTTACCGTGAAAGTCCGAAATTAGTGAATGTCAACATTCGCCGGTGAATGTCGACAAACACCAAATGCCTTGGTGAAAGACCGAACATTTATTAATTTTATTATACATTCGGACTTTCACCGGTACATGTCAACAAACACAAAGAATTCTGGTGAATGTCGGAAACGACAGGTCGTTACTGGCTTTTGGGCAGCTCCAGCTTTCAGCGCGTTGTTTCCTGACTTCACCAGTCTTACGCAAGGTTTGGTAGCATAGTGTTGTGAGCTTATCAATTAATTTTTTTGTATTCGATATTATAATCTGTGTGCAATGGCTACTTCAGTGAATCGTGATCAGTTTTTTGAAAAGTTACATGCCTTAATTGGAAGTAAATGAGAAGACAATTGCTTTTATTTTTCTCAAGAAAGGTACTCTAAAATTGTTTCTGAAGTGAGTTCTGCTAAAAGTAAGTGCAGTACACCTTTGGACTACAGACGTTTAAAACGTTTTGAAATTTTAAAAGCTTCTGCTAATTCAAAAAGTGGAGGGCAAGGCTATACACGATGTAACTGCAAAAGAAAGTGTTCCACGGCTAAATGCAGTTGTAAAAGCAAGCAGCTTTTGTGCAAGTCGAAGTGTCCTGGTAGTTTAAGTTGTTGCAATAAATAAGATTGTCATACTTATATTTTCTTCGTTTTTTTTTTTTTTTAATATTTTTGTTTAAACTTTAAAATGTATGTGTACCTACATTTTATTTTAATGATATTATTTTTAGTTATATTTCGTTATTTTAAGTTTAACAATTTCTTTATGTTTATTTCAAAACTTTTCCCAGATGTTTTAATAAATAAAAGTTTTATTTTTGTTTTCATTTGACAAAAAAATGTTTCTTTTCGACATACACCATGAGTACATGCTGAATGTCGACATTCGCCGGTGCAAGTTAGTGTTAATGATATTTGACCAATATTTCGGACGTACGCCAAGCAACTTAGCGAATGTTGACATTCACCGGTGTATCTCGACATTCACCGAATTTCGGTCTTTCACTGTAACATATGCATTTCTTCTTCAGGGTTTGACCATGTAACAGGTTTTTCAACTGCCAAGCTTTTATCCACCTTGCTGTGGGCTTCTCCAGGGCCAATAAAAGAATGAAAGTTAAAATTAAATTAAAAGAGTAGGCAACAATATAAAACGTAATAAAAATAGATTGACAATAAGTATTCGTACAGTGCACTTTGGACCCCTAATTCCACTATGCCTATACTTGTTAGCATGGTAATTCTTCACTTCAGTTCACTGTTAGGCTTTCCTGAGTCACAATTTAGTTTCATTTTTTAGTTTAAAAGTTAAAATGTGTCGTAAGGGGCGTGAAACCACAGTCGAAGAGCGAGCCATTATCATTAGACTCCATAATGAGTTCTGTTCACTGACGGACATTGCCGAAATTGTAAATAGGAGTCATACCACTATTGCATCAATTATTAACAGATATGGTACTACAAAAAAACCAAATCTAAAGACACAGTAAGGACGTCCTGGAAATCTTAATGAACATACAGGGAGAATTTCAGTCAGAAACTTTATAAAAAATCCAAAAATAAGTGCGGTAAAATTGACAGAGGAACTCTAAAGTGATCTAGAGCAGACACTGCATGCAAATACAGTCCAAAGTTGTCTGTTTAGACACTGTTATACAGGAAGAAGACAAAGAATGAAGCCTTTCATTAATGATACAAATAAAAAGAAGAGGCTTTCATTTGCAGAAAAACCAAAACCACTCTATAGATTACTGGAAACGCTTAATATTCAGGGACGAGTGTAAATTTGAAACTTTGGGCTCTCATGGGCCCAAGAAAGTGTGGCAGAAAAAAAATACTGAACTGGAAATGAAAAATTTAATTTCTACATTAAAGCATGATGGCCGATCTCTAATGGTTTGGGGGCAGTGGGGTTGGCAAATTGGAATTTATTGATGGAATAATGGATGCCAATCGTTACATAGACATCTTAAAACGCAAATTGAGTGCTAGGGCCGAAATAATGGGAATTAGAAGTAATTTTGTATTTCAACAAGATAATGACCCCAAGCATACAACATGGAAAACTAAATTGTGGATACTTTATAAATACCCCAAAGTGGATGCCTTCTCCTCCACGGTCTCCAGATCTGAATCCCGTTAAACATTTGTAGCAATATTTGAAGAAAAAAGTGTCTACTCATCAGATTCAAAACTTAAAATCACTTAAAAGTGTTCTTCAAGAAGTCTTCAAGAAAAAGGGGACAATGTACCCTCCTGTTTAACTGAACAACTAGTGGGGTCAATGCCTAACACACTCAGGTGCGTACTAAAATCGAGAGGAGGGCCAACAAAATATTGACATTTTACTTATTAGTTAAATTAACTGTTATTTAATAAGAAATTTAACACTGTACGAATACTTATAGTTAAGTTGTTTTACAAAGTTTATTCCTGTTTTCTATTTATTATTTTTTGTATTTTTTTTTAAAATGTCACTTCAAACAGAATAATTATTTGTTTAAAAAGTATTGGTAAAATTTAAAATTTACTACTTTTCGCAATTTGAAATTTACTATTTTTCGCAAATCATATTCTCATTTAATTGTGTTTTAATTTAAAATTATTAGTGTATGAATACTTTTGGGACTGACTGTATATACCTTGATACATTATTTTCAGGTTTGAAGATTATGTTTTTATTGACTTAGAGGCAGTCTTACTGATCATTCTCTCTCCCCCCTTGTTTTAGTTGGATAAGAATTTTTAATTGCTTGGTACTTAATTTTTATAAGCTATTCTTAATACATTTTTACTTATTTCAGGTGTCTGCAAAAAACTTGGTTAACCAACCATCAGTAAGAACATTCCATCATCATCATTCTGTTAGTTTGATGAAATTTTTTGATTATATTGCATAATTTTAATGTACAATGTGCAAAATATTTTAATGTATATTTTATTCATTTCAGGCATCTCGAAGAAACTTAAGCAGCCGATCTTCAGGAAAACTGGTGTTAGATGACCAGATTCATGAAATTATGAAAAAGAAAGCTAAACTTGGGGTAGGTGCAAAACAGTTACTCAACAGGTTTGTCTCCATGAGATTTATCTCATTGGACTATTTTTATTTATTTATTTATTTTTTTTTATCATATATATTCTAATGAATTAATATTAACTTTAACTTAAAAATGTTTTCAGTTCTTTGGACTGCGTCTGTCAACTGTAAAAGGAATTTTTTTTTAGTTAGTTCAATTTATAACTTTTAATGTACAATTATTTATATTCTTGTTTTTCAAAAGTGTGATACACATTTTCTATAAATCAGTTGGTGTGGGCGTTTTCATAAAATATTTAGACCAATGACCAAGAGCAGCCTGTCTCATTAGGTTAAAAAAAAGGAATCCCCGAAATCTTTTCCTATGTAGAATAGCCCTTTTTAGCCTCATTTCAACTCTGAATAAAATAAATAACCAAGAAGATTAAATCCTAAATATACCTACATTAATTAGCAAAAGGAAAAATTAGTTTTAATTAAAAAAAAAATAGTCTAGTTACCAAAATAAACTACATGAACCATGAGTATTGTGGTATTGATGGTGATCAATATATTCCATTTCCATAATTACTTCTGATTGATGAATTTTAATGAAAAAGTTGCTGTTACTTCTAGGGCACTTACCTTTCTTTCAGTTTTATGTAATTCTAGTTTTTAAACAAGTAATAATTGTCATGCCGACACACACATACCATTTTGCAAAACTCGGTTAATTGGACACAATTGACTCCAAATTTTATAGTCTAAAACATATATTTTTGTTGCAAACCTGAATTCAAAATTTTCCACTATTGCAATACATTCCCTTAGTTTATATTTTATGTATAAATAAGTGGATTGGCAGCTACCTAAGTCATATAGACCAATACGTCTCCCTCCGGAGATGAGCATGATCCTGGAGGCCTTTATGGCAGCCAGCTTATAGCTAGTTTTGTCATAATAAGCTCATCAATACAGATTTGAAGGAGTTAAAGAAGTTTAAGGGAAAGGGACCACTGCTGAGAGAACGGAGAGATTTAAGAAGAGAGTGGAATAATGTGCTCCTATTTGACATTTCCTCTGCATTTAACAGTGTATAGTGGCCTCAAGTGCTCTAGCCACTACACAAGCTCTCAGTAACTGATAGGAGTTGTACAAGTCGGGGCAGTGCTACTCAGAGGGGGGTGAAAAGCCCATTCCGCCCGCCCCCACCAATACACCTACTTAATAAAGATATTTTGAAAATTTACCTGTGCAAGAAGGTAAGAAACCTAGGAAAGAAAATATCACAAATCATGAAGAAACCATCATAGGAAAGAAACCATCATAATAAGGATAGTTTGATAGAGTTACGCGAGAGCTAACTAGCTCGCGGGGACAGGCCTTGGAAAAAGTCAAGGCAGTGCTAGTCAGGGGGTAAGGTGAAAAGATAGATAGAAAGAACTAAGCATCGTATTACAAATAAAAGGATAAGCAATATTGCATTAAATGACTTATTTGAAGTTAAAATTAGTAAAGTCGTCTAACAGAAATCAATCATCAAAGATCAGCATTTATTGCAGATAAAACTAAGTGCTTCGAGAGTACTTTCATGTTTTTATTTGTTTTGTTGATAACTATAACTTTGAATTTAATGCTCTACAGTGGGTATGGTCAACCTTTGACGTTTGGAACAAACTTAAGTGTGAGTATTTTGTATTTGTAAGAAAATAAAATTTTCTCTGTTCAATTGAGTTTTTACTTAAGTAATATAAATATCTATTTAGCAGTTCACAGATGTGATGAAAGGGTGAAAGCCATGAAATGTGAACTATTGATTTATGGTTATTTACAAATAAAGTCATAAAAAGGAACTTCAGCTGTCAAAACATTAAAAATAATATTTAAGTTCTTTATTAATGGTTTTCTCACTCATATCATATATATGTTTAAATTTATTTATTTTTTTTAGGCTAAAAAAGAATTTCCGTTCGATTTTTGGATATTTTGTTCTCACCATCCCTACAAAGATTATCAGTTTGAAAACTACATAAAATTAGTTGGAAGTTGGAAAGACATTTCAATAACACCTGAGAGAGGTCTTGCATATTTTTTTAGTCCTATTCTATTCTTAATAATTTAAGGTTGATTAATCTTTCTTAAATATCTTTTATATTTCATTCAAGTGGTTTTCTGATAAAACAGAAATTTATATTTAATGGACATGTCAGTTTTTACATGAAATAAAAATTCTTATTTTCTTCTCAATTTGGTAATAGCTAATAATTAGCTCAATATTAATAGATATAAAAATTAATGTACAGGTTTTGAGAATGGGGAAACAGCCCCGAAACGTCAACATGGTGTAATGAGAAAATAAATAGTTGTGAAAAAAAAGGAAGATAAGTTGCTAATTAATCAGTACTTATAAGAAATAAAAATTAAATTATTGACAGAAGCAAATTTACCTACACTTGCTTAGTTGATACTACTACAGAAGTGTGCTCAAGACAAGCAGAAATTTGTGGATTTCTTAATTTGCCTATATTGGTGTAATCAGGACAGGAATAATTATAACGAAGAATAATGTGTAACTTACAAGTACAGCATAGCCAAATCAAAGGCTTTTTATATTGGCTATGGCCTCAGTATCAGGTCCTAGTCAGAATCCCAAAAATGTATGAGCCATTAGGTTGGTGAAGATGACCAAGCCATTTAGTGTGGCCCTTATCTGAACTGAAAAGGACCCAGTGGGGGTTTGCATATGGCAATCAAGGACCTGATTTCAACTGAAAAGGACATGGTAGGAATTTACCGAGTCTTAAATTGCGATCTGAATGAAGGGAGGTTACACTCATGAACACATTATCTATAATCAGCCATTCTCATAATTCCAGATAGATGGTGATCATGGAATCTCGGCCCATTAATGAAAGAGAAGCCACACTTTGATATTGTTACTTTTTAGTTAAATTAGAGTAAGCTTGGTTAACAAAAAATACAAATTGGGCTGGGTGTATCATAGTGATTTAAAACTATCGATAGTACTATCGAAAACTTTGTTTTTAAGGATAAAGTGATAGCCTCCGCCTCTAAGCACCCATTTGCTATATAATTCATGGTAATGAAGATTAAACTAAATTCAACAGTGCAATTTTATTTATGTTTCTAACAAAAAATGTTTATCTACTCTATAAAAAAATATTAACTTCTCCCAAAAAATATAAAGTGAAAAAAATTGAATGGTTTCACAGTGCTTCAGTCAATGGACAAAAATCGAAAAATCAGGTTTTTATTTTTTCTTGAATTTGCATTTAAAATGTTCCTAAAGATGTAAATGATCATTAATAATGTAACACTTTTGTGGGTAACAAATATTTATTAAACAAAAATATACAGTTGTTACAATGCCAACGAATTATTACAACTTAAACACTTGAACAGGTTACAAAATTGATAACTTTATCACACACAATCATATGACTTGAGCAACACAGTCAAGACACAGACTTCAACTAACTCATTCAGTCTCTGCCCCTTATATATATCGTAAATAGTGGGGCCTGGAATCTTCTAGAACAATGTCGGCAATTCTCCGTCATTCCGGAATGATCTAGGCAAAAACAGTTCGTTCCAACCGGTTATTTTGTTCCAACATGCGGTCCGGGAGGTTACGCCATATGTTTTTTTTTTATTTGCTTATCGATTTAACGTTACACTGCCCCCTCCTTAGAGACATTCCTCCTGGATGTCTTTTTTTCCATGCTTCTGCTCCCTAGGTCAAACGAATGGTCTCTTCCGTAATCCGCTGCACCTGTTCTTCTTCGTGGTTCCTTGCATATGGTGCCAAGCGATTATAATGGACGATTATAGGCCTTCCTTTGGGATACTTGGAGACCCTGTAGATCACATCATTGATACGCTTCTTTATCACGTAGGGTCCCTCCCAGTTCTTCTGCAACTTTGGGCAGAATCCTCGCTTTCTTCTTGGGTTATAGAGCCAAACGAGGTTTCCTTCTTGGTACCCGCCCTGATCGGCTTTACTATCGTAGTGTCTCTTCATCCGGTCACTGGCCAAACGAAGATTCTTGCGAACTAGCTCGTGCGTGTATTCTATTCTCTTCTGGAGTCCGGATACATAGTCTTGCCCAGATAGATCCACCCCAGGTTTGCTGCCAAAAATGAGGTCACAAGGTAACCTCATCTCTCGACCGAAGAGAACTCTCGTAGATGTCTGTCCAGAGGATTCATTAACTGCAGAGCGGTAATCTCGTTGATGGTCAGAGGTTACCTTAGAAAGGTACTTTATAAGGGTTCGGTTCATCCGTTCTACCATTCCGTCAGACTGTGGATGGAGGGCCGTAGTCCTGGTCTTTCGAATCCCAAGCCTCTTGCAGACTTCCTGGAATAATGTGCTCTCGAAGTTCCTCCCCTGATCTGAATTAAGTTCAATTGGTACTCCGAAACGGGTGATGAAATCCTTCACCAAAACGTCGGCCAGGGTAGCAGCCTCTTGGTTGGGGACAGCATATGCTTCCACCCACTTGGAAAAACAGTCCACGATTACAAAAACGTACTTATTTCCAGCTTCACTTTCTGGGAATGGTCCTAATATGTCCATAGCTAACCTTTCGAAGGGGCTCCCCGCAATATACTGCTGCATCCGAGCACGGCGTTTGCGAGCTGGTCCGTTGCTTGCAGAGCAGGTGTTACATTTACGGCACCAGTCCCTGACATCCTCGGAGCAGTTCACCCAGTAGAACCTTTCGCGTACTTTCTGGAGTGTTTTCGTCACACCAAGGTGTCCTCCTGACACTTCATTATGTAGCAGACGAAGTACCTCCGGCACGCAGGTACTCGGTATCAGAAGCTGTTTCCTGGATAGGCTGCCATCTACATTCTCCACAACCCTCTAGAGCAAGCCATTTTCTATTACAAGGGAGTTCCACTGTGCCCAGTACGCCTTCAAAATAGGTGAGAATGGTGCTACCTCTTGCCAAATTGGGCGGCGATTGGCTAGTTTCCAGTCCCGTATCATTTTCAACTCAGGATCATTTTCTTGCCTATCCCGGATTGTGTCAGGTGTCCATTCTTCACTAACTACTCCAACGGCGAAAAGGTTGGCCTCCTTCTGTTCGATTCGGCTACAATGGGAACAATTAGGCGGGCATGGTCTTCTAGACAGGGCATCTGCATTGCGATGTCTTACACCTGGTCTGTGTTCAATTTCAAAATCGTATTCCTGGAGTTTTTGTAGCCATCTGGCAACTTGGCCCTCAGGATTCCTGAAATTTAGCAGCCACTTCAAGCTTGCATGGTCAGTCCTCAACAAAAACCTCGTACCATACAAGTATTTGTAGAAATGGTCAACGGACTTAACAACAGCCAGGAGTTCCCGCCTGGTTACGCAATAATTACGCTCAGGTTTTGATAGCGTCTTGCTGAAGTATCCGATAACCCGTTCCTGGCCCTCCTGCAGTTGTGATAAAACTCCGCCAATGCCTTCTTCGCTGGCGTCTGTATCTAGGATGAATTTGCCTCCTGGAACTGGGTAGCCCAAGATTGGAGCCGAGGTCAACCGTTCCTTCAGGGCGTCAAACGCTTCTTGACACTCGTTGTTCCAGCTGAAAGCTTTACCCTCTTCAGTCAATCGGCTCAGAGGCTTCACAATGTCTCCAAACTTCCTTACATACTGGCGGTAGTAGGAACAAAGGCCCAGGAAACTTCGAATCTGCTGCTTATTGACAGGGGTAGGCCATTGCTGGAATACCTGAATTTTTGCAGGGTCCACCGCAACTCCTTCTCCACTAACGATGTGTCCTAAATAGGCTACCTTCGTTTGAAAAAGATGACACTTCTTTGCGTTCAACGTCAAATTGGCCGCTTTAAGCCTCTTGAAGACCTCTTCAAGATTTGACAGGTGTTCCTCAAACGTCCGGCCAACCACTATGACATCATCGAGGTACACGAGGCATATCTTCCAGCACAAACCTCTCAGAATGTTCTCCATCAGGCGTTCAAAGGTCGCAGGAGCGTTGCAGAGGCCGAATGGTAAAACCGTGAACTGCCATAGTCCTGACCCTGTGGTAAACGCAGTCTTTTCCTTGTCAGCAGGGTCCATTTCTACTTGCCAGTATCCACTTTTTAGGTCCAGAGTTGAAAACAGTCTGGATCCTGCTAAAGCGTCAAGGGCGTCATCGATCCTCGGCAATGGGTAGCTGTCCTTCTTCGTCACATCGTTAAGCTTCCGGTAATGAAGCGGGTCGTTCCATCCTTCTTCTTTACGAGCACTACCGGAGAAGCCCATGGACTATTCGACGGCTCCACCACTCCCGTCTCTCACCATCTCTTGAAGAGCATTTTCAGCCTCTTCCTTCTTGACTTGGGGAAGTTGCCGCGCAGCTTGACGAATAGGGCGTGCATCACCAGTATCGATTCTATGACGCACCACGCTTGTTCTACCTGGCTTTCCGGATTCCGAGCTAAAGACATCGCGATAGCGATACACAAGATCCTTGACTTGCTCCTTTTCCTTTCTTGACAGTGACGGGTCAAGGCCTTCTAACATCCTTCGGAGATTCTCATTAGTTTGCTCCTTCTTTGTAGACGCCTGTAGTATCATGGAGGTCACAGGCTCTAAACTTCCCACCTTTGTGCCCTTCTTGACAGTAACTGGGTAGTCGTTGATATTGCAAAGAGGTATAGGAACCTTATTAGTAGGTAATACGAGCGCCTTTCCGACAAGGACGCCTTTCCCAACCTCCAGGTCATGATTTCTAGGCTCCAGTAAGACTGATTCGGCTGATCCGCAGGGGTTGAAGAATCGAGACGAGCGGCCACGATAGTCTCACTTCTTGCAGGAAGTTCCACGTCTTCACCTAACGTGACTTCTAAGCTGGCCAATTCTCGATTATGCATAAAAAGTTCCTCCCCCCCTAACATTTACGACTTGCCGTTTTAGGTCTATTTGGAAACCACATGTGTTCATTATGTCCATTCCAAGAATAACTTCTTCTTCTATATCAGCCACTAGTGCTGAATGCGAGACACAATTTGAACCCAACTGTATCTTTACCTCTGCTTCTCCGAATACTTTGGCTACTTCTCCTGTAGCGGTCCTCAGTCACCACCTGGAGGGCGACAGTCTTTTATCACCAACTACTTTCGGGCCGACGATGGTCTTCGTAGCACCGGTGTCTACCAACATGGCGTATCCAGTGCCGTTGATGATGCCATCCACATATAAACTACCGGTTCTGTTCCCCAATGAGGCTACAACCACAAGGGGAGGGTCTTGAAGACGTTGTTGGGTCGATGTCGCCCTCCAGGAGTCGACCCGTCTTAGTTTCCCTTGGATTTTGGTGTGTCAGTAGCAGCCCGCTTCTTGCAGGCACTCCTGACATGTCCGAGTTCTCCGCATCCCCAACACCGTACTGGTCTCCTTTTCCGAGAATCAAGCGCCTTCACAACTTTTAAAAGCACCTCTTCCAGGTTGTTCGGGTTCGCGGGTTCCTGATGCCCTTCGCTGTCGTCGGTACTGCTCATGGCCCGGACTCTTGCATGGCTGCGAGAAGCCTCCGTAGCCGCTACAATAATAATATTTACATATATTTGTTAACTCAATTGCTATTAAAATTAAGAAATGTTTGGAAAAAACAGTATTAGTGACCACTTACTTACTCGTATTAGTCGAGAAGGGATTTTAGATCGAAGGTAAATACTAGATGTAAACATTGGCTTTGTCGTAATCTTTTCATTTAGTCTTCTTTCTGTTTAGAAGAGGTATACTGTGAACTTTATTTTAAGTTAAAGTCAAAATTATTTTGGAAAATATGGCCAAGGGAAAGAAACATTTTTGATTCTCTCGATGTTCTACTAACTTTAAAGTGAAATATTACAAAATGTCCGCAAAACACCTCTTTTATTTTTTTAATATTTGTAGTCTAACTAATTTAGAATAAAAATCTATAAAGATAATCTGCGGTAACCTGCGACTCTGACTTTGACATTTTTTTTTCAAATTAAACTAGGCACTCAGCGCTTGCTTGAAAACCAATTCGCATCTACAACAATTAGATTAGCCGTTCTAATTAGATACATTTTTACACTCAATTCCATAAAAAATATTTTTTTTACTACAGTAAATTGACCAATATCAATAATTTTAAGCAGTGTCTGAACGTATGCCCTAATTAAAAAAATGTATTTATAAAATCAATGTAGCTACTATTTTGTCTTTACATATATTTAATTTGCATTTGGAAATTGCGTTTACTGCATGATCCTACAAAAGTAATATTTGACTTTTTAATTAAAAATAAAACTCTCATATAATTTTGGAACTGAATTTTTATTAAATTTGCCCAATAGTCATGAGGATCCTTTTTAGGTCTTAAAAATCGAAAACTCTTTGAAAAGTGGATTTCTGCGGCTCCCAGCTGTAAGAAAGATGCCACCTTGTCTCATTTAGTAGGGAAAAAATTGGAGCCTGATTTAGTTACCGATTTGGAAGATAAAAGTTAGATTGTTTTGTTTGAAGTTGAGCCAAAAATGGAGTGAGTGCAGTCTTGGAAAAATTCTTTTTGAAAAACATTACAAAGAATGGTTGATTATGGACTGCACATTTACAGTAGACAACAAAAAAAATTTGGACATTGATGATAAAGGAGGAACAAGTCGGGGTAGACTGTTAATAACCTTTTCAGAATGTTCGGTCAAAAAAAAAAAAAAAAAAAAGACGAGATGAGGAGCTAATTTCCACGAGGACGTCAGATGAATTGATGTTTATATTTCTCTTATGTAAATACTTTCAACAATTATTCCACTATGTCAAATATTATTTATATAAGTAGTATTATTTGTACAATCACGAAAGTATCTTTTGTGTTTGTTAATTACCTTATTAAAGATAAATTTTTATCAACTAACCGATAATGATTCTCTAATTTCCCTTAAATTTAAGATAATTTGCCAAAAACATGATTTGCCTTTTTTGTTGGATCTAACATGGTCAAATATTATTTCCGACCCCGCGTATGAGGTATATTCGTAATCAGCTCAGCATTCCTTATAATATTCCATGGTCAAAAGATTTTTGTCCAAAAACTCCATATACTCGAAGCACTGAGGGTTTGTTTATATATGCCTTCTAACTTGAAAGCCTGCCAGTCCCTTGACTCGAAAATTACATGGTTAATGGTATATAAACAAAATTTTGATAAACACAGCTTTTGTAAAAATATACTTTCAACCTCTCTTAATCAACTACCTGAGAACATTTTTTGAAGTATACACGTTCCAAATTAAGGTACATATGTCTAGACAAATGTCACAGAAGCCATTTTTTTCTTCAAAAACTCTTACACATTCGAGGATTGCATTCCGTATGCTGTCATATCGGTTTGATTATACTTCGAAAACTTTGAATCCTTGTATAACGGTTACTTGAAAAGGCTTGGTGTAGTTGGTATAGTTTTACATCACTAGTGTATCATTTTAAAACTAAATACAGTGAAAATTCTCTATAACATCCATATGGTAGGTGAAAGATTGATTGGTTTTACCAAGTCTTATGTAAAATTTCATATTAAAAAACTTGTATTTTTAGAAAAGCCTGTGTTAAAATCGCAACTGGAAAAACATAATTATTTTGTTATTAAGAAGAAAGTAGAAAAAACGTATCCCGAGTCGGATTGGGAAAATGAATGTAAACTTTTCAAGATAGTCACTATTAACGAAAAGAAATATTCATCTGATCCTGTGATTGCGTATGCAACTGTATCTAGGGGCAGAATACCAGCTCAGGTACTAGTAAAAGAGTGTTCTATGTTATATACAGTTGGGAAAGAAATATTAAGTCTAAATCACTTGTAATTTACTAAGTTAAATGCTAACTAATTATAACGTAGTTTGAGTTCTTGTCTAGGATACAGTCATACATTAAATACACTACAGTTATCTTGTATTAGCAAGCAAGAATTAACTTCTTGATGGCTTCCTCGAAAAGCTTGTGTCTTTATAATATGTACTTTCAATGAAGGTTTAAAAAGTGGCAGTGAATAATTGTTTATATATGTTATTATGATTTCTGGACGATCTTGTTTGTTTAATTAATGTCACTTCATACCACTAAGGCTAATCGGTCGATGCTACTGTGGAAGTCCTAAATTTTTCCTATCCCGCATAGTTTGGATAGGGATCTTGTATTGTAGACTGCTATCCTAGCCACTACAACTCAGGTGACCCTTCTGGACGATCTCAATTTATAAATTTAAAAAAAGGTTATTCAATATTATTCGAGGAGAAGGTTTACCCTACCCTCTTTGAACAATCTTTTTTGAAATTCTATGCATTTAAATCAGTCATTTGAGAAAGCTGACATTTTTGCAAATTGAAAAATATATATATATATATATATATATATATATATATATATATATATATATGTAGTCCGATCAAATTACGGGGGGATATCTTAAGGGAAAATGAAATGGAAGAAAAGTCTTAAAAAAAGTTTCTATGAATCTTCGATAGTTTCTATCCCTCTGGATCTAATAGGACCATCACAGTAGTGGGCGCTTAAGTTGTACTCGAAATATGATATTTATAACTGAAATATCAGATTTTTCAACTATAATCTAATAATTTATTATCTGCTGACTGCTTGGAATGGGCTTATACGATTCAGAATCACAGAAACCATAAAAAACGATGCATAACTCGACAAATTTGCATTAAAATTAATTGTTCATTTACCATTTTCAACCCCCAATAACTTATATAGGGTTCCTATTAGGGCGTACTCTGCAGTTCTTGAATTTTAATATTGATACAAAATTAAAACCGAACTTTCAAGGAGGTGCTAATTTTGTTCTACATTTCCTTTAATTTTAAATTTTTTTCTGTTATTAAAACTACCACACAACTACCGGAGCGAAGCCGGGCACCCTAGCTAGTGTAATATAAAGTGTATAACACATTTTTTTTTTAATTTCAAAAGCCATACTTTTATGAAAAGTCAATTGACTTCTTTAACTTTAAATCTTTGACCTTGAAATAAAAAATTGCTATATATCCACACATAAATAGTTATTTATCAATCTAAGATTTAGTCCAATTGTCTAAGCTTTAATGTATTCAATCTTTTTTATGTTTTAGTCTAAGATGGATGTCAAATCTAAAGAAAATGAAAGAAAGAGGTCAATCAATATTGAAATTATAGAAAATTTATTGAAAGATGTGGAAGTAACATATCTACAAGGTTGGTTTAAATTATATAGTTTATAAAAATGCATTCCATTTTCGAAAATTATTTATATATTTTAATCCATTTTTCTTTTCAGAAATGGATAATAGATTAAAAACACTGAATTCTAAATTTAAAACTGGCGTGGTAATCAAACCTGGAGAATATAAGGAGTATGATGTTCTTTTTCAGCCTACTGGCTGTTCTAACTATGAACAAGAGATTCATGTTAGAATCGGTGGTTGTGATGAAGTTAAAAAAATATCAGTCTTTGCTACATGTGATATTCCTGACATTTCATTTGATCCATGTTTTGTTTTTTCAAATGTAAGAATATTTTAAGATCACTACATAAGACCTTTTTTAATTTGACTTATCTATTATATTGTCAGGGAAAATATTGGGATCGTTAAAAATTTTTACTTCCAAAAAAGGTTGGTTAATCTGAGGAACTACACAATATCAATAATAACTAACATAAGCAAGTATTCATGTTTCCTTTTTTTTTTTTTTCATGAAGTATTCATCTGTGTAATCGTCAGCTGAGAGCTTTTCTCAAAAATAAACTAGGTATCGAATACTATAGGGACATTTCCATCGGTGAAGCCATCCTACACTTGCACTTAACTTGTCCTCTCCTTTCCTTATATTGTTTTGTGTAAATCGCTGTCTTCTCCATAATTATATATTTATATAATTTTAAGTGTTCAGGAAACCCATTTCCTATTTTAAATTTTACTTCTTTATCGTTTGTTAACCAATTGTAAATTTAATTATTTCTTGGGTTAATTTATTCTCCTTGGCCAACCTATTTTAATTAAAATTAAATAAGTCGTACTAATCTATATTAAGTGTACTCAAATAACATTCATTTATGGAACGGACTTCTGAAAAAGGATTATATTTCATTCCCCATAATGGAGTGATAAAGGAAGATGATAATAATTCTAAAATCCACGTGGTTTTCAATGCTATGGCTACTGCTTTTGTTGGTTCCCTCAACGACCACTTACATACTGGCCCTAAGTAGACATGCGCGCCACAGAAAAAAATTTTAACCGGCGGCGGCGGCGCATACCGGCGCGCCGATGCTCGCGAGATTTTTGTATCATGGGCGTATGCAGGCGAAGGCAGCTGCCCCCTCTACAAATTTTGAGAAACAAAAACAACCAATAAATAAATTCGTATTCATTTAATATATTTATAAAGCATTACATAAACACTTATTATAACAATTAAAATTAATATCTGTAAGTTTTATTTTGACAATTAATTGAGCCTTACAAGGTCAGAATACCTCGACCCTTTCGAAAATTTTATCAGCCTGCCCCCCCCCCCCCAGAGGAAATCCTGCGGAAGCACCTGGGAGTACTCGTTTATTATTTTATTTGTTGAATTGGATTCTTAATGTTAAGGCCGTACATTAAAGGAGTTTCACTTGTAAAAAACATACTTAACAGTCTTGTGACATAGATAACTAATTTTTGAAATGAAAACAGATAAGCTGAATGGGGTTAAAGGTCATTGTTTACTTATAACAAGTTCTTATCTCTCTAATTCCACCTTTCAATTCAGGTCAGTTTCTTTCCGACTGTTGTGAGTTATTGGTCGATTTAAAAATGTCTAATTTTGAGCACCGTGCAGTGATAAAATATTTTGTAAAAAATGGGATGGGGCCGAAGGAAATATTTGAAGACATATTTGCAACTTTGTGGGACTTTGCCCCATCGTATGCCACTATCAAAAGGTGGACCACACTCTTCAAAGCTGGCCGAGGAAATCTCGAAGATGATGACCGATCTGGGTGACGTGAGTCTCGGAAGGAGTTTTGCTGGTCGATTTTCTACAGCATGGCATGACAATAACAGGGCAATACTATGCAGACCTTCTCGTGGTGGCTTACGTGAAACTGCGAGAGGCCATCAAAGAGAAACGCCGAGGAAAGATCACCAAAGGTGTGCTGCTACTGCAGGACAACACTCCCCTCCACAAATAAAGAGTTACCACGGAGACGGCAAAGCTGCTCCCGCACCCACCCTACTCGCCAGACCTGGCCCCCTCAGACTTCTACCTCTTCCCTAATATGAAAAGCATTTGTGTGGGAGAGCGTTTTCGTCAGACGATGAGGTGATCTCAGCTCTCAAAGTCGTTTTGGAAGGTTTCGAAAAAAAAATTTTGGCCGGGTTACAGATGTTAGGGAAGCGGTGGAATAAGTGCGTTGCTGTTGTGGGGGACGATATTGAAAAATAAAAATATGTAAGTTGAAAATATATTTTTATATATATGTATATCAGGCTTAGAAATTTCTTTACCCCCCTCTTACTTCTAAAGATCCATCGTGTTCCTTCAGTGATCAGTTGAATTGAAAGTTGAATAGGATCTCGAAGAGGAGTGATTTGAAAGTGGGAGTTAATGGAGCGTGTCTGATAACGGAGAGAATAGAGTTCCAGAGGGATGTTGCTTGCATTATGAAGGATTTGTTCATGTATTAGTTCGATGGGGTGGAGGATATATATCGGACGTACGGGATCTGGTTTGGCGGGATTGGATGGAGGATTTAAATTGTAGGCTTTGTAAGATATAGGAGGGTCGTTGAGTTCTGATGGTCTAGTATAAGAAGAAAGCCAGTAGATACCGACAGCGGTAGGACTGGCAGAGCCACTTCATCTCGGCATAGTACTGGGTTATTTGCCGAGATGAAGGATCTCTTGGGATCCTAAAGACAAAACGTATTGAATATTTCATTAGGCGTTTAAGTTTGGCTTCGAGTGCCTCAGACAGTCCGCTGTACACCGTACAGCCGTAGTCAAAGTGGGGAGAGATGAGAGAGGACGGTTGAACTGTTTCCGGGTAGAGATAGTGTGACGGGAAATTTGTGAGATATGTGTTTTCCAAGAGGGGGATTGATCGAAGGTTACGCCAAGGTTTTTGACAGAATTATGGAATGAGATAGATGAGTTGTTTAGGACTAGATTTGGAGCGACAGGAGTTGATTTGAGGAGAAAGGGAGATCCAATCAAGGTGGCTTTCGTCTGCTTCGCGTTCAGAGTAAATTCGTTGAGGTTTGCCCAAGCACATATTCTGTCGATATCTTCCTATAATTTTAGGAAATCGTCGGAGGAATCAGCGGGGCAAAGGAGAGATAAAGCTGGGCGTCATCGGCATACAGATGGTATTGACAGCGATGGGTGGAGGATGGAAGTTCATTGATACAGATAGAAAAAAACGTGGGGGACAAAGAGGAACACCTTTAGATTGGAGATGTTAGAGACAAATTGAGTACATCGGCTGAAAATGGAATTGATTGGTTTTGAGTGGGTTTACCTATGGACAGTTTGCTGAGAATTACCTATTTTGCTTTGGAGTCGGGGGTACTGGATAAGGATTGCTGGAAGTAGTTGGATTTGGCGCGGTATATTAAGGATTGAGTGCTATTTCGGAGGAGCTTGATGGTAATCTTCAGAAAGTCAGGTGCCCTAAAATCTTCTTCTAGCTGCGTCTCTTAGTTTCATAAAATTCCTTAGCGTAGGTGTTAGCCAGGGTGCTCGAGGATGCTTAACTGTCTTGAACTTGAGAAGAGCGTGACGGTCTAGGATGGTGTAAAGTTAAGTGGTAAGGGTTTCCACCATGGAGTCAATGGCGTTGGAGGTGTATATGGGGTCCCATTGGATCATCTCAAGATCAGGCGCTAGGATTGCAGGTGATAGGGAATCAAGGTTTCGAAAGGATTTAGTTGTAGGGGAATACAGCAGGATGGGAAGGTTATATAATTGTATGAAGTCGTAGGAAGACTGTAAAGGAACCGGATGCTGTGATAAGGCGAGGAGTTTTTTAGGGAATCGAGATCATAAAAGACAAGCCAAGTGATGGAATGCTGGGTGTTAAGAGTCGGGTCGTAAGGGACTATAAATAAATTAAGGGAATAGAGGATATTTGAAAGATAGGCTTGGTTAGGAGAAGGTATCTGGAGATTTTTGTTGAGGTCTCCGGAGATAACAATGTTGGAATATGAATGATGGCTTCGAATGTTTCATCAAAGGTAACTTTCGGAGGCAGGTAGATGAAACCAAAGAGTACGGATGTGGCGAGGTGGATATTTCAGCGAACAGGTATTGAATGTGCGGGGAAAGGGAAGTGGGGGAAAGAAGGGAAGTGGTTAAATGGTGGAGTATTATAGGATTCATCTGAAACAAACTGGATCACTGAGATGGAATACAACAGCACTGATGAAATAGAAAGATTGTTTAAGTAGAAAGCATAATAAGTGGTAACAGTCGTTAAAATATTAATAATAAATAAAATCAAAGTTTTACTATATTTTGAGGGGGGGAATGAATGAAGATAAAAGAAATAATGGAATTCTTTATAAGTCCTTTAAATAATAACAAGGACTGGTAATAATCCGATTAGGGTAATTATACCGCAGAAAAATAGAAACAACTTGTTGCAATCAATGCTTGCTGTTGCGATGCGGCGGTTGAGGAATGACTTGATATATCCTAACAACGTTTCATATCCGCTGATCAATTTTTCTCGTAGTTTTATGAAGGTCTGCAAATAGGCCTTAAAGAAAAACTCTGTTGCCAATAATATCAACGCCAAGCACAAAAACAGCCTGCTCTGAGAGTGTTGTACATGCGGCGTGCCACCTTCATCGGCGGCGGCTCGGCGCAGTTAAAATCATCCGGCGGCGGCGCGCACGTCTAGCCCTAAGTTGCAGAGGGACATCAATGAATTCTTAGTTAACTTTAGAAGTCATCCAATAGTTTTCACAGCGGACATGATGATATTGTCACTGGTGCTAATGAAGAAAGGTGCTAAAGGAGGCTGTGAACTAAGCAAATGAGCCAGTAATGTACCTGGACTCGCAGATGACAAACACCAAGTACCTTTGGATTTAGGATCCCATGACCCTTGTCTAAAAATGTTGGGACTTCAATAGGAGCTGATAAAGGACATTTTCACTCAATTAAATCTTTACGGATGGTCGAATTTACAAAGAGAATAGTCTTATCAACTGTGGCAAAAATATTCGAGATTGTGGGGTTACATTTCTTGGACAGTTTTCTTTGCCAAACATCTATTAAAAAATATTTGGATGGAAAGACAAGATTAGGACAATGAGGCCCCTCATACAGAGAAAAAATGGTCAAAGTTCATTTCACAGCTTCCAAAATTATTTGATGTCATAATCCCGTAGTTTACTTAGACAGATTTGTTAGAGCAGTGTACCCTCATGGGTTTCTGTGATGCTTCTTAACAAGTTTATAGGGCAGTAATTTACCTGCGGGTAGTTAACAACGGTGTGATCTTTAATAAATTCTTAAACAAAATTAGCACCTCCCAAGCCAGTAACCATTCCAAGATTGGAACTAGGTGGAACTGTATTTCTTACGAGGCTTTACATTTCTCCAAAACCATTTCTCAGTAAATTGGTGATAAGGAAGTATTATTGGTTCACCAATTCCACAATTGTTCTAGAGTGGTTGATAGCACGGCACGGCACCATTCCGACATGACCTGTAGTCAGAATCATTTCCCACCAACCCGTCACTTCACCTGATAACTTTTAATGTGTAATTCCAGTTTGAATTTTGGTGGGCAGAATGTTCAGGGAATCCATTTGTAATTATTTTTCAGTTTAATTCCTGCTTAATTTTAGTTCTTTATCGTTTGCTAACCAATTGTAAATTTAATTAATTCTAGGGTTAATTTATTCTCTTTATCTAAACTATAGATTAAGTTAATTAAAATTAAATAAGTCGTACCAATCGGTATTAAGTATATTCAAATGACATTCATTTAATGTGTTGTTCGTGTGCTTCGTCAAAGATGCTAGGAGCCAAAGCTCAGAAAAACAAAAGCTGCTTCAACAGGCAGTCAGTTGTTGAATCTCGCCAGGCAAGTACCTATCATCTATGCCTCAACATTTGAAGCATAGGAAACATTCTCATTCACCCAGGGTGTTCTTTTATAGAGTATTATCACATTATGCAGTGTTTTTAGGAGACAGATCCAAGAGGAAGATTCTCCGAGTTCTCAATTGACAATATAATTTATTGCCCGGACATTTTTCTTTATTTAAAATTTACATTCAAATAACATTTTATTTAAATTAATCTTTACCTTTTAATTTTAAAATTGAATTGGTGAGTCTAATACCTATATATTATAGGTTATAAAGTTTTTATATAGTTATTAAGCATTCATAAACCATTATTATTTTTTTATACATTGGATAACAATTCTGTTGATGGTTCAGTTTAAGACTTTAATTTCATTCTAAACCAATGACCATTAGATTAAAGCATCTAGTTTTTGCATAGTAATTTTTTGTATAATAGTTATTAAGGTTTTATATAGTTCTATTTATATTTAATAAATATTTTTTAAGCTCAAAAATATTAGAGAATTTTCTTTCTGGTTTTTTCATTGATTTTTCCTTTTAATTAATTATGCTAATCTGTTTCTACATTTCAAAAGTAAACGTTTACAAAAGAAAAAAACTAGGAACACCAGGCCATACTTTTCATCATCAGAAAACCTAAATGTTTTGATTACTAAAAATCTAACTTACCTGAACATGATTTATCTTTCTACTTTTTAAAGCCTCCTCCCCTTCCAATTCCAGGAAGTACGATTCAATGTTTTTCTTCCTGTTTTTCACCCAGTCTTTAATTGTTGTGACGCCTATTCCTCCTTCAACTCCTTCAAAAGATAATGCTTGAATTGACTCACTAATATCCAACATTTCATCCTGAATCAAAGAATCTTATTATCAAGAAAGGGGTTGGGGTGACAGATATGTTGAGGTTGGATATGAGGAGTTCTACTGTAAACTGAAAAGTACTCAAGATTATCAAGTCTTGCAATAATTATAATACTCTCTACCTTATAGAGAATAACTGAAAAAAAAAAGTAGATAAATGTGGAATAAGCTGTTTCCTGTGAAATTGCTTAATGGCATTCACACATTTAGCAAAATACATCCATTTCTACTCTTAAGTAGGTTAGTAAGTGAAAGTTGTGTGTTGCGCGCATGGCATCATATTTTTTAAAATTCTATTTAATCAATAAGTGTTTATTCTCTTTGTTTTTTTTCGTTAGTGAATTGTTTGAATTAATCTAAAATTCTTAATGTCAAGGAACTATATGTATTTTATTTTTCTGTGGCTTGAATGACATTTCACGATGTTTTAATATATGTCTGAAATTTACATAATCTTTTCTTTTTACTCTGTAAAAATAATATGGTTCAGTCACCTCTATCCTTCTGGTTCCAGCTCTTTTCTTCTCTATTCCAATCAATCTCTCATTGCTTGAATATGCCCTATCCAAGTCTCATAAGTCTTGTGCTGGTGCTTCAATATTTGGGTTTTTCTTGTCAATTTACTTGTGCTCCTATTAAATTGCGATGAAGTATTAAAAATCTATTCTAATTTTCATGTTTTGCATCATATGGGAACTCATGGTTGGAACTCATACATTTCTTTATGGTGAAATAGTTCTTGTTTGTTAGATATATTATAATTTTATTATCTAAAATAATAAACTTTTAAGTGTTGATTCATGTCACACAAATTTACAAATGATAAGAAAAAAAAAAAATTACTGTTTATTAGGAAGTAGTAAAAAACAAAAAAATAAATGTATTGGCATTTTTTTTTTAGAAAATTCCTAAAAACAAATTATTTCAATACAAATTATTTCCAAACAAAGTTAATTTATAAATCTATATAAATAAAGATGAAATTCTGTTTGTTTGTTTTTTTGTTCTTTATAGAAATCCATACCGTTTGTCCTAAATTCTCTAAATTTCGCTCAGTGGTTCTTTCAGAACTGATGCGAACACCTATCCATATTAAAATTGCATAACTTCAGCCAATCTTCAGCTTATATTCTTTATTCTCCAAATTTCGCTCAGTGGTTCTTTCAGAACTGGTGCGAACACCTGTCCATATTAAAATTGCATAACTTCAGCCGATCTTCAGCTTATATTCTTTATTCTCCAAATTTCGCTCAGTGGTTCTTTCAGACCAGGTGCGAACACCTGTCAATATTAAAATTGCATAACTTCAGCCGATCTCTAGCTGATATTCTTTATTGTTATAAAAATCATAATGATCTCTCTTTATAATGTTTTTTTTTAACGAAATCGACCTTTTCTTTAGAAAAATGAAATTCCCCGTGTGAAACCGGGATATACAGCTTTAATCTATGTTTATAAAGATGAAATTCCTCTTTTTCTTTATAGAAATCCATACAGTTTGTCCTAAATTCTCCAAATTAAGCTCAGTGGTTCTTTCAGACTTGGTGCGAACACCTGTCCATATTAAAATTGCATAACTTCAGCCGATCTCTGTGTATATTCTTTATTGTTATAATAATCGTTTTGATCTCGCTTTACGTTGGTTTTTACAAATTTGACCGTTTGAGTCGATAAAAGTCTCGGTTTATAGATTTTATAGATTTAAAAAATGAAATTCTCCAGGTGAAACCGGTATATACAGCTAGTATCTTAATAACTTTCGATTTGCAGATTATTATGAATGATAATTTCCTTGAGGTATTATCTTCTGGTTACTTCATTAAAAATAAAGTATTTCATTTTGGCACAGCTCTAGTCGGACATGAGGATGATGGAAGGTATATTTTTCTTTTTTTTTTTAATTCTGCTTATGCACGAGTAATAAGTAAAGTAAATGTATTAACTATTTCGTATTGTTAAATTTAAATTTCTCAATGAAAATTGGTATTTAAATTGGGTATATTAATTCTTAGAAACTTGTATAAAATCGATATGGAGTTGGTTATAAGGTCTTTTTGACTTCCTGCGTAAGATAATTTTATCAATAATGGGGTTTTTGTCAAATTATATTTGTAGATTTTTTTGTTACATTAGCTGGATGATGTGGCCATTGTTAGTTAATTAAATTTACTAGATCCCTAGTTATTTACTAGATCATTTAAGTTATTTGTTACTAAAATTATATTGGTACTGATGTGCATCTTTAAATTTTAATGAATCTCACGAATCTTAATATGAAATGGATTAAAGATAATATTACATCCAGGAATAATTATTTATATATTTAAAAATAAAAAATGAATAAAATGTAAGGTAACATTAGTTCTGGTTAGTTTAGTCTTTATGTATCAATTAAATATCAAAAACGTAATTAAAAAGATCTCTTTGAGAAATGTAGACCGAATGCTGTTGGAATAGGGCTCCTTGTTGATGTCCCATTTGTACGAGTAGTATATCAGGCAGATTATCCCGGTGATATCAAGGATAGCATAAAAATAAAACAGAGTATGAGTGGTCTGCTGTGACATTACTGTCATTAGTATGGTCTTCTTTGAGAGCTTTCCAATCGTTGAAAAAATTTTGTGAAAGGCATTTTTCTAAAATCAAAAATTTAAGATTTCATACTAGATTGTTCTAAAAAATGGAAAATTCATTAATGATAAAAATAATGGTAAAAAGAGGTTAAATACAATAAATTATTAGAGCTTCGAGCAGTACAGCTAGGTCGAACCCAACCTAAAACATTTCTACTACAATTGGGTCAGATCCGACCAAATGTAGATTAAGTGCAAAGCAGTTAGTTAGTTGTATTTTGGTCAGGAGGCAACTAACGACCGAGGAGGAAGTACCCTTGAAGGGCAGCTCTCGTCATTCACTCTGTCAGACTTGGTGGGTAAAAAAAATTTCACCCCGTTCAGATCTGACCCAACATAGATGTGGGTTAATAAACATCTAATTGTTACATTGTTTTCCTTGGCCGTTATAGCTGGTCTTAATTTCTTGACTAGAAAGTATGCAGAAGATAGCACACTATTTGAAAATGTTGAAAATATATATTTTCCTAAAATCAATTCATCATCATTCATACAGAATTAAATTTTCCATATCATCCCTCCCATGATGTATATGAAACCCATAATACATATATTTATAAAACTAAAATATATATGATTTAAACCTTATTTTTACCTTTTTATTTTTAGTTATTAATTTGCTCTAAAGAAGGGTGCCCAACCCTTTTCCCAGAATTGGCATATCTAGTAGGTTTTAAAAATTTTGTTGCAATGCCTTATCTATGCTGGATATTTCCTCATATACCTCTCTTTCTGGACTGAGTTTTTATAGTTTTATAGTTAATCCCTGAGTTATCCCAGGGATTCTGGGATCTCAATCTTCATATTTTCTGAAGATTCTTAGACGCTTTTTATTTTAAGTTATTAATTTAGAATATTTTATTTCATTATGTTGCTCTAGAGAAGGGTGCCCAATGCAATGCCCACCCTATGCCCAACCCCAAGCCTAATTTTCTAGAATATCCATTGGGTTTTAAAATTTTTATTCTTAATTATGTTGTTTATTTAAATAAAATTTCATGTACTCTTTCGGGTATTAAAGCATACTTAAGACTTGTTACTAAACATATCAAATAGATAAATGAATTGAGACTCGGAGTTTAATTTAATTAACAAAATTAAATCACAATAAGGAGTGTTGCATACCTCAGTAAAAAGGTTGGGTGGGTACCCCTGCTCTGAAGCCTATTATAGCTTTGGGTGTTAGGACTTGATTGAGAAGAAATGAAGAACTTAGTTTTTAGAAATGTTAAGTGGTATTTTTGAAGAAATTAATATTTTTGTATAGATGAACAGATTATTTTCACCATTAAACATATTTTGTTTATTTTATTTTGAATAACATGATTGCAACGTTATACAAAAGAACTGTTGACTGTTCGAAAGCAGAGACTAATAGTAAACTAACAACTTTAATTATAATTTTCTCGACTTTGTTTCATAACATGTTCATCCAATTAGCTCTTCGAATATACAGTTTATATGTGTTATTATTCAGTTTGTGTTTCATTCATCCATCTATTTAAATTATAATTTTAGATTGTTCCAAACTGAAAGTATTTTAAAACTAAAAAATACTTCTGCAATCGATTTAAAGTTATCAGTTAGTATAATTGAAGAAAAAATCGAGACAGGGAAATTTGGAGAAGAAGAATTTAATGATAAAACTGATATAGAAGTAGTTAAACAGTTTTTAAAGAGAAATAAGTTTATGGAGGGGCAACATAGAATATTGGCTATTTTGAATATAATGAAAAATGAAATTAGATCTTTAACAGACGTTATGAATCCTCGAAATCCAGAATTATCACCTTCTGTTTTTGGTTTTGAAGCTCCTTTTGTCAATATTGAAGTAAGTTTTGATTAATGCTTTTCTAGGTATTTTTAGATTTAAATTTTATATTCAATTAACATTTTTATTTGTTTTTATTAATATTTGTTCGGAAATGTGGAAGAATAAAACAACTTGTACAGTTGAAAAGAAAAATAACGATAGTTTATTGTTTTAAACAATACAACACACTCGGGAGGAGATTACACATTGCTCGTGGGCAGTTTGTTTACTACTTCAACACAGTGTTGCCAAAGGCCGTCTCACAAAGTACCGTTCACGTTCACTTGAAATGTTAATTTATAATTATACATAAAATATAAAGTTATTAATTACAAGAGAATTTTATTGTTTCTCAACACCCTCCCTCAATAAAATTATAAGTACATTATAAAATAGTGGATAAAGTTAAAAAACAAAATTATTGCCCTTCAAACTGATAAACCAACACCAGCACAAAAACGACACAGCAAATCTCCAGAAACCGGCTTAGTCAAGGCGTCGGCCAACTGTTCTTTCGACTTTATGTAATTTAGAGCTACTGTACCGTCTGCCACCTTTTCACGAATAAAATGATGTTTAGTGTCAATATGTTTTAATCTTCGGTTTGAGTCTGGGCTCTTCGCTATAAACATAGCACCTTGGTTATCCTCGTTGATTTTGATGGGTGTCACGTTCTTGATCTTTAAATCTTGTAAGATATTCTTTATAAGACAGGCTTCACTTAATGCAGATCCCATTGCGATATACTCTGCTTCAGTGGACGATAGGCTAACACCCCTCTGCTTAGCAGATGACCATGAAACAGTGCATCCAAAAACTTTGAAGATGTATCCAGTTGTTGAATGTCGGTCGTCTCTATCTCCTGCCCAATCTGAGTCAACAAATCCTTCAACGATAGGAGCATTTAAATTTCTTGTATAAATAAGTTTTAAGTCAGTTGTTCCTTGGACATATCTCAAAATTCTTTTTAAAGTTACATATAATGACTCATTGGCTCTATTTAAATATCGGCTGGCTATGTTCAGAGAAATGTTCAAATCTGGTCTACTACCTAAAGCGGCATACATTAACGACCCTATTATTTGACGACACTTTCTTTCAAATTCAGAATTATTTTCTGTTACCTCAAATTTAAAATTTGGGTCCATGGGAGTTTTTGTCGATCTACAATTTTCCATCTGAAACCTTTTTAGTATGGATTTTAAATATGATGTTTGGTCAATTTCGAGTGTTCCTTTCTCTATATTTTGCGTTATTTTTAGACCTAAATATTCAATCTTATCTTTTAAGTCTTTCATTTTGAAATTTTTATTTAACCGTAGTTTAAGTTCATCTATAAGTTTCAAATTATTTGAAATTATTAGTATATCGTCAACATACAAAATGACATATACAAATTCATGATCCAAAATTTTAATATAAAGACAACAATCAGATTGAGATCGTACAAACTTTTCAGAATTCATAAATGAATTAAATTTGGTGTTCCATTCTTTTGGTGATTTTTTTAGTCCATACAAAGATTTTTGAAGTTGTAGCACCTTACCATCTTCTATCATTCCTTCAGGCTTGATCAAATACACTTCTCCTTCTATTTCACCGTGCAGAAAGGCATTACTCACGTCCATTTGATGTATGTGCAATTTATCATGATTCGCAACGGCCAATAACACTCTGAGAGTTGGTAGCTTTGCAACAGGTGAATAGATATCACTTAAATCGAATATATCCTTCTGCTGGAAACCGCGTGCTACAAGTCTAGCCTTATAAGATGGATTTTCTGTTCCCTTTTTCTTGAATATCCACTTACATTCAATCGGGAATTTTCCTTCAGGTAAGTCGACTTCCTTCCAGGTGTGATTTTCTTCTAACGCTGACAGTTCTTTATTCACAGCTTCTATCCACTGTTCCTTTTCTTCACCTTCAATAGCCTGTTTATAGGTCAGTGGGCTTTCACATTTGGTTGATAGAGATAGTTCAAAATCTTCGAATTTCTGAGGACGTTTCAGTGCTGTCCTATCTCGAAGTACTCTCTCTTCAGAAGATTTGTTGTCTCTGATGTCTTCAATATTGTTCTCGACGGCTTCGTCGTTGTTTCCGATGTCTTCGTCGTTGTTTCTGGTGTCTTCGACGTTGTTTCCGATATCTTCGTCGTTGTTTCCGGTGTCTTCATCGTTGTTTCCGGTGTCTTCGTCGTTGATTCCGATGTCTTCATGATGATGATTGACTTCCTCATTTTCTTCAATCGGATCTTCAAAACCAAAAAAGTCAGAAATGTCGCTAGAAGTTCCAAAAAGGTCAGAAGTGTCGTTAGAAGTTTCATCCACTTCATTTTCTTCATCTTCTTTTGGCTTCTGAAAAATTCCCAAATTTTCATTGTTCTTATTTTTGGATTCACAATAGTAAACGATATCAAAAACTACATTCCGTGCAATTACTACTCTTCTTTCTTCGGGATAGCACACCCTATAAGCCTTCGAGTTCTCTTCATACCCAACAAATATTCCAGTCTTTCCTTTAGGGTCCCATTTTTTTCTATTTTGTTTTGCAATGTGAACGTAAACTTTTGTTCCGAATATTTTCAAGTAATTCAGATTAATTGGCTTGGAAAACCAAATTTCGTAAGGTGTCTTATCATTGACATTGCTTGTACCAGTATAATTTAATGTGTATACTGCTGTATTAACAGCTTCAGCCCAATATGATTTTTCAAGTCCGGATGAAATAAGTAAAGATCTTGCTGCCTCCACTACAGTTCGAATTTCTCTTTCGATCCTACCATTTTGTTCACTACAATAAGGAGCAGACTTTTGATGCCTTATCCCATTAGAAAATAAAAATTGTTTTACCGTAGAATTTACTACCTCTGTACCGTTATCTGATCTTATTGCTTTTACTTTTTTATTGGTATCTCTTTCGGCTGATTTTACAGAATTTATAATTAGACCAGGTACATCAAATTTATTTCTGACGATGTGACAGAATCTATAGTGAGAAAAATCGTCTTTAATCAATAAGAAATATCTAGAACCTCCTAGGCTTGGAACCTCCATCGGTCCACACAAATCGATGTGAAGAAGTTCACATGGTTCTGAACTTTTTGATTTACTGGCAGGAAAGGTCACACGACACTGTTTCCCTTTAACGCACGAGTCACATTTAGAGGTTATGTCGTCTGAATACTTTAAATCAAATTTTGCTAAAATGTCTTTTACGTGTTTGACATTTTGGTGGGCTAATTTTAGATGCCAATTATATAAAGAATCTTCTTTGGACAGTGTTAGTGCAGCTTGCTCGCAGTCAATTACAAAATTTAAGACAAACATTTTATTTTTTAAAGTTGCCTCGGCAAACACATGACCGTTTTTTATAAGTTGACATGCGTCTCCTTTTCCGACCATAGAATATCCCTTGGACATAGCTTGAGCCAATGAAAATAAATTTAATTTTAAACTAGGGACAAATAAAACATTTTTTAAGACGCTGGGTATTTTCTTACCGTCAACAATGGCAGATACATTTATGTTTCCAACGCCTGTCGCTTCCAGGAGACTACCATCACCTATCTTTACATATTTCTGGCAAGGCTGAAAATCTTCAAAATATTGTTTACAATGACACATATGTTCAGTCGCACCACTGTCAAGATAAAATTCGTTACAGGTCTCACCATCACTCATACCAGCCACACTCACAAAAGCGTTTTTCCATTTGCCTTCAGTATTTTTATTTTTGTTCAAAAACAATCTGCAATTCTTTTTAATATGTCCTGCTTTTGAGCAGAAGTTGCAAATAATTTTAGGCTTAACACTTTTATTTTTAAAACACTTATCAGTGGTATGATTGTTTTTCGAACATATTTTACACCACATATTGGTTTTTGAAATTAAGGCTTGATTTTCTGAGTCCATATCCCTCAAATTTACCCTCCCTTCCTCAATCAACAATCTGGAAGTTAGCTCATTAATGGATTGCCTAGTAGGGTCAACAGACTCCCAAGATGACACAAAGTGTTTCATTTCAGAGGGAAGGGACATAAGGATCTTAGTCATTATTTGCTTATCTGAAATATTTTCCCCTAACTGCTTTAATTTGGAGGCAATGTCCATGATCGAGGATATGTGGGTCGCAAGTCCTTTGTTTTCATATCGATAATTAAAAAACTTTTCGTGTAACAAATGAACAGACGCCTCCGATTTTTGTTCGTAAATAGCGAGTAGCTTTGACCACATTTCGTAAGAGGTTTCGCATGATAAAATATGGACCATAGGTTCATCTTCAATTCTACTCACCAGTAATTCCTTGGCTTTACAGTCTTTTCGAATCCATTCATCCATATCCTTACCGTTAACCTTTGGTTTTGACTAGTGATGGGCAAAACTGTTAATTTTGAAAAACAGTTGCAACTGTTTCTGCTACTTTCAATAAACAGTTTAAAAAAAACAGATATAACTGTTTAAAATAATACTATATGGGAAAAAAGAAAAAAAAACTAGTCCCACTTCGCATTCCAGCATTCTTTTGAATTATGTTTTAATTATTGAAATATCTAACAAGTTCGAATGACAATTTCTCACAAAACATTTAATATAAAATAAAGCTTTATGCAAAATAATTAAACAGCACTAAAAATAAATTATAAATCAAAACTAGTAATAGGCATTAATTGATTTTTTGTTTATAAAATTATGGTTTAATTGAATAAATAATCTGGAGAAAAATAATTTAATAATTAAAAAAATTAAGAGCCACATAACTCAGAGTAGCGGATTTGCGAATGAAATAAACAGATACAGCACGGGCGCAAGCTGTTTAATAAACAGTTTCACTGAAACAGCTTCGAGAAGCAGGGAGCATTAGCAGGTTAGCAGGCTGTTTCATTAAACAGCCTGTTAACCGAAACAGATACGTGAAACAGTGGCCTTGAAAAAGAAACAAGATTCATAAACTGTTTCGGTCAACAGGCTGTTAACCTGTTGATTCTCGCAACAGCCTGTTAACCGAAACAGATACGTGAAACAGTGGCCTTGAAAAAGAAACAGATTCATAAATTGTTTCGGTCAACAGGCTGTTAACCTGTTGATTCTCGCAACAGCCTGTTAACCGAAACAGATACGTGAAACAGTGGCCTTGAAAAAGAAACAGTTTCATAAACTGTTTCGGTCAACAGCCTGTTAACCTGCTAATTCTGTCTGCTTCTCGAAACTGTTTATTAAACAGGTCACGCCCGTGCTATTGCAAGCTAATTGTTTGTGTTTAATTTTTATTATTATTTACTTTTTTTTTTCTCACTACACTGTTGTATCTGTTTATTTTTTTCCGAAACAGTTAACTGTTTCTGTTTAATGAAATTAACTGTTTCAAATAAACAGATTGCTACTAAACAACACACCACTAGTTTTGACTTTCCTTCCATCATAACGTCGTGAAGGGCCTTTGCTTCCGCCATGATCTTCACTTGAAATTTCCAAATATTCCAGTTGCTGCTGCCTTTCAGTTTTGTAAATTGCTGATCCATGATTGTTAAAATTGTTGAACAACACCTTGAGAAAAAGTTTTTGCTACAAAACGGCAAAACCGAATCGTCCGGGTGTAACCTAACCAACGTAACAACACTCCCGAGAATTAATACAACGTTCAACACTTTGTTTAAAACACTTCCTGGCCTGGGCCCATAACCTGTTCGGAAATGTGGAAGAATAAAACAACTTGTACAGTTGAAAAGAAAAATAACGATAGTTTATTGTTTTAAACAATACAACACACTCGGGAGGAGATTACACATTGCTCGTGGGCAGTTTGTTTACTACTTCAACACAGTGTTGCCAAAGGCCGTCTCACAAAGTACAGTTTAAAATACAAAATAATAAAATACTTGAAATGTTAATTTATAATTATACATAAAATATAAAGTTATTAATTACAAGAGAATTTTATTGTTTCTCAACAATATTAAAAATAATAATATTGACAAAATACTTATGTTCGATGGCCTTTACCAACTTGTGTATTTTTGTGGTCTGTGGTGGGAGGTAAAGAAAAAGATGCAGGCAAGAACAAAAAATAATATTGTTTATGAATAAAATAAATTATTCTCACATTAGAAGAGCATGTAGGGCAAAAGAAGCCAGAAAGAACAAAAAAGTAACTTCAAAAACTTTAGTTTACCATTAAAAGCTGTAGCCCCTTTAAATTAAAAATGCATGATTCAGGTTTCATGTGGGTAAAGCGAATAGTGCTCACATGCTCTTGTTACATTGATTCTCTCGATTCGGGGAATGGACTACTGGTAAACAATTTTATGGCTTGAGCTGATATAACTTTTTTTTGGGCTTGTCAGAGCCTTCAAACTCAGCTCTTTTACAGTTCTATGTATACTTTTCTTCACTGGTTCTTCTTATTTTTAGGCAGGTGAAGAGAAAGAATTTGTTATCTCTGCATGCCCTCCACAAGATGGTTTGTATTCATGTAGATATTTATTTTCTATTGAAAATAACCCAAAAGTCTATTCCATGAAGGTAATGTTGGAGATTTTTTATGTTAATTTCATTAGTTCATAACTTTTACTGAAAGCGGGAGAGTAAATTAATAAATGATTGCTTAACCATTTCAGATATAAATATTTTTTAGTTTGCCTACTCTTAATGGTTGTAGAGTTCATAATTGCTTTAAAAAAAAAAATTATGAGTGAGTATAAAATGTGTATAACAGTATAACCCCATTGCATGGGGGTATAAACTGAGTATAACCGTCAACCCCATTTCATGGTCTGTGTGTGTTAGTCTTGGTGACACATTCCATACTTGTGTCCATGGAGATGAAGTTCAGAATACATATCCGGATCCTCAATAATCCTAATGAAGTAATTGCCAGATATATTAAGGATTCAGGTGTAATAAAAATTTGTGTTTCTACTACAAAATGCAGTGGAATTACAGTTGGTATGGTGCCTTATGGCAGGCCAGGTTTTATAGCTTCCCAAGGAGATACCTACCTACCAGATACAAGCAGATTCGATTTATTTTTTAAATGATTTTTATTGATATTTTACCCATTTCAGGGTTGCTATCTACGAGTTTCCATCCCTTTCTAAAATCCCTGGGGACTGGAAGATAGTTTCCCTGCTAAAGAAAAGCACCATCCTGGGTGGGGCTATAACCTGCAGTGCTGCCATGGACAGTTCACCCACACTTGTCTCCCATTTAACATATAAATAAGAAACAAAAAAAAAAAAAAAACGTTTCCTTACTTTTCTCCCTTGAAACATGAAATAAAGCTTTTAAAACATAGAGAGAAAATAAAACAGATCTATAACCTTTAATACTATTTATGTAGAGGAGATAAATTTACCTCTTATGGAAGGGACTCCCTTATGTCACTTCTATGCCCCTCATGATGCGATCATGTCGTAGACTTCTTGCCGGTTGCTCTTGCCTTCAGAAAAGATTAAGCTTTCAATCTATTCAAGCTGTTCAGAATCTCACATGTCTCTGACCTGATCTACACTTTAAAAAACAAATATTTATATTTCATCATTTACGATCCCTATAGTCACATTTAAAATTATGCATTGAAAGTATTTACCCTTTAACTGCTGATGGCTCGTATATGAGCCAGCCGGGTGCTGATGGCTCATACATTACCCTTTTTCCACTTCACTGCTCCAGACTTATATACGAGCCGGGTAACTAGCGCTTTCTTTTGACATTTTTTGGAATCTATAATATTTCCCCATACCCCTAGAGGGCATTTGATTGTTCTTTTCCCTAAACATGGTTGCTTTTCAGCTTTCTGTAAATAACATAACCTTTTGCCTTATATCAAATCTTTCTATACGTGCCTATTTACCCTTTGTCTAATTTTAGTTTATTTGCAACTACTGTGGCATAAACTTGTGTTGTGATGGTGATAATATATATATAGTGAGGGAGAGCTTTTGGTGCTAGTGATGGGTACGCTTTTTAAATTTTTAACTCCACCAATGACGGTCCACAGTCTGGATTGAAAAGTGAGGATGAAGAACTTTGTGTAGGATTAATTAAGTTCATAAAAAATATAAAATGCGGGCTCTTTCATGCCGTAAAAGTACTCCACACAGCGAGGCCGCTCGGTTTGCCTACTAACCCTCAGTGTGCTTAAACAGAGGACGACCTCATGCCCCGCTACCTACAGTTAAAGGTTTAATCTCCAACAACACTTTACACCAAAATTAAGTATTTTATAATGTGTTCCTGAGAAATCTTTCTCGAGCCCAAATTCTCAAGATAGATTACAAATAATGCCTCAAAGGTGTTTATTTAACCCCTAGAAGGTAAAAAACACCTAAGAGCCTTCCATAAAAAACCCTCCTAGGGAATGTTGATCAATAAGAGCATTTTTAAATCTTTAAGATTTACTTAACTTAGATAGTTTAGGAGGCTTTGATTCTCAAAAAGAAAGAGAATCAGGAAACAGTTTTTAACAATTCAAGATGCATGATTATTTTTAGATATTACTAATAAAATTATGATGCATCTATCTATAATTTTTACTAACATTTATGATGTTGTCTTTAATTTTTAGGCAGTTTGCGTAGGAACCTCCCCAAAGGTAATTTTTAATCCTGTTGAATTATATTTTGAAGATGTAATTATTTATCGTCAATTTTCCCAATCATTCTCAATGGAAAATAAATGCAGCATACCACTTAGTTGGAAAATCGTTAATGCCGATATAATTCATCCTAAGGTGATTTTATTGGGTTTATTTCTTTATTAAAAATTAAACTTGTATATAACCAGGTCAGCATGAAAAAACAAGTTTTGTAACTAAATTTCCTTCAGGAGAAGTTTATGTGGCCTGGAAACCTTGACATTGTTTGACTTTTTAATTTTTTTAAATTAGAAAATAATTCATTATCCAGAAAATTCTATTCTCTATAAAATAAAAGAACATAAATTTCTCATTGAATGGCATATTTGAAGTTTGAATCGGTTTAGTTTTTTCTTCAGAATTGATTATCAAAGATCAGCAATTTTTACCTCTTTGTTAGGAAAAAAAATTACACTCCTTTCCAATACCTCCAACTCGAAAACGGCTACTCGAAATGAGCAATGTTACAAATATAATAGTAGAGCACTAAAATCTGCACAAAATGGGCGAATCGAAATCAACTAAGAGCAACTTAAAGAGACTGTAAGCCACATCCAGCCTTAAGCTAAGAATTGCATATTCTTGGAGAAATTTCCCTTATTTCTAGTTTTTAACGGATATTCTGGTTCCAGAATGATCTTGAATCTTTGATTTATAATGAAATGTATTTATATTCTTATTTTCTTTTCATTATTTGTCAAATAAACGTTTGTTTATTAAATTACAACTTCAAATTCAAAATTTTTAAAATTACATTTTTAATAAATAAATAAATAAATATATATATATATATATATATATATATATATATATATATATATATACTTAATATTTTAATATTAACCTACATTATTGGAATAGGTATCTTTGAGCAGAATACATGGAACTTTAAACCCTGAGTCTTTTGAAATAGTTTATGTAACTTACCATCCATCTGAAGTGCAAGAAATTCGTGAGCAGTTGATAATTCAAGTATGTAATTTATTTTTCTCAATCATTTTGAATATTACTTTCTAATGGAACAAGGAAAAATAAAAATAAAAATTTTAGATTTCAACATATCTTCGTCACCTTGCTAAAGTAACGAATGTGCAACTAAAAACCTATGCATATTCGTTACTTTAGCATGGTGACGACAATATGTAGATTCCAAAATTGCAATAAAAAAGTTTAGATTAATCTAACACCTTTTGTCCACTATCTTTTCTCCAAGTCTACTGTGCTGATTATATTTTTACTCCAAAAAGATCCTCTGGACTCTACATTACCATTTGCCACATTGTTTTAAAACTCTGTCTTGCTAAAGATTTATTGTGAACTTGTCCCTCCACTTATCTGAAGTTTGAAGAAAATTTTCAATATAATTTTATATTTATTTATTTAATGTGAGACGTAATAGTATAGCTAATCTACATTACATTTCTTGTTAGTTTTTAGCAGTGTCTTTAGTTTTGAACTCTCTTCATTCTTCGTGTTATATCTTTCCATCTGTCATTTTAGTTTTACTGTCATTGTTATGATCTTCATAATAACCTAGTCATAACTATTTTCAGTTTCAATCTTGTACATTTCGCCCAGTAGAAGACCTGCTTTGTCAGGTTGAAACATAGGATAAAAATAATGTAGTTGTATATACTGCTAGGCATCCTGGCTCAACTTTTTCAATGTAAAATAAACAATATTCAGCCAGAATAATCTTTTTTTTTTTATGTATGTTTTGGAAACTTTTGTTTAATATCTTAGGGTCATTTATGCAGGCATATTATTTTTTTCAATTAAAATTAAGTAAATAGATAAAATAAACGTGTGTTTGTAAAATGGATTAAATATCCCTAGAATTTTATGATTTTGGTTGGTTATAGCTGAATCTGTAAAATTTCCAAAACAAATCTCGTTTATATTACACTACTTTATATTACCTGTCTTAAATCATAGAAAACTAAAATAGTTCTATCATGTGCTATCCCACCATTGGAGCCTCCCATTGTTCTTTGGTGAGTCAATCAAACTCTAATTTAAAAGAGGGAGGAGCTTTGAAGGAATTTTCTGTGTTCACCCCCCTTCCAAAACCCACGGTTTTCTTTTATGAAGTCCGAACTAAAAATATTGATGTTTAAGAACTAGTTTTAACTAGAAGTCAAATGCAGGAAGTGCTTGCTATTTTTCTTTTGCAAACTTATTCAATAGCCTGAAATATAAAAAATTATAATTTTTAAAAATATACTTCATGCAGTTCAATGCTGCAATCTATTGTCTCACTGTCCTAATACCAAACCTCTTCCACAAAACTGTTGCCCCCTTCGTTATTTGCTCTTTATTTTGTTTCTTCATTCTGAGTAAACTGCTTACCTTAGTGGATAATTTTAACATACAGTATATAAATGTAAATAGTTATAGGAGAGTTTTATTGATTTTCCTTTGTGTAGATTTTTGATAAAAAAGTTAAAGGAAAATCCTTGCTGGAACACAAATATTCTGTACATATGAAATCCTATGATGTTTTCATAGAAGTATTCTTTGAAAGAAGTATTGGAAACTCTGTTAATTTAAATAATGTAATTGTTTATCACAAGTATATTCAAGAATTTGGTGTTAAAAATAGAGGACGTGGTGATGTTGTAGTGAAGTATGTATAATATTCTAAATAATATTTATCATAAAACTTGTATTTTATGGTACCTTATTTATAGCGAAATTAGATAACGATGACTGTACTCATATTTGGTTATTTATGATCAGTACATATGAGAGATTGATGTTCTGCTGTTCTTTAGTGAGTCCATCAAACTCAAACGGGGGAGGAGCTTTGAAGGGATGTTCACCCCACTTCGGAAATCCACGCTTTTCTGTTTCTAAGATATGAACTAAAAAGCATTGATGTAAGCCAATAAAGAACTAGTTTTGGCTAGAAGTCAAAGGCAGGAAATGCTTGCTATTTTTCTCTTGCAAAATTATTTAGTTATCTCTATCCCGAAATATAAAAAAAAATTATAATTTGTATAACTATTATACTTCCTGCAGTTCATAACTTATGCAAAATGTAATGGGTAATAGCTCTTATTACAGGGTCAGCAACAGCTTTTAAGTAGCTGTTGTATAGTTCGTTAAGATTGAAGAATGACAAGCCAACCAGAGAATTAATTTGTTACTAATTGCCAAATGGTGTGGTATAAACCCATTAAATATATTTGAGATGATTTCTTAAACAGTGTGTAAAATGAGCTTTTGTTCCTATGGGCCTAACAGAAAACAAATTCCTAAAAGATAAATACCGTTTACATATAACTGAGGTTTGAAGATTGTTGTAACACATTCGTTACCCACGACCCGCTTGGCGGGTCCACCTGACCTAACCTCTGAGGCCCATGACCAGCCAGGCGGGTGCTCCTTTCTATTGCCTTCCCGGCTACCTGGATCGGCAGGGGCCTCCCGTTTCTACTTCATTTTAATCTGGGGTCTCTCAGAGAGTAGTCGCTGTGTATTGAAAGTGGTGATTTCTCAAGAATTTTTTTATCAATGGCAGTGTATTTTGTGTAGTGTTACACTTCTTGGAGTACTGTACCAGTTCCTTTGTTGAAGTTGATTTTTTATTTATTAATTTTGATGTCTCGGAAGGCTCATACTTGTTTCTCAGCAGAATAGAGTTCATATTCTGATCGAAGGAAGTATGTAGACTGTTGATGCAATTCTTTTAATGTAATTTATGCTTTATTATTATGTAGTCTTTGGTGGCAACACTCTTGATTCATGTCCTAAAAGTTCTACTTTTGTTCTGCCATGATTATGCCTTTAGCTTGATGACTATACCTTTAGCCATGATTATGCCTTTAGCTTTTGTACTCTTGTGTTAAATAAATTACCTTAACTGATCGATGCTTCTGAATTATTTGCCCTAATATTATAGACAGCAATTGGTTGTTTGCTATAATATCTTAGGGTTTGCTAAACCTTTTATGATCATTAGCTATATAGCATTTAATTTTAGATGGAATTTAGCAAAGCAATCCTGCCCACGGGCATCACCTATCTTGTTTTATAAAGTTTATTTTGATTATGTTATATGAAAAAAAAATGTTATTTATCTACATTTTCCTAATAAAGTAATAACTACATATTACATTTAATTATTAATAATAGATGAACTTATTATTTCCCTTGTAATATATTCAGGAAATCTAATTTTCTAGAATTAAAGATGGAAAAACGTAGTAAAAGAAAATGTTTTATATTTCAAAAAATACTATTAGCAATATTTTGTGAAAAGATTCCGTTACATACTTTCTTGGCCTATTTTAGCCATTTCTAACAGTTAAATGTTGAAAATCATGCACCTAACTAAAAGGGTGGTCAGCACATAAAGAACATTACACTGGCTTAACTAAAGCCTTAAAGATTGATATTGGATGATTTTTTATTGTTTATTAATGTTGTTATTTGGTTTTCCAATTTAAACCACTTAAAGTTAACTTTTCATCATTCAAGTTTTTCATTAGGATTTTTTAAATTTTAGAATTGAATTAAATAAAGACTCCAGTTACTTGAATAGCCAAGTAGAAGTTAATTTGAAAGATACTTTTGCTCTTTTAACCCCTCAAATGGTTTTACAATCTGAGGTAATTGAATTTCATTACATTTCCATTACTATAATGTATTACATACAATTGTTCATCAATATATGCTCTATTACATATTTATTTCAGCTTTATTTACTGCTTTGCATTACTTGTTTATTAGTCTATTCTTCAATTTTTTTTTTATTGTGTTATTGGGTGTATCCATAGGTTTGTTTGGTTTTTGGGAGGGTGAAATGAAAGTTTTTTTATACACTAACTTCTAACAATGTCATTATTCCCTCTGGAAACATCCAGGGTTTAAAAGAGAAAAACTGATCGAGCGAATGAGAGAACCCATTGAAGTGGTTTTGGAAGGACAAGAATTAATGTTAATTTTTGGTCCAGAAAATATGGTGGGTATGGTAAAACATCCCAACCAAGTTGCTCTAACTTATGCTGTGTGACCATTGCAGATTATGGTCCGTGGTTGTCATGGTGGAATACAACCCCTTTGCGATTGACTAGTTCTGGGTGTTTCTGTAGCAATGCTTGGTCTGATTTCATTAGCTGCATGTAGTAGATCTTTGAATCCATCATTTTTACTTGTGGAAGAAACTCAATGGGATAGATTGTCCCATTCTCTTACCCAGTTCTTTAGAGCAACTTTCTTCTCTCCATTTTGTATGTTCTTTCTGTGAAGGCATCATCCCTGTATATCTTACATATCCTTAGGTGGTCCCCAAAGCTCACTTGCTGAAGAGGTGGGCAAAGGAGCTGCTGGAAGGGAGATTGGTGCGGGAATCTCCTGTTACTCCCCACGGGGGGGGGGGGGGGGTCCATGGGATACATTTCTCCATCCCTCTTACCCAGTTCTTAATCCCTCTGCCCATCTTTCTTCTCTTCAATGCTTACCACTGGCCTTCAGGTAGGCATTGAAGAGAAGTTAGGCCTTCAGGTTCACATTGGTAAGCAAACAGTGGAGGTGGTGGTTCCCAATTGAGATTAACCCTTAAAGGGTAGCTTTTCTGTAAGCTAAAATAAGGGGTCCATCATGCTTTGGGTGCTGGTGGTTAATTACACACTTAACCGAGATACAAAATGAATAGAGCCTATCAGATTTTAATGAATATGACCCGGAATAGAAAGTGATCATATATATTCGCCATCTGAAACATCAGTGATATCAGAAGGAAGATGTTATTACTACAAGAAGATGTCAATACCTAAGAACCAGGCATATAAGATGGGTTTAAAATCCGAGGGCTCGGAGTTAGTAATAATAATAATAAATTCTTTATTTGATTGTTCCGGGACAAGTCCCTTTGGAACAAATTATATTATACATTTTATGGGCTTAAGAGCCTTAGAACAAGATTAAATAAAACAAATTTGAAGAATTATATAAACATAAATTAAAAGGATCACTGCTTGCGCTAAGATTAAACATAACAATACATAAAAATAATTGGCAAACATAACTGGTATTGCACTACTTAAATGTGCACTACATTCATAACTATAAATAAAATGAACAATGCTTAAATTGCAAAATAATAACAACTTCTGCTTTAAAATTTGGATTCTGAATTGGAAGTTTCTGACGAATAAAAAGGGGAATAGAATTCCAAACAGATGAGGGCCTGAATATGAAAGATCTTTCAAAAGCTGACGTTCGGTGGGCCGGTATACATATATCTGAATGCCTGGACTGGGTATTGCGTGAATGAACCGAGGATTTGGGCTGAAGGAGTTCGAGGGTATATAAAGGACGGCAAGATCGGATAAATTGGTAAAGAAATGATGCCAGGAGGTATTTGCGACGGTTGGATGGGTATAGCCACTTTAACTTTTCGTAAAAAGGTGAGATGGCGACGTCTCTTGGGATCCCAAAGATGAATCCTATGACACAATTAATCAGATGTTTTATTTTTGCTTCGAGATCCCCAGACCACCTCGAAAAACCTAATAATCAAAAGTACTACTTTTAAACATAAAGATATACATAAATATACTTGGACGTCTCCCGATTCGCAAACCCGTAATCAAATTGATCACGTCTTGGTTCAACGTAGATGGCAAAATAGCGTAATTAATATTCGATCATATCGTGGGGCCGAATGCGGGTCGGATCATGAACTAGTAATCGCGAAAATTCGCCAGAGACTTGTAATACATAGGAAAAATGAGGCTGGTTCTAATTATGATAATTATAATTTGGAGAAGTTAAAAATTCCGACGGTTAGAAAACAATTCGAACTGGAAATTAAAGAGGTCGGTAACTCTTGTCTTGGAAAAAGGGAAAATAAAAATAAACCTTGGTTCGATGATGAATGTATTAACATGTGCGACAAAAGAAAAGCTGCTAAATTAGAAGCGTTAAATATTCCTAACGAAATCAATCTTGCTAACTTTCGAGCATCAAGAAAAGAAACAACTAAACTGCTAAAATTCAAAAAGCGAGAATATCTCAAAAATAAAATAATAGCGATCGAAAGTAACAAAATCGAGAATAACGTTAAAGCGATGTACGAAGGCATAAACAGAATTCGTAAACGGTCGGGCCCGGTTACAACTGGAATTAGGGATGAAAATAACAATATCTTGGCCGATCCGGTAGACATCTTAAGACGGTTCAAGGATTATTTCGATAGTATTTTAAATACGGAAAATAATAATCTATCTTCCTCTTCGGAATACCAGAGTGCTGAACCGTTAGTAGTAGAACCGAGTAAAGAGGAGGTTGAAATAGCCATTGGAAAATTAAAATCTCATAAATCAGCGGGAACAGATAATGTTCCTAGCGAACTAATCAAGGCATGCGGGGAAGCTGGGATATCAAAAATATTTCTTTTGGTTATAAAGATCTGGGAACAAGAAAAGATACCCGAAGAGTGGAAAGAGTCTATTCTCATTCCGATTCACAAAAAGGGATCAAAAACGGATTGCAATAACTATCGCGGAATCTCACTCCTTCCGGTTTGCTATAAAATATTTACGTTAATCCTAACTAGTCGAATCACTGAATACGCCGAGGAAATTATCGGAGAATATCAATGTGGTTTCAGGCAAAACCGATCAACCGTAGACCAAATATTCTCTCTTCGCCAAATATTAGAGAAAAAATTAGAATATAACGGAATCGTACATCAGCTTTTTATCGATTTCAAAAAGGCATATGACTCTATTAACCGCCAAAAGTTGTATAACATTCTGGTCGAGCAGGGAATACCAAAAAAATTAGTAAACCTAGTAAAAATGTGTATGACTGAAACGTTCAATAAAGTTAGAATCGGTAATTATTTTTCTGAGAAGTTCGAGGTCCGCTCTGGTTTGAAACAAGGAGATTCTCTCTCACCTGTTTTATTTAATTTAGCACTGGAATATGCCATTAGGGAGGTGACACGTACCGGAAAGGGTTTGAATTTGGGAGGGAATATACCCGTGCTCGGATATGCCGATGATTTGGTATTGCTTGGGGAGGACGTGGAAACCATAGAAATAAACACAAAAACGTTGATGAAAGCCGGACAAGAACTTGGACTGGAAATGAATACGGATAAGACAAAATATATGGTTAGTCGCAGAAGTGGTGAGGATTTCGCTGATATCAATGTAGGGGGGTATACGTTTGAACAGGTAGAGAAATTTAGATATTTAGGGGCGGTGGTAACTAGAAAAAACGAAATCGATGAGGAAATTAAGGCTAGATTAAAAGCCGGTAATGCTTGCTACTTTTCAGTCGCGAAATTGCTTAGCTCCCGCCTTCTGTCCCAAAACTTAAAAATTAGGATTTACAAAACTATTATTCTTCCAACGGTCGTTTACGGATGCGAAACTTGGCCGCTGACATTGAGGGATGAGCAACGGCTTAGAGTTTTTGAAAATAAAGTACTGCATAAAATATTTGGACCGAAGAGGGATGAAATAACCGGAGAATTTAGACGCTTACACAACGCCGAACTGAGTGAACTTTACCCAGTAAATATAATTGACGTGATTGCAGCAAGACGAATAAAATGGGCGTGTAAAATTGCAAAACTTGGCTGTGAACGTATTCCGAAAAGATTAATAAACGCGGTGCCGAATGGGAAACGTCCGAGGGGCAGGCCGAGACGGAGGTGGGAGGATTGCGTTAGGGCGGATCTATCGAAGTTGGGTCTGGAAGACGGTCGATGGATGGAGGTATGCAGGGAGCGATTGGTGGTGTCGGCATCGAACCTTCGGGTTCGTTAAGCCTTTATTATTATTATTATTATTATTATTATTCGAGATCCCCAGAGGTACCCCCATAGACCATACAGCAATGGTCAAAGTGGGATAGTTGTTATAGTTGTTACGAGATATGATAGACTGTTTTTTTAGATGTTAGAATGATGCCTCCAGCAACAAGTTTTTATTTTACACCGTAACAATAGTTTTATTTCAAATCCCTGTATGAACAATATCAAATATGATGCATGGCTTAAAAATGGCATGACTTAAAAAAAGAGCTGAAACATTGCCTAAATAAACTATTGGTTTTAGTAAATATTGGTCTGATTTTTAATTATTTAATCATATTAATCACCTCAAAAAGATGATTAGAAAAGGAACAATCTTGTTCTAAAATAATTAAATAAATGAAACTCCGGAGGAGAATCTTCTTGATGTTTTGCCTTAAATGTCTCACAAATGCCAGGTGAGAGATAGACATGACATGACAAGGCTATATGAGAGATAGACAAGGCTGACTATGACATGAAGGTGGAAGGAAGAAGGTGCAATCACGAAGGTGCTGATTGGTCTAAATTTCGCTCAATTATTGACAGCAATTTAGAAATTAATCCCCTCATAATTAATCCATCCGATATTGATAAGTTGATTATCAATTTTCAAAATATTATTAATTCTGCAGCTAATCAATCAGTACCCCTAGTCACACCTAATACTTATAAATTACGAATTCCTCCTTTTCTCTCATACTTAATAAAAATCAGAAACCAAGTTAAAAAAGCTTACTCTAAACATCGTTATTACTGGATTAAAAAAACAATAAATAAACTTAATAAAATTATATCAAAACTGGTAAATATATTCAAAAACATCAAGTGGAATAATGTTTTATCAGCTATACCTCCTTCAAATAACAATAAACTGTTTAAATTAGTAAAACATTTTCACTGCACAAATACAGGTATCCCCCCTCAAGCAAGAACATCAGTTACCCAACAACTTAGAATCAGGAATTCGGCTATCAGTTTCGCTTTTAGTGACAGTCACAAAGCAAATTTACTTGCCGATCATTTTGAAAATGTACATAAAATGAATTTAGACCTGGGAATCCCATATTTTACCCGTAACGTACTCAGGCAAACTAAAAACTATATAGTCCCGTTAACCCACAAAATTGATAACTGTAAACTTGTTTCCCCCAAAGAATTAAGCATTACTATAGCCAAATTAGTCAACAAAAAATCCCCAGGTGCTGATGGAATATGCAATACTTTATTAAAACAATTATCGAAAAAATCAATAATACATCTGACCAAAATAATTAACCATATACTGATGTTTGGTTATTTTCCTGAGTCATGGAAAATTGCAAAAATAATAGTTATTCCTAAACCTGGAAAAAACAAGACACTCCCTAGTAGTTATCGGCCAATTTCTTTACTAAACAGCCTAAGCAAAGTAACTGAAAAAATTATTTTAAAAAGAATGCAAGCTTTCATTGAAGAAAACCAATTGATCTCTCCTTTCCAGTTTGGTTTTAAGAATAATCATTCCACAATTAGTCAACTTGCTAGAGTAACCGATACTATTTCTCACAGCTTCAATATGAAGAAACATACAGGAATGGCACTATTAGATATTGAAAAAGCTTTTGACTGCGTTTGGCACAGAGGCCTAATATACAAACTCACAATTAATAAATTTCCTGAATATCTGATTTATTTAATTACTAATTACCTGACTAACCGTAAATTTTTTGTTCAAATTAATGAAGCCAAATCCGACTTCAAAAACATTCAGGCTGGTGTTCCACAAGGATCCGTCCTTGGCCCGATTCTTTTCAATCTTTACATTAATGAGATCACATCAATCAAAGGTAAAGCGGATATCGCACTTTTCGCAGACGACACATGTTTTTTTATCTCCTCATATAGAATTGATACAATAGCTAACCATCTCACTATAGCCATATCTAAATGTTTCAAACACTTCAATAAATGGAAAATCAGACCTAATCATAATAAGACTAAAGTCATTCTTTTTACCAAGCGCAGGCCTGCAATAGATAATTTCGTAACGATTGATGGTAATGCTTTAGATTGGTCTAAAAATATCACATACTTAGGTGTTAACTTGGACTCCAGACTAACCTACACAATTCATATTAATACACAAATAAACAAAGCAATAGGGGTCCTCCAAAAACTATTTCCCTTACTATCTAAATATTCCCGGCTTAATATTATAAATAAAAAGTTATTATACTATCTCTATATAAGACCTATTATATGCTATGCCTGCCCTGTATGGTCGAATACATGTACCACAAATTATAGAAAATTACAAGTGTTGCAAAACAAATGCCTACGGTTAGTTGGCAATTACCCGAGATGGACTCCAATTGATCTCATGCACTATTCTTTAAATGTGCCAAGCATTTCCACCTTTATTTATAAGTTAACCATAGACTTTTTCAAATCATGTGAGATTAGCTCACATGAGCATATAAGGGACATTGCCAACTATACCAGAGCAGACTTACCTTATAAGAAGTATATACATAAAAGATTGAAACACATTGTTCTATAAATTATAATAAGGTACATACTTATGTGTGTGTATACATGCGCACACGTGTATAGATTTAGTGCATATGTATATATATTTTTGTCTCTTTTTGTTTAGAGGTTTTTGTTTATTTTTTTCCTCTTGTATTATATTATTTAGACAAATATTCTCAGAGCAAAGGTACTGCGACGAAGAGTGTATAAAAGCTCACAGCTTATAACCTCATTTCTTTTATTATGTAAAATACTTTGTATTATATTATAAATAAATTTAATAAATGCCAAAAAAAAAAAAAAAAAAAAAAAAAAAAAACAAGGCTGACTATGACATGAAGGTGGAAGGAAGAAGATATGTTCGTGAGGTGCCCAGTAATCTGTAATAGAGAAGAAGAAAGCTGATCCTAGACCGAGGAAACTGGATCAAGTTCTCCAGGGAAAACCCTAATATCGCATTTGGTGGTTAACAGGACACTGACTATGAAGAAGAAGACAATCTGAAAAGGCAGTGGTTCCCAAACTTTTTTGTACCATGCTCCCCCCCCCCCCTTGTTGGCTTGAAAACTTCCCAAGCCCCCTTTTTCAATGTACCAGGTTTGTAAATATGAAACCGGAATTCGCCAATGATAGGAGTTAGCAGTCAATATAATCTTCTAACTAATCCGTCAGTGGTGTTATCTGCTTTTGCCTACATGTAATAAAGAGATCCAATTGATACCAACATCAGTTTTATTCTATAACCGTGTTTTTAGTGGCGTTGAACATGTCGACTTTTGTGCCAACATTTATTTTCCGTTTCCTTCTGAAAAAAATTGGAGCATTATCACATAGGATGCTTGTTGAAGCTTACGGGGAGCATGCCCTAGGCAAATCTCAATGTTTCGATTGGTTCAAAAAATTTAAAGATGGATTTCGATAAAAGAAACAAAGACCGTGGAAAAACACAAAAAAAAAACTTTGAAAATGCTGATTCGCAAGCGTTTGTTGGACAATTATTACATGTGACACCGTCTCCATTTGTTTGAAATTCATGGAAAAGATCCAGAAGGTCGGAAAATGGGTACCTTACCAACTGAATGACATGCAGCAGGAAGCTCGAAAAACCTCATGGCAAATGCTGCTCGCCAGGTACAGAAAAAAAAGTCATTTCTTCATCAAATTGTGACTGGTGATGAAAAGTGAATTACTTCGAGAATCCTAAGCGTAAAAAATCCTGGTGAACCATCGGCATCGCTTGGGGAGGAAGAAAATGCTCTGTTTCTGGTGTGATCAGATGGGTGTTACCTACTATGAGCTGCTGAAACCTGGGGAAACTGTTAATACAGAACGCTACCTACAATAGATGATAAATTTGAATAAAGATTTGCGCCAAAAAGTCCCAAATATCAAGAAAGGACACACAAAGTGATCTTGCTCCATGACAATACCCCATCACATTCGGCTAAACGGACCAAGGAAACGATCCAAGTGTTTGGTTGGTAAATTCTTCCGCATGCGGCTTATTCACCAGATTTGGCCCCATCCGATTACCACCTATTTGCATCGATGGGACACGCACTAGCTGAGCAGCGCTTCACTTCTTATGAAAATGTACAAAATTGGTTAAGTGATTGGTTTGACTCAGAAGAGGAAGCATTATTTTGGTGGGGAATCCACAAATTGCCTGAATGATGGGAAAAATGCATAGATAGCGAAGGACAGTACTTCGAATAAAAAATTATGTATCATTTTTACACAATCAACTCTTCTTTGCTATTTGAAAAATTCCGGTTTCATATTTACACACCTGGTAAGCCTATCATGCCCCCTTTTTTTTTTTTTTTTTCCTAGTGGCATATGCACCGCGGCCCAAATGGGCCTATTGTGCGCCATATTGTCTGCCTGGGTTCTGCTTCACTATCATGCCCCCTTACAAAATAAATTGTATAATAGAATGATTAAAAAAAAAAAACGTTTTACATTGAAAACATTGTTTTAATTTACTAACCATCATGTTTAATTAAAATAATCTAAAACATAAATTTATTTTTTATAAATTGTTTACTAAACTTTTAACTAAGTAGGGATATTGTTATTTTGAACTGGTCTCATGCGCCTCCCTCTAACTTGTCTTCATGCCCCTTTGATGGGGCCCCCACTGTTTGGGAACCCACTGTATACCATACATATATTTTAGTAGGCCTTCAAAGTTCTGTTTGACTTTTTTGAAATAAAAAGCAAAATATGCCAAAAATGTACTTTTTTTCACCTGACATATTCACAATGATTTAGTATAAACATCTTTTTTTACATTTCTTAAAACATGCCAATGAAACCAAACACAACAGTGTCAATGATCGGACTTTGACCTTTTCCAATAAGTATCATTTTTGTTAGATAAGGCAAAGAGAACTGGAGATATTTGAAAACAATTCAGAGTTAATTCGGAGTATAAAAAAAAAAAAAATAAAATAAAATAAAAAAACCAAACCCCTATGAATCTATCCAATACTACTTGAATTTTTTTTTTTTTTTTTTTTTTTTTCAGGTGACTTTTTGTATTTATCCTTTCTTCTGTTAGTTTTCATCAAGTTAGACTAATTCAATAAAATAAAAATAATAATATCTTATATAGATTTTTGTACGATACTTTTATTTTATTTTGTTGACACAGTGTTTTTCCAGCTTAGCATCACTTGCTTGGAAGAAGTAAAACTTGAAGAAGAACCTTTAGTTCTCCTGGAAATTATTGATCCTAGGAGTATGGAAACTGTAGCAAAAATTCCTTTATATATATCACTACAGGCCTATTTCTCTAGGTAATCTTTCTATCGACCAATAATACACTATCCTTATCTAATTGCAGTGTTTACCTAATAAGATATATTCATTTAATTTAAATAATCAGTGATATTTGCTGGACATGCAAACTACTAATAAAAGTTAATCATAGTTCCGAATAATAACAAAAATTAATCAAATCTACATTATTCCATTTGGAAGGTAAATATTTTGCCATTTTTGATTTCTATGAATTCAATTGGGGAAACAGCTGAAAGAAAATTTTATTAGGATAACTAAATTTAAAGGTTTTTTATTCTGGAACTTTTTGCAGAAAAATTTAGTCAATATAATTATTAGGGGACGCCTACAATTTGAAATATGTTTTTTTGTTTTAAACGTCACTTTATGCCACTAAGGCTAATAGGACGAGTTACAGTGGGATTCCTAAATTTTGCCTATCCAGTTATAATTAGGATAGGGATCTCCATTTTACGTCCTATCCGAGGGACGGCATACCAGGTCTGCAAGTTTAAAATGTCGTTTTAATTCCAATAGAATGCGCTCTTAGCCTATTGAAGGATTTGCTTATCTCTAAACGCTATTTTGTTTGTTAGTCATTTGTTTACAAAAGTCAGTTGTTTTTAAGTCATTTACGTGGACGTATCATACCTTTCTTTGGTGTTAAAAATGTCTAATTTTAAGCCAAATAAAGAGCATTTGCGGCATGTCATGATTTTCTTATTCAATCAAAAGAAAAAGGCATCTGAATGTCATCGAATTCTTGTTGAGACTTATGGCGATCTTGCTCCAACCGTCAAGACATGTGAACGTTGGTTTCAAAGTTTCAAACGTGGTGATTTTGATGTTACTGATAAAAAACGAGAAAATCGACCAAAAAAGTTTGAGGACGTCGAATTGCAATCTTTATTAGACGAAGACAATACCCAAACCCAACAAATGATGGCAGAACAGTTGAATGTCACTAGGCAAGCCATTTCCGATCGCCTGAGAGCTATGGGAAAAATTCAAAAGGTTGGAAAATGGGTTCCACATGAATTGGACGAACGACAGATGGAAAAACGAAAAACTGTGTGCGAATTGCTGCTTTTACGCCACGAAAGAAAGGGTTTTTTGCATCGAGTTGTAACTGGCGATGAAAAATGGATTTATTTTCAGAATCCCAAACGAATAAAATCATGGGTAACGCCAGGACAACCATCCACATCGAGTGCAAGACCGGATCGTTTTGGGAAGAAGACAATGCTGTGTGTGTGGTGGGATCAGAAGGGAGTAGTCTACTACGAGCTTCTCAAACCCGGCGAAACAGTCAATACCGACCGCTACCGACAACAAATGATCAATTTGAGTCACGCATTGATCGAAAAACGCCCAGAATGGGCTCACAGGCACGCCAAAGTCATTCTTCAGCATGATAACGCTCCTGCACATTCAGCCAGATTGACTAAGGAAACGATTTCTTCGCTTGGTTGGGAACTCCTACCCCACCCGCCGTATTCACCTGACCTGGCGCCTTCTGATTATCATCTCTTCTCATCGATGGGACACTCATTGGCTGAGCAACACTTTAACAATTTGGAGGATGTAAGAAAATGGCTCGATGAATGGATTTCAAATAAAGATGAAGCATTCTTTTGGAATGGTATCCATAAATTGCCCGAGAGATGGACAAAATGTGTAGAAAGCGAGGGCCAGTACTTTGAATAAAATATATTATACTTTTTTTTTAAATTACTGTGTATATATTTTAAGAAATAAACGACATTTTAAACTTGCAGACCTGGTAGAGAAGGATTTTTTAATCCCTTTAAAAAATCCTAGGGCCACCTCGGGACATGAACCCGCGACCTTTGGTATAGTAAGTTTCTATGCTAACCACTACACCACAGGAGACCCCTACAATTTGAAATATACTCCTAATAACAGGCTTTAGTTTTATTCCATTATTTATGTGCAAAATGATAGTTTCCTTCATTCGCTACAAAATTAAAAATAAATAACGGAAATAGGACAATTATTAATAGTGTTGCGGCCTTATTTATTTATTTTTTTTTTTTTTTATCACCTTTCTTTCCCCTGTTTTATCTTATGGGAAAACAGCACACGTTAGTTACAAAAAAAAAAAAAAAAAACTGGCAAAATAGTAAGTATAACCTTTTTTATTTTACAATCAATTTTTTTTTCTTTAAAAACACATATTTATCTTATTTCCAACAATGCGTTAACTTTTTATCACATCCTTTTTTACTGTTATCTTATTTTACAAAAATGTGTACATATGACAACACTAGACGGAAGTTAAAAATACAACAAAATCATTATATAGTAAAGTCGTGGGGAATTAAAAAATGTCCAGAACAGAGCAACGTTCATTAGATAGAGGTATCTGTTAGGAGAATTTTCACTGTATAGACTATTGTTTAAATTTAATTATGGTTTGATTTGAAACAAATTGAAAAATAAATCTATTAATTTAGCCAATGATTGATATGACTCAAGCCAATAATGATTTATGGTAATTAAGAAATTCCCATATTCTGGAAAATACTCTCAAGGCCTAACATTTAAGGTTAGACATAAAAATTTAATACTCTAATATATATTTATAATTGATAGTGATATAAAACCATCGATAGTCTTCATTATTAATAGTGTGTGGTGATGACAGAGATGGTGGGGGGGGGGAGTAGAATTTCGGAATTTTTCATTTTGAACGTTAGGAGCTATAAGGCACATTTACATTTGCACTTTTTTCCTTCTTTTTTTTTTTATTAGTGAACCAGATAAACTTTTCTGTAAATAGAGGATGGGTTCTGTATATAGCTCGAGGTAATTTTAGTCTATTTCAAGCTTGGATGTAACCGCAAAAAATGAAAACTTTATGAAAAAGACAAGGAAACAGGGGTTAGATGAAAGTGATATTAACCCTCTTCAAGTAAACTTGTGCCCAAGATTCCCAGTTGTCTGCGAAATTGATTTGTTTGATACAACACGTTAAAACATCCAGAACGCGATTCTTAAATAGGTCAAAATTTAATTAATTCAATGTTAGGAGTGCCATAGTGCAGCCCAGATGTGAAATTCAATCAGCCTGGTGTTAGGATGACTCTCCTCAGTAACTCGGTTTTGATATTTTTTTTAAGTGAACTTAATTATTTTTTTTTTTAGAGTATACGAGCATTTTTTATTAGAAAAATAAATAATTTATTTTGTTTTTCATTTAATTGAATTATATAGCAGAACACGGGTGCTCAGTGGTAGAGGCTATCATTTTTTTTTTTCAGAGGGTATCAATCGATAGTCTCAATAGTTTTACATCACTAATAACTTGTACCGTAAAAGCTGATTCCGCTCATCCTTTATTTTTATAAAATATTTCTGTTATTTATATTCATTGCAATTAAATTGTAACAGGAAAATTGTAATATAATTTTCAATTTGGAACTAAAAAGATTTTTAAATACTTGTAAATAATAATAATAATAATAATATAATTTATAGCCCGGTTTGGTGCAATGCTGATTAATAGGAGAGCATCACAACAATATTATTTTAAGGCTATGTTATAATGTTAGGATCTATCTAACTAAGTAGTGAACAAAATGATTTTTTTTTTATCATTAGGTTTACAATCTCTCCCACAAATAATTTGGACTTTGGAAATTTAATGGTTGGTGAATTAAAGCAATTAAAAATTGTTCTGGTCAATTGTGGATTAATTGATTTCAAGTTCAGATTTCTTCCTGAAAATAAATGTTTCTCTGAGGTAAGTATTTATAGTAGAAATATTAGATGATTGTCAAGGTAGCAGAGTAGATTTAAAATTTTAGACGCCCTCTTGTTAATTCAAAATGTTATTTAGTACATTTTGCAAGATAAAAAAGTTTAAAAAATTCATTTATTTTTAAAAAAGGAAAACATATTTGTTTATATAATTTAAATAAAGAAAAGTGAAGGGAAAAAAATAAGAACAACTGATAAAGAAATAACTTGACGACTTAGTAATATTATGCAACATAATCCATTTTAATTATTTGTAAATGTTCTATTATTTATTCTCTTCTTTTTCTTTCTCATCCTCCTCAAGTGCCCTTCAGTGTGGAGAAGCCTCTAGCCACTTGGACCATACATCTCGGTCCCTAGCAAGCAACTTCATCTCGGCTAGCGTTTTCCCTCTTTCTAGGCCCAGTCGTTCGATATGGTCAATATAGCCCCTTCTAGGCCTGCCTCGAGGTCTTTTACCTGTCGGCCTCGCCTCCATACATTTTCTTGGCACTGTCTTCTCCCATTCTACAGACATGCCCAAATCATAGGAGCTGCCGTTTTTCCATCACCGATTTCACAGAATCGACCTGAAGCTCTTCTCTTATCCTTTCATTTCTTATCCTGTCCCTCCTAGTTTTACCGGATATTCTTCGCAAAAATCTCATCTCTGCAGCCGTAATCTTGGGTTACCCAGCTTTCACTGCCATATAGTAGTGTGGGATGATATATTGCCTTAAAGATGTGGAGTTTGATGTCTTTACCTACTTCCCGCTTTATTTATCTTATTGGACACTTCTTGATCTAGTTTACCAGAATTATTAATAATCATTCCAAGGTTGGTATAGGTGTCCACATTCTCCAGTACTTCTTCATTGCTTATTATTCTTACATTTCCCACATCCACTTCATCTCTGGCAAGGTTCATAATTTTGCTTTTGCGGCTGTTAAAACTCATTCCCTTGCGATCGAGTTCTTTATGCCATTTTACAATGGCCTGTTGCAGTTTTTCCTTTGAGTCTGCCATGAGCACAATATCGTCTGCATATAGAAATGCCTGTACTTGTACTGTATTAATGTCCCACATACCAACTGCAGTCCAAGCGGTTCTTCTCCTACATATTTTGTGGATTTCATCCATGAAGGCAATAAACAATAATGGACTGAGGCTATGCCCTTGTTTCACACCCCTTTCCATAGAAAAAGGCTTGGACTCTTGGCCTTTGATTCCCTTAGTGCTTTGATAAATAGATTTGATCGCATCCAAGAGGTCTGCGGGAATTCCTTTTGCTCTAAGTGCTCTCCAAATTTCATATCGGGGTGCTGAATCAAAGGCAGCTTTTTGGTCCAAGAAAGCAATATAATTACTTCGATTTCTATCCCATGCTTTTTCTATTATAGTTCTGAGAGCAAAAATGTGGTCCTGGGTTTTTCTTCCCGGTCGGAATCCAGCCTGGTCTTCTTCCAATTTTGGTTCTATCAGTGCCCTTAACCTACTTTCTAGGATAGTGGTGTACATTTTGTAAGTTACTTGGGATAAGCATATTGGTCTGTAGTTCCCACACTCTGTTGTGCTATCTTTCTTATGTATCGGCTCTATAATATTGTATTTCCAGTCCTTCAGAATAACCTTATTGTCCCATATTTTCTGGAAAAGTGCTTGTGACGATTTTACCATTTTGTTACCTCCATATTTGATGAATTCCGGAAAGATTCCATCACTGCCTGATGCTTTGCTTAATTTCAGTCTATCAATGGCTCTTTCTGTATCTTCCTCCCATATCATATCCTTCTCCATCCTCCTGGAGGGTCTCTAACTCTTGTTCATGGGATTGACTGAGGTCAGAGAACTGCGAAGAGTAGTGTTGCCTCCATCTATCCATCATCTTATCTTGTTCTGAGATCATACATCCACTTTCATCTTTTATGTTTCTGATCCCCTAGGAAGTTTTACTCTTAAGTGCTTTTACTTTTTTCCAAAAGATCTTTATGTTTTCCCTATAGTCACTGTTTAGGCATTTTCCTAATTCCTCCCAAGATTTCTTCTTGGTCTCTCTTACAGTATGTTTAACATCGTTTCTCCACTTAACATACTCTTCCCATTTCAGTTGTGTACTATTCAGCAGGTTAGCCTTCCATGCTTCTTTCTTTCTTTGGACCAATGCTTGTACTTCTTCGCTCCACGATTTGGTGCGTTTGAGTCTAGTGTTTATTCTTTTCACTCCACACACAGATTTTGCCGTTTGAAGTATGCTCTCTTTCATATACTTCCAAATTTCTTCCACTGTTCCATTTTTGTCTTTATTTTTAAAAAATGAAAACATATTTGTATGTATAATTTAAATAAAGAAAAGTGAAGGGGAAAAAAACAAGAAAAACTGATAAAGAAATAAGTTGACGACTTTATAATATTATGCAACATAATCCATTTTAATTATTTGTAAATGTTCTATTATTTATCCTCTTGTGACTTTAATGAAGAAATCTGTACAGAGGCGCCCATGGCACATCCCCCTTCCAAGAAATGTTATAGTTCTTCTCATCTTAATTATGGAAATAAAAAAAAAAAAAAAAAAAAAAACCTGTACCACTACAACCCATAAAGGGTCTTGGGTGCAGTACTATGTAAGGAAGAGTACTGTTTCTTGGTCAGCGGTCGTGCAAGGAGGTGATTTGACCGTGATCACGCTCAACCGCCAGGTTTTTTCCCCTTAATTTTTCAATTAAGGGTACCCACTTTATAGAGGCTGGGTTTGCCCCAGGAGGGTCTCTCGGCCCACGAGACGAAATGTGGCGAATAATAAAGATATCATTAGCCATGTCAGATTCGAACTCGGGACCTTAAGCACAGCAGTCCACTGCCTTACCAGTGGGCTACCCCGCTCCCTGTTATGGAAATATTATTATTATTATGGAAATTATATTATTGGAATTATAATTATGGAAATTATATTATTGGAATTATGGAAATGGTGAAGGTAAAATAATTGTTATTACAATAAAAAAAGCTAGGGTATGTTCCATGAATTGTTCATTGGTTTTGAATTTTTTTCTCACGGTGCTACAACCTGGTTACAGGTCTTGGCCTCCTCCAAATGTCATGGTCTTGTACCGATGCCATCCAGTTCTGAACTCCTAGGATGTTGCAAGCATCTTCTTCCACTCTATCAGACCACCTCAGCTTTGGTCATCCTATTATTCTTTTTCCAGTACTTCAACTTCATTGTTCTCAGGACATCAGCATCTCCAAAAGCGTTGTACAGCTCCTGGTTCTTGCGTCTCCATTCCTCTCCAACTTTTACTCCTCCAAAAATATGTTGGAGAACTTTTCTTCTGAAAGTAAGGAGATCCTTTTTGGTGGCCTTTGAAGTTGTCTTGCATTTAGATCCATAAAGAAGTAGTGGGCACACTAATCTTATACAGGTGGAGTTTGATGTGTCTGGGAAGTATCCGCTTGTTTATTGGTTTCCTCAACCCAAAGTAACATTTGTTGGCTGATGTGATTCTTCTCCTTATTTCAATGTCGGGGTTATTGTCCTAGGTGACCATAGATTTCAGGTAGGTAAACTCCGAAATATTTTCAAATTTATGCTGCCCAATAGTAACTGTCACCTTGCTTGGGAATTTCTTCCATTACCATATAATTTGCTTTGAACTTGTTAACTTCTTGCCAAAGTCTACTGGCAGAGTCCACCAGTGCTAGAAAGGCATCAGTCAAAGCCTGAAGGGCGTGTCTGATCATGTCGATATCATCAGTATATGACAAAAATTGAACAAACCTGCTAAATATGTTTCCTTGGCATTGGCATAATCCTGCGTCTCTTACAGCATTCTCAAGTACAAGGTTGAACAGCAGGCAGGCTAGAGCATTGCCTTGCCGAATTCTTTTTCTAGTATGAAATTCTTCGGACCTTTCACCATTATTTTAACCAAACATTTCACATCCTTCATGGTGAGCTTTACGTATGAGTTTCTTAAGTATGTTGAGTTCTTTGAGAGCACTGTACAGCTCTTCACGAATTATGCTGCTTTGAAATCTGAAAAGATGGTGAGTTTTGGTTTTATATTCAAAGCCTCTTTAAAGAATGGTTCACACGCAGAACATTTGGTCTGAGGTAGATCTTCCTTTATCAATCTTTTAGGTATTCGTTCGCAACTAAGACTCGTGATTTGGTCATCCATTTTAACCGATGCGTGGCTATTACTTCGATTACGTTTACCGGATACATTTCACGCAATTATAAATAAATATAATTATTATTCCTTAAAAATGTGCCATCCTCAAAATTTTGATCCCAGTCAAAATTTCCTCCAATCAACATTTTTGATGGTACAAGTTTCTCTATGCCCCCCCCCCCCCCCGTTCTGTACACTTAGATCTGTACTTGAAAGAAAAGTAACTTATATTAACTTTTTATTATTCCAGAGAGAGATGTTTCTTAGAGGATTGAAACCAAATTTAGAAGCAAATGCTGGAAGAAAATTAAGTAAAAAAATCAGCAAAACAGTTAATCAATCAAGAAAATTTGAATATGATTATACATTTAAGAAAAATTTGAATAACATAATATTTATGAATAAGTTTATGAAACTGAAGAATCGTGAATATTTAAGAAATACTTTTAAAAAAAATAGAAATCATTTTAAATGTTTTATTAAAATAATGTGCAAGTCTCGTAGGAAATTAAAGTTTCATTTGACTAAATCAAAATTAAGAAATTCAAATAATCAACTAAACTATTACGATTTGGCTCAAATAAAAACTATTAAAAACATGTGGAATTTACTTAACTTTGAAAAGCTAAAAAGTATGAAAGGGAAACCAGGAATGGTTAATCAAAGATCTTATGAAGAACAATGGGAATGTGCCTTTGATAAAAGTAGAAAACTTAAGTAAGTGAATCAGGATATAAAGTTATAACTAATATCTTATTTAATTTTGTTAGAATTTTGACCAGGATGTAGTTGATGAAAATAATAAGAACCATTATCATTACAATAAGTGATTGTAACCAACCAAAATAATACCTAAAATTTTGGCATTTTTTATGTACATATTTAAACTTGAATGTGGATTTTCTAAATAAATAATCTTAATAAAGTTATACATAAAATAAATAAATAATAAAATTATTAGTTATTATATAAAATCACTGACTAATTTTATAGTTTTTTCCACAAAATATCAATTGGTTTTTGATTATTTAATTAATAATTTAAAATCTTAGAGGAGCAAGCAGCTTTTAGACCGGGAAGACAGAACCAGGACCATATCTTCTCCCTGAGGATGATCATCGAAAAAGCATCGGATCGTGGAAAGGCAGTCTACCTGGGATTTCTTGACTTGAGAGCAGCATTTGACGCAGTACCAAGGCAGGAGATTTGGGATGCACTGATTAGAAGAAAAGTACCAGCAAACCTCGTGAGCGCAATCAAATCCGCAAACCAAGATCCAAAGGGGATAGTAAGACTTAATGGTCAAATTTCACACCCTTTCCATTTTTATAAAGGAGTAAAGCAGGGAGATAGTCTTAGCCCTCTGCTTTTCATCCTACTCATGGACGAAATATGGAAGGTGTGCAAAAGAAGAACACCGAGAGCAGTCGTGGGATACTGGAATCTAACCCCAGTACTAGCTCAGGCCATGATTTACGCAGATGATGTAGTGCTGATAGCTGACTCGCAACATGCTCTCCAGTCATCTATAGAGGAATGGAATGAAGAATTAAAGCTGAGAGGGTTACAGATAAACCCAGCTAGGAGCAAAATCATGTGCGTTGGAAGAGAAAATGAGGATATAAGGATTCTATGTAACGGCGAACCTCTAGAACTGGCGAATACTTACAAATACCTCGGGACCACTATTAGTAAAGATGGTAAAATAGACCAGGAGGTACTAAACCGTGTGATGAAGGCCAATGGGGCTATATTACCAAATATCTAAAACCATCATAGGCAAGCGGGAAGTAAGTAGAGAAGCCAAATTGAGGATATTTAAATCGGTGTTCCTCCATGCTCATGTACGGATCTAAAAGCTGGACAATCCTGGAAAAGCACATAAGCAGGATAACATCCGCTGAGATGAGATTCCTCCGAAGAATAGCGGGAAAGACTAAAAGAGACTGCATCAGAAATGAAAGATTTCGAGAAGAGTTGGGAGTACGAGCTGTGCGGGAAACCATGGAAGAGAGGCAACTAAAGTGGTATGGTCATGTATGCAGAATGGACGACACCAGAAAGGCCAAGTGGTACTTGGAAGCCAGGCCGGAAGGAAGACGACCTCGTGGCAGACCCAGGAGCACATACATTGACTACATTGGGAAACTGGGGACTGCAAGAGGAAGCACCATACCGGAGATGCGAAGACTAGCTAGGGACAGAGACCAGTGGACTAGATGGACTGGAACTGCAACTCCACGCTTGACGGCACAAAGGAGTTAGAGGAAGAAGAAGAAGAAGTTATTAAGCCTTTTAAATGACTCTAGCAATTGAAAGTGTCAAGAGAAAACTATTATAAGGAAGTTGTAAGGAAGTCACTGACATTAGTGAGAGTGTCAATATAGTAATATGCTAAATATTATTTTCTTTCTAAAATTTTCATTTTTTCAACTATTTTCCCTTTCTACAAAAGGTTAGTAGAGAAAAGGGAACTTTCTACAAAAGAAAAATGGAAGAAAAATTAAGATCCACGAGTCAAGATGGTTTCATTTGACCGCACCCCCAACTATTTCCATCACATTTTTTAAATTTAGTTCTTATTAATAGTAATGATGGACAGTGAATTATTTTAGTTTTAGAACGCTATTTTGGAGATAATCATTGAAGGTCAGTTAGACTACTTTATTTAGGTTAATACAAGGCCTATCCTGAAAGGTAGACTTGCCAATTAATATCTGATATTAACCATGGTGTTGTTGTCCGGAAATGGATGCCTTAGAGCCTACCAACATCAGTTCCAATTAGATAATACTGATGAATACCAGCTTGTCTAGAAATGAGGAAACAGTGAAGCACCTATGTTTGAATGTGTCTACTTCGCAGAAGAAAGGAGTAGAATTGGAGAAACCATAGAATGAAGGTCTTTTCTGGAAACCTTGGGATTCATATGATGGTATCAGATGACAAAGTTCTAAAGAAATTGAAAACATAAAAAATGACTAGAAGAGGTCATTAGTCCACCAGAAGTTGAATAATTACATTACAACAATTCGTCAGAAAAAATATTACCATGAGAAATCATACCGATCCCTCTCCATGTGGTGTGGTATTGCCTTTTAAAGCATTTAAAGTGATCTTTGTTTATTGGATAAGGATCTCATGCACAGATAGCTACAGCCCTATTCATGTCTTTTGAAGATTTACACCCACCCTCGAAAAACTAACTAAAACAGACCATTTCCTGAAAGTTCGTTGGACTCAGGTGACCTCAATACTTGTTTTTCACGATTGCAATACTTTCAAAACTTCACAAAATTCTATATTAATTCTCCATCTTCATCACTGGGCCTGGAAAAACAACTTATTGCCAATAAGGCTCGAAAGGGGAGGAAAAAATAATATATGGGTATAATCAAATGAAAGTAAAAATGTTAATAATTACATCATCAAATATAAGTTTATATTATGTACACCATTCTAAATGGACTTAAGTCATTTAAGATGTACTAAGAATAAAATCAAGCTGACAGATTTTTGTTGTTATTACAAATTTAAACAATGCAACAGAAATAAAAATTCTAGCATTTTCCACACAATCATTATGATTTTTGGTGCTAAAATAGGAGTACATACTTACTATTTCTGGCATTTCTTAAAATATAAGTTTCTCATTTTTTAGATGCTATATTCCACCATTCCGCATCGTTCCTGCTTTGGGAAAATTAGGAGCTGGAAAAGAAGTGGCTATTAAAGTTCATTGCAACCCTATGTTTAAAAGCACTTTTCTAGAGGTCAGTTACTATATGTTTACATTGAAATTATGTTATTATAAAATATCTTATCAATTATTAATTTTACTATAAGAGTAAAACATTTTTCATTGATAAGAAACCTTTAAGATTTTGGTAACATTTTCTTGAATAGTATCATTTTAACTATCTACAATTTCTTTATCATAATAATGTTCAATAGAATTAACTGATTTACTTTGCTATTACTTTTACAATTTTATGACAAGCAGACGAAGTTTAAGTTCTTTTTTTCAAATACATATTAAAATAAAGGCAGTATAGCACTACTTCATAATGTATCGCTAGCTGCACTTTATTGGTGTGGGCTAAAGAAATGTAAGACTCGTGGCCTAACCTTGAGCTTATTGCCATAAACTTGCGACATATTAGTCATAATTTAAAGTACAAGTGGTACTTTACTAGGGTCGTTGTAGGACCTTGAATTCTGAAATGACATTTTAGTTCATGTTGCTTTATGATTTTATTTTGTTGCTCCTATAATAATCACGTCTGAAAAAAATCAAAACCTACATTGATACATCTGTGCGTGTTTACATTTCAATTTATTTCATTTTTCCGGAGGGATAAATTTGAAAGTTTAATTTCAACAAAAAAATAATAATATATTTGGTAACAAAAATAATAATATAAGTTAAGCATTTTTTTCTCATAAAACAGAGGAGAGGGGAATTATTTTATAGGGATTATTACAAATCTGTAACCATCGCTATTATTTTTTGATCCCTTGTTTATAAAGCACCTGCATATTTTTATGCCTTACATTGTAAGGCTTCCAAGTACTCTTGTGATTGGTATTGTTTCAATGTAATATGAACTATTTATTCGCTCTAAGATTCCTCGCGTCTATGACATTGTTTCCATTCTTGTCTTTGAATATTTTTATTAGGCTTAAGGTAAAGTTTCCAAAGTTGTTTTTGTATCACACTAACTTCATTCGCATTCTTTATCTTCTAATTAAATAGATCGCAAAATTTCTTGTTTATTTAACGTCACTTTATGCTGCTATGGATGATTGGACTATGCTACATCAGGGCCAACTGCCGGACTATGACCCCATAACCTTCTGTGTAACTTAGATTTCCAATTAAGTTAAAGTGTAGATGTTTTCAAAATATTGTAAATATAAATTAGCTCAACCATCTTTTATGTATTTCCAAATTTAGTTATTTGGTTATAATTAAAAATTTTCAGTGCTGAAAAAATAGTGATCGTTTTATTAATAAAGTCCTGTTTCAATGCCTATTTTTATTAGTGTTTTGGTTACTTACTGACTGGCTCTACAGTTCGGAGTGGACCTTGGCCTCCTTCACGATCTTTCTCCAGACTTCTCTTTCCAGTGCTTTACCTCTCCAATTCTCTACTCTCATTCTCTTCAGATCACCCTCCATGTCACTTCTCCAAGCTTTTCTCGGTCTTCATCTTTTCCTTTTTCCAGAGAATTCCTCTCTGAGGATCCTCTTTGTGTTGACGTCATCAGGCAGTCTCTTAACATGTCCTATCCAGGTAATTCTTCTGGCCTTTACAAAACACAATATCTTCATGCTTCAGAAGCTCATCCAAATCCTGATTTGTCCAGTGTTGTAGTTAATATTGTTTGAGTAAATCTTTTACAGAAGTCAAATTTTTCAGCCGGAAAATTCTAGTATGATAATTCAACAAGAATCTCAGTTATTCATTCCATAGTTTTATGAATAAATTGGCCATTTTACTTTATATACTTAATTCTTTATATTTTTTAATTTCAGTTTTTTGTTTCAGACTGTCAATTTGTTTGTTACTGATGCTCTTCCAGAGGTTAGAAGAGGTTTTCCAATCCATTTATCTGTAGAAAGTTCCCTTCCTAAGGTTAATTTTGAGGATTATGCCTCAATATTCCGTGAAATTGAGGTAGTGGAAAAATGTAATGAGCATTTAAACAATGATAGTGGGGTAAGTATTAGTTTTTATTTTATACCAGTTAACATTATGTTTTTCAGAATGAAAAGGTATCATTTGGTTTTGGGCCGGAGCTATGGCACAATATGTCTATACGGCAGCAAATTCCAACTTAAACTCAACTCTGGGCCCTTTTTAGAGTGGGGCGATAAGGAGGGGGATTAGGGTACAAAGTTTGGCCCTATGTTATTACTTAGCATTTTATATAAACTCAAATATTCAACTATCTATTTGGGCACTTAACTTACAATAATAGTTATATAATCACTCTCATTAATATCTACATACACAATATTTCCATAATAGCCCTCATATAATATAATATAATAACAATTAATATACATAATATTTATATAATACATGACCTAATAATTATATGTGTGGATCACCACAGTTCTCTAAGGTTGATTTCATGAAGATGGGGCAAAAAACTAAATAATGTTTAAAAAATAAACATTCTTTCAATCTGCATATGTATTTAAGTAGATCAAGAACCTATAGACTTTTAGAATTAGTTACTATTTTATCATTATTTTGTTTAAGCAGCAATTAAATATGATTACTTTATTTTATTTGGAAAAGAGAAAGCCGATAATTCTTCTGTTTTTTATTCGATCAAGAAACTCCTCCTTTTCATTGGAGATCTAACAAGGGGGGCAGGGTGACAGAGCTTTATGCGTTACCCCTGTAACCTCCCCCCCCCTAAAGGCGGGCAGGAGTGTAAAAAAAAAAAAAGTGACTATTTTAATTTAAATTTAAATAAAAATGAAAGTATTTGAAATAAAGGCTATTTTAGGTTAATTAAAAGAAAGATAAAATATTGATCAGCACTATTAATTTGATTTCATTAAATTGTTCTAGGGGGAACCATATGAAGTTTTCTGCATTCAGGAACGTAGCCTCCATTTTGTCAACACTATTGTTGGAACTAACCACAGTGTTACAGCATTTCTTCACTCTGAAAACCAGCTTGATGCTGCTGTACTGGTTACATTAGCCCACCTTGGAGAAGGAGTTTCCCCATTTTCAGTAGACAATAAGGATTCTTGTGTTGTTTATATCAAACCCTATGGTTATTCATCATTTACTATAAGTTTTTCCCCTCAAAACCTAGAAGTAAGAATTGAACAATTATTACATATAGATTACCCAGATAAATTTTAGCTGTAAAATTGAATTGTTTATATGACAAATAATTCCTCTTGAATAACCTTTAATATGGGTATATTTCTTTTTTTACTGAATTATTGTTCCTATAATTTTAAAATACAAAATTTGAAATTCATGTGATTATTATATAGGAATTTTCGTCAGTGGGAAATGTGCATGACTTATAAGGGAATTTTTAATTTTGATTTGAAAAATTAGGAATTTTATTTGGCCATTTTCTTATATTTTCAAATTAAAGTTATAAAAATTACTGCTAACGGTCGATACCATTGTAAAACCGCGTTCAAAGATTAGTATATTTAGTATATGTGGATCAAGTTCAAGATGATGATTTGACATTCTTGATTCAGAGTTTCAGAGCTTTTCTGCATTGTTTCCTTTGTCATGAAGCCATAGAAGCTTCATAATATTTTTAAAAATATTCAAAGATTATTTATAAATTGCATGGTATTTTGCATCTGTGAAATCCACATGAATTAGATGTTTTTAGTTTTCTTTCGTTAATTGTCCTTACTTTTTTATTAACATCAAACGAAATTATATTAATGAAATCGATAAACTTTCCCTTCTTGAAAACTTTTTTCCTGTCCCATCCTTCCATTTTATTGAAGTTTAGTTTTGTTTTAATTTTTGTTAGATCTGTCTGTGAAATTAGAATCTGTGGCTTGTGAATGAATTTATATTGATAGATATATAGAAGGCTATGGGAAGATTGTTGGGTTAAAATGTCACCCAGGATGCAGTTCTTGTCTCCTTTCCTAAGCAGACTCTTATTATTAGCGGACTCTTGTGACATCGCTCAAAACTAAATGATAGAAGATAGGAACTTTCCCCCTTTTCAACAATATTGGCGTTGAAACATAGAATCTCTTCAGTGGTAAAACTACTTTTTATTTGCAAATTTTCACCTATTTTTCAATGTCAAGTCCTCAATTGATTAAGTATTTAATAGCGGTTTTGTATCTGTTTTCCACATCCCACAACGGCTGGTCCCCACAGGATGTTAGTTATTTACTACCTGGTTAGGGATGGTTAGTGATAGTTAGTTGATAATCACTCCTCTTTATTAGGGAAAACCTCCAGTTGAAATGTAATTCATAAAATGTAAAAGAAACCAGGATTGGAAATTAACTAGTATTTTCTCGGCTAGAGAATTAAAGTCATCTCCCATCTTTTATTCTTTAAATAAATAAATAAAATGGCTCTTATATTTCAGTTCAGAAAATAAAAATCCTGGCATGATTTTTACCACTATGATATCTAATATAAGAGCCTAAGTTTGAATTTAATTATATTAAGTTTATTTTTGAATTTCTCCATATCGGTATACATTATTGGTTAATCGTTTTTATGAAAATCATATAGCTATTAAATTACCTGATATCAATATTAAATCGATTATTAGGTTATTGAGGATGCTGATTACCCACTAAGGTATTGATTTCTTACAACATTTGCCCTTGGGATTTGTTTATGGTCATGGCAAAAGCCAAACGAATAGGATATAGAAGCCTTTTAAATTTTATTAAAAATTCTGTCAGTTCCTGGGGAATAGGTGGCAACAGGGCTATGTCTCCTGTAAACCTTCCAGGCAACATTTTTCCTTCAATAACATTTCCTGTGATCCTTTTAATGAACAAACGTGTACCGTTGCACAATTAAGGTGGATTTAAGTTACGAAGAAGAATGATCGGTGAGCCTTCTTCAACTGGAGATTGTTTGGGTATATATCCAGGGAATTAAAAAATTCAGATGGGAAATTTACGGCTTCGTTTACATCTAGAACATTGTCAATTGATTTTGGAAGTTTATTTAATCGAAATCAACATTTTTTGCTGCCAAAATAGCACGACTACCCAGCCAATTATAGTTCAAATAATTGTTCAAAATATTAGGAAAGACACTTTATATTTCGTAGCCAGTTCATTTTTCGTCTCTACAACAGTTCAGAGATTTTCTGGTAATTTGATAAATTTTGAATTTCGAAGCAGCTCTATTTCACTGTTTACAACATAGAGCAATTGCTTAGAAAATATATCTGCTGATGGATCATTTTGCAGTAGTACTCTCATATTTATGGTGGATAAATCTGAAACTTGAGGTTACCCAAATAACAATTATTCCTGTTTAGTAGAGGTGTAATAATCATTAAATGTAAAATTTAAAAAATGCCGCGATTTGTAATCCTTTCTTAATCAACAATCATTTAAAGATAAGTAAAAAATTGTATTCTGGTGAAATTAACAACGAAATATCATTCCCAATAATAGCCTACTTTAAATTAAAGAAAGGATTATAATCTTCGCTAACATTTCTTAAATTTTACATTTAAAGATAATTACAACTCTGCTGACAGGAAGTAACAGCCTCTATTCGATTGGGATTAAATTTTCTCAACTTTAAATTATTGTTGATAAAGGAGGAATTACAAATCTTCACTGACATTTTTTAAATATTACATTTTAGATCTCGGGATGGTTAGGTTTGGTAAAATAAAAAAACACTGTATTTAAATATTAATAACAAAACAAATAATGAAAATAAAGAAACTTCTGTTAAATAAATCAACTGAAAATATAATATTAAAGTCTTAATTATGCAGTTCTTTAGCAAATCACAAAGTATCCCACAACACCTAATCAAAACACACTCTTTTTGTGAGGGAGTTTTTACGACTGGTTATCCGCAGTTTAGCCAGCTTACTAATTTTCACTAATTTTTGGCAACACTGACTCCCCAAGTCAGGTTTCTATTAGGTTACACCTATGACAGTAGGTGCTGTTACAACATTTATAGAGTATTATTTCAAATAATAGCCTAATTTAAATTATTAAAATGTATTTACTTTACTAAAAGAGTATATCAGGGTGGGCCACAGCAAAGCGTTTCAGCGCTTAGCTAGTAATTTAATTTAAATACAAATAAAAAAGGAAAAGGAAGAAAAATTACCTACACATTTGAGAATTTATTGTAACCTTTTCTTGATTTATTTATTCTTTAATGAAAATTAATAATAAATCAAATTTGTATTACTATTTGTCTGTGGAAAATAATAATATAGGAACAAATAACTGCACTCACATAACGCAATACAAAATTATAATAATGATAACCTATGTTACAATAGCATGCTTATAAAGAAAAACATTATGAAATCGACATATGACGCCATGTTAATAAATCGAAACAGGACCTACTGTATTTGCAATAATTCGCTATATAAGAATTATTTTGATCACTAATCAAGTTAAAAACTATCCGGTCCGTTAAGTTGGCCAAAACTATATACATTGAGCCAAATTTCATTAAAATCGGTTGAGTAGTTTCTGAGAAATAGAGAGACAAACATCGGGACACGAGATTTTTGTATATATAAGGATATATATATATATTTTATATGGCTCTGTAATCTATTTAGTTGTCCTCAGCCTCCTCCAGGCGGATGTGCCTGATCCTCTGCTGTCCCATTTCTCATTTTTTCAAAGAATCCTCAGATTAGTCGCTTACAAGAATCTCTTCTACCATATTTTTTTGTAATGGAATTATTTAGAAAAAAAAAACAAAAAACAAGTGCAATAATTTCTAGAACATTGATAAATAACTTCCACCATACACTATTTCCAATTATTGGATAGTAACATAATATCTTCTGTTAATGTATTCTTAAGAAATAGTTATAGTCTTACTTACTCACAATAACGTGATATTTTTTAGGAATGCAGAGCTACTATTACTATGACTCTAGAAGTTCCCAGTATATCTAAGGATAAAGGGTAACTGTTAGAGAATTAAAGTTAGAATTGTATTATTTTTACTTAAGTGTTTTATTTTTGGTTTTTTTTAGATCGGGCATAAATATGGAGGACCAATGAAATATTTTATCTATACTGACATTTTTACTAAATATACATACACATATATATATATATATATATATATATATATATATATATATATATATGTTTGGTCTCCAGCCCCACCTTTAAAATGATGGTGTAGGTCCCTGGAGACCATACTTTTTTTATATGATAAATGAAATATGAGTGGACTGTATTGGTTTATAAAATGAAGGGTAAATTACTTTAATGAGCATATTTATTACAATTTTAGCATTTGTTAACTCACTAGAGATGAGTTCCTGGCAAAAAAAAGGGGGGGGAGTTGTGTCTTCTTGCATTTTGGGTGCCTCCGTCCGTTCGGAATTTGAGGGGCCTCCGTCGCCGCCTTCTCTCTTCTACTCCTGCATATCAGCGACGATTTTCTTTTACCTTTCTTTCTTCTCACCCCTGTCACACTTGTACCGGACTTTTTTTGCTCTGGGTAAAGTTCAAGTCCGCAGTGTTGCCACGGCAGTTTGGCCCCGCACACCCGTACAAGTGAGGGGGGGTTTGACATAAAATTTATGTTGGGCTCTGGGTCCCCAACATGCCCCCCACCTAAATTTTCCCTGGCTAAGGGAAACATTTACAATATCTCTTGGATACTACATTATATTAGACTCCAACTGATCAGAGAGAAACAATGTAGCACGCTAAAGAGATCAATCAGTCAATAAGTAAAATATTTATTCTTATAAATAAAATAAGAAACTTAAGATTCAAATTATGAAAAGGTTATAGAACGAAATTGTAGAACCTTGGCCTCAATATGGTTGGACAAAATTCACAAAAATAAACAACATTCTCAAAACCAAAACAAAAAATAAACAACATTCTTAAAAAAACTGACATAAGTGAAACCTGCTGGAAAAACCTAAAATAGTGCAAAGAAAATAAATGATATAAAGCTTAAGATTGAAATTAAGAAAAAGGATACATGACCTCATGTACAGGTTACATGAAAAGAAAAAAAAAAAAAACAAACAAAAAAACAGAATACTAACCAAAATATGATGAAGAATCTGGAGGAAACAAAAGCGCAAGCCCGGATACTGATCTTTTAAGGACAGTGCCTGGGGACTTCCGATATGGCTCAGAGGATTTTCTGTGATTTGGAGAACTTTGGTCGAGGCTCATGAGTCTTCGGACCCCTATTCCTCCGTTTTCTCCGATGGATTTTGCCTCGAGGTGATCCGGAAGCCTGACAACATAACTTCCATTCACATTCCTTCCATGATCCGTTTGAGGTATGATGCTCCGCTCGCCCTGGGGGCCATTGGGATTTTCGACATGAACATCTGGCTCCTCCACTCCGCAGAATCGCTTGTCAAGTTGTTCCAATTCCGATGGTGCGTTGGAGCTGAAAACAGATAAGCAAACAGAGGGCACTGAAAAACAATCATCGGGCACTTTTCCCATAACGACATGCCCAAAATCAGTGGGAAGCAGATAAATTCCCTTATACTGTGTCTGATGAGGGACGCCAGTGATGAAAGCAGGGAAGAGGTCTCCACCGATGAGAACATCAACCGAGCCAGGATTTCCGAATGATGGGTCTGCGAGTTTCTCAATGGAAAGCTCCTCTACTATGTTCTGACGCACTGGCACTGCAGGGGCCTGCGCAATGCGATCAACGATTAATGCGTCAGTCGCAAACTCCTTGTCAAGACCCGATATGGAACACGTTAAGATTCCCGAGGGTCGGTCTAGCACGGCTCCTCCAAGTCCTGAAACTGTGACGGACGCCCGCTTGACATTACCTCCGATCTTTCGAGCCAATCTCGAAGTAACAAAGGAAAAATGACTTGCTGAGTCCAGAAGCGCACGGCATTCAACTGGTTTTCCGCTCGGCGACTTAATCTTGATCCTTGCAGTACCCAAAATGACACTAGACGACGCTCTTGCCTGTCCACTCCCGCTAGTGTGATAAGTTGAACCTTCTCCTTCTGAAGCTACAATGCATGTGGACACTACAGGTATAACGGATAAAGTGTCGTCATGAAGCAGGCTATGATGTCTTTTGCCACAGAATTTGCAAGAGTACTTTGAGGGGCAAGATTTGGCCCAATGACCGACTTTGAGACAATTCATGCAACCTTTCCAGCGCTGTACAAACTCAATCCGTTCTTTTCTTGAGCAGTCGTTGAACCTCAAGCATCTATGCAGCGCATGGTGTTCCTTGCAAAAGGGGCATTGGTCCCTTTCATCGGTAGAATTCCTGGTTTTCAATGAGGGGGTTCGACTCTGTGATGTGCTTAGTGAGATGTTGTACTTTGAGGAGCTAGGTCGTGGAACACCCCTACTGGCTTGTTTCTTTTCAACAAAATCAGATTTCCCGATTGCCTTTTCATCTGAACATAATCGAAGTGCGGTGATGTGGTTTCTTATGTAATCGAATATGTTCGCAGTGCTTGGGAATTTTAACTCGAGATGAGCCAGCTCAAACTCCTGACGAGTGGTAGGGTCTAGTCCTCGCAATGCAATTAAGGCAAGGAGGAAATCAGTCGATTCCCTCAGATGGAGACTCTTGAAGGCTTCAATGTTATCCGCCACTCCAGTCAGAAAGTCCCTATACGTTTCGAATGACGGCTTGGAACTCCTTGGTTTGAAGTCGAGAGCCTGATGAATATAATGGGACGCCAACACCCATGGATTGTCATAATGTTTAATGACCGCATTCCAAGCCAGATCGTATGAATCGGCAGTAACTGACATTTTTGATATAAGCGTGGCTGCCTCCCCTTTTAAAGCCTCTCTTAGGTAATTGAATTTTTCCACATTTGAGATGGATTGCTCTTCGTGGACGAGAGAGACGAAGGTGTCGCGGAAGTTCGACCACTTCAGTAGGTCGCCATCAAATTGAGGGATCCTTATTCTCGGCAGGTGAGAGGAGCGTTGAAAGGAGCTGGAATTGAGAATTGAAGCGTCAAGAGGTGGGGGCGCTTCCCGCTTTTCAAGACGGTTAAACGCTATTCTTGGGGCCATCATTTCCCTTTCGACTTGTTCGTAGAATTCTTGATCTTCCTTTCTAGGGAACTTGTCATCTTCCTTGGCCTTAATATAAATTTCCTCAATGGACTCCCAAAGCTCCCTGAATCTCTCCCATGCCACTTGGGCATCCTCAAACAAAACACGGAAGAATTCCGTTTTATCTGGCGATTCGTGGACCTGTTGGCTAGCTTGTGAAGCTTTCCTTATAGTTCTGGCCCGTGTATTCAAGTTCCGTTTCGCAGTGCGAACAGCGGTGTTTTCAGTAGGAAGTGAAGTTATTTCCAATGATTCACTCATTATGCACTTAATGAAGGCCGACAGAGGCCAAAGGATCCGGACGACGACGTGCTTAAGGCAAGGTGACACAAACCTCAACAATTGTGTAATTGTTTAACCCCAAAATTCCATGAATAATGACAGCATAACTATGCAACTCCAAATGTTATGAACAACTATCTTGAAAATCCATGAACCCACATGAGAAAATACTATACGATGATATGTCAAGAAAAAAAATCAAAGGGGCAACTGAATAAATGAATGAATGAAAGGTTACAATGCCGCCCTGGGAAGACACAACACTATGACAGAAGTGCTGAAAATTAAACCCAAAAAATAAATCTTCATGAATAAAAGAGAGCTGAGGAGAGAATGTCCGTAAAACGGAGCTCACAATTAGAGCGCTGACGTTAGGTTATCTAGCACTATAGGGAGCGCCTACTTCCACGGAAAGTAACGATAGCCTAGCAAAACCACATCTCCTGAGTCTTAGGAATATAAGAGCCAAGGAGAGAATGTCCGTAAAACGGAGCTCACAATTAGAGCGCTAACGTTAGGTTATCTAGCACTATAGGGAGCGCCTACCTCCATGGAAAGTATCGATAGCCTAGCAAGACCACATCTCCACAGTCTATACTTGAATGGCAAGCAACGTGATACATTGTTTACAATTTAATGAGATTTGACCTGAAATGTACAATAATCAATAGATATAATTATGGTATCTGTAATTAATAGTTTTCACCCTGAAAATATGAAAAGTGAAAAATGTGCAGAGAAATAATTCAGATTTAATACAAGTTCAAATTGTTCAATACTATTAAAGGTAGTTTAATGTATGTTAGTAGTTTATGTAATTATTCTAAGTTTAACATTAACTAAAAACAAGGAGAAAAGTTTATTTCTTTGCACACAAACAATGATGAACCTAAAATCAACTGATATAACCTTAACCTTATACACTAAGACAGAAATCATGTAAGTGGCAAACAATATTTCATTTACAAGTTCTTTATCAACTGTGATCAATTATTTTAGATTCTGGTTCACTGTAGGAATAATAAAAAAAAATCAAAAGGCATGGAAGTTACATACCATTTCACATTGTTGTCAAACAGTAACTCCTTTTTAATATAATTTATAATCGCTAAGAATGTACTAATTTCACTTGAGAAATCACAATAAAATGATAAATGCAACTGGTATAGGCTTTCACAATAAAAGACAGTTGGTTTCTTTGAATAGAATGCACACTTGCTTTGCATTAACTGTTACTGTTTTACATGAGTAAGTGAATGGCTTATGATTTAACCTTTACAATAATTTAATTGCCTTACAAATGACCTGCCATTTATTTAAATTAAATGTGATGATTTTGTACATACCTTAAATGACTGAACAATACTAGAACAAATCATTTAGTAGTGAAATAACTCAGCGGATGCCACACATCAATCTGTTCACTACTTAAACTTGAGTAAAACCATCCTGATTTCTTTTTGGTCATCGCTTAATTGTAACGGCAAGCTATTTATGACAATTGAAAGCTAAAATTTGGTAACTAAGATTCATGCATATACATATAACCTTATAGGCAATGAACATTTCAATAGGACTAAGAAAATTTTAGTTAGAATCATTCAAAGTTAATAATTACCACTGATTCATGATCAACTAAATAATAGGCTGCCAATAAATACCAAAGCTATGCTAAGACAATTTTAATTAACTTCAAAGTAGTTTCAATGATCAAAAAATGCCACTTTTGAAATTTATTGATTATACAAGGTTCGCTTAACTTCTGACTTCTTTATACTCATTACTTTATTGTAAAGACACACCATCAATGGCAATTTGAAACTAGAAATTAGTAATTAAGATCTATGCAGACACATGTATTGCATTACAGCCATAGTACATCTCAAAATAATAAGGAAAATATTGGCTAGCCTCATTTATACTTAATAATTACAATTGATCTATGTTCAATTAACTTGTTAATTAATAGGCTGCCAATAAATACAATAAAGCTAAGCTTTTCACAACCTTCAAAATTAAGTTTTAACCATCAGAAAATGTCAATTTTGAGATTATTGGTAAATGATACAAGCAGGTAAGCAAGAAAATAAAATACATTATAATAAAGTTCATAAAATATTTAGGAATGGAGCAATGATTGAAGCAAACATTTAAATAATTAAGTTTTGGCAAGGTAAGGTTACATATGTGTGCAAAATGAAATTTTGAAAATTCTCTACAAATCAAGCAAAACACAAAGGCATGTAGTTATGATAAAGCAAATTTAAATGAAATTACACTGCTATTATCCGGCCCGGAGGGCCATTATGTTTGGTCTCCAGCCCCACCTTTAAAATGATGGTGTAGGTCCCTGGAGACCATACTTTTTTTATATGATAAATGAAATATGAGTGGACTGTATTGGTTTATAAAATGAAGGGTAAATTACTTTAATGAGCATATTTATTACAATTTTAGCATTTGTTAACTCACTAGAGATGAGTTCCTGGCAAAAAAAAGGGGGGGGTTGTGTCTTCTTGCATTTTGGGTGCCTCCGTCCGTCCGGAATTTGAGGGGCCTCCGTCGCCGCCTTCTCTCTTCTACTCCTGCATATCAGCGACAATCTTTTACCTTTCTTTCTTCTCACCCCTGTCACACTTGTACCGGACTTTTTTTGCTCTGGGTAAAGTTCAAGTCCGCAGTGTTGCCACGGCAGTTTGGCCCCGCACACCCGTACAAGTGAGGGGGGGTTTGACATAAAATTTATGTTGGGCTCTGGGTCCCCAACAATATATACGTATATAAATAGTTTTACAAAATAATTGAATTTACAAAACCACTATATCAAAATTAAATAATAATTACATTAGTTCTAAATTTACACTATTGCCAATTATTTCTATCCACTAATTTTTTTTTATCAATTTTATCATAATATTTTTCTTTATTTATTCCTAGAATCTTCCGAAATCTACTTTTTCCACGTAGTATTTTATACAAATTTCCTTTCTTCCATTATTTTAAAAACATTTATGATCATTTTCTTCTATTCCATTTAACTTATATTTTCAAAAAATACCTCATTGATTTATTCTAAGGCTGTGTCCAGTTAAAACTATGTTGAAATGTTTTTTAAATTAGACTATTTGTTCTGCTTTTTTAGTTTACTGAATAGATTCCTATTCCCATCTTCACCATCCATTGATATCAATAGGCAAGTTGGAAAATTTCAAATGATTAATTCATTAAAATTTTAATTATTTAATATAAATTTAAATTAACTATAATTATGAATATAATTTTTTAAAATTAATTATCGAAAAAGTAAAAATGATTAACTTTCAACATACAATGATTAATTCTTTACTTGAAATCTTCATGTGCAATATGTATAAAACACTTTTAACTCAAGGTCGAAAACTGATTTCCACAAAATAAGGCAGCAATCCAATTGGAAATAAGTTTCCTTTGTTTTGACCCATGTTGTAATGATATGATTTAGACCACCTACACTTGTATAAGTAATGTCATTTTTTTTTTTTTTTTTTTTATATAAACTTTAAGTTTATATCTCTGTGTAAAACGAGGTATGGTGTAATTTGTTAAATGACATAACTAAATAAACATTAACTGGGATGATATAAGCCCGGGAAGTGGCTGTATATTTACAATTTTTATGTGGTCTGTATTTTCTGTCAATATTATAATTTATGATCGATACTATCTATTATCAATGTGGATTACATGTAAGCTGGTGATGTTAACTGTCAATAAAAATAACATATTCAACAGGTACATTTCTATTATAACTTTTACTGGGAAAGGAAGTTATCCAAATATCATGATGAAGCTTAGCAACTCTCCAGATGAACAATGTGAAATGATTGACTATGGAATGGTATTAATAAATTCATCTGAGAAGAAGACATTTTGTATAGAAAACACAGGAAATGTGATAGCTCAGGTAAATTTTAAGGAATAAACTGTATCACTTACTTATATTTATTATTATTTGATTTTTTTTCTTCACTGTAATGCAACAGATCTGAAATCCATCACATCTGTCTTGGATCTTAGTAAAATTTAAAGTCTAATAATAAATTTAACTAACTGGCATTATTTCATGCCATTTCTTGTCTCTGGCCTTGATCTGATTTGTCATGTTTATTATCTTTCCCTTCTTCACCTGGAGTCGTTGCCCTGTGAGTTGCCAGTTTATATTGGTAGGCCTTATAGCACCCATCCTTCAGTATACTAATATTTATCTATTACAACTTTGTATTATCAGTAGCAGTGCCACAATGATTCTTCAATGGAATCATGAGGATTGTAGTATTGGTAACTGAATACATAAATGAAAATGTTACCAAGGCCTGTTATCAAAAGAAAAGCTCAAGAGGTTTACCATTAGAAGGGGGATACTTTTGTGACTGGCTAAGTATGTTTGTATATCTTTTTTAATAAAATGTGGAATTTGTTACAAAATCATAAAGTGTTTATTTATTACTCAATAAGAGTTGGCCTTCAGCCATTGTACCGTACACCACGCTTAAGTGTAGCTCTATGAATTTATTCAAATATCTGGTATAAAGTTTGTATAACTTGTAATAAAGTGTGTATAGTGATTGTGAAAACTGTGCTACTAAAAACTGTGTAATTTGTTTCAAGAAACTGTAACTCTAAGTGAGAAAACATCACTATTAAAATTATAATTTGGAGAAAGGAGCAGAAGAAGAGATAAAGAACGCCTGCTTATACACGTTATGTGACGTATCCTATACGTAGCTGTGAGTCATAAGTTTTCCTTAATATACATATCAGCTGACTATCACACACGTCACCTCTTGTTGATTTAGTTTCTTTTTAATAAACAATATTTATATAAACATCAAATACACTAATAAATACTCATTATGGAAAAAATAGAAGAGGCTTTGAAAAATATCCAAATGTCAATAAATAGTCTTAACCACGAAATACTTAATAACAGAACTCAAATAACAGCTATTAATACTTCAATTTGTACTACAGTCAATACCCTCGAAACCTGTGTTATGGAACTGAAAACGGTTAAAAAAAATTATGAGGCAATTAACTCTAAATTACATGCACAAGACTTTGAAATTCGTAAATTAAACCTCCATAACAGGCAAAGAAATATAATTCTGTATAATGTTCCTGAAACAGACGAATCTAATAAATTCTGTTTATTAAATAAAATTGGGGATATATTTAAGAAAATAGATTTAGACATAACAAATATTGATGATTGCTTCAGATTAGGGCGAAGAAGTGATAAGAGGCCAATCCTCATTAAACTAACATCTGTTATTATGAAATACAGAATTTTTGAAGCTGGATCCGAACTTTCGAAAATGGGCTTTAAAGTAGCTCCCGACCGCAGTAAAGAGGAGAGAAAATTTTATAGGGACGTCCGACCCTACATATTAGTATTAAAAAAATATGGAAAAAAGCCAAAAATCAAAGATGGTTATGTAATACTTGAGAACAAGCGTTATTCGCTTGAAGATATAGTAAATTTAGTCAGAGCCATTGATTTAGAAAATAATGTTAAAAGAAGTAGGGAAGAAGAAGAGAGGACTGCCATAGCCCAGAAATTAAAACAATTTCGTTTCAAATCGTCTTCGGAGTCAAATATTAATGTGCCTCAGATGAGTGATGGGACATAGCACTCGGTGAGCTGTCATAACAAACCGTTGCCCGGACCTGGACTGTCTAAGGAACATCAACATCAACATAAACAAAATCAAGCTCAAGGATTAGCGGACTATTTAGATCAGTATGTAAGCATTATTCAATGGAATATGAATGGCTTTAAAAATATTCAAGATATTGTTAAATTTTATAACTGCAATAACATAATCTGTCTATCTGAAACACATTTGGCCAGGAATATATCCAGAGATGACATTCCACTCATATTATCTAATTGTGATTTAATCGAGTCGTCTGCAATTAAAGAAAAGAGTCGTGGTAGAGCCAGTGGTGGCCTAGCCATAATTTATGATAAATCAACATTTAAAGTTAAGATTATTGATAAATGTCATCAATGGATTATTATATTGGTTAATGTTAACAGTTATTTGTTTATATTGGGTTTTATATATTTTAAACCTTCCATAGATTTACCCTTTATTTTAGAATCTCTAGAGAATTCTATAAATAAGTTAACTGCATCTTACAGTGAATGTCCTTTTATCCTAATTGGCGATGTTAACTGTAGATTCTCTAATTTAAACCAATTTGATCAGATTGCTTTTGCAAATAGTTTTTTAAGTCATAATAGAAGTAGTAAGGACAAAACTTGTAACGGCAAAGGAAGAGCTTTGATTGAGTTTTTAGAATTAAATTCTTTTATTTTAATCAACGGTAGATCACCTAGTGATAACGAGGGTAATGTTACTTATTGCGGACCTTTAGGTACGTCGTGTGTTGATATTGCATGCGTAAATATTAGGGGTGTCGGTTTGATTTACGACTTCAAAGTTTTACAAATTGAAACAGGTTCAGATCATTTCCCAATTCAAGTATTACTTAATATAATTTCATTCAGAAACAAAAAACAGATGAAACACACGCACACAGATATTAGTTTCAGTCTCAAATGGGATAAAAACAAAACCGATGACTATTACCGTTTTATGTCCCTCATTCCATCTTCTTCTTATGGTTTGAATATTAATGAACTGTATGAGGTCATTGTTAAAAACATATTAACTGCAGCAAAATCATTAGGTTTAATAAAATATCAGTGCAGAAGCTTTACACCAAACATTTATAAAAAACCTTGGTATGATCATGAGCTGTTGTCGTTGAAAAAATTAATAAGAAAAAACTTAAAAATATGTAAGAAGTTTGGTTTCACAAATTGTAACAGAATAAATTACATTGCAGCGAAAAAGAAATATAATAACGCAGTGAAAATAAAAAAGCATTGCTATCAACTTCAACTTATATCCTGTCTGTCAAATATTCGAAATTCTTCTTCTTTCTGGTCCATAATAAACAAGTTAAGAAAAAAAATCACTAATCTCCCACCAATAAATTCTGAAACCTGGGAATTATTTTTCAATAATATATACCCCAAACGAGTAAATAGTGAAATGGTCTTTATTGATGTTCGTCATCCCTTATTAGACGCAAATATTTCAACTGAAGAAATACAACTATCATTAAAAAAATGTAAATCTGGTAAGTGTCCCGGCTCTGATAAAATTTGTAATGAATTTGTTAAAAATTTGCCTAGTAACTGGCTAATAAACTTAGACACTTTGTTTAACAAAATTCTAGAGGCAGAAAAGCTTCCTAAGGCATGGACTGATATTGTGGGCGTTATGATTCACAAAAAAGGTAGTTTAAATGACCCATCTAATTATAGATGCATTGCTTTAACTAATTGCCTTCTTAAAATCTTTACAAATATTTTATACGAAAGATTAGTGATCTGGTGCGATGATAATGATAGTTTGCCGGAGTCGCAAGCTGGATTTCGGTACCAGCGTGGATGTTTGGATAATATTTTTGTTTTAAATGCTCTGTCTCGTTTCAATTTAATGAAAAATAAAAAAAACTATGTATTGTGTGTTTGTCGACTTCCGAAGAGCATTTGATTCTGTTTCACACTGTAAATTGTGGTATAAATCATTTAAACTAGGAATTAGTGGTAAATTTATTAGGATTTTAAAGTACCTCTATGATAATGCCAATATGCGAATCAATACCGAGAGGTCTTTAAGTAACCCAATTGATATTACAGAAGGAGTATTACAGGGCGAAGTCCTTAGCCCCCTATTGTTCTCTTTATTTATTGGGGATCTGGAATTGTTCTTGAAAGAAAACGGGGCCCACGGTATAAAAATCAGTTCAAATACTGAAATAATGTGCCTTTTATATGCTGATGATTTGATTTTGATTGGTGACTCAATAACTGATGTTCAATCTAAAATAATTATATTGGAAAAATACTGTCGGATAAATCAGCTATCTGTTAATATAGCAAAAACTAAATTATTAAAATTTTTTAAGGGTAGACCGAAAAAGTCCAAACGTTTATACTTCGGCAATGAAATAATAGAAGAGGTCTCAGAGTATAATTATCTAGGAATTATTTTTAATTCATCAGGACTTTTTAACAAAGCAGTAAAACAACAAAAATCTAAAAGTTTTTCTTGCATAGGTTCAGTTCTAAACACTTGCTCTAAAGCAAAAACGACCTCCTGGGATTCAAGACGGAAACTTAATGAAGCAATCGTTTTGAGTTGCTTACTGTACGCTACCCCAGTATGGTCAATAAGGCATATTGACGAACTAGAAACCGTACAAGCGAGTTTTTATAAACGGCTGCTCCAAATCCAAAAAACAGTCCCGAATTTCATGGTAAGGCTAGAAGCCGCATCTACCCCGATTGGCTATTACGTTGTTAAACAATTACTCAATTGGCTAATTAAACTTATGAATATGGAATATACAAGATACCCCAAACAATGTTTTTTAAAATTATTAAATATGGATAATAATAACAAATTATCAATAAAATATAACTGGGTGACACAAATTAGGAATTTTTTCGAAAGCTTTGGCCAGTTCGATCCACTTTTATTTAGTGATGCTGTTTTCATTAAACGCAAATTCAATGAAATACTAGTAAATTATAAATCTTTTACCCGAAATAACGACTTATTATTACTGAATTCATCAAGATATAATATGTTTTACAAACAATTGTTCATTAAATCAGAACACCCTCAAAATTATTTGACTTTTAATACCTCCATAGATTTTATTAGGAACATGGCTCAATTGAGGTTGAATAATAACAAATATACAATTTCGATTACAATAGGTAATATTAAATATACATTGAACCCTGAGGTAATCTGTCCTGTTTGCAACCTAAAAATGTTGGAAGATCTTTATCACTTTGTTGTGATATGCCCAATGTATTTACCAGTCAGAACACACTACCTATCAACACTAATTGGCATGGATATTGTATCATTCTACCAAACCTTAAGTTTTCCGTCTTTGGCTCAATTAAAGTCTTTCTACTATTACATGCAGTCAGCTTTTAAAATAAGATCATTTATTATTTCAGATTAGTGTTTAATTTTTTATATTATTATTATTTTTTTTTTTTTTTTTATTTAGCTTAAGGTAACATATTATTTATATTGTTAATATAAGCAAGGAAACTTTAATTATTTTGAATAAATAAGTAAACTTCAATTTGTTATTAGATTAGAATTCAAGTATTATTTTGTTATATATGTGCTGTATGGCTAACTCTATTTGTACGGGGAATATCCCAAAAACAAATAAAGAAATTATTATTATTATTATTATTATTATATTATTACTCAATAAACCTCACAAAAATTGTCACAGTCGTTAATGAATATTTTATTTTTGACTAAAAGTTATAAATTACTTATTAGTTTTTCACGCATTGAGTGGATTATAGCGATTTTAGCACAGGATATAAAACTTAGTTTCAGGAGCAATGAAAGCTGCTTTGACATCAAACTGCACATTCCTGATTATTTACTGAACAGTTTGCAAAAGTGGTTCCTCTGTTCCCCTGGATCAGACTATACTGGTATGTGATAGTTTTGGTCCATCAGTTTAAAGTTGATTGAATCCATAAATTTGATGAAATTGATGAGAAATTCGCCAGAGGAGTCAGATAGTAACTGATCACCTCATCAACAGTCACAAAAGACTCATTTCAAGAGATATCCTTCCAACTGGAATAATTTTGGCATTGCATGGCCTCATTATGTTAATTGTCCTGCTTTAGGAGAGATGTATACTATAGACGTATAAGAATGAATCACTTTGCATCTGCCTGCCATGCAAAATTTGTTAAGTAGGCAGGAGATCAAAATTTTCAGGATAACTTAGATGACAGCCCTATTTTTGACATTCATCGAAATAACAGACAGATCCCTATTGTTGTTTTGGCTTAAACTGTGCCACAGAAAGATTTTAAGACACCTTGTTCTTCAGCTCGTATGTCACATATAAGAGGTGATCAATATTAGTGATGAACTCCAGAAATATTCCTGCGTATGTCCAAAATGTTTTATGTCTAAAAAACTGTGCTATTAAAAAAGTTGTTATAGATCATGAAGTGTTTTGTTGTGTTTTTCTGTACATTCTGACTGCTTTTCATTTTTTTTTTTTTTTATGGAAAAGCTGAACTGAAATTGTATCTTCTATGGGAGAGGCATTGTGATTTCATAGTGATGTCAATGAAGCTTTATTGTGATTATGTATTTATGACAGTTTGAAAATAATAATTAATAAATTAAAATGTAAATCTTTACAAAGATGTAGAAAGACTTATTGTACAATAGTTTGCTGCTTTCTTGTGTTATTGTTCACTATGAGCAGTTAAATAAACAAAATATATTAAATAAACATAGTCTTTAAAAATTCATTCAATCATATAAAAATCTAGGAGAACTGCCATAATAATAATATGTAATATCTCTAAATATTAGTGTTATTCTTTCTGGCCTTATCACCAACCATCTCCACTACATTATTTCCTATAATTGTTCATCATTTAAAAATTTAACTACTGAATTATATAGGCTAAATTTCATTGATTCAATCCTTGCAAAAAAATAATAAGATACAGCATTGGCATCTTATTATCATATTAAACTTCGCCGATTGGCCACCAGTCAGTCTGTCCATAATCACAGGTGCTACGGCCCCATAGAACACGCCAGTTATACTAGATCTATACTTTGCAGTTTTAGTGAAATGCATGAGCTACATTGTAGTGCATTACAGTATAAACTACTTTTTGTTAAGATAAAATTAATCAGAACTTTATTATGTATGCAAAACTTAAGTTTTACTTGCTTCTAGGTTATTTTGGAAGTTTTAAATAACAAAGATATATTTTTAATTGGATTATCTGAACAATCAGAAGAAAATATAGAAATATGTGCTGCTGGTGAGATTAATTTTTAGGCTTTATAAATTAATGTGGTTTTATTTAACTTTTGTTGCACAATTACTTAAAAGTGGGTACTTCCTTAATTTAATTAGTATTTCATTAGCCTTAAATTATTTTTTTCCTACTCTTGATGCATTTCTGCAACCCGATATTGCGTACATTGTCAGCTATTGTTCAATGCTGAATGATAATCAGTAACTTCACTTTGTTACGAGCAATAAGTTGGTTTTTTTTTTTCACTAAACCAAATATTGATTAATCAGAGCTTCAAGTTACATTCATCTTGCCTAAAAATCATGTATTTGCCAAATACAACTATTTTACATTCCTTAACCCTCATATATTGCTCCTCGAATCTTTCTCACAATTCATAATTAAAATAATTATAAATAATGTAGTAAATTTAATTTTTTTGATTATTTATTATTTCTTTTTCCAGATACATTTATGAACACCAAAGTATCTATTCCACCAAAGAAGAGGTGTCAATTGGAACTAGAATTCAAGCCAAAAGAATTACGGACTTATTCAAGTAGAATTAATGTCCATATAATTTTTAACCCGTTTGAAACACTATACATCACCATTTATGGCACTGGATATATAGGAGATTTAGTAATAGAAGGTTTAAAGTTCACTCAAGGAGAACCTGTGACTTATGGAATGATTCCAGCTGAATATTTTCTTGATTTTGGTAATTGCGTTGTTGGGAAGAAATACATTCAAGAATTTACTCTTAAGAGTCATTGTACCAATATAATCAGATTCAGATTTGATACCTTTGAAAGGGTTGTATTCATACCAAGTTGTGGCCATATTTATCCTGGTTCCAAAAAAACAATTCATTCAGTTATTCAGATATCAGATTGTACAGAGATAGACGTAAGTATTATTAAATGTCATAAATTTTAAATACTTGCAGTAGAAAGAGTATTAGTGAATAAGTGCCTATGAAATTAAAGTATGTACTGCTTCATATCCAATGTGAATCCCTTCTATGCTTTCGTCACGAATATCTTTATACTACACGACTATCAATCAGCAACATTCAGAGGCCATCAAGCAAGCATCATGCATCATTCATTCATTCTTTAATGATCATACTAATAATAATAATAAAGGCTTAACGAACCCGAAGGTTCGATGCCGACACCACCACTCGCTCCCTGCATACCTCCATCCATCGACCGTCTTCCAGACCTAACTTCGAAAATCATCATACTAACATCATCAGGATCATACTAATACTCAGATTAAATTCTGTTGTGCCTCTTGGCTGTTTGAGCAAATAGATAGAAACTTTATTGTTTGTTATATTAAAAGCCAGGATTATCTTTTTTTACTTTCACTTACCTATATATGAAATATATAGTAAGGGAAAGTATTGCGATCGTGAAAAATTTTGACTTCCGGTATACATACACGTTTTGGAGCCCAAATAACCAGGTCCTCCAAAATGGTGTGGTTGTGTGTTCAATCGTTAAAACCGTTTTTGATCAAAATGGATATTTGATATATATATATCTTGCCACGATATCACAGCAAAAATTTCATGAAAATTGATCAAACGGAGGTGGCACTTTATTTAATAAATGATTTCCCATTTTCAAGGGTTTTTTCGATTTTCTCAAAAACGACTTATTATTGGTGTTGATCAAACTCTTCAGATGATCAGAATCAGGTATTCTTTAATATTCGGTAAGCTTTATTATTAATAAAATGTTATGAGTGGCCTTGAATGGGGAATGGGCTTTTTTTTTCTTATAAAGTACCTTTGTTTTTGATTATATGGAAAAATTATTTGTCACTCGTTTCGCCTAAAAAAAAGAAATGACAAAAGTATGAAATATGGAAAAAATGAAGTAAACATGTACAAGAGAAAAAAAGAAAAATATTCCGTCAACTCATAAAACGTATTGAGCTCACGCAGGCACAGTACGCCTTTAATGACTGATGATTGTTTATAATTAAAGATGTTCTGTTCATTTAATGGAAATTATTTGTTTCATGGTAACTATATGAAGTTTTCAACAACCACAAAGAAAATTACAAAATCAGACGACTTGGAGTATTATGCTTGCATTTTGCGGAATTATCACAAGGAAAAACTTTTATTTAATAATAAAAAAAATTAGTGTACTTTAAAGAGCAATTGCAAATAAACTAAGTAATGAATGTGGACCGCGATATATATGTATACACACATATATATATATATATATATATATATTTTTTTTTTTTTTTTTTTTTTTTTTTTTTTTTTTTTTCGGTTGGCGCATTAGGCCTAATGAGACCTTTGGCCGCGCAGTGTGGTCTTCTTACAGACATTTGTTTTGCTTGCGGGAGTACAGACAGCCTGGAGGGGGTAGATATATATATATATATATATATATATATATATATATATATATATATATATATATATAGGGCCGCGGCGTGGCTGAGGGGATAGCGTCTCCGACTCCCACAGCCTCACTGAACAGACTCAGCGGCTTGCCAGGGATTAGAAGAGGTTGGTTATCCGTAGATAACAGGTCCCGAGTAGCCATCGTGGCATAAAGAGGACGTAAAAAAAAAAAAAAAAAAAAAAAAAAAAAAAAATAAAAAAAAAAAAAAAAAAAAAAAAAAAAAAAAAATGAATGTGGACAAATCTTTGACTTTGAGAAATGGCATTTAACAAAACATGTCAATTTCTAATGAAAATATGTTGGTAAGTGAAAGTTGTGTGTTGCGCGCATCGCACCATATTTTTTTAATTCCATTTACTGGCTAGAATAGTTTTAGTAATGAGATAATTTTAACTTTTTCAGGTTCTTATTATTTTAAAAAGTAATTTTTTATAGTTCTAATTTTCTATTCTAGGAAACAATACAATGCCACTATCAAGAAATAATTTATAAACAAAATGCGCAATCCAATGAATGGGATAACACACAAACGAGTGTCAAATGGACTAAAGTCGTAGGAGATTCTCTCACAAAGGAAAAGTAATGGTGGTTTTATTACTTTCATTTACCTATGTATTAATTATATAGTAATAGAAACTATTGTAATTAATTAATTTATAAATATATTAATTAATTTTAATTGTTAATGATATAAAATTTATGGTCATAGATGGAATTGAACAATGATGAAACACATAAATTGAATAGGTTTTGTCAAATGGAAAAAAAAAAACATGTTTTTTTTTTTAATGGTTATGTTGCACTTCCTATAATTTTTACATTCAATTAATCAATTGTTGAAATATCTATTTCGAAGAATATTTTTAGTGAAGGAATGAAATATCAACCCATGCAGTATTATCACTCTACGATTATCCTCACTCTTTTTTGTTTTTTTATTCCATAGGGATAATATATTCTTAGGCCATGTCCACACTCCTCTGCTTTCCTTTTTCTTTCTTTTCAACTTGGCTTTACCACACATCTTTGGAATTCCTCAAGAAGCATTCAATGAGTTGTCAATACTTGTTCAACTGTTAATTCCTTTCATGATGTTTATTACAAATACACCAATAAGTTCCACTTTCATTGTGATTTCGTGTTTTCGAGTCCATACAATAAAACAAATCTTCTAATTAAATGGTTTAAAGATTATAAATGAATTATCTAACAGATAACCAATGATTACATAACAAAATAAAAAAAAAATCAGTTTTTCCCTCTTGATTTTTATGTTTTCGAGGTTACTGAATACGAATCTGATGTTTGCCTCCTAAATTTCTTTGAGGTTATCTGAGACAATTATGGCAAACCACAACATTATCACACTTTTTCAAATTTTCCTTTTATAATACAAAATTATGCATCATATCGAAAGAGTTGGTTCTATTGTTTCTAAAAGAGGATTAGCTTCTGCATCAAATGATTCCTCTAACATGCATTTGATTTAAGAAGAAGAAGAAAAGTAATTTTTATTCTGGGACATTTAGTCCCCTAAGAATAACAATAATGAACAAATTAATAGCCATTTGTCTGGTTATTTGGAAAAAATATAATAAAAACAATAGAAAGAAATAAAGAATTAAAATATAAGGTAGACACAAAAAGAAAAGTAATACAGTAAAGATAACAAAGACAGAATGTAGAAAGAAAAAATGTAAGATCAACATGCGGATGTACAGTACAAAACTTCAGCTTTTGAGCTTAAGAGATATATATAAATAGAAATAATATATATAATAAAAATCAAATAGATTTATCCTTAATACTGTTTTCACTATTTACATATTTAAATAGCCATCGGGGATTGGAGAATTAGGAGGTGATGAAATAGTAGGGATTTGAAGGATGTGAGGGATGAAGTTTTTCGGATAGAGACAGGTAATGAATTCCAGAAGGTGGCAGCACGGATGATGAAGGATTTTGTAAAGGATGCAGATCGGTAAAAAGGGATATACAGGTTAGAGGTTTGGGATCTGGTATTTAGAGAATGTATAGAGGAGCAGGGTTTGAACAAACTGAGGATATAAGGAGGTTTCTTGGTTCTGAAGGTTTGGAAAAGGTATACACCTAGGAAGTATTGCCGTCGGAAAACTGGGTAGAGCCACTTCAATTCTGCATACCAGCTGGAGACGTGGGAGCGCCTGGGGACACCGAAGATGAATCTAATGAAACAATTCATCAGTCTCTTCAACCTCATTTCATGCATGCCAGACAGTCCCCCGTATACAAGGCAGCCGTAGTCAAAATGGGGAAATATAAGAGAGGAAACTAGGAGTTGCCGGGTTTTTGGGGACAAGCAATCACTTGATCTAAGGAGCTGTTTGAGGATAGCTATGGATTTTCTGGTGATTTCGGAAATATGATTACTCCACGACAAGTGCTGGTCAAAGACCACACCGAGGTTTCTGACATAGGATTGGAGCTGAATGGTTTGATTATTAAGACGGAGTAAGGGGTAGTAAGGGAGGGAATTAAGAAGATGCCTGGAGCCAATTAGGATTGCCTTAGTTTTTTGTACGTTCAGTCTTAACTCATTTTTTTCTGCCCAGGCGTTGATGCTGTTTATATCTTCTTGAACTTTTCGGATTGCCTCTAGCATTTTGGAGGGATGGAAGGATAGGTAGATTTGGAGGTCGTCTGCGTATAAGTGGTATTGTGAATGGTTTATGGACTCGGGGAGATCGTTAATATAAACAGAGAAGAGAGTTGGAGAAAGTGAGGAACCCTGTGGTACACCTCGTGTTAGTAAAAGAGATGAGGAAGGGGTTTTATCGGGAATGTGAACTGTTTGTGAACGTTGGAATAGGAAGGAGAGGAACCACTTCAAGACGCTGTTTGACATGGAGAGGTTTTGGAGTTTAGAAAGAAGGATCTCATGATTGACGGTATCGAACGCCTTTGTGAAATCAAAGAGAATTAGGATGGTGATTTTATGTTCATCTATAGAGGATTGGAGATCCTGAGTGATCTTCAACAGAGCAAATTGTGTGGAGTAATGAGAACGGAAACCGGATTGGAGAGGGTTGAGGAGAGAATTTCTTTCTAGGAAGTCATTGAGCTGGGAGTGGACAATTCTTTCAAGCGGTTTGGATAAGTTAGAAAGAATGGAGATAGGTCTATAGTCGGAGGCTAAAGTGGGAACTGGTACTTTGTTCAACGGACGGACTATCACTTTTTTCCAGGCTTTTGGGAAAACGGAGTTTTGTAAGGAAAAGTTATAGATATGTAAAAGAGCAGGAAAGATGACAGGGAGACATAATTTAATAATCTTTACAGGGATTTGATCGGGCCCATAGTCGTTGGTTTTGGATTTAAGGACAGAGGAAAGTAGGTCTTCAGGCGAGATGTTTAGGAAATAGAAGTTATCCGGGTTGAAGGTTCGTGTGAAAAAGTATGGGGAGGGGTGAGGAATAGAAGGTGAGTTGGCGAAATGGGAATTTAAATCATCTGGGTCAATAGGATAATGAGTACAGGATTTGGATTTGACGATTGATAATTTTTTAAGGATTTTCCATTTGGACTTGGGATCGTGGGCTTGTGATATGGAGTGATGGAAAAACTGTGCCTTAGCACGCCGTAAGGAAGATTGAGTTAGATTGCGTAGGGACTTGAAAAAGGAGTAATCTTCAGCGGAACGGGTGCGTCGGAAACGTCTTCTGGCGGCATCTCTTTTCCTCATCAGCTCTCTGATTTCGGAACTTATCCAGGGAGCGGCTGGACGTCTAAAAGTTAGGGTTTTGAGGGGGGCGTGTTGGTTTAGGAACGAGGAAAGATTGGATGAGAGGCATTCGACCATTTCATCAATGGAGGATGACGAATAAATGGGATCTAGGGATTGGGAAAGGGAGTCGAAAAAAGGATTTAGTTTTTCAGGGGTTAATGAATCGAGGTTCCGCCAGGAGATTTTGTAAGGGCATAGTTTTGGTGTTGGGATATTATATGAAATTTTGATGAGGTCATGACTTGAAAGAAATGGTACTGGATGCTGTGAGGAAGACAGTAGGTTATGGGAGGAATCTATTATGAAGAGGTCTAACCAGGTGCTGGTAAACTGAGTGTGGTGGGTTGGTTGGTAGGGAACTATGAAAAGGTCAAGAGAATGGATGAGGTCTGTTAGGTAGGATCTGTTAGGAGAATCAGAGAGCATGTTTACATTGAAATCGCCAGCAATGATTACGTTATTGTATAACGGGACATAGGTAAAGAGGGAAGATTCAAAGGAGGGATCAAATTTGGTATGCGGGGGGCGGTAAATTATTACGTAGAGGAGGGAGAAAGCATCAGAGGAAATTTCAACGAGGAGATACTCCGGATGAGGAACTTTTAAGGAAGGAGATTCTAGGAGGATCTTTACCCTCAGACTATCGTGAACGTAAAGACCAACCCCCCCTCCAGTTCGGTCCTCGCGATCACGACGGATAAGAGAGTAGTTAGGGATAGATAATGAGGAGGATGGGATATTTGGTTTTAGCCAGGTTTCCGAGACGGCAATGATATGATAGAAATTATGGAGGAAGTGGTCCAGGAACTCATCATAATGTGCTGGTAGGGATTGGGAATTAACGTGGCAGGATAAAAGGATGTTACTCATTTGGACTGATTAATGGGAATGATCGGAGGAGGGTGAAGGAGTGTAGGGGTTGAAGTGGAGAGGAACAGTAATGGATATTGGTGGCGATATAAAACAAAACTGATTGATCCCTGCAGACTGATTGATTTACTGGTGTAGGCAGAGTTGAAAACCATAATTTGTACACTAGTTTTCAAGCGATTATATCTTCGGGAAAACCACTCTGATTGAAAATAACTGGGAATGAAAGTTGTAGAAATATTAATTTTTTTAAAGACAGCGTCATAAATTGGAAATATACATTGCACACCCCGTCCTTTACAAAAAGCAGAGCATCTGGAGGGTGGGAGTAGTGGCTGGGTACAACAAAGGTTGTGCAGCATTGTCGCTTCTCATCCCAGCATCCTCATGTTGGTAATTAAAGGGATATATTGCGGACAAACAAACAAAAATAGTTTTTTTTGTTGGGTCATTTAAGGAAAAAATAAATTTTCATTTCCAGTACTTTATTCAAATGCATTGAAACATAGACAGCAAATAATAAAATTTCAAGCTGAATCAGATTTGAAAGCTGGCATTATCCAAGAAAGAGCTGAGTAAATGACAAACCACTTATCAGAAAACTTTCATGAGAAGAGAGTTGTTGGAATGAGTAGAGATGGTGAAGTGATCCCTCTTCTTCCTGAATAATTCTTTTTTATCATTCTTTTATAAGTAAAATATTCTGTAAAACTTTAAATAAATAAAAGCTGAACTAATAAATTATGACAGTTTTTCCATAATTTTTAAAATGAAGCTAACTAAAATGCCCAAACATGGCTAAGCTATAGCTATACTGCTATACTGGCTAAGTTTTTCATACATTTTTTTTTTTATAGGCGCATTAGTCCTTGACACACTTGTAATAAGGCATGCACACGCAATTCTGAGAATGTTATAGGGTAAGAGGCATGTCTCTACTTACAACTCTTTCAGTAGAGAAATCAACTCCAGAAACAAAAATATGTTTTTTTTTCTTATTTATTTTTAGCACGCTAGAAGTTTCAGTGATAATTAGAGTAAATCAAATTATCTTATTTTTATTTACTACAGTCTCAAACCTTTCTTGCACCAAATTAGCTAATTTGTATATAAAAACCAATAATACTAAGAAACGTGTATTTTGTTACTATTTATTGATAATCAGGTGAAATTGAGGTTTTGTATGACTAAAGTAGATTAATTGATGTAAACAATAGATGGTCTCAAATTTTTGACCGGAAGGGAAAATAAAACAGAACTTGATAATGTGTGTCTTAACTGTAAATGAAATCGATTTAAAGTTTTGGAATATTTTATAGTTTGATTGTTAATGAAAACCTAGATGCTTTTAGATTGATTAAATAAAATGTAAAAGTATTAAATCTTCTATTAATTAACACATTCTAATTATATAATTAATTTATATATTTATTAAAAAAGTTCAGTACAACCTCATTCATGTGGACTACCTGGGACCAAAGACAGTCAGAATAATAATGAAATATGGAAAATAAAAACAAAACAAATCCTCAATAATGAAAAAACATTTTATAGCAAAAGTACATGAATAGGTTTATGTTAAAAAAATATATATCTTTTTGCATTATTTTATTTCAAAGAAATGGACAACTGTCTTATTTATTTTTTCACACAAGTTTGGCTTTTAGGGATTAAAATTAGAATAAGAATCTTTCTGTTAATATAGTAAATACTAGCACTATTATTTTTTATGTAAACTTTTATAAAATACGAATTTCTTCAAATTTGATCCGATAATCCAAAGTCCCGAAAATGAGGGCCTGGGTAAATTAGGTTTTACTCGATAGCCAATGCTCTTGAATTATCTGGTTAGTTGCTCAAATTATTCTGAAAAGTAATGTTTTTTTTTTATTTATAGCCTTCATAAAGCACAAATTTTGAAAATAGAGAGACATGATGCAGAACCTGAATATAATGTCATTAAAGAAGAATTTTTTCTCAATTTAAGTTTATCTGCTGTCTTTGATATACCAAAACTGACAGTTATTACAGAGTTACTCGAATTCCCTCCAGTTATTGTATCACAGGTAAACACAACAGTAATTCACTTAACATCAATGAGATAATACCTGTAATGATATGATGCAATGATACATGATATAATGACATCAATGATATAACACCTGCAAAACATGTAAAAAAGTTATGTTTTTAAAAATTAAAATATGAAATAGTTATAGTATATCCTTATTTTAAAATTAGCTCACTCCAGTGCAGAGAAAATACAAAAGTTTTTGTAGCACCTTGTGGCCTAAATTAAGCAAAATTTTTGGAATTTTATTTCAGTTTTTTTACTGTGACTTGTTGACTACGGATAGCATTGTAATGCTTTCTCTTTACCTTAAAAGGGTATATTATTTCAAATAGAAATACCTATTTATGTTATAATAGGTCAAGTTGTTATAGCCAAAATCAAACATAAAAGATTGGTAAATTTTACCATTGCGGTTGAAACTAATGGTCAAATGCCTGTAATGGCTGATTGAAAAATGTTACAGATAAAAGTTGTAGAGCATCAAATTTTTCATAAAAGAAATTACTTAATTATTACATTAGCTTAATACTTTATAGAGATAGATGCAAATTATACACACTTGCAAAAAGATATTAATTTGAATAACTTTTATAAAATATATTTTGAGGAACACAACATTTACTGGTTTCTGGCTTACATTTCTAAGTTATAAATGTAAAAAAAACTTTGCTGTCAACAATGGCTTAAGTATTTTTTTTTTTTTTTTCTAAAGACCTCCATTGAAGCCCTATACTGCCCTATTTTAAGGGGATGTGCTGAATGAAGCCACACCTTCCTCTGAGACCTTTAAATTTCTATTCAGTTGTCATCTCTACACCTGGGGAATAGTTATTTTTACATTTAGAAATGAGAGATTCAAATAAATCCCTTATCAATTTAAGATGATCAACTTTTATCACCTCCATCATCGAATCTTAGGCATTTCAGTAGAAACAACATTTGAGAGCATGCAGTGTCTTCTTCCATTTCAAAGAATTGATCATTTTATTTTGTTTTTTCTGAGAGGCTATGAAAAATCTTTCTTTTTCCTCTTTTTGTCTATCTTTGTCATCACTTTCAAAAGCACACTGCTCAGTCCATGAATCCCTGTCCAGATTCTACAATCAATTAACGGTAATATTTTCTGTAATAAGTAACATTTACATTGGAAGGGACAGGGTTCTGTTCTGCCAGAAATGAGCACTTCCCGTCATCTAGTCGTCATTTACGGTTCCCTCCATATTGAATTGAAGATTTGGTGTAAAGACATAGACAGACGGATCCCCTTCAATTTAAGTATAGTGGGACCACCACCTCAACGAATCTAAACAGAGAATGAGGCCAATCAGGACAGCGTGTTCCCAACGGTCAGAACATTTTTAATTAAATGATTTATGGTCCATTTATTATAAAAACTTCAACTCATAGAGGGTCTTAGTGTGTATATTACCACTGTTTCTTGGTCAGTGATCATGCAAAAAGGTGATTTGGCTATTATCATAAATAATATATTAATAATAAATATACTAAGTGTTATTAATATTAATAATAATATGTGATGAACAATATTAAATTTGTTTCATTCTTTTTACCTCTTAATTTTCATTCTATCTGTCAAAAAACACAATGCATACATTTGTGAATTTTTATAATTGATTTTAACTGTTTTCATTTAGTGATTTTTAAAAATTATATTTAGCCATTTTTTGACATTTTTTTATACTCATGCATTATTCTTCAAGAACTATGTCCCATAATAAAGTTGCTTTTCTGTTTTATATTTTTCACAGTGATAATAAAAATATTCTGTTGTGAGCTATTGAATATTATACCTTAATATATAAAAATAATGTAAGGTATTTTATGAAGATTACTGAATAGTAAAATTTTCTATTACCTCATGATCTTGCCTCAAATAAACTTATTTTAATATTTAAATGCTTTTTACATTATTTATTTATTTTTAGAGTTCTGTGAGAGAAGTATTGATTCAAAATACTAAAAATTGTGATGTTTCTTTTATGGCGGTAATTATTGATGCCATAGCTGTTCAACCTGAGAGTGTTCCAGAAGTTACGGATTTTTCTTTTGGAAAATTTGATTACAATCTGATGGAATTGCCTACAGAAACCAAAGGAAATACATACGATCAACCATCATTTTCTCTTACTAACATGAAAACTAGTGAAAAAAAAGAATTATGGGCCGAAGTAAAGACGAAACATACGCAAACATTGTATGGCAAGTCTGTTAACATTATTTTTCGGAAGAAAAAATCAGAAAAGGAAGAAAAAGATGAAGCCAAATCGCTGAAAAAATATAACCGTCTTAAAACATCTAAATCTAGATCTTTATTGGACGTAAAAAAACGTGGAGTTAAAAAGACAATATCTGGTACTTCTATATCAGAAAGAAGGGGATCTAGATTTGGAGAGGCGAAAAGAGGCACTATTAGTATTCAGACAGTAAAATCTTTTATAAAACTCGGAGCGAGAAAGAGTGATGTTTATGAATTTAATTTTAGTGACCTTGTAAAAATTGGGAAAACTCACATAATTCTGCCTTCTGATCTACCTGAGACCACCAAATTTATCGCCCCACCCGAAATAAAATCAAGCAGCCAATGCTTTTCTATCAATGTTTCTTCAGGCATTTTAAAAGCAAATGATGTTTATAAATGCCTTGTTACATTTACTCCAAAACATATCAACAAATATAGAGCTGATCTCAGGTGATTAATCATTATTAACTAATTATATTTTTTGTAAAATTTTTATTTGATATCTGAAGAAGATAGAGTTAAATTAAGAAAGTAGTATAAAAAGGGTTCTCCAGATGTTTTTCTAAAAACTGATTTTTAGCTTCTTTCAATAGAATTATAACTAAGTTTTCTAAAAATACATATAGCTATATATATAATACTGCATTGTTATATTTTGACATGTTAACCCTTTAACTGCGGAGGTAGCGGGGCATGAGGTGGGGACCAGCTCGCGGCTGGCTAATATACTAGCCACTAGCAGGTAAAGGGTTAACTGATATTTATTGAAGGAAATTGAAAGCAGCATCATTTTAATACGTGCCGAATCTTTGTGACTGATCCCTAGAATATTGTTTTCAGGATGTCAGCAAATTGTAGGAGGCTTGTTGGATTGACCAGTTTGATTTTGAGTCAGTTACAATGTCCCGTACAAACATTCTGAACCTCAAAATGGCAAATGACAGTCGCACCGACATAATATATGATAGGCTGTTTCATTCTTACTTCTGCAGTATGTACAAAATGGAGTCTCGGCTATCTTGAATAGGAACATATAACTATTGAGTTTAAAGTGACCTGTGTGGATCGCTGTTATTTTTTTTAGTGCATTCTTGTCCGAATTGAGTACTATTTTACTTCTTTCCATTGAATGGCTAAATGGATACAATGTATTCATATTGTATCTATTTTTGTGGTAATAAATAAGTATTTGTTCCGTACCCCTACCTGGCCATGTGTGGCAAAAGGGGGTACCCTAGAGGTGTAAGCAACCTATTCTACTTGGGGCCTCCACGAAATAAAAGCCAACTCTCTCAGGGTGGATTTGAACCGCTGCCGTTTGTTTCGAGCATGCTAAAGCAGGTCACGCTCCAACACACTGGGCTATCCCGGCCCTTCAAATGAACACTACTCCCAACATCCCTCCTCAGTTCCCCAAGCAGGAATTTGCCATTTTCTCTGTACCTGTAATTTATTATGGCTCCCTCTGGATCATGCTAGGATTTTAAAACATCAAATATTTTAACTTGCCGCCAATCCACATACATATCTTTTTTCATTATTTGATAAAATAAATATCAAATGTGTATATTAAAACATATAAATTTTTTTATTATACTTATCTTCTATTGATTTTGACCATGTAGATTGATTTTTGCAGACAGATTTTTAAGGATGGAATAAAGAACTGATAATATTTAAAGGTTATTGATGAATTACATGATCAAAATTAATGTTTAGGTTTATTTTTTTATACTTAGGTTTTATTTATACAGGTTAATTCATAGGTTTACATTAATTCTGACATAAATATTTTTGAAAATTTTAAATTACATCAATAGTTTTGAAATGTTATTTTGATGATTATGAAAAATATATTGATAATTTTTGAAATATCCCTAGGGTTAATCATCTTCCAGGGGTTGTTTGTTTGTTTAACGTCCCTTTATGCTACAAAGGCTAATCGGATGATGCTACAGTGGGAGTCCTAAATTTTGCCTATCCAGGTATAATTAGGATAGGGATCTTTAACGAGTACCTGACATCGTACAGGCTCGGGACCTCCATTTTTACTCCCTTTAAAAAATCCTAGGGCCACTGCGATCTTCCATGGGTGTCATGCCATATATTCTGACTTTTTTTCTAAATTTATAGAGATGATTTGAAGTATAGAGAATCGGCTGAAGATAAAATAAATATTAGATCTTCCTGTATTTTCTCTTATTATAATAATTTTTTTATAACTATTCTGCACCTTAGGCTTGTTGTTTTTTATAATTTTTTTTTCTTAACTTTTAGATTTTACAATACAGTTACTCAAGAATTTTCAAGTTTATTTGTACAAGGAATTGGAATTCTTCCACTCTGTCATATTGAAATATACGAAAATGACTATTTGACTGCAAATAATCCAATGATATCTCATCTTCCGTCTAATACCCGAGCTGTTATCATTGAATCTATCTTCAAAGAATCATATTTAAAAAAGTATGGTTTAATTTTTAAAGTATTTACATTTTTATGATGACCTTTTTCTCAAAGTTATATTTTATGTCTTTTTGACAGATTTTTAAACTTGTGTTAATTTTTTTTTCAGATTTTTAAACATGTGTTCATTTTTTTTTCTTTCATTATAACGGTTTTTGAAAATTGAAGTGAATGAGGTAGTCTCTTTGTTTTAATGGAATGAAAAATTCGATTTTATACCTTCTTTGTTTTTAATAAAGATAGTAATAATAATAATAAAGATAGCATTGTGTATTGTGGCAATGGCAAAAAAAGCATTTATTTTATGGCAGACGAAAGAATAATACATTTTTTAATAGCTATAAGATATAAAAAGGTTCTAAGAAGATCCTTTAATTTCATCTTAGTGTACCCAGAGTTCTTATGGGTGTGCTTTTGTCTTATTAAAAATGATAATCAGACCATATGTAGTGGATTACTACTGCTTAATGTTAATTTTCCTGAGTTTGATACTAATTTAATCGAATAGAAAGTTTTTAATATTTGTTCATTTGCCTATAAGTAATGATTCTTCCTTTTTTATCACGATTAATTCTTGTTTGATTTCATAATTATAATTTTTTTTTTTTTTCCAGAAGTTTCAAAGTTTATAATATTGCAGAAATACCATACCATTTTAAATGGATTCATGTGAAAAACAGTAGTCCTTCTGTAATTGATATAAAATGTTTAACAGAAGAAGGAGAAATTCAACCTCGAGATTCCTCTGAGGTTAATACTTAATTATGGTTTACTATATGAAGTAAATTTAATATTATTATTAAACTATTTAATTAGAAGATAAAAGATTCCCGGCCGTGGTTGAATCTTTTATCTTCTAATTAAATAGTTTAAAAATTAATACTTAATTATTCAACCGACGACCATGAATTAATATTAGTATGGTTTAAAAGTTGTTTTAATTTTAATATTGATTTAGGAATACTATCTAGGCAATGTAATGAATCCATGAAAAAATGCTAATTGTTTCATTAGTGAAATTGACTAGACTTTTTAATCAAAGCAATTTGAAAATGAGTAATGTCTCCTCCCCTCCCCGCTAAAATACTTTCTTTCCTTGATTCATAAATAGTTGAAGTAGCTCTATCGATGAAGTTACTTTCCCAGTTATGCATGTACTCCATTCTTTGGCTTATTTTTACCTCATCTTCATCTGGCTTGTAAACCTTCCATCTGCCATTTATATATTCTTTTCTCTCTTTAAATCTCACCTTTCTAACTTCATATAATCTATTAGTTCCTCTCAAGTAGTGTATTAGGTGTGCCTACCATCCCTAATTGTAACTTTAATTTAGTTTTTAATTATTTTTTTTTTATTAATGTTGGAAAAAAAATTTTATTTTAGTTTATCCATCGAATCAATCATTTTTCTCTTTATTTATTTAAAAACCGACCCCTTAATTATTATCAAAATTAGTTTTGTAGTTGTATGAAAGAAAACAGATGAACTCCATAATTTTTACTTTCTCTTACCTATATATTAAATATCTAGTAGGGTAAGTATTGCGATCGTGAAAAATTTAGACTTCCTGTTTTCAACAGAAATACACACGTTTTGGGGTCTGAGTGCAAATAACCAAGTCCTGTGAAATGGTCTGTGTGTGCGACCGCACGCGAGTGCCTAGCTCAAAAACTATAAACTGTGCTAACCTGAAATTGGCTATTTTGTGTATGTATAGCAAAAATTTCATCAAGCATAGTCAAACAGAGGGGCCACTTTATTTAATAATTTTTTATGTTTTTTTTTTTTTTCAATTTTCTCGAAAAAGGCTCCAACGATTTTGATCAAACTCGTCATGGGGAATGGGACTTTATACAGCTATAAACACTGCAATATTAATTTTGTTTAAAAGTTAGTCACCATTGAATCTAAAACCTTTTCAACAATAACAATATTTGATGTTAACAGATGGAGTTTTCTTTTTTTCCAATGGATTATAAAGTATATGAATCTTTATGGGTTTTAAAAATTAAAGAATTCTTTTTGGAACAATATATCCTACTTGTTTTCAAAGTTAGGAAACCATTGGTCTCATTTGAGCGCAAGTTCATAGTTTGTGAGCCTACAGTGAAAGGTAAGTGATGAAAATTGAAAATCATGATTATGATATTGATTAAATTGTGTTATGAATAAGTTTGTTTTATTAGTATTTAACACAAATTACTTAAAATCTGTAAAGTAGTGCAAACACTTCTATTTTGAAAATTATTATTGAGAGTAAAATATTTAAAAATTGAAACTTTCTGGATTTATTAGGTATGAAGGTCTATTATTATTTGTTGGCTGCTATTAAAAAAAAAAAATCAAAAATTTATTTGTTAATGACCATTGCAGTTTTACTAAAATAAAAAAAAAAAATCAAAACAAACAAAAGTATAGTATGTTTAAATTCTGGTGACGCGTCATCATATATTATTTAATTTCAGGTTTCTCAGATATCTTCTTTCTAAGGGTATATTACTATTTTATCTAGTTAGAAAGTTATATTGGGTTTGAAAATACTATTGGTGGTTGGAGGATGGAGTGCTGTAGCATTTTAATCTTCTTAACTTTTCTGCTTTCTATTTTATGTGGTACTATTTTTTAGTTATGAAACTTGCTAATTAGGGAAATTGAATTGACTTTTATATCTGTTTCTTTTACTATTTGTATCTTTTCCACAAGATGAATGTTTGAAAATGTACTGGATTTTAAGATTTCAATAACTGAAAATTATTTTTTTTTTTTTTTTTTAGTGATATCGATTTAATTAATTTTTATAACAAAAGAACAAAAAGTTTAACCTTTTCGCGCCCGCATTTCGGTAGCCTACTATAGATCACAGCCCGTCAGGTAGCCATCAACCTCTCCCTTCTTTACTGCATTAATTCATGCATCCCGTCGCTTCTTCTATTTCCTTATGTTCATGCATTGTTTTATTGGATATTGTTCCTTATGATATTTTTTTTATCTATTTTTTGAAATCTTAAAATTATTGAGATTGTGTGCATTATTTATGTATTTACTATCAATTTCAATATATTAAAAAAATTCTGATACTGTCAGTGAAATACAAAAGAGCGGCTATATCTTAAGCGGCTGTACTTCAAAAAGTACAAATATAGAATAAGAAGGGGTGGAAAAATAAAGGATCAATTAAGATCAAAGATGATACATGAAGATGTATGAAATGTACATGTGTATATCGGCATAGCTCATGATCTTTTTTTTTTCGGATTTTTTCCTATAAAACTGAAAATGATTTATTAAAATCTAATATAATGCAACATCATGAGTGTGTAATCATAAATTATACACTGAATAGGCGCCAGCCCCAAAACGGCTATTATCAGAAGCTGGCAGGTAGGGAAAGGACAAGCAGCCCGATATATGACGTTGGTGCGTAAGCTATGAAAATTACAGGTGCCCGATATATGACATGGAAGGCAAAGGCTTAAGTTTTGGGTATGTGATTGACCTCTCCCCTCCAAAAATCAAAATAGATGAAAAAACAAGTTACCATCCCTGATAAAATAATAATAGACTGTCATGTCAAAGAAACCTGGAAGGATAACTTCCCTGGCCCTACTAAAATGCAAAATAGATATTTTCAAAAACACCCTCACCTGTAACATAATAATTGGGACCCATTATTTTGAAGAAGTCCATAAATTTATATTTTTTAATATTTTGAAGTGGTTATGTTGAACCCTTAGGGATCAAAGATGACTGAAACGAAAAAAAAAATTAGGGATCTACATCATGTTAATGGGGGTCCACTAGAGTGAAACTCAAATGGCAGGTCTTTAATTTGATTTTGGCTTTCCCATCAATGGATAATTCATAGGATAGTATTTTTGCCACTGTCTTATCCTGTTCATTACCACTCATTAGGTCTTATTTCAACTTAAAATTAATTACAGAGTCCTTCCATGTCACATCAACACACTTTTTTCCCTCACCATCTCAAATTTTAATGAAATTTGGTACATAGGATACCTTCCTGTAGACTAAAAAAAATACCAAATTTCAGCTCAATATCTCAAAAAGTTTTCAAAATATAGCTATGTAAACTTATTTGAAAATGCACAATTTTGACCTGTCCCATCATCTGAATATTAAAATTGCAGCTCTTTTAGGCAAGATAGAGAGTTGAAATTGATTTCGTTTTTAAACAGAATCTAAAACCTTCCTTATAACATGCAACTCAATAGGGGTTAAGAGGAATTTTTTTTTTTCAAAATTTGAACCAAAATTTCGAATTTGAATTTCTTAATAAGCACATTTTTTTTAAATCTTTTAAATTTTAAAATTTTAAATAAGGACAGGCCGATACAGGCGTAAATCCTGTATCGGCCTGTCCTGCGCCTATTATGTCTAGTTCCAATCCTTACCAAGAGATAATGCCCTTGAGACGCTCATTTAATTCATTTTTTAGTCAAAAGATAATGCTTTTGTCAAAGCATTCCCATCGGACCCCGACGCCCAATATTGTTTGTGGCTCATCCCAGCAGTCAGACCCTTGGACCCTTATGTGCGTTGTACTCTCCTGCACCCACGTCAGAAAAATAAGATTTTTATTTTTTTATGAGATCATATTTTTTAAGAGATTAATTTTTTTATGAGAAAATATAAGAAATTTGACTAAATGGATGTGTCAAATCACAATATCTAGAGCTAGACAATGTTTCAAAGATTTGTGACAAGTGTAGGAAAGAAATGAGTTTAATAAAATATGATATAGTTTGAGGAGCTTAATAGCTAATGGTTTTTTTCCATCCACAAGCAAAACTTACATTTTTCAATAATTATTTTAAGCATGAACCCATTGCTGCCCCATAATAATTTTTATAACACTTATTAATGACAACCTTATCAACTTTACTGAATTTTTCGAGATTTTCAAAATATGCGCTTTTTGAGAAATTCAAATTTGAAATTTTGAAAAACAAATTTAGCCTTAACCCCATGTATATGCATGTAATAAGGAAGGTCTAGGGATCAGCTTTAAAATGACATTAATTTCAACTCTCTCTCTTGGCTCCAATTTCCAACTCTTGGCTGGAAGAGTTGGAATTTTAATATACAGATGATGGGACAGGTCAAAATTGTGTGTTTTTCAATGAGTTTACACAGCTATATTTTCAAAACCGTTTTGAGATATTGAGCTGAAATTTGGTATTTTTTTACTTTCACTTACCTATGTATATATGAAATATATAGTAAGTGGAAGTATTGCGATCGTGAAAAATTTTGACTTCCAGTTTTCAACGGAAATACACGTTTTGGAGTCCCCTGAGTGGAAATAACCAAGTCCCGCGAAATGGTCTGTGTGTGAACAGACTAGCTCAAAAACTATTAACCGTGAAATTGGGTATTTAATGTATGTATATGCCCGCGATGTGACAGAAAAAATTTCATCAAAATTGGTCAAAGGGTGGGGGTACTTTATTTAATAAATTTTTACGTTTTTTTCGATTTTATCAGAAACGGCTCTAACGATTTTGATTAAACTAAGTATTTGATGTATTAATATGCCCGAGATATGACTGTAAAAATTTCATCAAAATTGGTCAAACGGAGGGGGGACTTTACTTAATAAATTTTGTATCATTTTCATGTGTTTTTTTTATTTACTCAAAAACGGCTTTAAAGATTTTGATCAAACTGGGTATTTGACGTATGTATATGCCAAAGATGTGACAGCCAACATTTCATCAAAATTGGTCAAACGGAGGGGGCACTTTATTTCATAACTTTTTTCCAATTTTTACCTTTTTTTCGATTATCTCAAAAACAGCTTTAATGATTTTGATCAAATTCGTCATGTTTAATGAAGATTAGGTGTTCAATAATATCAGGTAAGTTTTATCAGTATTAAAATTTTCTGAGGGGGCTTAAATGGGGAAGGGGCCTTTTTTGTTTTCCTATAAAGTACCTTTGTTTTAGTTTATATTGAGAAATTAACTGTCTCTCATCACGCCTAAAAATAAGAAATGGCTAAATATGATATATGAAAAAATAAAGTAAACATATACAGGAGAAAAAAAAAAAAATATTCCGTTAACTCATAAAACACCTTGAGCTCACGCATGCGCCGTACGACTTTAATGACAAACCAATGCGTTATAATTAAGGATATTCTGTTCATTTAATAAAAATTATTTGTTTCATGGGAACTAAAGGAAATATTCAACAAGTACATAGAGAATTATAAAATCAGACGACTTGGAGTATTATGCTTGCATTGCCGAATTATCACAAGTAAAAACTTTTATTTAATAATAAAAGAAATTAGTGTTGTTGTTTTTTGAGCAAATGAAAACAAAAATAAGAAATGAATGTGTAAAAATGTAAATTTGAGAAGTGGCAATTAATAAAAGACATTAATTCCTAATCTAAGTAAGTTGGTAAGTGAAAGTTGTGTGTTGCGCGCACGCTTCAGATTTTTTTAGTCTACAGGAAGGTATTCTATGTACCGAAGTTCATTAAAATCTGAGATGGTGAGGGAAAAAAGTGTGTTGATGTAACATGGAATGACTCTACATAGTAATTAACTTAATATATCTCATAAAACTGTGTAGGTACTAGGGTATTCGCTTTATGGTATCACTGTAATTTAAATCTTTCTTTGTATTTAGCACAATATTAGATGTCAAAAACACATTTAAGGTTATTGATTTACAATATAAATTTACAAATTTTTGGGGTCTCCTAAGACTGAACAAAATGGCAAGTGGTTGTTAAAGAGATAAAAAAATGTGGTGACCTCTGGTCTAAATTCTGCTATCCCTATCAAGGGCCTCCTTTTCTCTTCTCTTTTTTCATCCGCAGTAACCAAAATATAGATTTTCCTAAACGTAGGTTAAAATAAATTGCATAATGTTGAATTGTCGAATGATGTTTGAAATAAAATAGAAAACATTTTTTAATGAAAGCACACTATATTACTTATTAATATTTGTTATATAAATTACTTTTTATAGAAAAAAGCTGTTACATCTGTATTTAAATGTGAGAACAGTAAATGGTTGTTCTGCGCCTTTAGCCACTAAGCTATCCCAATTATTTTATATTAACTAAAAAGTTCATTTCATTATCCTGCAATTGTTGTTCAAATTAATTATAGGCCCTAACCATCCCATCCTCCAGTATCTTCAACCATTACACCTATGTAATGCTCCTTTCATGTTTATTTATTTTATTTCGTTTTTCTAGGCTCAAAGAGATTGTTGAATGTGAAGTTGATCAATAAGGAAGAAATCCCTTTTGATTTTGCTGTAAATGAAGATTCATTATACTCAGGCTTGAAAAATGACAGAGGCCTATGTATAAGTCCTATGGTAGGCATTATTGGACCACAAACAGAAAAACTGCTCGAGTATGTTGCAATGATTCATTAATTTTTTTATCAATTTAATTAAATCAGATTAACCCATTGTTACACGCTAAGCGGCACTCCATGCCGCAATTTTGGTAATTTTGAATTTTCGTGGTAATTTCTTAATTCAACAAGATGAGCGCCACAGTATTCCTCATCGGATGTGCGTAGAATAGGAGAAAGGTGGAGCTGAGTTTCTGTGATTTACAGGCAGTGTCTAGCAATTGGTTAAAGTAAAAAAGTGCCATTTTTTGCTTTACCATTTTTGCGGCATCCGGTGCCACTAGCCTGTACGAACTGTTTGGATTTTGCAATTTTTTCCGTCTACAATTTTAAGATATATTGTGGAGTTCAACCACTTGGGCCATTCGGATCATCTAACAAACTGACAGATATAGTAAAACGCCTCATTGAACCAATAAAATCTGGTGCGTGCGCGCAACACACAACTTTCACTTACCAACTTACTTAGATAAGAAATTGACGTGTTTTGTTAAATATCATTTCCCAAAGTCACACATTTTTCTACATTCATATCTTATTTTTATTAATCGTTAAAGCCGTTTTTGAGTAAATAAAAAACCCCGTGAAAATGATACAAAATTTATTAAGTAAAGTCCCCCCTTCGGTTGATCAATTTTGATGAAATGTTGGCTATCACATATTTGGCATATACATACATCAAATACCCAGTTTGGTCACAATCGTGAAAGCCGTTTTTGAGTAAATAAAAAAAGCACGTAAAAATGATACAAAATTTATTAAGTAAAGTGCCCCCTGCGGTTGATCAATTTTGATGAAATCTTTACAGACATATCTCGGGCATATAAATAGATCAAATACTAAGTTTAATCAAAATCGTTTGAGCCGTTTTTGAGAAAATCAAAAAAACACGTGAAAATGTTACAAAATTTATTAAGTAAAGTCCCCCCTCCGGTTAATCAATTTTGATGAAATGTTGGCTATCACATATTTGGCATATACATACATCAAATACCCAGTTTGGTCACAATCGTGAAAGCCATTTTTGAGTAAATAAAAAAAGCACGTAAAAATGATACAAAATTTATTATGTAAAGTGCCCCCTGCGGTTGATAAATTTTGATGAAATCTTTACAGACATATCTCGGGCATATAAATAGATCAAACACTAAGTTTAATCAAAATCGTTTGAGCCGTTTTTGAGAAAATCAAAAAAACACGTGAAAATGTTACAAAATTTATTAAGTAAAGTCCCCCCTCCGGTTAATCAATTTTGATGAAATTTTTACAGTCATATCTCGGGCATATAAATGCATCAAATACCCAGTTTGATCAAAATCGTTAAAGCCGATTTAGAGTAAATAAAAAAAACACGTGAAAATGTTACAAAATTTATTAAGTAAAGTCCCCCCTCCGGTTAATCAATTTTGATGAAATTTTTACAGTCATATTTCGGGCATATAAATAGATGAAATACTCAGTTTAATCAAAATCATTAGAGCCGTTTTTGAGAAAATCGAAAAAAACTTTAAAAGTTATTAAGTAAAGTACCCCTTCCCTTTAAGTAATTTTGATGAAATTTATGTTGTCACATCGCGGGCATATACCTACACTAAATACCCAATTTCAGGATCGCACGGTTTATAGTTTTTGAGCTAGTCTGTTCACATACACACACACACACACACACAGACACACACACACACAGACCATTTCGCGGGATTTGGTCATTTCGACTCAGGGGACCCCAAAACGTGTATTTCCGTTGAAAACCGGAAGTCGAATTTTTTCACGATCGCAATACTTCCACTTACTATATATTTCATATATAGGTAAGTGAAAGTAAAAATACTCGAACCGAAATCTCACTACTGACTTATTATGGACCTAGGAAAGGTTCATGCCACGAATGAGGAAAACATAGAAACAATAATAATACTGTCCGATGTTCTCAATGTCTGCGATTCGTCTTCTTCTGTACTATTATGTTTCCTGTTTTTGTTCCTATTTTGGTGATTACTTTTCGTTCAAAATTATTTATTTTTTAAAAATAAAAATGTTTATAATATTTTATCTCTCTCATAGATTTTGATAAAATGTTAAGTAAAAATATTTAAATAGTAGCTTTTAGAAGACGTAAATGTCGAAAAACAAAGAAAAATACCAATACGGCATGCAGTGCCACTAGCGGGCATGAATGAAAGTCTGAAAGGCGCGTGTAACAAAGGGATAACTAATGACAAATATTGTAAACAAATTTTATTCTTAATGAATTAAATACTTTTTTCTCTTAATAAGGATAGATTTAACCTTCTGTTACTCGCGGTACCTGTATGTACAGTTCTAGTCGCGGTCACCTGTGAGGTGAGGCATCAGAAAAAATGTTAATAATCTTTTTTTTATTTTTATTTATTTGTACAGTGGATAAATAGAATTGGCTATTATTAGAGAATTAATTAATGTTAATAATTTTATTTTAAGCTATATTATTATAAAAAAATACAAATATAAAATACATACAGAAATTTTTTAAAATATATAATTAAAATAGGTTCTCTTCTTAATCATTATGATTAATTATTTAATTATTTCCACAATAACAATTATTGCGCTGTGTTATAATCCAAGCACAAAAATTTCCTGCAAGAAGCACATGTAAATTTGGTGCTTTTTATATCAACAGCTGATTCTTTATAAGGCTCAGACAATTTTCTTTTCACACCTGAAAATTTACTTGAAGGCTGGACCCTCACAAGTGACCGGGAGTAATGGAAGGTTTAGCTATAAGAGTGAATTTCCAGTGTCAAGTATTAAAAATATATAATATGAGGCTTTTTTTTTTTTTTTTTTTTTGTATTTCAAGATCCTTCACTAACATTTTATTAATATGAATTTTCCGTTTTTGAAAAAATCCTAAATATTTCAAAAAGTTTCATTTAAGGTGATATTCTTAGGCAGAGAGAACTTGGATATAAAGGGGTATTTTGGATTGATGATGATGGATTTGGGTTACATTTTTATGTGGGACTAATAAATTATTTTTTTATGAGTTTGTCACAAGTATAAAGTTGGTCGGGTGGTAGAGAATCAAGGAAAAATATACATCAAGTTGTATACCAGGGTTATAGCAATGCCTTTGATTGGATGTTACTTATTATTTATAGTTTGCAATTTATTTATTAGTAAATTTACATTAAATTGTATTTATTTCTGTTTGTAGGGTTGAGTTTACTGCACAATGTGCAAGCGATGTAACATTTTATATAAAAGTTAGTATCCATTCTGATGCTCATCACTTGAAGTATGAAATTCCTCCTTTAAGAATTTTAAGCAAATGTTACTATGTTGAACCTAAAGTATCTTGTATAAAAGAGGATGGCTCTAAACACGAAATCTTTCACTCAGATATTAAACTGGAGAACATTATCCATGTTGGAAAGGTATGTTTTGAAGTTGATCTCTATTTCAAAGAATATTTACTCTGATAAAACAATATTTCAATTTAATTTATGTTTCTCTGAGTTTCAAAGCTTAGTGGGTATCTGCTTGAATTTTAAATGGCTTTTTAACTAATTAGGGTTCCAATTTAAGGCATTAGCTAGTCTTGTGAAAGCAAATCCCCACAATTAATATACTACAGCTAAAAATACACAATTTATTTAAAATGTGAAATTTATTTAAAAAATGTACATTAAACCATGATAAAACATTCCCTTGATTATCATGTGCGCTATCATAAACTTTAAATATTTTAAATACTTACTTATTACTTTATCATAAACTTTAAATATTTAAAATAATTCTTAGCAAAGTTAAATATAGAATAGTTAATGATAAAGTTAATAGTATTAAATATAGAAATAGTTAGACCCCATTTATATAAATGGCTATACTAAAGATTTCGTTATTATGTTAAAAATAATAAAAATGTTAAAAATAAAAATATGGAGGATCTAATATTATAGGATTATTCCACCGATATATATATATATATATATTCATTTATTTTATAATTATTTAAATATATGTATTTATATTTTGTTACAGTTGATCTTGAGAATTCCTTATAGTTTACAGTTTAATATTTCAAATATTGGCGAATCTCCGATGTATTTTGAAACATTTTTATCTGATACAAATCATAAGCCTGGAATATCTACTAAAATAATTGAGAAATCAGGTGTTGTCAATCCTTCACATTCAAATTCTTTCACTGTTAAGTTGACTGCTAACAAAAAAGTTGATTTTGAAGAAGCTCTAACAATTAAGGTGTGAATTTATATAAGCAGTTTTTTTAATATTCAATAGTAGTTTGAGGTTATTAATTTATGTTCTCAATAAGTTTGTGTTGTATATGTTATATCTTATATAATTTATGTGAAATTAAGGCTCGAATATAATAAGGTTATAATAGTTACTTACCATTGTACTTTACTGTTACTGTATATAAACCAGGAAACCTCAGCAGTATATTCTACACCTCAATCGTGATAAAAAAAATCCTATTAACTCTCTGAGAGTTAAATTACTAATAGTTAATAACTATTTTGTAGAAAATTTAACTTTAAATTATTGTATTCTGTTTCATAAATCCTGAATTTTTTACACATTAAATTCCTGCTATATCTTCAAAAAATAATGTTCCACAAAGTCTGATTATACCATTGAAGAGGTGAAAAATGTCTTAATGGCTATGAATATCAATGATTATTTTTCTTGAAAAATTAGGTATAAAAATCTAGTTTGACATACTTAACAAGTCGCATGAATGGATATACCTTAATTTTTTTTTTTACAGCATGTAGACTTTTCCAAGAGTCGTTAATCTTCAAGCAACACTTCTACAATTATTCAGTTTATATTCAATTTTTATTGAACTGGGACAAAAATGAAATATTTATGTATTTTTCTGTTTTCTTAATCTTTAACAGTGAACAGAAATAAAAGAAAAAAAATCAATATAAATATCATCATCTCAATAATTTTTTTCTGTTTTATTTTTTCTCATTTAAAGTTTTGGAGGAGTATGAGTGAAAGGTAGTAGTTTTTAAACCATTAGGATAATATTTTGACTTGAAACCAAAACAGATCTTTATTTCCCTTATATAGTCTTACATTCTAGAATTTCATGGAACGGTTACAGTTGTGTATTTGAATATTACCTCATGTTTGGAATGTTCTACGCTTTTCTGGGTGGGCCTGTATGTACTATAAATAAGAAGCAATCGACTAGATTCTTAGTCTTTCGTTGAACTGCAAAGCATACACTTATTTTTGAGTCACTGTTCTGATCTGACAGTGCAAGTTATTGTTTTGTAATAAATTTGAGCTTTGATAATTTCTTTGACATGTTTTATTATAATTATAATTAATAAAATTATTTAAACCTCATATGTGTTAAAATGTATTAATGTTAAAACAGTGTGGTTTGTTAGCAATTTGATCTGTTGTGTTCTTTCATCATTATCCAAAATCTGTTAATATAATTTAAATAACTCTTCTCTTTATATCTTATTTTAATTTTCCTAATAAAAATAAATAAATAAGAAAATACTTTATATTGTTTTGTACAAATTTAACTGATTCAATAAATGTATTATTTATAGATCTGTAAGGGACCAAATTTTGTTATCAAGCTAACTGGAACTGCTGCAGAACCTGTTTATGAATTCAGCCCAAAATCAATCAATTTTGGAATTTGTTTAATCGATGAAAAAAATGTTGGAAAATATCATGGAGTCCTTGAATTTTCAAATTTGGATACTGAAGCTGTATTGTTAGTGTTTTATTCTTTTTTCTTACTTTTGATTAAGATAATTTTTAGAGAGAAAACTGAAACACTTAGAATGCTTAGAAACGCCTAGGATGCTTAGTCTGGTCTGATGCTGTTTTTTATGTGGACTTAAATTATAAAATTCACCTAAAATTTTTCATTCTTCTATGCTAACTATACCAAAGATAGTTTGGCATTAAAGATAACAAAGGTTAAATTGTTCAAGGATCTTTAAAATTCTTTATAATTAGAGAAATTATATTTAAGTGTGTGTTAAACTTCATAAAATGGGCACCGTAAATAAAAATACCACATCCTTATGAATTGTTCTCTCGAATATCTTAATGCTTTAAAAGTTACTGCTTTGATAACAGTTTCTAAATGTTTAATGATGTACTTTGGTGTTGTTGTTTTTTCAGACTAGAGAAATTAGAACATCCTGAGGGTTTTATTCTGGATTTTTCATCTTTAATTATTGAACCAAGAGCTGTTCATAAAATACTAATTATATTTAATCCTTCAGCTTGCAAAATATATTCAGGAAAAATACACTTCTTGGTAAATGGGTTTTACAAACATGAAATTGAAGTTATGGGGGAAGGAGAAAGTTTTAAAGTAAGTGTCGAGTTTTTTAAAAATGTGTAAATATTCATATTAATTATTATTGTTTTAAAAATTGAAAATGATGAAGTATTTATTAAGAAATAAATTTAAAGATTTAGAAAATGCAAAATAAGTTTTATACATCAGCTTTAAAGAAAATTTTTATCTATACTGCTTTATAAAGTGGTTAAGTGTATTAGTTCGTTGCCTCTTATCTCAGAAAATACTGCTCAGATTTAAAAAAAATTTAGTATTAGATAGACCGTATGCTCACCTATGCTTTAGGCTGTAAAATATTAGGCAATAACCAAAATGAATAGAGAATTAAAGTCAATCATACACATCAATTAGTGTGGTAAAATTGGCCTATTTTTAACCCATTAAAGAGAGTTAACTGCACGAACTTTTAGCAGTTATTAAAATCAAATGGTTCTATACTTTTTTTGTCAGTGCTTATTGGCTGGAACAGCTGATTTATTGAAATGTGGGCATTTATTTATTTATGGTTGCTGAACATTGCTACAACTATAAAGGGTTACCTCTCAGCCCCACTCTTTTCACATTTACATGACAACAGTCAGGTACAAGAAGTGTGGAAATATTCAATGGTATTATTCTGAAGCAGTTGGAAGCAATAATCTATTGGCATTCTCGATGGTTATGGGAAACTTCAAGTTCTATATTTGTGCATTTGTTTGTTAGTAAAATACATAGCACATCATGAGTGCAGTTTTAATTTTTTAATGATCAAATGGTGACCCACTGTGATCATATACAGAAGTGTTAAGTTTTACTTGCCCACACAATTCAGATGCTTCTCAATAAGAGATAAATTTAGAATTAAAACATGGTACCTTATTCGTTTTTAGACTGAGACACGTAGTGTTGATATTTTACCATTCGACCACTATCAAATTTGTAGGATTTAAATGAAAGCTAATAGTTTTGTTAATCATTGGTCTTTAGTTGGCTCTCCATGAAAGAGAAAGCATCATATTAGACTTTGGATTGTTAAAAGCAAGAGAAATTTCTTCTCAAGAAATTGCTATTATAAATCATTCAAGAGTTCCTGTAAATTTTTCAATGAAGTTATCACAAGATAAGAAAGGTAGGATTAAAGTAATCTCATAGCAATGATTTTATTTATAATTATAAATATTATGTTTATAAATATATGAATATTTTTGGTTAGACAAATTATATGAAATAATTATATTTTAGATTCATTTCCTTTGACAATTGATGTTTTGGACAGAAATCTACATCTCCTTCCTGAAGAGATTAAACTTGTTAAAGTTAACATTTATGCTGAGAAAAGAATTCAAAACTTTACTTGTAATGTGAGTACATTCAAGATGATAATTATTCATACCTCTTATCTAAAATTAAAATGATAAGTGCAGTTAGATTTAAAAGTATTTCTACCCTATTATTGTTATTTATTTTTTTTAATTTTGTCTTTATGGTTTTTTTCTTTTTTAAACACATTCACTTCAGCATTGATGGGTTTGAAATTAATGAGTCATTGGATTAAAAAATAATTAATACTAACTTATAACTGGATATATTATGTGAGTCAAAATTTAGGCAAAAGTGTTCTTACACGGGTTTATATCTAATCTAAAACATTTTTTGATGAACATTGTAACTGGTATACATATTATCCTTCATGTTGTACAAGTAGCTAAAATTTGTATAAATGAATGGAAACAAATTATGGCATGCCAACGGATTGTGCGGAAAATTGGAAAAAAATTGCATGGTCCCAGTCATCTCTAAGTGACCTAGTAATGATTTGTATTTTTAATTCAGAAACAGGTTAACCTAGAAAAATAAGTTCACTTGTTTATATATATAAACATATATATAAATAAGGGTGTTGTTTTAAACATGGACAAATGTTTAAAAAAATAACAAACTTTTAGGCATAAGTGACCAAAATAAAATATAAATATATATTTATATCTTTATTAACAGGTATTGTTCATTCCTATAAAAATGTAAGATATAAATTTTAACTATTTGATGGAGCTGTGTAGGGAGCGATAGGTGGTGCCTTCGGGTTCTAACTGTTAGAATAGTGTAGAAAAAGAAATGCTGACCTGGTAATGGGAAATAAATAATCTCTACTGTTGAATGTACAGGTAAGCCCCCTGCGGTTGTATGTCTGCTGCTGGTGTGGGATCTCTTGAATTTTAACTTTTAACTTGTTCAGTGTGGGGCCCCCCAACCTTTTCTCCTCTCCTGAGCTATGCACTTCTCATAAAATCAATCGGTTTGGCCGGGTCGACTTTTTTAGTCCTTTTGAATAAAACTAGTATATTGATCTGTGTGATATAAAAATTGATCTAATGAAGCATTTTTATGCCCAAAAACGTATATTATGAGCTATTGATGGGTTGCACACTGTGTTAAGTAGATTTAGCAAGTACTTGATGTTGACAGAGAAGGGTGATCCAACATGGGGTTGATTTCGGTAGGATATGACATTACTATGGCCTGGTTATGTGAGTTTTCCTTTTCTCCATTTTTCCTTGTTATTTTTTGGTAGATAGGTCTCTTGTTTCATTTTTTTCGTGTTGATGGTGCTGTGATCTGTCCTTAACAAGCTAATGGCCAACCACCGACCAGGAAGTCCAGGTTTCACTATTTTATTTAAATGTTTGCAGGAATGAAATCCTGGTATACCATCTGATTCATCTGAGTCTCTAGAGAATATTCCTTAGCCAATTAATTTTTAAAGATTTTGATAAAATGAGATCTATTTTTGTATGAGGAATCTTGTGAACCCACTGGTGGATCATGAAATTTTTGAATACTTCTAAAGAAAACATTTCTAATTAGTGCTGAAACTTAATGTTATTAAGCACTACATAAACTTATAATATACATTAGGAAAGGAATATTATAATTTTTAGCTGGCAATGATTCCATCAGATGCTAAATATGATCAAAATTTAAATTCAACATTTAATCGATCAACTCATAGTTATTGAGGTTCTTTTAACTATTTTTTAACTGTAAAATGTTTTTATAATCATCTAGCACACCTACTATTATAAAAAGCTAGGTTATCAAATATTTATTTACAAATTGTTATTTTTATTCTCTTATTATTTAATTTATATTCATTAGTGTTTTGGTTATTTTTTTTTAATATCCTTTAAATTCGAGTATCTAATGTTTATATTCCATCTTTTTAACTATTTTTTCTTCTGTTATTTCATTTATATTTCCTTTAATAATTTTGTTCAGATAATGTATGAAGGTTATGGAATAGAAGAAATTCTCTTCATTGTGAAAGGAACTGTGCTTGGTTATAAATTTGAACTTGATCAAAAAAGTATTCTTTTTGAGTCTGCTGCTGTAGGATGTGTAAATACAAAACAAGTTGCTTTGATCAACAGTGGAGATATTGGATCAAGGTAAGTAATTAGCTCTATGTGTATAGAATGTACATTAATTTTTTATAAGAATTATTGGAAAAGATTGCAATCCAGGACATTAAAGATCCCTGTAAATTGAAGTAATTCCCTGAAAGGATCGTAGATGCTGCTCCTATAATCACCCCAAGCTGATCATGATCTGATTGCTGATTGCTTGATCATGATGGAGTTGCTGTTCATGGCTCTGATTGCCAATTTGATATAAAAAATTATTGTTTTAGATTTAATAAATTCTTGAAGAAAAGACATCTGTGGTTACGTCAATGATAACGATGGTCATATTAATAACTTACCATACGACTTTTAGGATCGCTGTGAAATTGAAAAAGATGCCATTTCCTTTTTATAATTCATCCTGATGTAAATGGTCCATTAATTTATCTAAAATTTACTTTTCGCATTGTTCAAATTGTGGGATACCGTTATTGGTCATAGCTGAGCTCCACACCTTTCTATCAGCCCTCCCTCCTTCCTGTGAACCTCAGCCTCCTCCCATCCAAGTGGATGTGAGTCGTCCTTGTTTAAAATCTCAAAATGCCTACCAATACAGTCCATTTAAAGTTTAATTTTCTCGAAAAGAATTTTGCTGTTTAAAATATAATGTATAAACCATTTCACAAATGTTTCTAAAACATATTATGTTATTGAATGTTGCAGGTTTAAACTACAGACTCGGTTTGTATCAGACGTCTTTGCAATAAAACCTATGGAAGGTTATTGTCCTCCTAGTTCAAGAACTGTCATCGACATTAGCTTCATGTCAAATTTCATCACTAAATATTATAATAATACGGTGAGATAATCTTTATTCTTGGTCATATGTATTCTTTTCATCATATAATAATTCATAATATAGTAATTCTGATAAAAATATCAAAACATGGCTTGTATTCTTAATTATTTTTAGAAGAAAATTAATGTTTTTTAATTTACATTGCTAGAGTTAGGTTTAGGAAAAAATAATGAATAATAGCAAAATGAAAATAAAAGAATAATGATCAATGGTATCTACTTTGTATACTTCATTGTTTTATGCCATCAAGAGAGATAAATTAATGTATGATAAATTAATATATATATATGAATAATTTTTTTTTTTTGGGGGGGGGGTCGGGATCGCCGAGTGGACAAAGGCGCTTGCAATAGGTAATCAAAGTTAAGTAACGTCGAGCGTGTTTAGTACTTGGATAGGTGACCGCTCCATTCGGGTGACCACCCGCCAATGAACGCCACGCAATCCAAGCCTACCTCCACCCACAGGTATGCGAGGCCCGTCAGCCTACTGGAGGCGACTCACACCAACCGGGCATAGTAATGATGTACCTTCCCCGTGTATCCCATCGAGAATCGTGGTGTGTTATGTGATCGAGAGTGTGGTGTGTGGTGTGTTTTCCAGGATATCAGTAACCGCCCGGAGGTTTGGTACAATGACGGTATGCTTCATGGTAAGAAATATAGGTCCTCTGGGCTACCATAATCCTTGGACCTAGACCAGTTTGTCACTGTCCTTGATCCCGAGAGAGCTGACGCCATCGGTGGGAAGGACACTGCCAAATTGGCCCCAATGGGATTATGAAGCTAAGGACTGTCAGCCGCTGCACCATGATGACCATGCTTGCAGCAACGTGAGGTTTGGGCTACCCCCTCCAGGCGGCCTGTGCTCCCGCAAGCAACACAAATGTCTGTAAGAAGACTACACTGCGTGGCCAAAGGTCTCTAATGCCTAATGCGACAACAGAAGAAGAAGAAGATTTGAATAATTTTTGGCCATGTTTACATTTTTTTTTGTTTTTGAAAAATCACTATACTGCACCTGAATTATTTATATAGTATGTTTCAGTTTATGATTATATATGTGGACCTGAAAATAAAAGGGGTGGAAGGGCCACAGAGCTCTCTTCCAAACGGTGCCAAATCCTTCCTCTTCACTGGGTTACCCACAATAATGATTAAATTAGTATAAATAATTTAAAAATTGACGAAAGTCAAGAGATGCCCAAAATTGGACAAAAATTGTCCACCTCCCATAAATACTCGCAAAACTTGCGAGATCATGGGATTGGTGTCAGTGAAGAGGAAGGATTAGGCACCGTTTTGGAAGCGAGCTCCGTGGTGCAATGGTTAGCCTACCGCGCATGTCACGCAGAATACCCAGGTTCAATTCCCGGCGGAGCCAAATCTTATCTCTTCAAAAATAAATTATTTAAAAATTAATTGTTTTATTTGTTTATTCTAAAATTTTAATCAGGTCTTTGAATTTCAATATCAGTTCTAACTTTTTTAGGCATTGTTGGACCTATTGTAGATATATAAAATAAGGTAGGGTTAGTTGCACCATTTATATAACCAGAACGGCTAGAATGATTTTTATGATCTTTGATTTTTTGGATTCTTTTCTGCTCTGAATAGCGGAATAAATATGAAAACATCCGAAAATGAGAGGGAGGGGGTAATTATTAACTTTTTACCAGATTTGAAGAAATTTGAAATTTGTTCAAATATTTGTCTCATTTTATCTCATTTTGTTCTTGGGTGTTATAGTAGTAGGTGGTTAATTCCACAGGAATGTAATCATGATCATGGATAGGTTTTGTTTAGGGGGTAGAGGAATAATTATTAATTTTCCGTTCGGTTTACCTGTTTTCAATAAATACCAAGACACTGGTTTTTATGATCTCTTTACTAATCAAAAGTAAGGTCGCGGGTTCGCGCCCCGTGGTGGCCCTAGGATTTTTTAAAGGGAGTAAAAAATCCTTTGCTATGCCGTCCCTCGGATAGGACGTAAAATGTAGGTCCTGAGCCTGTACGATGTCAGGTACTCGTTAAAGATCCCTATCCTAATAGGCAAAATTTAGATCCTTGGATCTAAAATCCTTGGATAGGCAAAATTTAGGACTTCCACTATAGCATCGTCCAATTAGCCTTAGTACCATAAATATGGACGTTAAACAAACAAACTAATCAAAAATTAAATCACTTTTAATTCTAGTCCGCATCTTAATCGATTTTTTTAAAAATGTCGATTGGACCCCCTGTATTTTAAGTTTCACATATTAGCAGTGTTACCATTTTTCATTTTTTTTTTCCTCTCTCCCAGGCATAAGGATAAAACTAATAAAGAAAAGTTCCCCTATAAGAGAACATAGCATAAGAGTTAGCACAGCATAAGAAAATTTGATAAAAGCAATAGATTTATTGATCTGAGGTTATTATACTTGTTGTAAAATTTATTATTTATTGGGTTGTTTTATATTTAATATCTGTTCTTATTAATTCAGAAATTCAGTGTGGGACTGGTGATGAGTAATTATTAATCTTATCTTTTTTGGTAATATTTACTATCACCCCAATTTATCGCTCATTGTTTAGTTTGTCTGCTATCAATGGAAGCAAAAATTTTCGAGTAATTTTTTTTTTCTAATTGACTGTAGGGCAAGTTGTTAGAAACATTCCTGGGGTATTGTAAGGAATGGACCATTTTCCAGTGGTTTGAACTGGGACAAATGCAAAAACCAAATTTGAAGCCAACAAAATTATTGTTTTTTTGTGGGGTAGTCAATTGCAGAAATAATACATTTTTTCTTTTTACCCAGAGGTGAAACCATCCATATTGTATTGCAATGTTATTGACATAAAGCATAAAAAACTTGCATTGGTTTACTTATTGGTTTTTCTTTAATAACTAATTAAGTATACTTATAAATTAGGAAGGGAACTCTACTTACTGTTGAACGACAATACCAGACCTCATGTTTCTTTGAGTCACGACCTGACGAAGAAACTAAAGAAGCTGTGTTATAAAGCCCTTCTACACTCAGGCTTATCTACAATAGATTTCGTGTTTAGAAATTTGGGCAACTTTCTTTAGGGTAAAATTTTGTTCAGATAAAAAACACATTTTCTGTTTTTATTTATTCACAAGCCCCTGCATTTTACAGTCTGTGAATGAATTGAAAAGTTGAAAACATATGAAAAAGTAGGATATTAGAGAAAATAAAATAAAAATGGGTAGTTAGGTAAATAAAATATAAGAAAATGGGCATTTAGAATAAGTATTTATTAAATAACCTCTCCCATAAAAATGGACATTTCACTTGAAAAGACTCAATATAATATATTTGGAATAAATTATAAAGGAAGCTAAGTAAATATGAAATATATCTATTATTTTCAGCTTTTATTCCTGATTGAAAATTATGAACCTCTCTCATTAAATCTAAATGGAATAGGAGCAAAATTGCCTCCTCCAATAGAAATGATTAAGTTACGAACTCACGTTCGTTCCAGAACTGCTCATTATGTTGATTTGATTAACAGGTATTATTTGCAAACTTTTTATTTTAATCTAATTTTATATATATAATCATAATAAAGAAAAAAAAATGGCTGCCTAAACTGGCTGGGTCTAAACTTGTGTGCTTTCCATCATTTTTCCTCATAACTTTTATAATGGCATGTGCTCTTAAATTCTAAAAATTTTATTGAAGCGTATGCCTCACATTCCTTTCACCGGGTGCCTTGCTGAAAATGCAAGTTGTTTGAAAAGGGCATTAGTATGGACACAGCGTTAGATCAAGGAATATATAAGGAATAGTCTTAAACATATACATATTTTCTTTTAAAAGGAATATCACTATATGTTATAAAATCAGTAACTGAAGCATTACCAAACATAGTTCAGACTTTGACCAATATTCCTTTGTATTTATAGTTAACTACTTACTCTACTCTAGCAACTTCCGACATTGCATGGCTCTGACCAACTCAAATATTTCTTCTGCTATAATTTCCAGAAACTTATGAAACACAATTTTGGGTTATACTAAAAGTTATTGAATTATTTTCAATTTTCTTTAAGTTATATCTATTATAATTTATGCATAATCAAACATGATTAAAAATTACGAAACATTACTTTTTTTTTTAAAGTGATTTAAGCAGATCTGATATAAATATATTAATGATTTAAATATGGATAAACCTACTCCTTTTCTGTTTACAATAAATTACAATAAATGTAACAATTCTTATTTAGAGTTTATAGATCTCTTTTAGGGTAGGAGCTCCTGATATATTTTAATGTTAATTTCTATGTGTTTAGGACTTATGAAGAAATGACTGTATATCCAGTGATCATCGGGGAATATTTTTCGACAGAAGAATTTATCAAAATACCAGCTAACAGTCATATTGACTGTAAAGTTTATTATCATCCCCTAACTCAGACGACAACTAAATATCACTTGGTAAAATTTAATATTGCGTATAAAAAATATTTCATCACTTTTCAATCTGGCAAATGAAAGCTTTTAATTTTTGCTTGCAGAAATCCCTCACTCCTTTCAACAACTATATGTCTTATAAAAACTGGTTTTTGAAGAGAGTGAATCTAAAGCTTAAAAAAATTGGAATAAAACTGTTCAGAATAGATATTAGTAGTAATAATAAGCCTCCAGTTACCATGCAGAAGATAGTTATACATAGTAACTGACTCTTTTTTTTTCCCTCTATATGTTGAAGAATAAATTCAAAGTTTTTGTTATTTCAATAGTTCATATTTATTTAAGACATTCTTGTTAAAAATTTCACAGGTCTTGGTTGGATTGAGTTAAAGATCTGGCGATCTTACAAGGATTATAATACTTTTTCAGTTCATTCAGAAAAAATTATCTGAAAATGACAAATCTTTGTGATATGATACTAAAAGTAGAGAGCAAAATTTACTTTCTTAAAAAAATTAAAATCTGAAAAGAATCTATATCAATTTTTTTAACATCATGTAATTATGTCTATCCTTTTGATTATGGTTGATTTGTAATGGATTTTTTATAAAAAATCGACTTACAAATATTTGAATATTGACTGAGATATCAAATAATTGTCAAATCTATATCAAAAAGATAATTTATGTTTGGATACATGTTTAAGCTCACACTTTTGATGTGATTGATATATACGGGAGGGTTTGATTTAATACAGGTCTAAGTCAATTCTGCTTTCCATAAATGTTTTGTTTATATGTTGATTTACTTATGTGATACCCACGTATCCTTTTTATATCATCTACATTTTGAAATATTTTTTTTATAAATGAGGAAGCAAATGGTTAGAAATAATCGCATGTTATCCTTAAGTTTTCTATTTAGATGTACAATAATAAATAAATTTCTGACAAAATTATCAAGATGCATGAGAAATATATTAGCTGGTGGTAATAGAATTAATAAAATAGAATAAAAAAAATCTCTGGGAATTGAAATGAATTTTTATCTATTAAGTAAATAAAATAGTTTATTGAGTACAGTCATTTTAAGGAGGTGAAATAATCTTTATAAAAATATTTTATTCTATTTTATATTATCTATATGATTGATATATACGGGAGGGTCTGATTTAATAATTCAATTCTGCTTTCCATAAATGTTTTGATTATGCGATATGTTGATTTACTTATGTGATACCCACGTATCCTTTTTATATTATCTATATTTTGTTTGTTTAATGCTTTTATTTATTTTTTCTAAAATGTCACTACAGTCCTGAATCATTGTGGTCCTGCCCAGCCATAATAATGTCCAGTATGATCTTGGTCATCATCACAATCATTGACAAAGAAATGGCAGGTCGTAAAAAGTTGTGAATTGAAGACCCCTCTATGGGTTTCAGTGATATAAAATGGATGAATGCAAATTTAAAGATTGATATTCATTAAAACGTTAGGTGCAGCATTGGTCCCCGGGGTCCGATACCTGAACTGAACAGGATAACCCTAAAATACGCCGCCGCACCGAACGTGTTAAGTAATATTACATTGTTATTTAGATCTTGTAGAATAAAAAAATTGTTTTTTTTTTTACATTTTATATCTAATAAAACAAGCTTAATTTTTAAAAATTGTAAGGAATAGAAAAATAAAGTTTGACCAAAAGGTGATGAGTTATAAAAACCTATTTTGTAATGTTTAGGGACATTTTTTTTGTGGATTTCCAAATGGCGAATTGATGTTTTATCAATTGGTCGGTGAGGCAAAGGCTGCTCTTCCGCAGGAACTGCATTGGGAATGTAAAGCTAGAAAACAATTTGTAGGAAAAATACCTTTGAATAATTGGTCTAATAATACAGCTGAAAAGTAAGCCTTTTAATTTTTTTTATTTTTTATTCTCGTTAAAATCACTGGACAGGGTGATGAAACTTTTTATGAAATATTGTTTTTATAAATAAGGAAGCAAATAGTTAGAAATAAGCACATGTTATCCTTAAGTTTTCTATTTAGATGTTCAAAAATAAATAAATTTCTGACAAAATTATCAAGATGCATGAGAAATATATTAGCTGGTCGTAATAGAATTTATAAAATAGAATAAAAAAAATCTCTGGGAATTGAAATTAATTTTTATCTAATAGGTAATTAAAATAGTTTATTGAGTACAGTCATTTTAAGGAGATGAAATAATCTTTATAAAAATATTTTATTCTATTTTGAGCTCAATACTTGCTTCTTCTTTTTTTTTTTATAAGGCTTTTTTTTTCACTTTTAGTATTTAATCCACACCTATTAATTACATCCAATTATATAAGGCATTATTTTTCATTTTTTCACAATAGGTATATTTTAAAAATAAGGAAAGTCCCTCAAAAATTATTGAATAACAATTTTATGGGTTAAATATGGGTAATTTTCATAGAAAGAGTCAATGACAGTTATTTTTTATAAAAACATTCAGAGTAATCATTTGAATTTCAAAAGTAATTTGTCTTAACCACAACTCAGCTGCATGATTATTTCTTGAACAGCCATCAATCGACCAAATATCATCCTTGTAGGAATGAAGACTTTGGTGAAGGAATGAGAAGACCAAGTATATTAGTTAATTTTCTTTGTTAAGCTCTGTACTTAATAATGTATATAAAAAAAAGTTGAAAAAGGTTCAGATAAATATACTTTTGTAATGCCCAGAGAGATCCTATGTAATACTCTCACTAATAAAGGTAATCTGATGCTTCTATTTTCATAAATGAAGAAAATTTTTTTTAGTCATTAAATCAAAAGTTATTATAGAATTTAGGTCACTGAAGTGCAAATAGTTGAAATAAAAATAAGGATTTATTTAAAGACTGTTTATTCTTCCTATATTGTTTCATTTGTATAAATATCTGACAATAAAATTCTTTGTCTAGTTTTATGGTGGAAATAAGATCTGTAAAACTAACCGTACCAGCCTTCTATAAAATAACCTCTCATGATATAATATCTGTACCGCCAAAGGATACAAGGAACTGCATTATTAATTTAATTTGTTATAAAGAAACTGCAATGAGTTTTAAGGTAAGAAATATTTTTTATTTGCAAATTATGAAAATTGCATTTACAGTAGTATTGGTCTAGGTGTGCGTATATATGAAGTTTTATGATATAAAGTCCTACATGAATAGACTATAACTGTACGCGGCCCATTGTTTTTGCAAAAATGCTCTGTAAAGTCATTTTTGGTGCTTCATGCAGGTGTTTTGCTTTGCCTAATGCATCTCAATAGGATTTCCCTTAATTTCAAACGCAAACGCCCCTTGCCCCAACACTGATAAAAAAATAATAAGAAAAAGGTAGCTAATTAAGCTGATAGTGTGATAAAACAGTAATGATAGTGTAATAAAACAGGCAAAAATGCATAGAAATGGAGAATATTATATAAGTGTAGTTATCGGCGAGTTAATATAAGGGCGGAAAGGATAAAAAACAGAGGGATTGTTTTGAACCTGGTCATGTTCTCATCATGTTAAGGAAATAGAATCCTATAATCCATATTTTAATGTAGGTAGAGCCAAGACATAGGCAGCTGTAACCTATAAAATTTAGACTTAAGGTCTAAAAGACAATTAAAAAAAAACTTCTTCCAGGTGTTTTTTACAAATGTCACTTCAAAAGAATATCTTCACTACAAAGTTAATGTTAAATTTGCTCCACCAGAAGTTCAGACCATTACATTAGCAACTTCTGTCCATGAGCCTACATTCCACAGACTTTGCTTGACTAATCCGATGGATAAAATAAGCTTATTTACGTTTAAATCTCCGCACCGTGATATAGAACCCACGAAGAAATCTATACAAGTGTGGCCCCGTCGCAAAGTAAGTTGTATATATCTACCAAGAAATTATGACAGAAAAATTCAAATATGATCATAAATGCTCATTTTTATTTTTATTATTCTGTTTTTTTTTTTTTTTAGAAATACCTTACCTTGAGATATACTCCTACTCATAGTGGAATGTCAGAGATAATGATTCAAATAAATAATTATTTGTTGGGACCAACGGTCTACAAATTAGAGATTTCAGCTATTGATCCTAGCGCTGAAAAGCTTTTAGAAGTACAAGCACCTCTTGGATCTACTAAATTATTTTCTTTACCAGTGAAAAATCCCTACCAAAAAGTTGTCACCTTTTTTTTTCAAGTAAGTGGTTTTTGGTTAGGGCACATGTTAAAATATTGCAAGTCCCTTTAGAGAACTTTCTTTTTCATTTTTTTATCATATATATTATTTCTCAAAGCCTATTTTTTTGCCGGTACGCCATAATTTCTTTAATAATTCATCAAATTTCATGAATGAGGCATCATTTTAAAGCTTTCCATAACCGCTACACAGGAAAAATATACAAATCACTCACTTTGCCTTGGGTTGCGAGTTATAAGCGCGACTTGGTAATACAGGATTGGTAGTAGAGGTTTCTAAATGGTGTCAATCTTTTCAGGTTTCCATGGAGAACATTTTCGGTCACATACATTTTTTTATTAAACCCTTCATTTGCGAGTTGCAAGCAAAAAACTGAAATTCTCAGCAAATTTTCAAAATGGTCGCAGGGCTTTTTCGATGGTGTCATTTTTTTTTAGTTTGTCAAGGCGAACATTATGGCTATATACACTTTTCCGTTGGCGCTGTCGTTTGCGAGTTACAAACAAAAACATGCGATTTCATTCAATAGAATCAGCGGATTTGCTTTCCGCGAAACCAATATTTGTATTTAAGTATGTATTGTTTTCCAGGGTGCGCTCTTTCAGTGACATCTATGTCTGTGTAAAAAAACCCACTAACAAACAATCACAGATGACTATATCGGAACTTCAAACATAGTATTACAGAGGTCCCGTAAACACGTAAATACTATTCATATACCTTAAACTTATGTTTCAAAAAATAAATCTACAATTTAAACACATCTATTCTTTACTTCAACCCTCAGCTATACCCTTGACGCCCTAAGTACGCACTATAGAATACTAAATATATGGTATGTACTTCATAAGTGGGATTTAAGTAGGTTAGAGTGTGAATGCTTCGCACAGATCAGCTAGTTTTATTTTATTATATTTTCAATTTACTAGATTCAAATGAAAAATTCATGATTTTATAAAATAGCTTTTTTTTTTTTTTGTAATACTTAATCTGAGGTCTTTTTATAAAATTAGATAAACTCACAAGGTTTGTAGTTACTCGCTTTGCTATTATAATTAGTATAAGCTATTGAGGGATACAAAGGGAGTGAATTTTAAATTCTTATTTCTCATTTACTCTAATTATATATTAAATTCAGTTTAATTATACAACATAATAACACATGTCTTGTAGACTGATTCAAGAGATCTCTCTACAAAAAAGTCAAGTTTTTTTGTTGGGCCTGGTAAGAAGATAATGTTTGAAGTGAAGTATGAACCTACTTACCTTGGTAATAATGTGATGACAATACTTCTCTCCACTAATGGCTATGGAAATTTTTTGTAAGTCTTTAGTTATTTAATAAAATTATTAATTTAAACTGTTATTTTTCATTATTACCATGTGCCTAAATTGAAGTAATACGTTAAAATTTACAATAACATTGATATGATATTTCATATAGAAGCATGGCGTGAGGTTAATTTTTTTTGCAAAACTGTGTAAAGCACAAGGCCAGTTGGTCAATATTCTCAATCAGGTTAGGATAGGTGTCTGATGTATTATAATATTTCAGTGTAAAAATTTTTAAGGCTGGGAGTGTTTTTTTTCCTTATGCAGATGTTTAATAGTCTTTTGTATTGTTGGTGATATCCTGAGCAATTAATATATCTAATATGTTTTATAAAGCTTATTGTGTGATTGTTATTGTTGGTTAACTCAGTCCTTAGAATGTCTTGGCTCATTAGTATATTTGATACTTTTTTGGAAACCCATTTCCATGGGACGGATTGACTCAGTACCATTGTCAGACGGTAGATTTGAAATCTGTTTGTATAACCAATAACTCAATGTTTTTTCTTAGCTTTTTTTCTTTTTTTTTTCTGAATGTTATGATTTTAATAGTCAGTACAGGTCTTTGAGAGATGTATGTTTAGTTGTATTAATAATTTTTTTCTTCTTTTGTGTAGAATCTAAAGCAGAGTGGTGTTAGTTTTTCTATGTTCATCCCTTATGTATATCATTTCATATATATTTGAATATGCTTAATATTAGGGATAAAAAATAGAAAAACAAAAAATAGAGGGGTAGGTGGTCCCTAAAAACTAATTCAAATGTAAATTTTAACTTGAAAATTTGATATATTTTAGTGTATTATTGCTAAAGTATTTTATACAAAAACATTATATAACATCTTATAAAGAATAGATGAGGAGGAATAAAATGATACAAGATGTATCAATGTCGAATGAAATATGGTGGAGTTATGAGCAATAACCAGATGGGTCTCGAAACGAAAGTTCAGCTTGTCTCAAATTACTCTTAATTAGCTTGTCTCAAATCACTCCCAACACAAATGCTTCATTGCCTGGGCTAACAATTAAACTTAAAGAAATATTGAGTGAATGAATGTAAAATGCTTTGTGAGAAACATGAAATTTCTTATGGGTTTCTACATAGCCTGAGGGATTGAGAACTAATGTGATTCAAATGGGTCAAAATAATAAATAATTACAAATTTCTTATTTTATTACAATAACCACAATCATAATTTACATACACACATTACATTTCTATCTTTCTTTAAAATGTAGAATAGTTTTAGCTTTTATTGTGGCAATGGTTATATAATTAGTTTTTATTTATTTTTTAATGTTAAAGTTGAGTAAAACAATTGATTAACCATCACTCGTTTTTCCACTAGTTTCTGTAAAACATCATTAAAGTGTAACTAAAAAAAAATTTTTTTAACATTCAATGTGATTTTTGTATGTGAAATAACAAAAAGTAGACAAATTCATGTGGACTAAAGTAATGCAAAGTTCTAATCATTTAATAACAATGCAACAGAAATACTACAGTGCAGAAGGCTTATGTTCAAAAGACATAAAAGATGACAAATTATTTTCAAGCTATCATCACTTATATAATCACTTGTTAATCGTAATTTAAAACTTATATATTAAATACTGTACGTACCATAAAATTATTACATATCAATCAAGAACATTGGCAGAGGTCAATTTTCTTTTGCTCTTGATTTTTTTACTTTAAATCATTTTTAGCCATTTAATAAAAATTTTAAGAAATTTAAAACATATTTTATTTATGAAGATGAAATGTTAGGGGGTATGGCCAAAATAAATAGCACTTATATATAAGAATCACATATTTTATTTTTGCCAGCGTTTCAACCCGAATTTCAGGTCCTCATCAGGGCTCTTTGTCTGATGGTATCAATCACTTAATGTGGGTTTTGTGTCAAAATGTTGGCAAAAATAAAATATGTGATTCTTACAAATCAGTGCTGTTTATTTTGAACGGTCGGGGATGCAATGACTCTTCATTATATCTACAGCCAACCATCTTCCACCGTCATATTTTATTTATGTTTAAACCAAAATTAGGGTCATTTGAATGTTTTTTTATAGGTTATGGTAGATTTCTAATGGTATTTCTGTTATCCGTCTATTCGGTCAACTGAAACGGTCAACTAGTCCCAGCCCTTACAGTGACAGTTAATCGAAGTTTTACTGAATGCTAAATTTATTTTATCACAACATTTCAGGTATTATGTTAAAGCTTTGTCCACTCCTCCTGAACCATCAGGACCCGTCATATTACCCACGGATACGGCATTTGAATTGGAATTTAAAAATGTTTTTTTCTCTTATCAAGAGTTTTTCCTCAAAATAAATAATGAAAGCTTCAAATTACTCCCAAAAAAATTGTGCCTAAAATCTAAAGAGGTAAATAAATTTTATTTATTCCTTCCTAATCCATTAGCAATAATTACTGAACTCCTAATTATAAAGAATTGGGATGGTATTCGCTTTTACTAATTTCCTAAATACCATAACAATTATATTCTCTGCATGCAGACAAATATTAGTCATATATATATATATTTAAATGAATATAGAATTACTAAAAATAATATAAATGCTTTAGACATTTATTTATTGATTATTGTCAGTACCACTCTTAGTGAGTGGTGCTAGCATAAATAAAGTACAATTAAGGTAAGGCCGACTGCATAATAAAGAGGCAATGAAAGTGAAAATATAGTATAGAGCTACGATTAAAGAAAACAGTACAACATAGTGAAGCAATGATACAAGCGATGATATATGTGTTCATCCTTGAACATTTGTTCGTTTCTTTTGTGCTTATTTCATTAAATATTTCAATAAGGTTATGAATGATCTTTATTTAATATGAAAATCTGATCCACTCCTATCGCTGTATTTATATGTACTAGCACAATGAATTTTCATTTTATTCAGTTGAGTTAATCAATGTGGATTGACACATACTCTAGCTCAACCTTAAATTTCCATTTATTAATTCATCAACAACAATATGTATGATCCTTATTAAATATGAACATCCGATCCCCTCTTGTTACTGGTTATATAGGTACTAACAAAATATTTTTTTTCTGTAATCTGGAATAACTTGGTGAGCTTTTTTGTATTTTTTATTTTGTTGGGGGAAAAAAATTTCTAAATAGAAAAAAAATGTTTTTTTCTAGATAATTGAGAATTGATGGTACTTATTTTTCACTTATAATTTAATTTAGTTATGCCTTATTTTAATATTATTTTTCATTGTATTTTGTATATAGGAGGTAAATTATTATTAAAGTAATGATTTCTTTAAAACAACTAATGTTCTCCACTCAAATAGCCTTATAAATAATGGTTATTTTATTTACTTACATTTTATTCCTGATGAAAGTTATTTACCTTTTTTTTTAGACGGGATTAATATCTATTCTTCTGCAACAAGCTTCTGATGATGAGGAAAATTGCCAAACAAAAGCTATACCTAAAAGGGGCAAGCTTACAGTTACCTGCGTACCTAACAGCATTCCGATAGAGTGGGTTTATTATCTCCAAGCTGCTGAATAAATCCTTTTAAACTGATTTGGTGTTGTTTTTTTTTTTTTTTTAATGAGCACCTCTGTCGATATACTATGTAATTTCCATTTCATTCAAATTGTTTTTTATTTTCACTTTTCTTAGTTTGTATTTACAGGATAATAGGAGTGATGTTATAACAGAAAAAAATCTGGTGCGTGCGCGCAACACCTCACTTTCACTTACCAACTTACTTTGATTAGAAATTAATGTGTTTTGTTAATTGCCACTTCTCAAAGTTATACATTTTTCCAGATTCATTTCTTATTTTCGTTTTATTTGCTCAAAAAAAAACACTAAGTTTTTACTTGTGATAATTCGGCAATGCAAGCATAATACTCTAAGTCGTCTGATTTTATAATTCTCTATGTACTTGTTGAATATTTAATTTAGTTCCCATGAAACAAATAATTTTCATTAAATGAACAGAACATCTTTAATTATAACACATTGGTTTGTCATTAAAGGCGTACGGCGCATGAGTGAGCTCAAGGTGTTTTATGAGTTGACGGAATATTTTTCTTTTTTTCTCCTGTATATGTTTACTTGATTTTTTTCTTATATCATATTTAGCCATTGCTTATTTTTAGGAGTAATGAGAGACTGTTAATTTTTCAATATAAACAAAAACAATGGTACTTTATAGGATAAAAAAAACAACAAACAAACAAAAAAGGGCTCTACCCAATTTAAGCCCCCTCAGAACATTTTAATGATGATAAAGCTTACCTGATATTAAAGAAAACCTAATTTTCATTAAACATGACGAATTTGATCAAAATCATTAAAGCCGTTTTTGAGATAATAGAAAAAAAGGTAGAAATTGGAAAAAAGTTATGAAATAAAGTGCCCCCTCCGTTTGACAAATTTTGATGAAATGATGGCTGTTCCATCTTTGGCATATACATACACCAAATACCCAGTTTGATCAAAATCGTTAAAACCATTTTTGAGTAAATAAAAAAACACACGTAAAAATGATACAAAATTTATTAAGTAAAGTCCCTCCTCCGGTTGATCAATCTGGATGAAATTTTTACAGTCATATCTCGGGCATATTAATACATCAAATACTTAGTTTAATAAAAATCGTTAGAGCCATTTTTGAGAAAATAGAAAAAAATGTAAAAATTTATTAAATCTTTGACCAATTTTGATGAAATTTTTGCTGTCACATCGCGGGCATTTACATACACTAAATAACCAATTTCAGGTTCGCATGGTTAATAGTTTTTGAGCTAGTCTGTTCACACGCACGCACGCACGCACGCACAAACACACACACACACACACACACACACACACACACACACACACACACACACACACACACGCACACACACACACACACACACACACACACACAGAACATTTCGCTGGACTTAGTTATTTCGACTAAGGGGACCGACCCCAAAACGTGTATTTTGCGTTGTTGCTTTGCGTTGAAAACCGGAAGTAGTATATTTCATATATAGGTAAGTGAAAGTAAAAACATGTTTGCATATCATCAGTGGTCTGCAACTAAATAAAAAATAAAATAAACAAGAAATCAGAAACGTAAAAAAAAATGATTAAATTTCGACATACATTAAAATTTTGCTGTGGTGGTGAGCAGGGGGGCAAATGGCAGGGGTAAAGGGGGGCAAATGGCAGGGGTAAAGGGGGGCTGAGGCGGAAGACGAGTGCGGGAGTCTTTCTACTCTCACGTGGGAACATCAGGCTACAGTGCCCCACTCACTGCCTGTTGTTCCCCGCTTGCCCAATCCCCTGCTGTCACCTTCTTGTGGTGCCCCCTGGGGAGTTGTTTACAACTCGCGAACGACAGAGGCGCTGGCACGGAACCAGTCCTCCTTAGGCCATGGTGGTAAGCCCCCCCATCATGCCCTAAGTAGGAGCATCCGTAGGACAGGTTGGTGAACAACCACCTGTCCGGCCCACTATCCATTCGGGATTTAAGGCGGTGATGCCAAATGGTACCACGGGGATGACGCTCTCCCGGGCGTCATCGTTGGGTGGTGCCAGAACCCCTCGGGGTGCCTGGTGCGGACGTGGTGGTCGTGGTTACTGAAACCACCAAGCGCCGACCTGTATAGGTCATGAGTGTTTGTTGGGGTCAGGCTGGTTAGCAGGTTCTGTCCCCTTCCTCTCTCTTCCGGCCTTTCATGGTGCGGAGGTGGTCGGTGTAGGTCACTGGCCAGGTACGATCACCTTCGAGGCACATGAATGGATTAACGGGGTTCCCTCTGTGGTGGTGAGCAAAGAAATTACAATTAAAAAGTAAGAAATTAAAAAGTCTTTTTCTCAATACGTTTGTCAACATAATTCCACAGGAGGGACTTGAAGCTGGTCTAAGGTATCGTCAGGGGGTCTAAGGTATCGGGCTGATTATAGATGGTGAAGAAAAAAAACTTCATTGTAAATATTGTTTATCATCCAAAGTTAGTCTCTAATCCAGCAAAATCACTGTAATATAAAATTAAAGAACAAAAAATTTAAAAAAATATATATAGATACTGGTAAACTGCTTGTTTAAAGAAAAAACACAGTAATTTTTAAAATACAATATGAGAGATTCTTTTAACAGTTACAAGACTCTCATTTGGAACAGTGGTATAAACATGCAGATTACTCAAATGTTGCTGAATTCCAGAAAGGAGAAGAAAATAAAAAATTAATTTCTATAATTATAAGTTTCTATAATTATATCATCACAATTATCAAGTTTACATGTTTTTAATCTGTTATATTTGCTTGAAGCTGGCTTTTTCAAGCAGGAAAAGTAAACGATGAACTAAGAAATAATTTTTATCCTACACATCCTTGTATATATATATAATGAATATGAATGAATGAATGAATGAATATGAATTTTAAGAAGACGAGGCAAAACAACTTTATGACTTAAGCCCTTTTGCCCAAATTTGAATGATTTAATCTCACCTCTGCTTAAATAATCCAATAAGTGCTAAATGAATGGATCATTAATACTTACTAAGCCCAAATATGAGATGTAAAAAATAAAAACATTTACCCTTCTAAATTTTTTACCAAACAATTTTAAATTTGGCGTAAAATTCTATTTTAAGTCCCTTTGATTTTTAGATTAGCTGAAATGTTATCTTTATCATTGAATTTTTATATGATTGTATTAAAAAGAATAGGATATGATTAATTCAACGCATTATAGCTACTGAGCCACAGCAACGCGTGCCGGGACTGCTCGTGTTAAATATATTTAAGTTTTAATTTTTAAATAATATTAGAAACATTTAATTGTATTGTAATTTGTTTCAGGATGTGTTGTGTTTTCGGATTGGGTTTAAAGTGCCAAAATAAAGTTTCCAATACCATCATTAAAAATAACATATTACTTATTGCATAACAAACAAGCTTGTGAAAAAGTCTAAAATTTTTCTTTTTGTAAAAATAAATAAGAAAAAAGTATTTTTTCTTTAATATTTTAATTTTTGCCTTGCCTACTCAAGTAGCTATTGGAAAAAAATAAATGAATAAATTTTAAAATTAAGAAGTGTCAGCTGCAGATAACAATCTGAGAAACAGGATTGGACCTTTGGAGATATTGTGGCTCTGATCACTCAAAGAAGACGTTGGTATCATACTCAAATGAAATCTTATGGTATGTCAAGCAGCCACATAAACTATAAGCAGCAGTTTTCAAAGTGGGGGTTGGGAGAAGGTGTGGGGGAATGGGACAAAGCTGATTGATCTTCAAAGTTTTACTGCTTAGACATAAAATACACAATTATATACATTTAATGGTATAGGTAGCACGTTTAATTAAGGTTGTGTATGACAATTTAGCCAATAGGTGAGGTGGAGCTTGGAAAAAAAAATTAAGGAACCAATGCACTATTGAAATATTGTACCTTGTATTTACTATCTATTATAGAAAAATAAAAAAAGGCATAAATAACCAGAGAGAGGTCGGTTAAAGCCAAAACAAGGTTATGAGAAAAATTATGGGTGGCAATCAAACTAGATAGTAGTTTAAAGGAGGATAGTTACTGATCTTAAAAACCACTGTATAGGTTTCATAAGGAAAGTAATCAAAAATTAACCTTATCCACTGAAATCCATGATTATTTAAGGTTTCAATACTGTTTCTTAAGTTGGGGTCATGCAATGATGTAGGAGATCAAGCTTAAGGTTTCAAATTTAAGACTGTGGAGGCTGGATATGCCACAAGTGAGTGAATCTGTAGGGCCCACTGTAAAAACAGTACCGGAAGCGTCCAAGTTTGGGGCCATATTCCATGACTTGACTTTTATGGATTTTGAGAATGTTGGGGGATAATATCAAGTGGTGCATACAATTTGGAGATTAAGATGTTTATTTCCCAACAATGCAATAAGTAACGAAAACAAAAGAATGGATGCCGTTCAATGTTGCCTATCCAGGTATAATTAGGATAGGGATCTTTAACGAGTATCTGACATCGTACAGGCTCGGGACCTCCATTTTATATTTTATCCGAGGTACGGCATGGCTAAGGATTTTGTACTTCCATTAAAAAATCCTAGGGCCACTGCTGGGCGGGAACCTGCGACCGCCCATTATTATATTAATTAGTACTGTAGGTTGTCATGCTAACCACTATACCACAGATGACCCCCTAGAAAAAAGTAAAAATGTCACTTGGCGAGAAGTGAATTTCTAAACGTTCTGGACAATGATCACTAAAAAGAAGAATTTGGACATTTTCTACATCCCCCAACTCATCATAATAAGATAGTGGTTAATTTTTGGTGAGCTTCATTTAGGCTGATTCACTACAGTCTTGAATCCTGGCGATAAAATAAATGCGGTATTGTATTTTACTCCTATTGATGACTTGTACCAGAAATCGGTGTCAATGAAGCCATTTTAGGTCAATTTATTTATCAACAATGCTCTGGTCCCATGTCTAACGTAAGACCTTACGAAAATTATTTGAGCTTGGTAATGAAGGCGCTCTGAGGCTGCCTCATCCACCCTGCACTCAAGACATTTCGTCAACTACTACTTTTATCTTAGGCAACTGGAGGAGCACTTTTTAAGAAATAAGAAAAGTGATAAAAATTCGTTAGAAACTCCGTTTTTTGTATTCGTTAAAGCAAAACACTCAAAATCTTATTCTAAGGGAATAGAATATCAAAGATAGTGTGAGGAGCGCTATAATATTGAAATAGTTAATCTTTTTAAATTTCTTTGCCTTGAGGGTCTAATATTAGGTCTGTTATTGAAGATGTGGTTAAGAAAAAAATCGTTTAAGGTGTAAGTTGTGTGGACTCCCAAATATATAAAAATACAAGAATTTCAGAATTTTTTGATGCGAGGGTCTAATATTATGTAATCGAGGACAGGGTTTTTAAAAAAAAAATATGCATTTGAATTTTATTGGGGAGGGGGCCCTATATTGAAAAAGTTAATCTTTTCAAATTTCTTTGCCATGAGGTAACGATATGTTAACGAGGATAGTGTTTTTGAAAAAAATAACCATTATAAAATTAAATGTAGAGGGCTCCCAAATGCTAATAAATATAAAATCTTCAGATCTCTTTTATCCTTATGTTATCCATGATGGTGTTATTGAAAAAAAAAACTATTCCTTTTAAATTTAGAGGTGTGTAATAGTCAACTGTTTTTCTTTACGATAGGTAGATTATTGTCAGGGTTTTCAGTTTGATCTTTTTACTTTATTTTATTTTAGATAGTTTCGATCCCTACATGTAGTTCTTCATCAGGGTTTGTGAGTTCAGGCTAATACAAAAACTCTGTATTACTCTGGAATCAGACATGTAGGGATCGAAACGTTGGCTATCCAAAATAAAAAAAGATGAAACTGAAAATGCTGACTATTAATCTAAATACTGGAATAGAGTAGGCGCGCTGTAATATTGAAAAATCTGGTGCGTGCACGCAACACACAACTTTCACTTACCAACTTACTTAGATTAGAAATTAAAGCGTTTTGTTAATTGCCACTTCTCAAATGAACAGAACGGCTTTAATTATGAACAATGGTCTGCCATTAACGGCCTACTCCGGATGCATGGGCTCAATAATTTTTATGAGTTGACTGAATATTTTTCTTTTTTTCTCCTCTTATGTTTTCTTTATTTTTATTATATCTCATATTTAGCCATTTCTTATTTTTAGGCGTAATGAGAGACAGTTAATTTCTCCATATAAACAAAAACAAAGGTACTTTATGGGAAACAAAAAAAAACAAACAAAAAACGCCCCTATCCCCCCAAAAAAGCCACCTCGGAACATTTTAATAATGATAAAGCTTACCTGATATTAAAGAACACCTAATTTTCATTAAACATGACGAATTTGATAAAAATCGTTAAAGCCGTTTTTGAGATCATCGAAAAAAAGGTAAAAATTGGAAAACAATTATGTAATAAAGTGCCCCCTCCGTTTGACCAATTTGGATGAAATTTTGGCTTTTACATCTTTGGTATATACATACATCAAATACCCAGTTTGATCAACATCGTTAAAACCGTTTTTGATTAAATAAAAAAAAACACGTGAAAATGATACAAAATTTATTAAGTAAAGTACCCCCTACGGTTGATCAATTTTGATGAAATTTTTACGGTCATATCTCGGGCATATTAATGTATCAAATATTCAGTTTAATCAAAATCGTTAGAACCGTTTTTGAGAAAATCGAAAAAAACGTAAAATGTTATTAAATAAAGTACCCCCTCCTTTTGAGTAATTTAGATGAAATTTTTGCTGTCACATCGCGGGCATATATATACACTAAATACCTAATTTCAGGTTCGCACGGTTTATAGTTTTTGAGCTAGTCTGTTCACACAGACACACACACACACACACAGACCATTTCGCGGGACTTGGTTATTTGGATTCAGGGGACTCCAAAACGTGTATTTCCGTTGAAAACCGGAAGTCGAAATTTTTCACGATCGCAATACTTCCACTTACTATATATTTCATATATAGGTAAGTGAAAGTAAAAATTTACCCTTTTCGTAGTTCTTTGACATGAACTACGGTTGGTTCTAATAAAACGTCATAAAAGGTGGCGTTTTTGAAAAAAAAAATACCCCTTTTGACTTATGCTAATATCTTTTCTTAATTTTAATGTTGGGGTGTCCTAACATTAATAACATTAACTTTTCGGATATATTAAATCCGATACCTTATCCGATACCTATCATTAGTATAGGTGACGATGTTTCCTAAAAAATAATAATGAAATATAATCGATTCCCTTAATGCTCAGAAAATAAGAAAATGGTTTTGGACTGTATTTTGGTTCAAGAAATAATACAAAATTACTTCTATATACAGTGCGATTAAATAAATATAAGTAGAGGAATAAAGAAACCTGCATAACGGACGTAGAGGCATTATGCAGTTGTTTGGGTAAGGCGCGAGATGATACCATACCCACAATACCGATCGGCCATTCATGTTGTGCATAACTAATGTGAACCCTTAGGAAGAAAAACAACTTGCATATTTTCTGTTTATCTTCTATATAAATAAAGATGAAATTCTGTTTGTTTGTTCTTTATAGAAATCCATACCGTTTGTCATAAATTCTCCAAATTTCTCTCAGTGGTTCTTTCATACCAGGTGCAAACACCTGTCTATATTAAACTTGCATAACTTCAGCTGATATTCTTTATTGTTATAAAAATCGTAACGATCTCACTTTACAATGTTTTTTTTTTTTACGAAATCGACCATTTTATTAGAAAAATGAGATTCCCCGGGTGAAACCGGGATATACAGCTATAATATATGTAAATAAAGATGAAATTCTGTTTCTTCTTTATAGAACTCCATATCGTTTGTCCTAAATTCTCTAAATTTCGCTCAGTGGTTCTTTGATACCAGGTGCGAACACCTGTCCATATTAAAATTGCATAACTTCAGCCAATCTTTGGGTATATTCTTTATTGTTATAAAAATCGTTTTGATCTCGCTTTACATTGGTTTTTATGAAATCGTCCGTTTGAGTTGATAAAAGTCTCACTTTATAGATGTTATATATTTAAAAAAATTCTTCAGTTGAAACTGGTATATACAGCTAGTATAATATATTTATCTATAACCATATTAACTTAGTTAAGTTGGCAATTTATCTAGTTGGAATCCCACGCATTAGCAGATAGCAAATCTCAAAAACAAGACTGATCAAATTGTGTTTGCGTTTGCGTTTAATAATAATATTTTTCAACAATACCTTTCCTTATGAGTCATTGATACCACGTATCTGCCAAGAGATAAAGAGTAATCGGACCCCCTCTCACTAAATTACTCGTAAAATGAAGATAGCCCTTGAAAAACAATTGATATTCCATAGAATGATAAAAGTAGCCATTATTATTTTATAGTATACCATTGAAAAATAATTTTGTCTGTTTTGCTAACTCGATTTGTTGCATAATTTAATAACTTAATTTAATAGAATAATTTGTATAGTTTTTATCCTCCGACTACAGTAACTTAAGAATCGTGTTTAAGAGACAGATCTTAGCCTTAAAAGTGCAGATACCATGAATTTAATTGAATATAAGTAAAAATATGATAAATAGCCAAACAGAAGAGGAAACAAATAAATTAAATTTTGCTTAAATAAACTAAACTTTTGCTTAATTCACAGCCTTGTTTGTGCAAGATCTAAGTGATGAAGTCATGAAGCCAATTATTTTATTTAAAAACAAAAATACATTCTAAATAGTTTTTGATTAATGTGAATTAAAATTGTAGGGATTAATATTATCATATGCTTATAAAAAACATTTTATAAAAAAATATTAAACCGACTTCGAAACCTAGGAACCAGTAAAAATAAATTCACTGAAAAGTATGAAATAATTACGTTCTGATTTTTATGAATACACAGCAAAATTGAAAATGGTATAAAAAGTGGAAAAGTGCAATAAGACGAATAATTTTTTTTTGATTTGTACAAATACACACTAATTGTTGATAAAAATTATTAAATTTAAATATTAAATACTATGTTCAATACAACACAATCTTTTCGGAGGCGGCGCAAAAAAGAAATAACATGTTACTGATACAATTCCATTAGAGGGCATTGAAATCAATAGCTGGGAAGAGAAGATCCATTTAGGAGATTTTCATAATGTCTAGTGTAAAAAATTTTAAATTTTGCGCCGCCTCCGAAAAGATTGTGTTGTATTGAACATAGTATTTAAAATTTAAATTTAATAATTTTTATTAACAATTAGTGTGTACTTGTACAAATGAAAATAAAATTATTCGTCTTATTGCACTTTTCCACTTTTTACACCATTTTCAATTTTGCTGTGTATTCATAAAAATCAGAACGTAATTATTTCATACTTTTCAGTGAATTTATTTTTACTGGTTCCTAGGTTTCGAAGTCGGTTTAATATTTTTTTATAAAATGTTTTTTATTTCACAAATTTTAGTTGGAGAAGATAACAAATGTAGAAAACCGTACGTTGGTTTAAAAATTTCTTTGGTTATTATTTAGTCGTTGATAAAATAAACGTTGGTTTAAAAATTTCGAAATCTTTTTACGCTCTACCACGATTGTCTTTCCCAGGTCTTTTTATTATACAATAATTGTATAAAATTATTATGAAATACACTTTACCTTTTCAATTTTATGAGTACACACAGAAAAGTGGGAAAGCGGTGCGTGTTTTATGATTATACGTTTTACACACATTACACACTACGTTTTATGATTATAAATGGATTTTTTTTTTTTTTTAAAAGATCAATGTTCAATTGGGAAAGGAACACATAAAATGTTTTTCCAAAATGACAATATTTTTCCTTTGCTAAATGTCGTTAGTACTTGTCATTTACGTAGAGAATCAGTGTTCCGAGATGTGTTCAGTTAAATATACATAAGTACATAAATCCGGCCATTCCAAGATGAAGTAGATAATTCACTGAACAATTAAGATTTTGGCCGGTTTTAGACAAGATATCGTTAATGGAGAATCAATGAGGATGCTAATATGACCTATAGTAAATTTGAAAGTAATTTTTAAATTTTGATTGCTTGAATATCCTTCTGAAAACTATGGCGATATTATACACGACTTCATTGGATTACATCATTGGATAGAAGTCCCTGCAAAAAAAGGGGCAACCATAAAATTATCCATATCAAAAAGACTGCCCCGCTAGGATAGAAGCAACAGGGTTTGGGACTCACATATGGTTAATTTATTATTATGAAGGATATTATTATTCTAGATTGAGTCAAAAGATTGAGTCAATTATGCTCGTAATTCTTTTCGATGAATTATTGACTAAATTTATTACCAAATTACTATGAATTATACCCTTCGTAATAAAACATTATTCAGAAAATAAATTGCTAAACAATGTTGCTTCAATTCTAGTGGCGTAGCATTTATCATCATTTTTAACAATCATTTCCATGACTGCCAAATTTTTGCTGCGGGGTCTTTCATACAATGAGGTTGTTTTCGGGTAGTTATCAAGTTTTATTTTGTAGTTTTTATTGATGGATGAACACCAGCAAAAGCCTCGATAGTTGTAGAAACAAATTTAAAAACCGATACTAGTAATCCGGATAACATAAAAGAAGTGTCACCCATAAAGGATCGGCACAAGACCTCCGGCAAGATATTCAACAGTAACCGAGTGTATCCGGAAGAAGACAGAGGTATCTGAATCCTTTATTAAGTCAACTGAAAATGAGCTTTTCCAGGAATTATTATTCTTTTTTAATGTGCATAGTCAATAAAAGATAGAAATCAAAATCGAATTTAAATATATAATAGCTACGATTTTAAATTTAAACGATCCTTCGGGAACTTGAAGAAGTCTTAAATTCTGCTTTAAAACGATTAACAATACTCAGTCTTTCTTGGAATTCCACGAATTTTGTTGTCTTATGATTATGGTGTCCAACCGTTGATTAGATCTAAATTAAGAAGGTTTACTGTTATCGGTGAATATACATCTATCTATTATTTATGCTTATATCGCTACAGAAAACGACAGCGATATTATATTCTGCTGATATTTATATCTTCATTTAAATCTAATGTTGAAAAATTACTTAAGGTTATGTATAGGTTTGTTCCAACAAGCACGTAAAACACATCGATAACTGACAGACTGCTCATGTTCTCCCCCCACTCTTTTGATTCTGAATTTGATTGGTTGGTTTTCCCATTTGATTCATCCAGCAGTAATACAATATTTGGATTTGTTAGTTATCGATTAGTTTTAATAGCTTGTTGGAGCATACCTTATGTTATACATGCCATATGTTTTTCCAATAAGTAAACAATTTGAGCGATAATTAAATAATTATTTTCAAGGTTTTCCCGATAACTTCTTAAATAAATTAGGAACCCCAAAAAAGTTTAAATGGGACCACCTTGGGAAAATACTCTACAAGATGCAAAAGGTTTCGTTTCAATTGGTCCACCCATCTCTGAGTAATCGGTGAACATACATAGAAAAAAAAAAAAAAAAAAGTCACATACGTATCGAATTGAGTAACCTCCTCTTTCGTTCGAAGTCGGTTAAAAATAAATTGATTTTTTATTCACACTAAAGTTCTAAAAAGTATCATGGTTCTCAATCTGTGAGCCGCTGGTAAAATGGGTGAAAGTAATTTTGAATATGTGTGTATTATGTTTCTTGCTGATTTCTGTTTGATTAAGAAAATTAAGTAAAGAAAATTAAGGGGGTAAAGTAATTTCACTCATTTTTTTTTTTTTTTTTTTTTTTTTCAAGTCTTTCTTTCTTTCTTATATATACATATATGAATTTTGAGAACCATTATTTCGGAATCCTGTTGTGTGACGATGAAACTCCGTAATATTGCAAGTTTGTTTTCTTAATGGCAAAAAATAGAATTTTTTTTGATCTATTTGTAAATCCGGTCCTGTCAACATGTTGACCATCTGCAGATTTTATGGCCTTTCTAATATACATATTATGGCATGCCAGGCATGTGGTATTTAGCATTACCTCTTCCCTGGCTTGTTTCGTTTATTCTGATCTATTAAAGCTATATCTTATCCAACACCTTTTTAATCTCCTCCTCATATTTATGGGTGTTCTTCTGTAGCCATATCTCGTATAAGGAGGCTTATATGTCCGATTAAGTTAGTGAGAAAACGTTTGTAAAGAGTCTTTATATGTTGGTCGAATGTAGGCATTTGAAAGTCAGTGTTTTAGATTTGATTATTTACGTACCAAGATGCTAGGAAAATATACGAATTAAACTCTAACAAAAGACGTGTAGAATTTCATGCGCTACCTTTGTAAAGTTAACCATTTTCTATTAATTTATACATTTCTGTTACTTTATAAGCTCAGTAGAGTATCTAGAGAGAATTGAGATTTGGGCTATTTGAGGAATTATTAGTCACCGATATAACCTGGTGGACACTTATATCGCCGGAGCACGAACATACGTATTGTGATTCGTTATGATTTAATTTAATTCCAAAATGAGTTATATTTTTCAAAATGTAGACACTGTTTTTGTAAATTTAACGAAGCCTCCCTGTTTTCATGGTGTTTTGCTAAAATTGTTAAATCATAGGCATAAGTTAAATTCATAGTTGTAGGTCGTAGAGTTTGTTAGTGTAAGTAGTCTTAGAGTAAGTCAAGTGTGTACGTATCTTATAGTAAGGGGGGAAGTATTGACCCTTGCGGAACACCACCTAAGATTGGTGAGACTGAAGAAATCTCTGAGCCCTGTCCGATTGAGAAAAATCTAGCTTCAATTTCACTCATTTTAACACAGCTTTTCACGTCATCTCGTTACCTCTGCATAGAGCAATACCTTGATTCTATCATTATTCAATTGTTTTTTTATAATTTTGATAGCTGCAGAACGAGTTCAACAAAGCATTTTAAAGAGTCGTTAGTATCCTTTAAAAAGAGAAGAACTAAGTTTTCCTGAAATGTAAAGAAAGGACGAGGAAAAAAAATTTCGGCCGACTGAGATGTCGAAGGAAGAATAGTCTTGATACAGTATCTAGAGAAATTCGTTTGCAATCATTGGAGGAGAGCTGATATTCATCAAGCTAAGTCCTAAGTACTTACGGGTTAGAACTTTAGACAACGAAGCCGCCTTTGACTTGTATAGTTGTTGCCGCTTTGTTCAGTTTCGAACCGGATTGAAACTTGTTTTAGATGCTTGATGAGGCGCAATATACTTCTAAAGATATTCTAATATACTTCTAAAGATGAGGCGCAATATACTTCTAAAGATTAGGCGAAGGTGGGGTATGATGACAAGATTAAGCTTTAGAATTGTTTCATTGAGATCCCCATCCTACAGAAACTTTTATTTATATGAATTTGGTAATATTTTATATTGATTGAGAAGGAATTTATATGTAACGAATGTGGGAACAGTTTGTATATAATTGTTAAGTTTAACTGTTATTGTGTAGTAATTGTCTTAGTTTATATTGGTTAAACTGAAAGTGGTTCGATAAGTCGCGAAGCATTGTTTGAGTACTTTGTTATTTGTTAAATGATATGACTATAAAAGGATATAATTTTCACTAAAACCCTTAATTGGAAAGCCATAAATAAGAATTATATTGTCCACCACTTCACAAATATTATACTGATTAGTAGGCGTTGCTATGGGTCTTTTTTCCTTTTGGACCACCAGTTACTTTATAGTAACGTCTGTTGTCTATTAGAAATTAATAAATATCAAATAACTTATTGTAACGTGAAACCAAAACATATGGTTATTTCTGTAACACTGTAAAAGTTCTAGATTTGCTTGGAACGGTTACAGCCATTTATTAATTAGTAGGTAAACACACGTTTGATATGATCTAGGCTTTTCTATCGGGGGAGGGGGTCCTTAGCGGACCAAACATAAGAAGCGATGTACCTGTCTCACGATCGAACCGCAAACTTTGATGCTAAAATATAATTATTTTGAATTTTGAAATAGGCCAACAAAGTATTTATTTTAAGGCAATATTTAACCCATTAACTGCGGAGGTAGCTGGGCATGAGGTGGTCCGCCGTTGCGGGTTACTAGGCACACCGAGCGGTCCTGCTGTACTTTTACGCCATTCAAACGCTCGCATCTTACATCTTTTGTGAGCTTAATTAATCTTACGCAAAGTTCTTCACCCTCACTTTTCGATCCGGACTGGGGAATTTGTGTTTATTAGTGGATTGTACAGTTGTTTTATATAGGTTCAAACTTCATTTTATATTAACTTATCATGTAAAATGTTTAATTTATAACAAATCGAACTCTTTTAATGCTCTTCTGAATTACTCATACTAAGTAATCATTTAATAAGTCATCACTAGAGCATTTGCATTAGGTATATTTTTTTTATAATTTAATAAACACGACATTTTAAAACACGAAAAAAAAACATATGTGCACATTTACATAAGAATATAATAAGAATGTTCACTGGGAATAATCTGAAGCGTACACAACAAAAATGCACATATTGAATTTCAATTATATAAGTTTAGACTTTTAATATTTATTATAAATAAAAATTAAACGCAGAACTTTTCCAAAAAAAAGTTGGTTTTTGGGATTTTTTGCACCATCATGCGTGAATCGGGACCTCTTATGCGCTAGTTACCCGGCTCATAAATAAGTCTGGAGCAGTGAAGCGGAAAAACAGGGTGGCTCAAATACGAGCCATCAGCACCCGGGGACCAGCGCCCGGCCGGCTCATATACGAGCCACTAGCAGTTAAAGGGTTAAGGTAATTCTGAAATAAAAAACAGAATACAATTTAAATAGATAAAACAAAACCAGCTAATGGTTCAAATTTCTCATATATTTAAACATCCCATTGTAGCTCGACAGCTTTGCTTGTAACATAACCACTCCTGTTTATATTAACCCTTTGCACTCTGCACCGTTTCTGACGTTACCTACTGGCAACTCGACGCAACTTATTCGCGAAAACATACATCCTGAAAACGTAATATTATACAGTAAAATTTTAGAACCAAGAAAGGAATTGTAATGAAATTTAGGTTATATGTATTTCTAAGCTTCAAGAACACCTAATTACAAAAATTTTTTTTTTTTTAAATTTTATATATTTTAATTTTTAAATCTAAATTTAAAAGGACGTTTTTTGTGAATACCAAAAATAGACCTAAAATTGTGTAAAATTTTTGATATTTAAGAGAACAGGAGCGGATAACGATGGAAATCCCTTAGATTTCACAAAGGTTTCGCCGTTCCTTATACATAAAAGCATTAAAAAATCTAATTGGAGAAGTAAAAAAAGTTAAAAGAATACGAGATGGGACCCTTTTAGTTGAAGTTTTCTCAGATATCCAATCAAAAATCTCTTAAAATGTGAAAATCTACTTAATAACTTTTCGGTTAAAGTAGAAGCACATGGGATGGTAAGTAAAGTAAAGGGATTATTTGGTGCCCCGAACTAAATTATTGTACAATTGAGGAAATAAAAGATAAATCAAAACCACAAAATAGAGCCGATGTTAAAAGATTAACGTACTATAAAAATTATGAAAAACACCGCGAGCCGCGACCGTCATTTATCAATAAAAGCTAAGTATCCTATAAATAGTTTTTACGATTTGTTTATGTCCTTATATGTTAAAACTGAAAATTATTTGCATTGTCTCTGTAGCGGAGTCCCCCAGTTTGAAGACAAATTTTAAATGGCTCCGCTCCGAAGACCTCGAGTGCAAAGGGTTAACAACTTCATTGCATGTCCAGTAAGGATACCGCAATATCAACTCTTTCTTGAAGACAAATATTAGTATTTTCTTCACTGTCCCATCCGAAATGTTCAATTCCATAAGTTCATTCTTAACTTATATTGAAAATATCTATCTACACATATGTTCTTAATAATTGTCTTATGATTTAATCAGTTAGTGAAACATAATCTAAGTGACAACAGAGGTTAAAAAATATAGCTGGCTTCCCTAAAGTGAAAAAGGTTCAGTTACTATTTGTGATTGATATCCGCCTTTCCATATAATGAACTGCATACTTTATTTTTGTATGCATCTACAAAAAGAAGTCTCCGTCATATGAGAAAGTTAAAATTTATAACCGGAACCGTTCTCTGACTTCGGGAAATTGTCTTTCTTTCTTTGAATGAATTTTACAGGACTGTGTGGCAGTTAAATATTAAGTAAAGATGTGCCTCGGATAGGTGTGAAGGTGGAGGGGTGAGGGCGTTCGGTAAAGTTCGGCTCCGCTCGGAGGAGGCACGGACTGCCCAGCCTCCCCGCAGTTCGATCCCCAGCTCTCCCGCAGTCAGCCCCAGGTAAGCCGAGAAACACTTCGCGATTATATCAAACATTTATTTATTTATTCCTATGAACCAATATTTTGACAATACTTACTCATAAAATTATTATTTTTTATTTTAATTTATTAGAGGAAAAAACATCATTGTCAGCGAAATTCTGACCAAAACCAAAAGATTATTTTTTTTGTTTTCCTTTGCAATAATACAAAAAGAACATCTTGTAAATGAAAGTACGAATATCAACTGTAGAAAAAATTCAACATAGTTTTACTCATTGCATTCCACAACATTTAACAATCCTATTATAAAATTTATATCCGTACCAAACAACAACATACACGCATAATCCTCAACTATCAATTCTTGATTCCAATACGTCAATCAAGTGTAACTTATGAATGTATTTGTATCACACTATGTGCGTTTCAATACCAAACCAACAAGATATATATATACTTAATGATATTTCAATTGAATAATAACAACATCATGTATATTTAATTCTTTTATTTATAGAATAAATAATACATTTTTTATTTTAAGTATGCATTGAATACAAACTGATATAATTTTAAGAACGGTTGGGCATGGAAGCATGGAAATATACGTCGGTTTTAGTCAATGGGCATTTTAGTTGAATGGATGGAAGAAATCGCCTTGAATGATTTGAAAATATTTTAACATGAGTAAATATACATAACATTTGAAAAAATTAAATAATTTCTCTTCTATTAATATATATATATTTATAAGCATTTACTAGTTTTTTTTTTCTTATATATGAAGGATATCTTCCATATTTTCTTTAATTACTTTATTTACCCAACGTTTCGGGCTTCTTAACTACTGGCCCATCTTCCGTCGATTTCTATAGTACATTTTTAAGAATCCCAACAATCTGCCTGTCCAAAAAAAAAAAAAAAATAATGTAAGATTTATGTAATTGCTTAATTAATAATTAACATTTAATAATATTCTTCTGTGATTGTGGATCTATTTCAATTATTACACTTTTCTGTTGTTTTTATTTGGACTTAGTCAGATGGTTGTGGATTCTTAAAAATGTACTATAGATATCCCGGGAAGATGGGCAGGAAGCCCGAAACGTCGGATAAATAAAGTAATTAAAGAAAATATAGAAGAGATAACTTATTTTTTTTTTTAAAACTTGAATATATAACCTCTTTTTCATATATGTTAAAATACAAAAAGTGAGAATAATAAGTACGTCTATTAAATGTGAGGAAAACGAAAAAAAATATCACCTAGTAATTTACACACGATATAAAATTTTATATTTATACATAATGTATACTCATCATTAAAGTTATCTTAATACATTCAGATAAAATAGGAATGATAAAAAAAATATACGGAGATATCTTAAAATAATTCTTTTAAACAATTGGGCATCAAATTGTATTCAGAAGATGCTATGAACTAATGTAAATGTATTCATTCTTGGCGATAAACTTGCTCATGCAAATCGTTTGAAAATATATTTGATGGCTTTGATTCAATTGTTTTTAAATTATAAGTTTATTAGTTTCTAACTGATTTTAATTTTCCAAATTTTAATTTCGTTAACACTCAAGACATTTGCATCCTGATTTCTGTTCGGTTAACTTTCTTCATTGGGGTTTATCTTATAGTCACTAACCTGAAGATAGATCCTCGGTTCGAATTTTACTTAATTTTGAAAATAAAATATGAACGATTGATTCTGTGTCAGCAATAATGGCGTAAGAGGAAAAAAAAATCATGTGATGAAAAGTCGAAATTTGTCTGAAAATTTTTTTTCCAACAAGATAATAAAGCTATGAAATGTTTGTCTCATCACTCTTATCTCAGCTGAAGGATCGAAAGTAAAATTTCCAGAATAACATGAAACTACTAATAGGGTTTTTATTTTAGATTTGATTTTATACCTTAAATTATTATTATTATGAAGAATCCATGAATAATGAAGTATTACAAAGCATCTTAATATTTTAAATATCATTTGTTTTTGTTTGTTTGTTATAAATTGAATTTTTAAAAAAATAATGTCTAAAAATAGGCTACCTGAAACAACGCTTCATAAAATCAGAAGAATAAAAACAATAACTTAGAAAATCGCTTATAATTGGAAGTTTCCTAATTCCAAGACTTTTTGTTTCTGAAATATCTAAATCAATTATGTCACATCTCACATCATCAGTAAAAAAAAAAATTAATACAAATTTTAGCACGTAATTCAATAAAACAATTCATCATTGTAAAGAATAAAGGCATTACTCTATAAGTAAGAAATATTTTAAAGTTTTTTTTTGTTTTTTTATAAATTTCATGACTACTTTATTGAACTCTAGTTGAGGTTTCGTTTTAGGAATCTTCCAACAATACCCTATTCATTGATAGAAAATGGAGGCCTCGCATGGTAAAGATTCCTGACATCTTGAAAAATCCTTACATAAACCCTTTACCTTTTATACCCCATGCCGCGGATTCACAGTCCGGGAGGTGGCTTTAAAAATCCTTGGTTAAGCCGTCTTTAGAATGGGACGTAAACTGGCGGTCCCGAGCCTGTGCGATGTCAGGTACTCACTCGTTAGTGACCCATACCATAACTATACTTTTATAAGCATAGTTTTTCCCATCGTGCGATTATCCATAGTAGCATTAAGTTACGTTAAATGAATAAAGATTTTCGAAATGAACAGTAATATTAGAAAGATTCTGAAAATAAAAGTTTTCATATGGTTTCAATATTTGGAATTTTTAGTTGGTAAGCCAAATATATATATTTTTTTTTTTTTTTCAGATATACATAGTTATTATCGGCCACAGTAAATATGCCAAGAACCATAGATTTTGTGAAAATAAATATAAAATATAAAAATTCAGAGTTTATGAAACCCAAAAAAGAAATTTCCTGCTTGATTAGATGTCATAAATAAAAGATCGGCCATCTTGTATCGAATATGATTTATTTTGAATGTAAAAATATTGAAAAGAATTAAAATAACGTAATTAGCAAGGCTTAGTGGTCAAGAAATTTCAATGCTGATACTAATTTCTCTAGAATAGCATTATTGCTTTTAAGCTTGTAACCTTTTTTTTTTTTCCTCCCCCCCCCCCTTCGAATATTACGTTTCCAATTATCGTTTTGACTTAAATCAATTTGAAGTCCAAAGAGTATTTAATAACCAAAAATAGCCTGTGCTGTAGGAAGGAACGGTAATTTAAAAAGTTAAAGACGTTTTACACCTCTAATTAATGCTTAATTACTTTAAATTACCCTAATAAAAATCAAATTCCCGATTTCAAGGAATGTGTGTAGCCATAGGAACACGTTTCTGGATCCAATCAAGGAATCAGAATCAGAATGTTATAGGCAATTGTCGAAAATTTCTGTCATAACCGATTCTAATATCCTTTAACGGTGTAGAGCGATTTAATTTTGAAATCAATCGGGGAAAAAATCCTATGTTGCAGTTAGTTAGTTAGTTTGCAAATGTCGATCTTAGTACTATGAATGAAAAATATAATTATAATAAAAATGAAAAAAAATAGTATTCGTAAGTATTACGACTTACTAACTTTACAATTATAAAGAGTCAATTTAATAAGGAGTATTCTGATTGGAGAGAGCTGCCCGCTGAATGAAAAGGACACTTCTAAGTATTATGTCCAAGAATCAGCAAGAATCGACTAGTAAGACTATGTTAAATGTAAGAATTGATTTTTTTTCGTACTTACGGAAACAAAAATAAATTGTTAATTATTTCTATTCTATAGTTAGGAATGGTCGTTCAGTTGCGTGGTTTTATATTACGGTTGACGATGCATCATATATATCCCATTTAAATTCACGGTTTATAAAATATGACAAATCCAACTGAAAAAAAGAAAGAAATTTATGGTATCCTATTATTTACTCAATGTTTTATTATTTAAGTATCATTATTATTTTAGTTTTTGGCATCTTCGAGCAAGAAGCTCTCAGGATTCCTGTGTCCAGGCGGTAGGCGGTGATTAGTTAACTCGCCAATAGTTGAGCTGTGGAATTTATCCCGCATGGTTGTGCTGGATTTATATTTAATGGAATTTAACTATATAATCACCATGTACAGAATATGCTAACGATCTAACAAAATATAGACCCTCAGAATTAGTAAAAAAAAAACAGGAAATCATGATCATTAAAAAAAAAAATCTGAAAATGTCATATTTACCTACACTTACTTCAATTACAAAAATGGTACTCACTCTGGAACATTAAATAAAATCATAATGAATCACAACATGTAAACTTTTCTCAACAACACTCAGACGAGATCCATGTTCACAAATGAAAAAAAAAGACACTAAAATTACTTTACTCTCTTTTTACCAAATATTCTGAATTGAACATGAGACATGGACCTACTTACTTAAGCCCATTTAGAAACAGGTCTCACAGATTTTCGGCTCAGCTAAAAAGACGCAGTTACAAACATTATAAACTTTTCAATCCAAAATTTTAAGACCAATAACGGACTCTTCCATGTACGTAACTAACAAAACTCTACGCCCAGACTTACAATAATCAACTATTGAATAACATATAGGAACTCTATACTAACGATTTGTTGGTAAATTGCACGGACATAACAACAGACTAATTAACGATAGGGCCATGGCTGACTTGCCCGTTAGAAGGCGGCTAAAAAAAAGCTGGATGGGGGACCTCCTATCCTGAATCAGTTTAAAGTCCAAAAAGAGGTGCTGTTGGACACTTTCCCTCCCAATGTCTAAAATGAGTAACTCATTTATATCACCCCATTCATTGATTGTCGCTGATAGCTGACAAGTGTGAATGAAAGTATAGAGATTAAAAAATAAAAAGTCGAAGTATTTTGAGAAATAAAGTAGCTACATTAATCTAAATAGTTGGGCGTTGCAGTCCTTGAAGGACCTGGACCTCTGCCACCATTCTTCCCCATTCCTCGCGGTTTCCAGTGAGGCTCCTCGAAGTTCTGATCCTCAGTTTTCTCAAGTTTTCTAGGTCGTCCATCCACCTACGCCTAGGTCTGCCCCTTTTCCTTTTCCCTCCTGGTGCATCATTTAGCATCATTTTAGGCAGCCTACAGAGATTCATTCTTTCAACATGTCCGAGCCATCTTAGCCTGCCCTTCTTGACAGCACATAGGATATCACGCTCCCCATACAATTCCATAAGTTTGGCGTTGCTTCTGATTCTCCGACTGTGCTCTTCTTTGACGGCTCTAAAGATCTTCCTCAGGACTCTTCTCTCCTAAACCAGGAGAACTCTTCTGTTTTCCTTGGTCCGAATCCCGTCTCACTGCCATACCTTACCGCCGGTCTAATTATCGCTTTGTATAACATTAGCTTTGCTTTTCTAGATAGACTTTTGTATCGGAGAGGTTTTTGCATGACATATAGACATCTGGTTCCAGCAAACATTCAGATTTTGATTTCACCTTCTAAGTTGTTGATCTCCGTCACTACTCCTCCCAGGTACTGCAGCTGTGAAACATGTTTTCTCCCAATTCAACAATCACTCCACTCTGCCCGGTTTGTCTAGAGGTTTTCATATATTTAGTCTTTTCAATATTTATTTTTAGCCCTGAATCTTGTGATGGTTAGCGTTAAATATTTAACTAGTAGCAATAAAAGATATCTATATCAATAACAACATCTTTGATTTAAAATATTCAGTTGGTGGTATTAAAATAGTATAAGCATCTTATTTCAGTACCCCACTAAAACACATATTTGTAAGGAAAACAAAGATTATAATCTTATTACATTCTGTAAGATTTTATTAATGTAAGTTAAATACCTGGAGCCGATAGGCAGAAACTCCGGAAAAAATCAATTTATTTTTAATTATGAAAAATATTGTTAATATCCTTATAATTAAGAGTTCAGATTGGGTGAATGATAACTAAAAAATAGGTAAAAAAAAAGACAAAAATATTTCCCATTCAAAAGATTAAGAAACGAAGTGAGTAAGAAGCGAATAGCCGCTTTCTTCTCTCTGGGAAGTCGTCACCTTTTATGGTGAGTCAAGGCGTCTATTCACCAGTGTCAGACTGAGTGAAGTAAGTCTCAGCTTCGTCATCAAGGACTTAACAGGGAATCTTTACTGCTATAAAGTTCTCTGAATCTAATAGATATTTTAAAAGTTCCGATGTAAAATAATTATGGAATTATCTTTAAATGATTTTGTTAGGCTAATAACTGAAATAATAATAGATGAAAACACTTTTCGTTTATCGTCGTATATTCATCTTGTATGAGGAAATAAATTATATTATAGTATAAGGTAGAATGTTAGTAGAAAGTAGAGGAGAAAATAACAATAATTTCCACGACTTAGACCTAGTTATAGCCGTAGTTGAGATAATTGTTAGAGATGATATAGTAAATTTAGACTATAAATGAGGTTAGCTATAATTTAAACGGAAATATCCGGAAAGTTGTAATAAAAAAGACGGTTTATCTTCAGGGGGGTCCCAAGGGGGGATATACGAGATCCATCCACTTTCCCGATATTTCGAAATAAAGATTAGTGGAATAAATTTACGCATCTAATTCTTACAAATTTTCTGATGTAGTAGAATTCATGTATATGAATTGATTGAAGTTTCTAATGTTTTTGTAAATAAATGTGTTTACGTTTCTATATTTATCTGTGCTTGCAGTGTAAGGCACTGCTTAAAAATTTTTTATAAAAATTAAAATAACTTTTTTATTTGTCTGCACACAAATTCGCAGACTTTTAACACTTGGTAAAAGACACCTTGATGAATAAATTACAACATCAGCTCATTGTTAACCGTTTTAAGTGCTAAATCAACAAAAAAAAAAAAAGTGATTTTACAAAAGCCCAACGTTTTCAATAGCATTTTTCTCAAACGTAAAAATTTGGACTTAACATACTTTACGCTGGGAGCACATAAGTATATAGTTCTCTTTTCGTTAGAGGTTGATAACTTTGTCTTAGCCTCTCCGTAACCCTTCACGACCTCACCTGGATAAATAGCAGACCTTATCAGTTCCTTTTCCGTGTACTTATAATTTATCGTTCCACATAGTCTTCACTTACTAATGGATTATAAATTCTCATTTCTTAGTTTATACTTTTATCTTTAACGGTATTTCATTATATTTATGGGATTCTTAATATACATGTCATATGTGTACATCACATATCACTATTTAGATATTTTTTCTATCAGTTGTTGCATTATTAAAAACTGTAATTAAACTGACCATCAAGAATTAATTTTTTCTTCGTTATGTCTATAAATTTCGAATTTGGTCTTCTGCAGAGAAACCTTATAATTTACTGATATATTTTTTTATTATAGCCCTGAAATTTTAGTCGAAACGTTAAAATAAATAAACAATTTTTTTATTTTAATTTCCGACTAGTAATCATTCCAAAAGGTTTTTTTTTTTTTTTTTTTTTTTTTTTTTTTCCATACAGACCACCCTCCTCCCCGATTGAATATTCTAGAAGCGCTCTTGATTATTTTGTTATAACTAGCTGACCCGTGGAAATGCTTCACTCTAACCTACTTAAATCCTACTTATTATACCTACCTAATCCTACTAATTATAGTACACACCGTATATATATACTATCGTATAGTGCGTCATGGTCATAGGTGAGGGTTGAAGTAAAGATAGATGTGTTTAAATTGCAGATTATTTATTTTTGTAACTCCGAAATTTCTTTCCTTTTTTATCATGTTAGAAGACGGAATATTTAAATACACATGCAGGTTTCGCGGAAAGCGAGTGCGCCGATTCTATTGACTGAAATCGCATGTTTTTGCTTGTAACTCGCAAACGACGGCGAAAATCGGAAAAGTGTATATAACCCTAATGTCTCGACGAACTGAAAAAAATGACACCTTCAAAAAAGCCCTACGACCATTTTCGATGAGAATTGCAGTTTTTCTCTTACAACTCGCAAACGAAGGGTTTTTTCGAAAAAATGTATATGATCTAAAATGTTTTCCTTGAAAACCTGAAAAGATTGATACAATTTAGAAACCTTTAGGACCATTTTCTCGCGCTGTTTTGCGCTTATAGCTCGCAATCGAAATGAGTGTTTTGTATATTTTTCCGGTGTAGCGGTTAAGGAATGCTTTAAAATGAGGCATTATTCATGAAATTTGATGAAGTATTAAGGAAGTTATGGCGTACCGACAAAAAAAGAAAAAAAAGGCCTTGAGACATAATATATATGATATTTTAACAGATTGAAATAAATTACTTAAGAAAGAAATTCTCTTTTATTCTTAAAAAAATCTATAAAGAAATTCTTAAGAATTCTCTTCCCTAGAGTTATTTAATTGAATTTGCTTTTTTTAAATTTTAAATATTGAGACGTGAATCCAAAACAGGTGTTTATTTCTGTAACGTTGAACATAATTGCCTGGAACGGTGTTTATTAAGTGATCGCACGTTTGGTATGTTCTAGATTTTTCATATTAAACTATACCCATATTGTAATATACCCATATTAGTCTACAACGAACCGAGAAGCATACAGTTACTTTTGAGTCACTGTCCTGACATTGATAATTTGTGTTGTGTAGCATTGTTACTAATATGACTATACTAATATGGGGGACGCCTTCCGGATATGGATGGTACTGGGGAAATAAAATAACCGGGGCGGACCAAAACTAGCAAGGGGTGGACGTGACTCCTCAGTCGAAGTGAAGACAACACGTCTAGAGGAAGAGAACCTCAATAACAAATCTCCTGGCCCTCCAGGTTGGGGGTTAGGAGTTGGGCTAGCGACCCGACCCTGCAAAACAAACTATAGCTATGAACCCTATACGAATAAATAGCCGGAATGATTTAATGGTACGACCCAGGCTTGGACTCGGAAAACGCATAAATCTCGGAACTTGGAATGTGAGAAGCCTCTTTCAGATCGGAGCGAATAGAAACCTTGAGGAGGAACTTGCAAGGTATAAAATAGACATAGCGGCACTCCAGGAAATCCGATGGAAGGATAATGAGATGATTAGCCTGAAGGACTATCTTCTCATTAATAGTGGGCATAAACGAAACCAAGTTGGGACAGGATTCATGATAAGTAATAAGATAAAACACTCCCTACTGAAATATGAAACCATCAACCCACGGATCTGTGCAATCAGACTAAAGGGACTGTTCTTTAATATTTCCCTGATTAGCGTAAATGCCCCTACTGAAGATGCAGACGATGGAACAAAGGACACATTTTACGACGCCTTAGAAAGAACATATGATGCTTTGCCTGGGCATGAGGTGAAAATTATACTTGGAGACCTCAATGCGAAGATAGGTAAGGAGGAACACTTCAGACCCACAATAGGACTACATAGCAAACATAAAGAAACAAATGATAATTGTGGATTCAGGTTAGTGGATTTTGCTATGGAAAGAAGCATGGTGGTAAGCAGTACACTCCTCCAGCACAAAGACATACACAAAGAAACTTGGATATCACCAGATGACAGGACGAGAAATCAAATTGATCACGTCTTGATCCAATCGAGACACGCCACGGGTATCGAAGACGTCCGAAGCTATAGAGGAGCAGTGTGTGGATCAGACCACCATTTAGTTAAAATTAAATATAAGCAAAAATTTGCACTGAGAGCTCGAGGAAGAGTTGAACGGCCTCCACCCAGATTTGACGTCGAACGGCTAAAGGACGAAGATACAAGACAAAGATTTCGAGAGTGTCCGAACTACTTGGAAGCAATGAAAGAGACAATGATGTCAACCCAAGATGGGCACATCTAAAAGATGCCTTAAGCAGATCAGAAAGGGAGGAGCTAGGTGAAAAACCTAAACCAACAAGAAACAGTTGGTTCGACGAGGAATGCAGGGCAAAGCTCGAAGCAAAGAATGAGGCGAGACGTAGGATGCTTCAGCGCCATACCAGAAGTACAGCCAAGGAGTATAGTGACAAGCGAAAGGAAGCTTGTCAAGGAAGAAAGAAAATCTGTAGGCAGAAGAAAAGAAACTGGGAAGGAAAGAAACTGAAGATATACAGAAAAATTTCGAAGAACATAATTCCAGGGTTTTTTTTCCGAGGCGTGAAACATGAGAAGGAAGGATATAAACCACGCCTCAGCTTCTGCAAGATCAAAGACGGAAGCTTGGCGATGGGTAAAGAAGAAGTTGTCAGCAGATGGGCACAATATTTCAGAGAGATATTCAGTAGGGAGCACTCCAATGGCGACAGCGGGCAACTGGAAGCTGATCTCGCCAGGATCCTGGGACTGCGGCCAGGGGAAGCAGATGAGGATGACGTCCCGGCTGACCTGGAAGAAATTACAGAAATTGTGAGTGACCTAAAACTGAATAAAGCGCCGGGAATAGACGGTAGTGATGCGGAGCTCCTTAAATACGATGGGGACGATGTATGGCATCAACTCTACGAGCTCATATATGATGTTTGGACAGAAGAAAAAATCCCCGAGGACAGGAAAGTAGCTTTCATCTGTCCTATTTACAAGAAAGGCGACAAGCTTTGTTGCTCTAATTACAGGGGAATTTCGCTGTTGAGTGTGACATACAAGGTAGTGTCTACAGCCTTCAACCGAAGGCTTACCGCTTACATGGAAAGGGAAGTCGGGGAATACCAATGCGGCTTTAGAAAAGGGAGGTCTACAACGGATCACATCTTCACAATTCGCCAAGTGTTGGAGAAGACTATGGAGAACGGTATTGCTCAGAGACCTCTCATCTCTACGTGTCTCGAGGAAACTAACCAGGTTGGTAAGAATGACAATGAAAGATGCGAGATGCTGGGAGAAGCTTCAGGGGGTACTATCTGACGAGTTTCAGATAAGGACAGGAATAATGCAAGGAGACACGAAGGCTACCACACTCTTTAATATGAGCTTAGAAAAAGCTGTCCGTGCCATCAGGACAAACCCGGGAGGAATAATATTTGACCGCCAAACACAGCACCTCGCATATGCAGATGATGTAGAGATAATGGCCAGATCCCTTCCAGCATTAGCAGGAGCTTTAGAAGAGTTCGAGGAGGCAGCTGCGGCTAGGGGACTTAGTATAAATGAGGCGAAGTCCGCGTACATGAAGAGCAGCAGACGTCACCCTTTGCAAGCCAATGAGATAATAAGTATCGGAACCCATAGGTTTCCAGTATGCAAGGAATTTAAGTACCTCGGTTCCTTGATGTCAGATAATAACAAAATCAAGGCTGAAATTGGCGCAAGAATAGCTGCGGGAAACCGATGCTACTTTGCACTTCAGCGGATTTTGAAATTCCGAGGAATGTCTAGAAAGGCGAGAGAAGTGGTATACAAGACCACGATACGGCCTGTGATAACCTACGGAAGCGAAACGTGGACAATAACGGCCGAACACGAAAGAATGCTTGGAGTCTGGGAGAGAAAGATGCTGCGCAAGATATACGGACCTATATTTGAGGGAGGAGTTTGGAGAGCAAGGTACAACAGGGAACTCGCCCCACTATATAGAGAGGCTGACATTGTTAGCTTCATCAAGGCGTTTCGCATAAGATGGCTAGGCCATGTGGAGAGGATGCAGGAAGGAAGGGTAAAAGTTCTGTACGGTCAACCGGGAGGAGGAAGAAGGAGAGGAAGGCCACCACTACGATGGATAGACGACGTGGAAGCGGATTTGAGAAAACTTGGAGTCAGGCGGTGGAGAGCTGCCGCAGGAGATCGAGAGAAGTGGCAAAAAATCGTAAAGGAGTCCCAGGTCTCCCGCGGACCGTAGCGCCGAGGAGTAAGTAAGTAAGTAAAGAACTAGTGAAAATAGGAAATAAGGTCCAAATCGAAATCAATAGAGAAATTCTTAAAACACCACTTTCGGAACATTTAATAAACAAAATTGAGGTTGAAATTTAGGCCGAAATGCTAAACTAGGCTAAAAAGAGCGAATTCCACACATTGCATAAAAAACTAGATATAGATCAGGCAAAACAATATATAAGCAATAAATCACTGAGCTTATATAAAAAATCATTAATATTCAGAGCTGCTGATTTATTGCTCATTGCTGGGACTAATTTACCAACCATGGAGGAGCGACAGGAAATTCACCTGTGCCATGTGTAACTTAAACCTGCCGGAGGATACCCATCACTTTTTGGGAATATATCCTGTTTTGAAGGAGTTTAGAAAGATACATGGGTAAGGAAAAATTAACCTTAGAAGAAGTATTAAATAACTGAACGGGCCAAACTGGATAAAACTTTCCGTTTACTTAAGTAAAATTCTAAAATACAGATATTTTATGATTCAGAATTTCAATTTTTAAACGAAAAATAAATTACGTTTTATGAATAAACTGTAGCCAACTCGACAGACGACTTACTGCCATTATCTATGCTTTGAAGATTATTTTATTTTTTTGTTATAAATTTTGTATTCATTCATTCATTCATAATAATTTTACGTCAATGAAATCATTTAAATCCACATTGGTATTAAAATATATTAATCGTATTAAGAAACGCTGCGAAGTTAATTGCTTTCATACTTCCACGCATCTGATAACCAATTTCTGTTATGAATTCTGTATTTGTAGGTCCGTTCACATTAACATCCACGCTCAGTGTGAATTCCAATCGGACGGACAGGAAATGAAAAATTTTCGCAGCCGACCTGTGTAGCGATCGTTGAGCTATTTAAAATGCCGCCGTGGAATGGTTCCGAGATTGGAAAACCGTTCTGTTCATAAATACATTTTGAATACAGCGATGAATAATACTTATGAGGCGGTGGAAGGGAGTGGAGTTGGCTGATATTTCTGCATGATTAGCCCACGCCCCCGGCTGACGTATAGAAGGAGCGATGCTATTTAAATGGAAAACAGTCCTGTGAGGGTACCGCCCCCCATCCCCCTGAAACCTTACATAAAAACATGAAGCGGGGACCTAACTATTTATTGAGGACAACAATACGGCACCTTTGTCAGAACCAAGACAAAGCCTAAACTTGAGTACCTAGGCAAGTGATATTCAAACTATTTTTCTTTTTTTTTATGCTTCGTTAACCATAACCCCTAGTAAACACGATTCATTATATTAAATGATTTTTATTTATTTATTCATTTTTTCTTTTACGGTTCATAGCTATATAGGTGATAGATTTACTGAATAAAATCTAAATAAAAATAATTTTATTTGTTTAATCGACAGAGAGTAACTCAGTGAGTGAAGTTTTGTCTTTACATATTCCAGGAAGAATATTTACTATTATATTTTACCACAGAAAAAATGAGGTTAACCAGTAGTTTGGTGGTTAGCATAGCAACCTACAATACTAAATGAACTTGAACTTGAATTCAATATTTGAAATGGGAATACTGAAGCAGCCGATTGGGGAACTGCACAAACTTTGCATATCAGTGTGTGCGCCGCAGGAGACGTGACTATAATACTAAAAAGGTTTTGGATCAGACAGTTTTAGAATATCAAAAGGTAGATCTGAAAATGAAGGAGGGAGGGGGAATCCCATGTGGGTACGGCGTTGTAATTAAGAACTAGGAGCCCTACCAAGGTCTAGAATTAAAGAGCAATAAGGAAAAGGGGTTTGAGGTTGTACGGCCACATGAAGGGAATGGGAAAGGACGGATTAAACAAGCGGATCTTTTATAAAGCGATTAAACTCAAGATCATCAAAGGATACCCTGAGCAGATCAAAGAAGAAGTTTAGAGACTAGGGATCAGAAAACAGGACTACCAAGAGGGAGTGAGAAGTTTAGAAGGATAGCAGAGGGAAAGACGATTCTTGTGATGGAAAAAAAAGGAAGGAGGTTTGAGAGATGAGGAAGGTTTGAGGAAAAAGGAAAAAGAAAACTAATAAATGATATACGTGTTCCTTAGCGGATCCATGTTGCGATAAATAAATAAATATGGGATGATGATTTGATTTATTTATTTTTTTGTGAAAAAGAGGGAAAAATGGTATTCTGTAGAACGTAATATTTATTGATAACAATTATAGATAAGTAGTAAAGGTTTTTAAATAGCCATCATACAGGAATATCTGTGTCATTTACATTAACATACAGGTTAAAATAAGTTTTCCTTATGAAATAAGGAGCCATTAGACTAACATATAATATATATTGAATAGGTATTACTATTTCTTAGATATTATTAATATTTCTTGGAATAAAAGAATTTAAATTGGATGGAATTTCCGTATTTTTTGAAATCCCTTGGATGTGAAAAAAACAAACTTTTTTTCCTATTTTTTTTTTTGGTTCTTGATTAACTTTAAATATGCGTTTTTCAAAAATAATAATAAAATGTGATTTTAATATAACGATCATGATAGTAAATTTCTATAATGATTATTATAATGACAACTCATACGTAGTTATTCTCCAACAGTGTAAACATTGGTAATATTCTCCTATACATAAAAATAATAATAATTTATATTTACATGTAAAAAAAAAAACTGTTTTTTTCTGTTCGATTTGAAATACCATGAAAGTTAAAAAGAAAATTCCGAAGAAGTTTCTAATAGCGAGACTAAGAAAAAAAAATCTGGTGCGTGCGCGCAACACACAACTTTCACTTACCAACTTACTTAGATTAGAAATTGACGTGTTTTGCTAATTATCATTTCCCAAAGTCACACATTTTTCTACATTCATATCTTATTTTTGTTAATCGTTAAAGCCGTTTTTGAGTAAATAAAAAAACCCGTGAAAATGATACAAAATTTATTAAGTAAAGTCCCCCCTCCCGTAGATCAATTTTGATGAAATTTTTACAGTCACATCTCGGGCATATAAATACATCAAATACCAAGTTTGATCAAAATCTTTAAACCGTTTTTGAGTAAATAAAAAAAACATGTGAAAATGGTACAAAATTTATTAAGTAAAGTCCCCCCTCCCGTAGATCAATTTTGATGAAATTTTTACAGTCACATCTCGGGCATATAAATACATCAAATGCCAAGTTTGATCAAAATCGTTAAAACCGTTTTTGAGTAAATAAAAAAAACACGTGAAAATGATACAAAATTTATTAAGTAAAGTCCCCCCTCCGGTTAATCAATTTTGATGAAATTTTTACAGTCATATTTCGGGCATATAAATCGATCAAATACTCAGTTTAATCAAAATCGTTAGAGCCGTTTTTGAGAAAATCGAAAAAAACGTAAAAAGTTATTAAATAAAGTACCCCCTCCCTTTGAGCAATTTTGATGAAATTTTTGCTGTCACATCGCGGGCATATACCTACACTAAATACCCAATTTCAGGTTCCCACGGTTTATAGTTTTTGAGCTAGTCTGTTCACATACACACACACACACACACACACACACACACACAGACCATTTCGCGGGACTTGGTTATTTCGACTCAGGGGACCCCAAAACGTGTATTTCCGTTGAAAACCGGAAGTCGAAAATTTTCACGATCGCAATACTTCCACTTACTATATATTTCATATATAGGTAAGTGAAAGTAAAAAAGTCCTATAAATTCCGATAAACACAGTCTCAACTAATGTCATTTTGTCGAATTTATTTATTTATTTTTTTATATTATAGTATTGTAACGGGGTTGCTAATAACTTTAAAATGTACTCATTATTTTATTTTAATAGTAATACTTTTTTTTTAATGATTTGATTACATGAAATCTATAGCGGGGAGAGAAAAATGAATCTACGATTAAAATTAGTTCGTGCTTCCTCAGCAAGGAGTAAACTATTTCGCTTTAATCCAATTATTATTACACGCTTATATTAAAATGATATAAACATTTGGAATTTAAAAAAATAAATATCTAAATAATTTTTATATTTTCGGACTTAAATAGTTTGTGTGTGTAGGTAAGTAAGTTCAAATGAAATATTTGTAATTATTAATTTTTTTTTTAAGATCCGTTACTGACCGACTTTTTTATAAACGACGTAAGATTAGCGATAGTAATATATCAATTAACAAAGTGTCGTTGTTAAAAAAGAATGTTTTAGAGCTGACTCAGTCTTTTTTTTTTTAAACGTTAATCTGGGGGTGGTCCCCATTCATCTCCAACCTTTTCTGGGCCAGCGCCCACATTTTCAATGATATTTCCTCCCCACGGTGAACTATAATGTATTATATCTTTGAAAGCAAGTATATTTTATATATTACATAATAAAATATATTTAAATAATGGATCCTCAATTAAAATATTGTAATTCACTTTTCTTTTCTTTTTTAATTTTTTTTTATTTTACTTAAATTAGATAACCTTTGAAGGAACCTAGTTGGTTTTTTTTTTTAATTTATTATATTCTATAAATATGAGGCGTTTGGTTTCAAAACCCGTTACATCCATTTTTTAAAAAAAATTTTCGAGTTTTTCATGTTAAAAAAAAAGAAGTGTTAGATGCGTTTGTTTCAAAAACGTCTAGATCCTTCGAAAATCAATACTAAAAAATTCCATTTTTCATCAAAAGCGGTTCTAATTGATCATTTTTTGATTAATCTTGAAAAATTGTTGAAAATGGATGTACCTGGTTTTGAAACCAAACGCCTCATATATTACATGATAAATGGCTATTACGGAATATTATTCAGAAATATAGTTTTGATTTCTATCAACAGAATTCCAATCTATAGGTTTTATTTCAGGATTTTATAACCATTTCTTTACTGGATGAGTTCAATAAGGAGCTTACAAGTATTTTTATCTAAGAAATCGCGTGGAAATTCCCTTATTATCTTTTTTATTGTCTCGTTCCCTGTTTTTTTTTTTGTTTTTTTTTGTTTTTTAGGAATACTTTGAGTAGGTTTTATTTCCTTTGGTCTGGGCTGGTGATTACTACTTGATGACTGCGACTCCAACTTCCACCCTTTGGAGTATAATACAGATAAGAGAGCACTTACTGCATGACTCCAACTAGCTGGGCAGTTAAGATACCGAGTTATATAGCGGTCATCCGGTACGAGGGTGCCTGGGACCTTTAGTAGAACTTAATTTAAGTTGCATGCAAGTCGATCCTTAGCAGCGTTTACAACTGCAACATTAAGTTGCCTTCCGTAACACTAGAAAGTGTAATGAACAGTAAACTTTCCCCCTTCATTCTTTATAAAATTCTTTAATACAAAAAATGTGTTTCACTAATCAATAAAACAATTAGTTCTTTTTGACAACAATAGGCTTCTAATTCCATATTATTCAATCGTCATATTGCGATGGAAGGAAACAAAGCAGATATTTATTTATGTTTCGTATTAAAGTATCGGTTACATTCAAGACTTTCTATTATAACGTGTTTGGATCGTTCTATGCCTTTCTGGGTGGTTCCATACCAGAACATTTATAAGTAAGCTATCGATTAGTTGCTTAGTCTAACCTTGAACAGTGAAAAAAACAGTTACTTTTTAGTCACTGCTGTTACTGTTTTGTTATTAATTTGAGTTCTCATAGTTCGTTTGACATTGTTCTATTGTAATGTACATAAATAAAATTATGTAATCCCGTATCAGTATTCCAATATTAAATCTAACTAATTCGGTTAATCGGCAATACATATAAATTAAATTCTGTAGGAGATTTCCGGCAATTTTAATATTTAAAATTTGTATGACCACCTATTCATATTATATCTTTTCTTCATAGTTAATCCCAATGTTAATTTTTTCCTTTAGATCTTAACAATGTTACAGTCTTGGATAATGTATTTGACTTTTCTTTGAACCTTGCATTCTCTTCATTCTGCAGGTTAGAATTTTTTCAAACATTTTCTATCTACTTATTAATATTGACGATTCCGTATTCTATTTAGCTATCAACCTCACATTATATGAATAGTTAGAATATTGAATATTTGTCAAAGTCTAAAAATAGCATGGCCTGGCTCATGAAAGGTTTGTCAAAATCAGATGAAAGAGGATATGTCAGATGAATGGATTTGACTACAGGGAACTTTGATTAATCCTAGTACTACTAATTTTTTTCATCGGAAGTTCGTTAGGTGCTTTAACTGACTTTCAAGAAGAATAAAGGGGTAACTCCCGTAGGAAATATACAATATAGGAAGGGGGGGGGGGGGGCGAAGACATGATTTAGCGACAGAGCCGGCGATCAAGTGGGCCTTAATTAAAAGTCCCCGAGGCCCGAGGAATCCTGAGCGGGCTGGCTCCGCCTCTTGGGAGCGAGGCGAGGGGTAGGAGGGGGGCGAGTGGGGGGGGGTACATTTGCAAGTTTGATCGCCGGGGACAAACAGGAGTTAAATATTCCGTTTGAGCCCTGTCTACACCCGCTATCTACACAAGGCTACAACTTCTTCACAAAGAGGATATCTTCCCATGTAATAATGAACTTGCCGCTGGCCGAAATTACCTAACGGATTAAAGCGCTTTATAACGTTGCTTACATTCTACAGCCAATTTATGGCTACTGAACTCAATACCATTTAATAACATTGACCAGTAACCATAAACTAATATAGTGTATCTTTTTAAACACTGCACAAATAATATAAACATTTGAAAAATTACTTTTTTACTCAATTTGTAAATCCGTGCCTGTCCATATAATCAGCCGATTAGACGGCTTTTTTAAACTAAACTTATAATGGAATGACAGGCGTGGGGAAGGATGGTACCCAGTACCCAGCAGTACCTCCTCCCTGGCTTGTTCCAGTTTTTCTGGTCGGTTAAAGAAGGAGATATCTCATCCAACACCTTTTTAATCCCCCCCTCATATTTATGGATATGTCATCTGTATTCATATACGTATACGCATATTTATATGTCTGTGTAATTTAGTGTGAAAATGTTTGTAAAGAGTCTTTATATGTTGATCGACTGTTATATGTTGATCAAAATCAGTGTTTTAGATTTAAATATTTACGTACATTTTTTTAAAAAAAAGACGTGTAGAATTTTACGATACCTTTCTAAAGTTTACCATTTTTTATTAATTTATACATTTCTGTTACTTTATCAGCTCAGTCCAGTATCTGGAAAGATTTGAGATTTGGACTATTTGAGGAATTAGTGGTCACCGATATAACCTGGTGGACACGTATCTCGCCGGAGTGTGAACATTACGTGTTGCGATTCGTTATGATTTAATTTAATTCCAAAATGAGTTATATTTTTCAAAATGTAGTAACTGGTTTTGTAAATTTAACGAAGCTTATTTCTGATCAGGGTGTTTTGTTAAATCATAGGCATAAGTTTTAGTCATAGTTGTAGGTCGTAGAGTTTGTAGGTAAATCAAGTGTGTACATATCTTATAGTAAGGGGGAAAGTATTGACCCTTGCGGAACACCACCTAACATTGGTGAGACTGAAGAAATTTCTGAACCCTGTCGGATTGAGAAAAATCTAACTTCAATTTAACTCATTTTAACACAGCTTTTTACGCTATCTCGTTAGCTCTGCATTGAGCAATACCTTAATTATATCATTATTCAACTGTTTTTATAATTTTGATAGCTGCAGAACGAGTTCAACAAAGCATTTTAAAGAGTCTTTAATATCCTCTAAAAAGAGAAGAACTGAGTTTTCCTGAAAGGTAAATAAAGAACGAGGGAAAAAAAAGAAAAAATCGGCCGAATGAGACGTCGAAGGAAGAAGGAAAAAGGGGACGATCTGGGAAAAGATAAAAGATGGTTGAAAGATATAGATGAGAGAAAGATAGCGGAAGGGGAATGAAAGTGGAGTCGTAAGACGGACAGCAAAACATTGACGGAAAAATCTTGGTTAGAGGATCCCTTCTCTTCCATGCGACTATAATGTTTGTAAAACTATTTTACAAATGCTTAACTTTGGAATTTTAAGAATATCATGCTTATAAAAAGTCTAACATTAAACCTTTATGGCTCTATATTAAAATCTATAATAAAGTTCACGTTTTTAAAAATTATATCCGTTGGAGAAAAACTGAGGTGATTAAATTGTAATGACCCAGTATTATTTTTTTAGATTACCACCATCAAGTATTATACTCGGGAACATGGTAAACAAAACTTACAAAAAAAAAAAAAAAAGGTTTTTAAATCCAATTCTATCTAACATAAAAAAATCCAATAACGATAAAGTCAATGTGGACAAGCGGTAGTTAAGTAAGGCACTTAAACTTTAATGGCAATGACATCAAGGCGAGGGTGATTCTTCGGTAAACTAAGTTTGGAGATAGGGCTCCTGATGGTGGCGAATTATACATTAAACCCTTAAACGGCCCGACAATTTTATGACGGGATTAGCTCCTTCTAACGAAAAATTAATCTATATAAATGTTTGAACATACTATTTTTATCGTTTTCATTTATTTCGAATCACCGAACCAATACCTCCCTTTCAATGTATATTGAAAACGTTCTGATTCCGCGAACAGACACGATATCTCGGTATAACCTTTGACATAGGGATAACACGGTTTCCTAAAATGGAATGAAATGGAAGATCATTCAAAAACCTTTCAAACTAATTAATTCAATTTTTTCTTAATTTAATTAAGTAAAATAAAAAATGAGACAATACAGTTCTGAATACAAAGCAAGACTTACACGGACACAATATTCAAAGGGTTTGAAAACGATCAATAAACGAAAACTTTCTATATTTTAAGCAAAACTATGGCGGCTCTGTAACGATTGGCTTAACAGACATCAATTTGGTGTCAGTAACCAGTTTGGCTATTGGTGCAGATACAACTAAGATTAACACTTTCCTAACAGTTTTCATAAAAGAGCATGTTGGCTATTTGGTTGAATATTTTGTGTGTTTCCCAATTTCTCACGGCCCCTGGGTTTTCGACAGTAAACTGCAGCCGGGAGGACATTAATCCCCTCTGCCGTTCCGAAGATGGCTGAGCATTTTATGGAAGACTTCTTCGTCTTAGAACACTTGGGCAAAAGCTATGTCTGTCCTCTCAGAGAACGATTTCCATTTTGACTAACGAGAATCAACCTTATTACAAGTTCTTTTTGTACGGGTAGAAAACATAAGTTGGCCCTGCCTATTTCTATTTGTGAAGAAATGATCCTTCCATAGACGATAGCCGAAAGGAAGAGATGGAGAAGAAGGCTAGAAAGGAGGGGAATGCTTTGAGAGGAGGATCTTAATCCGAAGGAAGGACATACATCAGGATGAATGCTCCGTATTTATCATTAGCAACATTTTACCCAATGTTTCCAACACCCTTACTGCGGAAAGGCATGGAAGGGAAATTAATGGTTTAGTAGGAAAATTAATAAATAAAAGGTGCATATTAGGGTCAAAATTAAAAATAATAATAACTCAAGCATGAACCCAAAGAAGTGTCTGTTAAGCCTAACGATTCAACTGATTTACTAAATGTTCTATGGTTTCAGTGCACCAGGTGGAGAGAGAGGTTTATACTTAACATATTTTTGTTAAAATAAAATACTGATACAAGATTATTATTTCTTCTCAAATATTGTCAAAATAATTTACCGAATCTCAAAGTTTAAGCAAAGCACTAGCAAGATTCCTTCTCTGCATAATAATGTTCCTAGTACACCTGTCTGATCACTCTTTTTCGGTTTATGCCAAAAATTTGGTTTCGGTCGGACACTTTATTACTTTATTATTACTTTACGTACTCATCATTCTACGACTGAAAAATATTTTATAAAAAAATGGGTCTTTCTCGTTTCAAAGGGTTATGGCTGCTTCCAATTATATGAGTAATGAATCTTTTGGATAATGGAAGGTTTGTAATCATTCACAGTTTTTTATTATATTTTATTTGGAATTATTTTTCACTTTTTACAGCTCCTAAAACATTTCTAGAAACGTTCTTCATAATTACACCTAATGATAATCAAAGTCGATCTCAGCTGTGATTAATAAGTTTTCACTTGTTAATTTTTCAAATCATTCTTTTCAATGATCAGAATCACAGGATTTTTTTTATTCCCTCTCTCCCTTGACTTTCCGTAACATTGATTTCGGCGACATTAGTATACACACGGCGTGGGTGTATGATAATTTCGCCAATAAAAATTCACTTCGAAAAATACGATGAACATCGCATATCTAATATACATGACTGAACCCTTCTCTTATAAAAATAAGGAAAACTTCAAGCGGAATGAAATTCTTGATCAAGCCAGATAGAGGCTCTATTTTAGATTGTGTGGGTTGAACCAATTGAAAAACCGCGAGGTAGATCTTTTACTGGTGATCTCTATCGGCCCTTGTACTTAAACCGATTAAAAATCCAAAATAAAATTAAGTGAAAGAATATCAGTATACTTTCCTAAATATTATTCAATAATATATACCGCCTGAACAAACGTTCTTTGTTTTTCATTTTCATTCAAAAAAGATCATTTTTGTATTAATGGGTTTTGTATAAAAGATGTATATAGCTAATGAAAATAGCTAAAAATAACCAATAATGTTTACGTTTAATATATGCAATATTTTAAAGAAACCACACAAGGTAAATATAAAAATAATAATAAGATCAAAACAATATTGTTTAGATATAATAATAGTTGTAGCCTAGAGTGAATAGGGGATGTTTAATAATAGTTATAATGACAGAATAATAGTATATTGTACAAAATAGAATATAATTAATAACAATAATAATATAAATAAATTCGAAAATAAAATTGAAGTAAAATAAAGAAGCTAAAAATAAAAAATATTATAAAAAACATAATCATTAAAGTAAAAACTAAATGCATAAATAAATAGTTAGAAAGTAAATTAGTGGTTAAAGGTACATAATGAAAAATAAAAAATAGGGCCTAATATTTAATTAGATATATTAAGCCCTTTGTTTTTTACTTTTTAACTAATTACATATCAATGCTCTATTAGCATAGATTTATATTTTAAAATAGAGCTTTATCGGTTTGGTTCAAAATTTGGAAAACGACTCAGAATTTAAGGATTTCTAAATATCAATTTTCACAGATGTATCAATTTTATCTCGTTCTTCGGTTTTATTCGAAATCGACTCATTGAATTTTGTCAAAAGTTTGGAAATGGTTGAGAATTTTTGTAATGAATTCACTAAACAAACAATATATATCTAATTGATTATAATATAATATCAGTTATATTATATAAAATTTATATTATATCTTAATTTTCAATGAAAGACATTTTTTTTAATGGAAAAGCTATCCTAAATCTCGTTTATTTATTTCTCAGCGCGATAGTCGATATCCCTGGAGCAAACCAATTTTTTTTTTATGTCTTTTTTTTGGATCACTCTAATATAGGGTCATACCTCAGACAGAGTTGGGCATATTTATATTTATAAATACGAATATGAATTTATTTTTATCTTAATTTTAATGTGAATATGAATATAAATTTATTTATATCACAATATTTGTGAATATGAATATAAATAAATTCGTATTTACAAGTGTGAATATAAATAAATTCATATTCACAGGTGTGAATACGAATTTATTCATATATATAAATTTTTCTGTAAATAAAAAAAAATTCACAGGAAAAATTGTGAATATTCACAAAAAAATGTGAATATTTATATCTCAGCTGTGAATTCGGCCGTATTTACAAATAGAGATGTGAATATGGAAAAATTCACAAATTGAGATGTGAATTTCTACTAAATTCATAATTTCCCAATAAATATATAAAATTATTTTCAGATTTCTCCATATTGGTACACATTATTGAGTTAACCCTTTTTATGGAAATCACATCAGATATTACCTGATATCGATTACTAGGTTTTTTGGGGTGCTGATTATGAAAAAAATATAGATTTTGAGATTCCGCCGTCAGGTATCGATTTATTACAACCTACGCGATATAATCGATCTTGGTGTCGGCTATAGGGTTATGTGAGGTGCTGATTATGAAAATGATATCGATTTTGAGATTCCGCCGTAGGGTATCGATTTATTACAACTTGCGCGATATAATCGATCTTGGTGTCGGCTATAGGGTTATCTGAGGTGCTGATTATGAAAATGATATCGATTTTGAGATTCCGCCGTAGGGTATCGATTTATTACAACTTGCGCGATATAATCGATCTTGGTGTCGGCTATAGGGTTATCTGAGGTGCTGATTATGAAAATGATATCGATTTTGAGATTCCGCCGTCAGGTATCGATTTATTACAACTTGCGCGATATAATCGATCTTGGTGTCGGCTATAGGGTTACCGGAGGTGGTGATTATGAAAATGATATCGATTTTAAGATTCCGCCGTCAGGTATCGATTTATTACAACTTGCGCGATATAATCGATCTTGGTGTCGGCTATAGGGTTACCCGAGGTGCTGATTACGGAAATGATATTGATTTTAAGATTCCGCCGTCGGGTATCGATTTATTACAAGCGTCGGCTATAGGGTTATCTAAGGAGCTGATTATGAATGAGGTTATTTATTAAATTCTGTTGAAATATGAATGTTATATAGATTTTAAGCTTCTGGCATAGGAATCGTATTATTGTTGTTATATTTGTAGTAATGTAGGTAGTATTTTGTTAATTTTGGTGTGTACGTAAATATGTATTTATGAATTCATATTTATACATTGAATATACTACATTATTGCAAGTACTGACACAATATCAATCACAATGTTACGATTCACACCATAATCTGGGAATTAGATCAGGATTAAAATGATCAGTGGATACTTCTAATTGTAAGTCTGTACAATTTTAGAAAATGAGTTGTTTGCATTTTAAGATGAATGAAAATCTAGTGATCAAAAAAAAATTTAATACATTTTTTATACATCAAACATTCTATAATGAAAATAATAACAAACTAAAAGTAACAATAAACATACATATATACATTAAAAATAAATAATCATAAGCAAATGAAACTATGCAGCTATATTTTGCAGACGGGCAAGATTCAAAATTCTTCAAAAGTGTACGCAGATAATATACAACATTTAAAGATGTGTATATACATACATATATAAACTTCTCTCTGTTCTCAAATATCATTAGTCTTCAACACATTTTTTCAGCATGCTGAATTCTTTTCATATCGCGCTTTAGCGCAATTGTATCCTAGTATTTCAATCTCTGTATTATCAAATATATTTATTATTAATGCCAACTAAAGAAGACAAAAATTCTTATATTATTTGTTGTGTAAATTATTTTATTATTTATTTCAAGTTCTCTATATTTTGTTTTTCTGCTGATTGATTTGAATTATAAAAACATTAATAATGATATTCCTATATTATATAATAATTGGTGGAATCGGTGAAAAGATTTGTATTTTTAATTAAAATAAGTTATAACTTATAAATAAATTTGTTTTATCGACATAAAAATCAGAGTATGATTAAATTCATATTCGTATTTAAAATTGAAAAATATAACTACCTTACAACATAACCTGATATTACGTTACTTGTAATAAATCGAAAACCTAACAGCGAATCCCATTATACTTTATATGGTTTTAATGAATGAATGAAGGTTGTAAGAAATTGTTACGATTTTCATAATCGCACCTAAAATAACCTAGAAGCCGATCGAATATGGATTATATCGCTTATGTTGACTTGACATCGGAATCAAAAAATCGATACCTTGCGGTGAAATCTCAAAATCGATATCATTTTCATAATCAGCACTTCGGGTAACCCTATTGCCGACACCAAGATCGATTATATCGCGAAAGTTGTAATAAATCGATACCTGACGGCGGAATCTTAAAATCGATATCATTTTCATAATCACCACCTCCGGTAACCCTATAGCCGACACCAAGATCGATTATATCGCGCAAGTTGTAATAAATCGATACCTGACGGCGGAATCTCAAAATCGATATCATTTTCATATTCACCATCTCCGGTAACCCTATAGCCGACACCAAGATCGATTATATCGCGCAAGTTGTAATAAATCGATACCCTACGGCGGAATCTCAAAATCGATATCATTTTCATAATCAGCACCTCAGATAACCCTATAGCCGACACCAAGATCGATTATATCGTGTAGGTTGTAATAAATCGATACCTGACGGCGGAATCTCAAAATCGATATTTTTTTCATAATCGGCACCTCAGATAACCCTATAGCCGACACCAAGATCGATTATATCGCGTAAGTTGGAAAGAAATCGATACCTGACGGCGGAATCTCAAAATCGATATTTTTTTCATAATCAGCACCCCAAAAAACCTAGTAATCGATATCAGGTAATATCTGATGTGATTTCCATAAAAAGGGTTAACTCAATAATGTGTACCAATATGGAGAAATCTGAAAATAATTTTATATATTTATTGGGAAATTATGAATTTAGTAGAAATTCACATCTCAATTTGTGAATTTTTCCATATTCACATCTCTATTTGTAAATACGGCCGAATTCACAGCTGAGATATAAATATTCACATTTTTTTGTGAATATTCACAATTTTTCCTGTGAATTTTTTTTTATTTACAGAAAAATTTATATATATGAATAAATTCGTATTCACACCTGTGAATATGAATTTATTTATATTCACACTTGTAAATACGAATTTATTTATATTCATATTCACAAATATTGTGATATAAATAAATTTATATTCATATTCACATTAAAATTAAGATAAAAATAAATTCATATTCGTATTTATAAATATAAATATGCCCAACTCTGACCTCAGATAAATTATAATATTAAAATGAACTTTATTAAGATTCGAAATCAACGTCCTGGTTAGGTTCAAGGCGATGAGGATAAAAGCTTTGGAAGACTACAGGGTCAGCACAAGTTAAGATTTGTTGGAGACGGATATTGGCAACTCGAGACTTCTTATAGCGGAGTTGTGGGAGGAAAGGATGAGCAAGCGGTTTTTCGAGGAGTCCCTCCACTTTGAATATGTTATCCGAACTTATGGAGTTGGCGCAATATAACTAACTTTACATAAAGCTTTACTATTTTTATCTTTTTTTATTGTAGTCCTCATAGATAAATAAATAAATAAAAACTTTTTTTTTTTTAATTTTAAACTTGAAATATATCGCAGGGTCCCCGTCAATGATTTCTTATCGCTAATCAGGCAAAAAGTTAATTTAAATTGGAACGAAACGTGGCTGAATGTTAGGGAAAATAAATTAAGAGATTAAAACACGACGTTTCTCCCTGGGCTTGAAAATGAATGAATGAAAAATTTTACTTTATTCTGGGACATTTAGTCCCCTAAGAATAAAATTGTTAACAATTTGTTCAGGCAGCATTTTTATCTGGCTGTACTATATACAATTGTTAAAATTAAAAACTAGAAATATACACTTTAATAATAAATGAAAATAAATCGTAACTTCAGTATTCACGTGCTTTGTAAAAAATATAAATAACAAAAAGATGAGTGCCATTATTAAAATAAATAATAAAAATAAAGTATTTGTACAAACCTACATCATCTACATCAAAGAAAATAATAATTTTTACATCTGCAGGGAAGATTGATGTTCCAGGAGATGGAGAAATAAGAGGTGTTTGAACGATGCTAGGGAGGAAGCTTGACGAACGGATCCGGGTAAGGAATTCCAAAACTGGGTGGCACGAACAACGAAGGATTTATCGAAACAGGCGGTTCTATGAATGGGGATATACAAGTCTGTAGGTTGGGATCTTGTATTTAGCTGATGGATGGACGAACGTGGGGTAAGGAGGTCAAGAATGTATGTGGGTTTTTTTGCTCTTAGGGTTTGGAAGAGGAAGGAGCCGAGCAGATACTGTCTTCGAAAATTCGGAAAAAGGAAACTTTGCTGGGAATAATATTCGGAGATGTGAGAGTGTCTTGGGAGACCAAGGATAAATCTCATGAAACGATTCATCAATCTTTTAAGCCTTATCTCGAGCTCACCAGACAGACCACCGTACACCAGGCATCCGTAATCGAAGTGTGGAAGGATAAGGGAGGATACTAAAAGACGACGGGTATTTTGAGGAAATGAGTCTCTGAATTTTAGTAACTGCTTGAGGACTGAGATGGATTTTCGGGTGATTTGGGAAATGTGATGATTCCAGGTGAGGTGTTGATCGAAGGTTATTTATTATACCAAGGTTCTTTATGGAGTCTTTAAACTGGATTGGAGTGTTATTGATATACAGTAATGGATAATAAGGAAGGGAATTGAGGAAAGCTTTTGAACCTATGAGCATTGCCTTGGTTTTCATTGGGTTCAGGGATAGTTGGTTTTCGATTGCCCAGCGGTTAATTCTATCAATATCCTCCTGAAGTTTACGTGACGCCTCTAGTAGGTCGGAAGGATGGAAAGATATATAGATTTGTAGATCGTCTGCATATAGGTGATATTGGGAGTAATGGATAACATTTGTGAGGTCATTTATGTAGATGGAGAATAGGGTAGGCGAAAGGGATGAACCCTGAGGTACACCTCTGGAAAGAAACAGGGATGATGACGGTGGTTTGTTAGGGATAATAACTGATTGAGATCGGAAGGAGAGAAAAGACTGAAACCAGGCCAAAGAACTATTGGTTATATTTAATTTATGTAATTTAGAGAGGAGAACTGTATGATCAACAGAATCAAACGCTTTTGAAAAATCAAAAAGAACAAGGATAGTTAATTTCTGTTGATCTATTGAGGAGTAGATATCTTGAATTATTTTTATCAGGGCCGATTGAGTAGAATACCCGGAGCGGAAACCAGATTGGAGAGGATTAAGTAAGCTTTTTTGATCAAGGAAGGTAGTGAGTTGAGAATGAACCAGTCTTTCTAAAGGTTTTGATAGGATTGCAATCGGTCTGAAATCTGCAGCTGTTGAGGGATGTGAGACCTTGTTAAGTGGGCGTACTAGAATCTTTTTCCAGGCAGAGGGAAAAATGGAGTTCTGCAGAGAAAAGTTGTAAATATGTAGGAGTGCTGGGAGTATGGCTGGGAGACAGAGTTTTATCATTTTCACTGGAATTTGATCATGACCGTAGTCATTGGTTCGAGATTTCATTATGGAAGCAATTAAATCATCAGGAGTGATGTGCTGATAGTAAAAGTTTTCATCATTAAAAGGAGTTTCGGGAGGTTGGTAGTTGTACTGAAAGAGGTTCGGGAGGGGTTCGACAAAATAAGCGTTTAAATCGTTGGGAGATATAGGATAATGGGTGATGGGTGTGGAGCTGGCAATAGCGAATTTTCTAAGAATTTTCCACTTAGACTTAGGATCCGGTGATTGGGAAAGGACGTTATGGAAATACTGCGCCTTGGCTCGGCGTAACGTAGATTGCGTGAGGTTGCGGATACTTTTAAATTTCGAATAATCGTCTGGAATTCGGGTGCGCCTAAAGCGCCTTCTAGCAGCATCTCTTTTCTTCATAAGTTCCCTAATTTCTAGATTAATCCAAGGAGCCGGGGTGCGTCTGAAGGTGCCAGTTTTTAGAGGAGCAAGTTGGTTTAGGAAAGTTAGGAGGTTGGATGAAAGACAATCAACCATCTCGTCAATAGAATGTGAAGAATAGATTGGTTCAATGGATTGGGATAGTTGTTCTAAATAAGGATTGATTTTTTCTGATGTGAGAGAATCCATATTCCTCCAGGATACCTGTTTGGGAACGGAAGTAGGGGTGGGAACATCATAGGAGATTCGGATTAAATCATGGCCTGACAAAAAAGGTATGGGGCTTTGTGAGAATGATAGTAAATTTCGTCGGGAGTCTACGAAAATAAAGTCGATTTGCGTATGTGAAAACTGCGTATGATGGGTTGGCTCAAAGGGTACAATGAACAGGTCAAGGGAGCTTACCAGGTCTATGAGATATACTTTTTCTGGGGAATAGGAAAGGAAATTCACGTTAAAATCACCAGCTATGATTCGTCGTATCGTGAAAAAAGAAGAGAAGAGGTGATTCTGACACGGCTCCGTATAGGCCTCACGCGACTGACCCATGGCTATTTATCTCATTGCTCGCGATTTACCACCCGAATGTCAATCCTGCGCAACCCAACTAACAATCAAACACATACTGACTAAGTGAATTGCATACAATTCATTAAGATTACCGTTCAACCTACTAGACCATCTTCACGCCATTCTACAAAATAACACAACAGTCAATAATGTTCTAGAATTCCTAAGACACACCAATCTATACTGCAAATTGTAATGTATAGCTACCACGTTGCAGTTATATAATTTATTCGCCCTTCTATTACTTAATATAAGGCAATAATGACCTTCGTTGTTGATGCCTTAGAAAAAAGAGAAAAAAAAACTTGAAAAATTATGATATTCTTCGTTATACACGCCTGTTAATGTTTCTTAATTTTTACTTTCACTTTTTTAAAATATTAAACGTTATTGTTACATAAGCCCGTGAATCTCTTAAAAAAAAAACACTTATTTGTACTAATAGTATTGCGAAAAAAAGTATTACAAGAATGCCTACTAATTCTTACATAGTTAACGTGTAATCATTGTCATCCATAGGAACAGGGATTTTTAAGAGTCAAAATGGATTTAAAATAAATGAAGAGATTTAGAGTACCTGTAGGTTAATATATAAATATAATTGTTTTTTCATTTATCGTCGCTATGGCTGGTCGAACGATGTTATTGTGGGAGTCCCGAATTTTGCCTATCCAGGTGTCATTATGGGTACCTCCACTTTACGTCCCAAGGACGGCATAGCCAAGGATTTTTACTCCCTTTAAAAAATCTTAATTTTAAGTTTTATTGTGTTTAATACCAATAAAATTATTGGCGGGTATAAAATGAAAGAGGCCTTCAAATTATTTCAGGAATTTACTGAAAAAGAAACCTGCCAAGTCTGAGTAGGGCCAATACAGTTTCCTGGCTATTTATTTCAGATACACAAGAAAAAAATATCATCCCAATAAATATTTGACATTATTATACCTGCTCAACATATTAATTTTTAACCGTTATTAATTTGCATGTAATTTGTAAAAAAAAAAAAATGATGGAATAATCCCCTAAAAGTATTTTAAAAATGGCCTTAGTTAAAATCATATATGACATCTTACTATGTTTTTGCACATTTTGCAACCATCAGATATATACAAATTGTTGCTGAATAGAATTTTATTATACTGTGTGGAATATTTGTACAATATCCCATAACTTGCATCCAGCTTGGGGCGATTTTGAAATGTTGGCGGAGAAACGGAAATGCACGTGCTTTCGAAGCAGTGGTAGAAATGCGACAAAATTGATTCACCGACATTTTCCACAATTTACCTGCTATTTGAAGGTACAGTTTCTGTTTTACAGGAACAATTTAGAAAGAAATCTATGTCTTTTCTAAAATCTCATCAAAATCGGATACTATCATAAGCTATATAACAGACACATAAAAACATTTTTATTGATTCATATCTGAAACCTAAGACCCTGGTGAAAATTTTGGATTCTGAAAACTCACCCACGTACTCAAACGGAAAATGAAAAAAAAAAAAAAGCAATTGGAGATATGAACTTTTTTTACCAGGACCTCGGTAATTTGATTAAATTTTAAAGAATAAAGAGAAAGAAAGTGGGATAAGGTAACAGTGTTGCCAACAGCCATTAGCAGCCTTTGTAACCTTCCTGTTTGTTCAGAACCTCCCTCTGTTCCCGGCAGTAGGCGTTTCTACTCCCGCTTTCCACCGGGGTCGGATTACGATACACCAGGTAAGTTAAACAAAATATATTTTTTCTTAAATGTATCAGTAATTGTAAAACTGAGGAACTGTTACAAGGTTTTGGAAAGAGGAAATGTCAGTCGCCCTCAAATTATAGAGGCTAATTGTGGATATAACGGAATGGATAATTACTGCCTAATATAACTGCGACTGTCTTCGAATCCGAGAGTAGGATTACAATAGCCAAGTATTATTCTCACTGAGCTTTGAATTCAGTGACGAATATTTAAGTGTTAAAATTTAACAAAAAATATTTCTTCTCTTCTATACTTTAATCCCGTTCCATTATTAATGCAAACAAACCAAACCGATAAATTTAATCTAAATCATAAAACAAACGCAACTGGTATTTACTTAATACAGTTTTGAGTATATTGGATTTTAATTTGATGACCTCGATATCATCCCCTGAAAAAGCTTTTTTCAATTATTTAATCGCTATGCTACACAATGTGGACTTATATAAATATATATACACGGCTGTGTTCTAGCCAAAATAAATTTTCAAAGCCGAAACTATGGTGTACCAAGGAAATTTTTTAAAGATTTGAAACGATAATGGCTTGCTTTAACGCCAAGTCACGTAGGATGAAGTGACTACGTGCTGAACTTGGAAGTGATCCCTTAATTCTGAGCTCAAGTCCTCAGATTTGTTGAGGAACTTATAAAAGCAACATTTAAGGGAATAAATTATGAAAGAAAGAATTATACACGGGTGGAAGATAAAGAACGAGGTTAGATTTTTATTCTTACTGTAACATCAATGGATGTTTAAATAATTATATATACGTAAAATTATTCAAAAAAACTTTGATTAAAATAAAAACAACGTTACAAAACAGTAACTAGCAGTGACTCAAAAGTAACTGTATTCTTCGCACTCCTAGGGTAGTCGATCAATTCTTACACATAGTCTGGTATGGAACACCCCAGAAATGCCTAGAACGATTTTATTTTATTACCGAATGAGATCTCCATCCTAGCAGTGCGGAACATTAGCAGTGTTGCTTGGAAAATTTTCCAGGTAGCTGCCATTATCGGTGAAAACTAAATAAATTAGTAACAATAATCATATGAATATATAATGTTAAATCTTTCTAATAAACTAGTCAAAAAAAAAAATAAATAAATAAGTACAAGCCATAACCCTCGCATCTTAGTCTTCAAACCTCAGTATCACTCAACGCAGTAAGAAGTTGGACCCTACTTTAATTATTCCGGACCCCACGGTGTAATGAGGGCGCCCCTCCCAGCTACCTTCCCGGCTAACAATGACTTGGAAATGTCTTTTTTGAACTCGCGAAATCATGAATTCATAACTACCACTATTAGGCTAATGAGTTCCTCAGGGAGAGTGATTAGGTCCTTTACTTCTTCAACTCTCTCAGGTAAAGGAAGTATCGTACTCCGTCGATTTATTATTTCGAGATTATATTCTGTTCAGTGGTTTTAGGCTTACTTTCAAATTAAAAAAAAAAAAAGTAAAGAATAAATTTTTATTTTTTTTCCAGCTCAGCTTTTCTATTTGGTATATTTAACTTTATTCAAGGGAGCAACAGGAAATTTGAATGGAAGGAAAATATAAAACAAATAAATAAACTTTTGGAAGAGATGGTATAATTTGACCTACGATAAGTTCTATCAGGTCTAGCAAATATAAGAAATATAGAACTGTGCATTACTTGTACATACAAGTTAAGATAATGATAAACTAAATTAAATAATAATGAATAAATTAATAACAAAATATACTATTTATTGGTACTATAATGCTACTAATGAATTTAGAGTTTTTACGGGAAAAGTTCATAGAAAGATATTTTTTTGCCCTGGATTTTATGAAAGAATTTAGGAATGGAGAATAAGAACAAATGGAGATATATGAGCTGTTAAACAACGGAAATGGTGAGTTTTAAATATCCCGCGGGATCGAATGGCGAGGACATGTTTCGAGAATGATAAAATACCCAAATTGATTATTCAAAGTAGGATAGGTATTTGGATGGAATCAGAAGAAAAAAGGAAGACCGCGAAGAAAACTGTTGAGTGATTTCGAGGATGATGTACGGCTGGCCGTGACAAACTGGAGGCAGAAAGATATTGATAAGGATATCATGAGGTCTCTTCATGCAGGAAGCTCTAGAGGGCTGTAGAAAAAAAAAAAAAAGAAAAAAAAACTATATTATTAAGACCCTTCAATAACTATTTAGTGGTTTCATTATTATTCTTTACTTGCAATTATTTCATGCTATTTGATAATTATTTTTATTATCGTACCAAGCTATTTTACAGATTTGTGTCTTTTTCATTTAGTCCTGATAAAAGTCAGCAGTAAGGGTTGAAACTTCGTTTGTTTGAAGTCCTTTCATGCTACTTAGGCTAATCGGACGATTTTTTCCTATTCAGCTGTAATTAGGATAGGGATCTTAAAGAGTACCTGAAATCGCACAGGCTCGGGACGTCCATTTCACGTCACATCCGAAGGATAGCATAGCCAAGGATTTTTTAGTCACTTCTAAAATCCTAAGCCTACTGGGCGCACTAGGAACCCGCGACCTTCTGTGCTATGCTAATCACTATACCACAGGTGACCCCGTCAAAACTTTTTCTCCTTTCTTTAATTAAAAAAATTATCATCGATTAATTATTAGAGTTAATGTATAGTTTTTTAATCACTTTAAATTAACATTCTTATTGTTCTATCGATTAGTTACCTCTATAATTATGTTGTTATATTTATGAAGAAAATATTGATGTGTCACTTTACATTTGAAATGCAAAATGACAACCTTGTTTCAAGAAAAGAATAAAAAAAATTAAGTAATTTTTTTTTTATATTTTTGTTTTTTATTCTAAAAAGGAAATAAGCTACTAAATTAATTAGATAAATTTTCAAAAGATCATCATTTTCTGATTTTCTATATTAGAACCTAAAAATAGAAAAAATTACTTTGTTTGGATATCGTGATAGAAAATAACGGAAGAATATTGTTAAATATTACAGTAGGAGAATTTAAGGCAAATTTATTAATGTTTTTCTTTCTTTCATAAATCTTAAAATTCTTACAAGAGTCGTGAGATGAGGAACAGAGCATTTGAGCTTGAATGTTGTAGTGGTAGCTACGTTTTAGGAAGATGAAGACGCCAGGGTATGAAATGATTTCTTGATGCCAAACGTTCTTCCTCCATCTTTAATCACTTACCGCCCTTCCAAGCTGTCTTAGTAGCACCTTAGCATCGCTTTGAAAAACATTCGAGGCCGATAAAAAAGATATTATATTATACGAATGAAGCTAGATATATAGAATCATTCATGCATTTTTGGGCAAAATTACACCGGGCTCAGTGCTTATTCAGAGATCCTTATTTGATATTTCTCATTATACTTGCCAATATAAAATTATTCTCTCACGAATAAAGGTCAACCTTTATCTCGAGGGTCCTAATTTACCGCAGGCATTGTTAGGAATGGTAAAAAAATGCATTTTCCCAATTAAAAATAAAATTTATTGCATACGTTACTTTTAATCTTTATTTTATAGTGGTCTGCCCAATTTTTTTCCGAATTCCGATTAATGGCTTTTCAATGGCTATCTTAAAATAAATCAGTCCTCTCCTTTCCCACAGATATCATATCGATATCATATTCTAATTTATATGCTACTTTGTATTTTATAACTAATACTATGTGATAGTTATCAAAATATATTAAAATTTGTGTAATTTTTTTATTTAAATTATCAACAACTATCCTTAGTGGTATAGCTGTTATAATATAATATCGTAATACTTCTGTGGGATAACAATATTTATTCAACGAAAATATACAATTATGAATTAGAACTATATATAATAATTCTATATATTCTGTAGAACTATATATATAATTGGTATAATGTATATTGTTATTAATGCATTTGAAAGTTTTGTTCGAAATGAACAAAAACATTTGGAGATTTTGATAACTAATCGTTTAGGTATGATAATATCAAAGTAATATACTATATAGCAATAATAATATATCATATAGCAATATAATCTAAATGATAAAAATGAAGGGATCATTTAATAAAAAATAATTATAATATTAAACTAATGAACCGAGTTAATCCCTACCTTTTCTTAAGATAGTTGAAGCATTTTTTATTTCAGCCAATTCGTGAAGATCAGATTTAATATGAGAATGACATCGCATAAAAAAAATATGAGGCAGAATGTATGAGCAAATATTCCAAGTCATATTTCTTTCCATTCCTTCTAAGCGGCAATTTTCTCAGTTAATAAATTTTAAATAGGGCTCCTTTATAACATTTCTCTCCTTTATATCCGTTTAAATGCAATTATACCAACGTGAATGGATGATGTATACTTTTCTTGTAAAGGCAAATTGGAGTAAAAATAAAATTTAATGAAAGAATTAGTTAATTAACGAATGTATATGACAGGAATAAAATCTATAAATCTTAGTTATTACTTTAAGGCGGTCCCTTCTTCTATCCCTAAGTAATAAAATTTGGCTGTTTTGAAATTGAATTATTTCATTGATATAATTAGAGTAAAAAAAAAAAGAAATCTGTTGCGTTGCGCGAATTATATAACAGATACTCCGGTAAGACTCTAGATTAAACTTTTATTGTCAAAATAAAATACTGCAAGACTATATTAAAGATACTTTCTACTAAGTCTCAAAAACTAAACTATAAGTTACTAGTCTAACATGGAATCTCTCAGTGTGGTTCTCTGTCTTGTATGAATTTTGGGGAAATACATATATACAGAGCTTGGAGTGGGGTTTTATTAGTTTTCCACTAGAGTGGGGGAAAAAGTATCGGCTAGCAGCTTCTTGGGTGTCCTTAGAAATATAGCGAGCTGGTGGGTATCAAAGGGCCGGGATACAAGTGTTATAGCAACAAGAGGGAAGGCCCGCAGGCTAATAGGGAGAGGTCTCAGAATATGGAAGTAATAAAGTTGTTAATATATTGTGGCAGTGACACTTCTTCTCGTTGAGGACTCAATGGTCAGTCAGCATGTGGGGTTGGCCTGGAGGGCCTTAGGTCACATGGTCTCTAATGTTACAATAAGAAGGGCGGAAATAATGACCTGGGACCACTCACTACTTAATGACAATTGTTATAGTCATAACAAAGACTAAAATGTGGGTGGCGGGATGGCCGAGTGGGCAAACGCGTCTGAAAATACGCGTTGCCCATGGCAACGTCTGTTTGGAAACATGAAGATAGCAAGTTCAAAACCCGGAGCCAGGGGAAAATTTAATTAATCTCGGCATCAATCCCCCACCCTCTCCCCTGGCCCGGGAAACCCCGTATAGCCTACAAGGCGAGGAAGGGGAGGAACAAAAAAAAAAAAAAAAAAAAAAAAAAAAAAAAAAAAAAAAAAAACAAAGACTAAAAAAAATTATTATGAGACTTAAGAATTATTTGTTAACTAATTACAATTGATATAATAATACCAGGTCTGCAAGTTTAAAATGTCGTTTTAATTCCAATAGAATGCGCTCTTAGCCTATTGAAGGATTTGCTTATCTCTAAACGCTATTTTGTTTGTTAGTCATTTGTTTACAAAAGTCAGTTGTTTTTAAGTCGTTTACGTGGACGTATCATACCTTTCTTTGGTGTTAAAAATGTCTAATTTTAAGCCAAATAAAGAGCATTTGCGGCATGTCATGATTTTCTTATTCAATCAAAAGAAAAAGGCATCTGAATGTCATCGAATTCTTGTTGAGACTTATGGCGATCTTGCTCCAACCGTCAAGACATGTGAACGTTGGTTTCAAAGTTTCAAACGTGGTGATTTTGATGTTACTGATAAAAAACGAGAAAATAGACCAAAAAAGTTTGAGGACGTCGAATTGCAATCTTTATTAGACGAAGACAATACCCAAACCCAACAAATGATGACAAATGATCAATTTGAGTCACGCATTGATCGAAAAACGCCCAGAATGGGCTCACAGGCACGCCAAAGTCATTCTTCAGCATGATAACGCTCCTGCACATTCAGCCAGATTGACTAAGGAAACGATATCTTCGCTTGGTTGGGAACTCCTACCCCACCCGCCGTATTCACCTGACCTGGCGCCTTCTGATTATCTTCTCTTCTCATCGATGGGACACTCATTGGCTGAGCAACACTTTAACAATTTGGAGGATGTAAGAAAATGGCTCGATGAATGGATTTCAAAAAAGATGAAGCATTCTTTTGGAATGGTATCCATAAATTGCCCGAGAGATGGACAAAATGTGTAGAAAGCGAGGGCCAGTACTTTGAATAAAATATATTATACTTTTTTTTTAAATTACTGTGTATATATTTTAAGAAATAAACGACATTTTAAACTTGCAGACCTGGTATAATATAATAATAATAATAATAATGTTTATTGGAATAATATATACATAAATTACTTATTTACATTTTTTACAACCATTAAAACATTTATGCTTTGGATAGCTCCGTCAGCAGAGTTTTAATTATAAACATTACCTAATAATTCAAAGTAAAAAATATTATAACAGAAAGAAAAAACAAATAACTAAAATAATCATAATAAAATAAAATTATATCTTGTATACATTATGCTTAACAAGGCCGCTAAAAATATAGTAGAAGAAAATTAAAATTCTCAAAAAACAACACTTTTTTTTTTTTTTTTTTTTAATTATAATTAAATTTCCTAACTAAAAGGCTCCTATAATATAGTGCCTCTCTTAAGAACTTTACAAGTCCGGCCCAATTTTGGCCATTCAATAAATTAATGACATCACTCTCTGTTAGTATGGCACTGTTTAAAAATCTGACCCTGTAAGGCCTTAATATAGGACAGACAGCAATAACATGTTTTACGTTTTCGACTTGTTTTAAATTACAAAGCGCACAGAATTGACATAAGTCAGGTTTAAATGGTTTGTAATTTAGATTTAATAATTCTGTACGTGCCTTGAGTATCAGTTTAGATTCATTAAAAGAAAAGGAATTTATATAACTACAATTTAAGTCATAATTGAGTTTAGGATATAATCCGTGATGTGCACCTTGCTTTGCATTTAATGCAGCATTTTGTCTTTCTTCATTTTTTATGTTGTTGATTAATTGATCTATACTAGCTTCCCATACAGAGTTAATATTACTATTAGACAAGTCAGTGTTAATACTATATTGAGCACATAAATGTTTCCATGTTTCAAACCAATAAAATTTTTGATTAATTATTTCTTTCGCAACAATTTTAGGCAATCTTGAGTTTGGCAGCTTCAAAATTTTTAAAACATATTTTAAGTGTAATTTTAATGTATGCACGTATATAGAAGAAACACCCAGTTCTAAATTTAAAACATAATTCGGAGTATTATTGGGAAGTGTAAATAATTTTTTTAAGAAAAACCTCTGTAACTTTTATACCTGGTCGTATTTTACAAAACCCCAAACTTGTGAAGCATAACACATTATGGCTCTGGATACGGCGTTAAATACCTTCAATTTTGCGTGAGTAGGCAAGTTATTGTTTGTAAATACGTTGTGCCAAATACAGTTAATCCCCAGCTTGGCAGTATTTAGTTTTTCTTTTAGATGATAGTTGAAGGATAAAGTAGGAGTTAGGTAAACACCTAAATATTTATATTTATCTACAATTTCTATTCTTTTACCACTATACTCCCAATTACCCTTACACCTTCCACCTCTTTTCCTGCAAATCATAATTTTGGATTTATCAAGATTAACTTCGAGCCCCCATGTATTACTGTATACATACAATTTATTAATCATATCTTGCATTTTCACTGGGTCGTCACTAATCAGAACAATATCATCTGCATACATCTGAACATTTACGACAATATCTTCTATTCGTATACCTCCGCCTATTTCTTCAACTAAATCATTAATGTAAATGAAGGCAGAAGAAGGCACCCTTGTCTCAAACCATTAGGAGTATCGAAAAACTCTGACATTCCCTCATTACCCCAAACAGCTGCACGTGTACTATCATACAGACATTTAATTATATTAACAAATTTATTGGACAAGCCACATTTGAATAGTTTATAAAGTAGAAGCTCTCTTTGTATGGAATCGAAAGTAGCTCTGAAATCAACAAAAAACAAATATATCCGGTTTACAGAGCGCTTTTGAAATTGTAATTTTATTAAATTAATTAAATTAAAAATATTATCAATTGTGGAATAATTTTTACGAAAACCTGCCTGGAATTCGGAGAGAACATCTTCCAGCCAAAGTTGCAGCCTATTTAATAATAATTCTGTAAACAATTTTGCATCTGAATTAATGAAGGATATTCCTCTATAATTGCTTACTTGACTGGAATCCCCTTTTTTATACAAAGGAAAGATAAGCGAATCTTTAAAATCCCCTGGAATGCATTGGTTATTATATATTTCATTAAAAACTACTATTAATTTATCTAAGAAACATTTAGGGGCATTCTTATAAAACTCGTAAGGAATCCGATTTGTACCTGGGGCTTTACCGTTCCCTGCGTTTCTCAAGACTATCTCTAATTCCGAGGGCAAAAACTCATTATCAAGTAAATCATCTTTACATATTGGCCCAGTATAAGTTATACGCGGCGGAATGATTTTATTTGAGAGTAAACCTTGAAAATACGTTTTAAAATCTGTAATACTAATGCATTTATTAGATAAACATTTTTTCTGTTTAAATATTTTTATAATCTGCCAAAATTGTTGCGAATCCTTAACATTACTTAGTTTTTCAGTTTGTTTTTTAATAAATTCTTTGCTCTTTGACATGCAATGTTGTTTATAGCTTTTATTACAATCGATATATAACTTTCTTATAATTTCAGAATTCTTTTTCTTATATTTTCTTAACAATTTCATTGATTTATTCCTCAGCTGTAGACAACTCCAGTCAAACCAATCTTGATTTTTTCGCAAGATAACATTATTACTTTTAATTTTAATTGTCGCTGCTGATTTAATTGAATTATTTAATTTAGCCAGAGATACTTCCGGTTCATTTTCCGAAATTACAAGATTTGTTATTTCTGTTTCTAATTTATTCTTAAAAACTTTATTATCATTAACGGACCAAGGTAGTTTGGGCAATAAAGGCAAAACAATCTCATTATTATTACTGTAAGAGGTTTTCATGGTTAAAGCGATCGGCAAATGATCCGAGAATATTTCTTCCAGAACTTCAAATTTATCAATTTTATTTAATAATGACGAGCTCACACAGCAAAGGTCAATTACCGATGAGCCCATAGCTCCGACAAAAGTATATTCTCCCTCTTCATCACCACTGGTTCTACCGTTCAAGATTAATAGATCATTATTTTCGCAAAATTCAACCCACAGCCTACCTCTTGAATTAAAATACATATCTTTAGAAATTCGGTTCGATCTAATATTTGAGCTATAAATTAGATTTGATTTTGACTAATTACAATTATAATTATTATAATTAAAGCAAAACTAGACATCGAGATCGACAGACTATCCGATTATTCATTTTTTTAAGGGACCATAAAAATATATCCTTATTTGATCAATAGTCGAGTTTTTGCCGTTTTATTGTTTGATAGATTGTTAGCGGGAACCTGAAATTAGTAGATAGAAGGGCACCTATAATGAATGAAACCTATAGTTTTAATTATCATCTCGAAACAATATTAAATCCCATTTAAAAACGGGAGACGCAATTTTTCACGATAGCAATAATTATAATAAGTAAACACCAGGAACAAATATTTTTATTTAATCCTATAATACAAGGTCGTTCGAAACGATTTACCAAATGTATTCTAAACCCAAGTTACCATTTCTTCAGGTGAATCCCAGATTAACTGAAGTTTTTAGTTGGTACCTATTAAACATGGTTGTTTTCATAGGAATATTGCCATCAAAGAAAATATCTAAACCTGAAAACAAAGAAATAACCCACATGGTAAAGGTTATAGGCAATTACTTTTTTTTTTTTTAAATTAACTCAAACATTAAAAAACAAAACAACAAAACATCCAGGTTAAGAAATTTTTATTACATTGTATCACAATTTTGTGTTTAAATAATTTATATTAAACAAAATTAACAATGTCAGACAAACAATAACATTTAAATAGTCAACAAGATTACAAAAAGTATCAACTTGTAAAGATACAGTAACACAAAAATAACTCATGATAAAATACATATAACATATGATTCGAACTTAATAGCAAGACCAACTCTCCAGTCCATCGCTCCTTATAGTTAGTCCTAATTAGAACAATCTAGAATATTCCAGATATATGATCAGTAATATGTACCAGAACAGCTTGTTCCAACTGTTCCAACAACAAGTCTAAAACTCTTTTAATCATGTATTTTGTGTTTCACGTTACAATATTATAATTTTTTTCATTATTATTCGATGGTAATATAATTTAAAAGTAAAACGCTATGTGCCTAAATTAAGGACAATAATTGCTTCTGTTTTTTTCTCAAAACAAAACAACAACAAAATTACATAGTATTAGGTCAATAGCAATCTAACTAACATCCGGTGCATGCCGGAAAAGTATCAGTAAGTATATACTGAAAATATACTGACTTTTTTTTTCTAGATATCGTTTTCAGATTTTTTTCTGTTTTTCGTACTAGAGCACTCTCTTAAACTACTTACGCCGTAAACATTCATAAGCGCTACATGATGTACATGTTTACTACTATTTAACCCGGAGGACTTATTAAAAAAGTCCTTTAAAAGGACGGATTCCTTTAAAGGATGAAGAATCCTTTTTTATAAACATCATTATCATTTAAACAAATTATAGAATATGAATAAGCAAAGATGTTACTATTTAGGATCAGGTTTAACTGCTTATGAATATTGTCCTAAAATTCGTTATATCATAGCTTAAGTGATAAGTAAAGCGTAGTTTAATCTAAGTGGGATTATACTTTGTGGGATTAGTGGTATCGGCGGGACTATAACTTGAGTCTCTAATTAATTATTCGAAAGTTAATTATGATTTAAGAAACTGGTCGTTTTAACTATGGAAAAAAATTAATGCCTTAGTCATTTCGTTAAAAAATCATAGATATTGTAAATTAACATTTCTTATGTAAGATAGGTTTAAGTTTGTAAATTTGAGTTTAATGTATTCTATTTTAATTTTTTGGTTTCTAGTTATTCGTATTCTCACATATATCATCCTTAAACTCCATAGAACAACAGTGAGCTAATTTATACATTTTTATTTCTTATGATACTGAAAAAAAATATAGTTCTTTGTATTTACTGTAAAGAGACATTTTCAATAAAAAAATATTCATAGACCAATTTTATCGATCAATTTTTAATACTGTTATAGTTAATTAATTAAAAATTTTTTGTCTTAAAAAAATTTCAAGATGAAATACCAATCCTATGAATCATAGGAAAGTGAGGCCATGTTGGAGATGACTTATACCTATAATTAGGTACTTTATTAAAAATATTATTTAATATAAAAATTATATATTTTTTTAAGCAAAAGAATCTTTATATATATATATATATATATATATATATATATATATATATATATATATATATGTATATATAATATAAAATAAAATAAAATATTGTTTCTTTTTTTATTTCTATAGTAATAAGAACATTATTTATTAAAACTTGTCTATTGTTTCATTTGGATATTTTAGATCTGAGAAGAAAGTTTTATTTTATTAAATGCATTCATACGTACTCAATGGTATTTTACCTTCACTTTTTAAATAGTAGCCAGACAGGAGAACCTTTAATTGTTCTTTTAAAATATTATGAAAACAATTTCAAAGTGAGGGAGTGAACGGTAGTGAAAAATGTGTTAAGGTAGTAGTAAACTTTGAAAAGTGAAAGCAAAAACGCGTATATTTTAAAGAAATACAATCTTGAAAAACAATATAAAAACAATTTCAAATTCAAAAATATAAAATTCCAAACGCGTATAGCCAAAAGTAAGCTTAATATTAGAGTTAGGTTAGGTTACAGTTACATACTTTTGGTCATAGTTTAGGAATCGTCACCTTTACATTCAAAATCATTCTCAAAATCTTTTGAGAATTCAAAGAATGGACGCATTCGCTCCCTCATTTAAGAAATTTTTGGAAAAAGTGAGGGAGTGAAGTTTTCAAAGTCTTTATTATTTTTTAATCACTGTAAGAAGGTTAAAGTTGAAAAATATTGCAGAATCGAAAACTATGACCATTTTCCATCGAAAAACAATAGTTGAGTGAAAATATTACATGGAAATTCACCAGTTTTTTATGAAGTGAGGGAGTGAAGTAGCTATTGACCACAGCGTAGATTTCCCTTAATAACCTAAATCTCACAGCGGAGGCAAGCGATCGCAGCCCCTGGTCGGCGGTCAAAACGATCCTAGGGTCTTCCCTGAACCGATTCTTTCCACCCCGGGCTTTGAGCTGTGTTCCTCTCAACGCTCAGACCATCCAACACTTGATGTGAGGGAGTGAAGTAAAAACGTCTGGACATACCTTTTTTATTTTATTTATTGTTATTGGTAACAATAAATGACACCGCTTATTTTTTCATGGAATATTGAAGTAATCACTGACTTAACCGATTAATCAATTTAATCGCCTTCCATAGGCTGGTAAATTAAAAAATAAATAAAGCCTTAAAAATCAAGGAATTTAAAAGGGCAAACAGACAAGAATAAAAAAAAAAAAATAAACATATTTCGAATAGCAGCTAAGCTAACTTTAATTGTAAATAATATTGAAAAATAAAACTTTTACCATCTAACGAAAAAAAAATAAAATTCAATAAAAAATATTTGGTGATGTTAATATCACATTTAATAATAATGTAGCACTTAAACGTGTTAAATAATTAACATTAATCTTTTTAATTTGTTCATTAATTCATTAATTTAAATTTTAACTTGTTTTTAATAGTCTATTAAATTAAAGAAAAAACTCTTCCATGGAAGATGGAGACTGCTGGCTGGAGAAATATAACGAACTCTTCAATCTGGCCAGATCAATAAAGGTTTCCATAAATGCTGCTCTGCAATGGCCCAATGTGGGCAGGCATAATAAGCAGAAAAAAAAGAAATCTCTTCACGTGCGTACTGCCGTACCGGGAGCTCGGGCCGAACTGTGTACGGAATTAGGCGATAGTGCCCGACTAATACGCCTCTTGTGTACGAGGCTAATGCTCTTAAATGTACACTAAAATATTTACGTGTTGGCCACAACAGCATGATTAATCATAAATTGTAGGTATCAATAGGCTGCTCGTTAAGGCGTACTGAAAGAGATGTTGAGTTGTAGGTGCTTGTTTGAACAAACCTTATTTCTACTAGGGCATGCGGTTCGAGAACGCCCGGAAACTTGCACCTCGAGACAACAACTATGAAATGTGACTCCACCGCAACATAAATCCTGCAGCCTCCCCAGATTTAGAGGACCACCAGTTTCGATATATCAACCCCCAACTCCTTTTTAATATCCCCTTCATATAATATCTCACGAACTTGATAAATCGCCTACTACCCACTTCTGGAAAATTTACCCCCTTCCTCATATATAGCGTCCATGATTTGCTATAAGGGATTGGCCACCGTTAATAACCATTATAATGATTTATGGTCAAATTCGTTAGTGATATTATTCCGGGTATTGTTTTAGAAGAGGAAAATATCGGTATTATGTTTTAAAGATCTCTACCACTTTACCTTGGTACCCTGATTATTTTACTAAAGTCGGGACGGAGCATTTAACAGGAAATGATTTATGAATAATCGGGGTCGTTTAAAAGTTCATTAAACTTCATATTTGTCAAACTTTCTCATTGAAAAAAAAAATACTTTATCAATATTTTTAGATTTGAAAAATAAGATTTTTTATCTTCCTAATGTTCCAACCAAATAAAAGCGTAAAGCCTTGGGAAATAACTAACAACGATATGGTAAAATGCTATTGTCGTGTATATCTATTCATTTTTTTTCTTGTTATGATAACTTGAAAATTCTTAAAGATTTGTCTTGGCCGGAATTTAAATCAGGATTTCCATATTGGTGCGGCCTTTTTACCACAAAAAACTGGGGGGGGGGGGTCAAGCGGATGGACTTGAAGAAGCGGTTGAATTAGAATTGGAAAAATTTGCGGTTTAAATGGAATAGGTTGAATATGACTAATATTTTATGCATTTTTTATTTTATTTTATTTCATAGATTTTAATATTTGCACGCTATTTTTTGTTATTGTTTTTAAATTTTAATGTATTTTTAATTTTAATCTGTTATTAGTAGTAAAAATTCTATATTTTAGAAATTAAAAAAGAAACCTGGAAGAGGAAATATGTTAAGTGAGAATGGATCTGTAGCTATATTTAATGTACCTACTCTTATGACTATTGAATATTGATTTAGTATGCTTTGTGTCTAGCCACCGTATACGTGTAAAATGTGCTGCCCTATTAGAACTACTTTGTTTTCCAATAAAATATTTCTCTCTCTCTATAAAATTTATTTTATACCTAATTTATTAAACTTCTTTATGAGAAATTAGAGTCGAAATAAAAAAAGTCTATAGACCGAAGAAAAACATTAAATAATCCAATATTATTAAAATTAAAAATATCATTATCAAAAATATCACAATGTATTTGAAATGACTCGATTAAAATTAATAATTCCTGGTAATATTATGATCGATGAGTTAAATTTTCTAAACCTTTGTAAGTTGAGAAGAGTCAAATGATCACGGGATCAACAATCAGTTTGGATTGTCAGTTTGAATAGTATTTATATTAAGGTAATAGCTGTGAATAAAAACTGTGGGTCAAATTTAAGGATGTGAATGTTCAAATTAAAAATAAATAGGCCATTAGAGTACTTGTTGCCTGCTGAGAAACCGTGAGAGAAAGATTCATGAATCCACGAAGACATATACATAATCATCCTAAATTACAAAATGATTCCCCTCTGACTATATAGATGTCCTTATGTTTTCTGTAACTGCTGGAGCCTCATTTAGGTTCATCCAGACATCAATAGTAATATCAGTTATAGTATCGTAACACCCTCCAAGACCAATTATTATCAGAATGCCACTCATTCAATAACAGGATTTTTCGAAGATGAGCAAGTGCAATAGTCAGCCATCAACTTGCACAGGAAATAATATGTTGTCAGATCAACTTATCAACTTGAATACTGACTTGAACAACCTTTTCCACTCTTTTTTTAGTCTTCTTCCACAATTATCACAGGTTTTCCAATCAATATGCCCTGGCATGCTCATAAGCCCCATAACACCATTAGAAGACAGAAAGGGGATAATATGGGACCGAAAAGGGATCCATGCCCATATCAGCAAGAAATAACACCATCACGATATAACACCATCTCTATGTCCCTGCTTAGATCACAAAACTTGGCTGGAAAAGGTGCTGTTGGGCGTCATACTTCCTCCTGCCTTTCTTTTCAAAATCAACTTATTTTCAGTAATTGAACTGATCGTCATTCAAATAAACAAATAATTAGTTCTATATCAAAGATGTGAATTTATAAATATAGTTTAAAAAACATACACAAAAAATAACAACACTAAATAAATGAGTATAATTCTTTCAATCTCTGGTATGCCCGAATTCGATTAGTTCACTAATGTATCAAGGTGAAATTCAACATATAGATTTCGATTTTCTTAAATTAAGTTGTTAAACGACTTAGAACTTTAGAAAGTTCGGAGGTGCTTAAGTGAGAAGTATCAAAGGCTGAAAAGTTGGGAATATAACTAAAGTGACGAAGCTTTTAGCGGAAAACCAATGCTGGCGACAGTTTTATAGTATTATTAAGTGTTTTTATTTTCTACCATTTTCCATTTTTTTTATCTGCTTTGATCCTTTTAATGTTTTTTTTTTTTTTTTTTTTGTCAAAAACTATTTCAAATAAAAACTAAACAAAAAAGTAACTTTGTTGCTTCCTTTTAAGAACAAACTATAAAGCAACCGAATAAGATTTTTTGTTTTCAAATCCGCATGGTACATTGACTATGTGCTAATGATAACATATAATAAATTTTCTAAGTAATTTAGAGTATTTTAGAGGTGAGAGATAGTCAACTGTTATTCTTTACGATAGCTTAAATGATAATCAGGATTTTCAGTTTGAAAACAATTTTATTCTCGAAAGCCAACGTTTCGATCCAACTTGTGGATCTTCATCAGGGCTAAAATAAAACAAATATATGAGTCTCTATGCTAGAGGACGACAATAAATGATAGAGTCTTTTACTATAACACTGTTACATTCTAAGGCTATCTTATGGTTATGATAAAGTTTAGATGTTTACATGTTTCATTCCACGAGTAAAATCCTGATCATCCTTGATTTAAAAAGTATGAACTTATTATTTCGTCATAATATATATATATATATATAAACGTATAAAATATAAACGCCAAAATTCTGTATTTTTAAAACGTAGAGCTCGATATTTTCGTTTTTTTTTTTCTCGCGTCAAAATCTTTTAAACACTATTTTGCTTTGATTCATAACATTGAAATGTAGATTAATAAGGTTTAAAATAAAATCTAATGTGTACCACAAGTTTAGGGAAACCGACCGTGATATAAGTATCAATAAGTCTAATTCTATGCAGAACGAGTGATTAATTTTACTGTTTTTGTATGAAAATTGTATACTTTTTAAATCTGACAAAGAACCTTTTTTAGCGGTCACATGAGTTTTCAAATTGTAAGTTAATATGGATATCTTCAAAAGAAAGTGCTTATATCATTGTCTCATTTTTTTTTATAGCTGATTTAGTAAATGCAACTTGATTTAATGAAATTAAAAAAAAATTCTTTATACTTTAATATCTTATTTTTGTCATATTTTTTTTTATTTATTTTTTTTTTTTTTTATTGGTCCTCCCCTTCCTCGCCTTATATGCTCTACGGGGTTTCCCGGGCCAGGGGAGTGGGTGGGGGATTGATGCCGAGTATTATTAAATTTCCCCTGGCTCCGGGTTTTGAACTTGCCATCTTTCGGTTCTCAATCATACTTTGCCATGGAAAACGCGTATTTTTTACGCGTTTGCCCACTCGGCCATCCCACCTCCCTTATTTTTGTCATCTATTGTATGAAACACCAAAATATGGGCTAATGTGCTAACGAAACCAGGAGAGTATTTCCTTCACTAAGTGGAGAGAAACCGCAGTAAAGTATGCCAATAATTGTGGCTCTTACCCATCTTCCTAAAGTAGATGTACAGCTCTAAGCAGTCTAGATTCCTAGAAGACATCTACATATTCATCCGAAAATGCAAATCAATGCTCCTCCGGATGTACAATAGTTTCATTGCCTTACTTGGTATTGCTTAAGTAGTCAAAACTTAACCAATAACGGCACTTAATTTAAGTTGATTCAGGCACTCGAAACTGGAATCGCATTCTCAAAGACCTAAAAGAGCTCTAAAACTTCGATAATATGATTCTTCAAAAATGAGAAACGGTGATACCCGGTAACTCCACCTGAAAATTATTCATTTTCAGCTCAACTATTCAACTTGCTCAGTGGCTTGAATAACCTTTTTCTGCTGCTGTTTTGTTTTTTTAAACAACTATCACTCGTTGTTTAAACATGATTATGAATTGTTCACATGCCCGATAGTACCAGTAGATGATGAAAGGAATTTGGTGAGGATCTCCTAGCCGGGAGAATTACTTCATTAGAGAATTATAGAAATAAAGTTTTAAAAAGTCTGGCGTAATGCGCGCATCACACAACTTTCACTTAAAACCCTCATTTCTTTGACGTAAAGCGGGTATGGGCAACCTTTGACTGTTGTGGGCCAAACTATATTGTGGAAAATAGGTTCGCAGGTGGCTTTCAAAAGTAGCGAATTTTTTTGCGCATACGTTTTTTTTAACATACGTAAATTATTGTTATTGAAGTGAAGCTGTTCCGATACACACCAAAGTTATGTTATAAAATTACTTATTAATTTTAATCTTACTCATTTTGAGTGAGTGGGAGTAAGTAGTGTAATATTTTTTTTTTAATTGGGTTTTTCAAAATGACTCGCGGGTTGATTAAATCGTACAGCGGGCCGGTTGTTAGCCACATATGACTTAAAGTGACGTGAATTTTTAAGAATAATGCTGCAATCGTAATAGCAACACCTACTACCTCTTTCCTCAGACACAATTTTTATATTTGTTCGCTTAGGTATAAGTTAATATCTCATACTATTCATAATCTTATGAAAAATATTTATCAACCAAGGCCTTAATTATTATTCAATTGTGGGCCAATGATATCGCTAATATGACACAAGATAAAATAAAATTGTCAGTAGTATTTATCCTCTAGTATTAACTATTTAGACTTCGTCTAGTCTTTAAAATTAATGCTTTGTCTAGAAGAGAATGTGAAGGATCAGTGAATTAAGTAAAGTATGTAAACAAATGTAATGTTACTTTGGTTACATTGATATATTTAATAAATATAATTTTAGTTAAATAAGTATTTAGTTTTTCATCATTATGCTTTGTGGTATAGCGACACAATGTATTAGAGCAGCATTTTTTTGTTTTGCTATAAAAAAGGAAAAAGAAAAGAAGGTACATACGTAAATCAATGAAGTAACTGTAATCTTTCCAACCGAGAGAAGGTTGGTTCTTAATTCCGGAACAAATAAAGTATTTGAAAGTTTTATTGTACTTCTACCGTTAACCAATGGCATCATTGCCGTTCCTATACCACCTGAATTTGTGGAGGTCTTATCAGCCAGATTGATTTTCCGACTATCATCTGGTTGGCATGTTACAAATATATCTCGCTGATGAGACATGTGAGACGTACATCCACTATCTAAACACCAACGAACATCCCCTGTGATCAATTCTTTTGTAATATTAGATTCGTCATTCATAGAGAGAACTGCCTGCAATCCACTTTCTACTACAGCAACCGCTGAATTCTGATGTTTCTTATTGGGGCAAAAACGAGCTTTATGGTTTTCTGAATTACAAATGTAACATCTAAATTTAAATGAATGATTATCTACAGAACTAATTTTTTTTATCCCTGGACATACTATATTTATTATACCTATGATTTCCAAGAAAAGCATTTCCACTATCATCACTTCTATGTTCTTTACGTGCATCAAATTCCTCAAGAATTTTTACCTTTAATATTTGAGGGTTTGGAAGAGTATCACGAGTTTCTATGGCAATTCTAAAATTTTCGTATTCCTCCGGCAATGAATATAAAAGAATAATGGTTAGAAGATCATCGTTAATATTAATCCCCATGTTTTCTAATTTATCAATTATATCAAAAAATTGATTAATGTGATCCCTTATATCTTTATCTACCCTGAGCTTAGTCAATATAAGCCTTTTAAGAAGCGTAGCTTTCCTTGCCGGTCCACTAGACTCATAAATAGAAATCAGCTTATTCCATACCTGATTAGCTGTCTGGCATCCTTTCACCTGCTTGAGTTCATTGGGACTGATTGCCAAAATGATATCTGCTTTAGCTTTTCCATCAGCCAACTCCCATTCCAGTGCTGCTGCTGGCTCACTAGGCTTTTCTATCTTCCCCAGAGCATAACCCAGAGAATCATTCTTGGTAAGAATAGCTTCCATCTGCATCTTCCAAGTGTCATAATTTTCCCTAGTTAGGGCTTCTATCTTCATATTTATTCCACTCATTCTAGTAAAAGCATTAGAAATTAAGTCTCATAATCTGTTAATAAATGTTCTACCTTTGTTGTGTAAACATCTTTATTAACAGTAACATCATCTTTCGAAGTCGGTTAAAAAATAATAAAGCATTTCTCTCTTTCTCATACAAGCATAAAAAGTAAATTTATATGTTCAGTAATCTACTAAAATAAATTTAACAATTAAATGAACAGGGAGCATTTGAGAAATCTTAACATTAGATCCGCATTACTTCAAGTACTCAGCTTATCTCGAGCACGGAGAGGGCAGCACTAAGACCCAACCTATTCACTAAGAAATAAAGCTAACAGAAAGGAGGATGTTGGAGATTACGAGGTTGGTAAGATGAGGGCCGGATAGAAAGATAAAGGAGGCATAGGGTATTAAATATTGAAGCTAAGGCGGTGCTTGAGGGAGGTTTCACTGGGCTGTAAAATTGAGGCCCCACTGGCTGGGGTTTTAGTAGTCCTTACCTCGTCTAACCGCCCTGCTCTCCCCACCGCAATCTCCGATCACGCATATTTTATGTTCGTCCGGGCCATTCTTACCAAATGACTCAGGGTAAGAATCAAACTTGATTAAACTCCGCATTTGATTCCGGTGTTCGGTAGAAAGTGATAAGTTTCTAAGAAGGTTATCTTACTAAACACAACTCAACACATCATCTTATTTCAAAGTTATGGTTTTGCAAGGATAACCGGATAGCCTTAGGCTTGGTTCACTTATTCTAAACGAAAATTCCTAGTTATCATCCAGTTAAATCTTAACATTTACAACAGCTTATATGGGTGATTCTCAGATTATGGGCAATTTTCATAACAAAATTATGTCATTACTATGTTATGTTATTATGTCAGCTAATAATTCGGACGTGGGAATGAGACGAGTTTTTAACTTATTAATGACATTTCCACGTATTAAATTCGGCCAAAATCGCTGTGTAACTAATTGAGATCATCTTTTTTGCCAACTGGCTTAGACAAACGATAGTCAAATTAATATGATATAAAGAATGAAATAATTTGAAAAGAAAGCGTGTTAATACATGCGATGGTAATGACAACAATAAAAGTACGTAACTTTTTTTACGAGGCACATGCGCGGAGGCCGGTTCCCAACTGAAGTCGGTTAAGGGTCTGGCCACACATGTCCGCACCGGATCCGCACCGTAGCAATAATACAGGTTATGTTCAGAATATTTTTAATTTAACTTACATATTACCTTTAGTCATGCCTAAAGTTCAAGCCACACATGTCAGACATAGGCCACTTTTTGGCATAACTAAAGGTAATATTGTCACCCCTATTCTTAAGTCTACCCAGTCCAATGTGACACAGGGATCTTTGGGCAAGGGTTGTGTGGTAATTAATCAAACTAAGTACTATTTACATAGTTTATTATTTCCAATAGTTTCTACACGTCCCGACTACACAAGGGGGGGGGGTTCCTTGACTCACAAATCACTTGGGGGTACTTTACTACGGATCTCACTATGCCCCAGGCTTACTCTGTCTGTCCCAGACTTCGGCAGCCCATCTCCGACCCAGTCTCCGCTCCAGATTGCTGACTGTCTCTGACCGCCCCTCTCAGACTGACTGCCCCAGACTCTCCCAGACTGCCCCCTCTCTCCTGGGCCAGCCTCTTCTAGGAGTTCCCCCTCTCTCTCAGGGTCTCCTAGGTTCAATGGAGATCTTCCACGTGACAATATGTAAGTTAAATTAAAAATATTCTGAACATAACCTGTATTATTACTACGGTGCGGATCCGGTGCGGACATGTGTGGCCAGACCTTAATTCAAAGTTGGTTGCCCTTCATCTCTATGGTGACCACTTCACACACAAGAACTTTCCCCACTGTTCCCCCTTTTTCAAGGCTTCATCTCTGCCGTTTTTTTTTTGTGATCGGTAATGACGTCAAAGTGAAGGGACAAAGTTTTGAAACTACTTAAACATACTTACTGTTAAAAAAAAAAATATATAATTCAGAATGCTTCGGTTATTCTTTATGAGTGGAAATAAATTTCACTATCATTAAACTTAGGTTTCAAAAGAAAGAAAAAAACATGTTTACCACAAAATCGAGAGTGGGACACTAAGTGGTAATGACATTTTAGTAGCTTAAGTAATGATCAAATCATAAATTACGTTAATCAGCGTATACGTTTTTTATACGAGTAATAAATGAAATGTTTGAAATTTACTTTTGATTTAATTTTTAAGATATGTATATTTATTCACGGCTTGATTTAGTATACACTTCGCAATTTGATTCTGATCAACATGGAAAAATATAAAATTTCATTATCGACATTATTAGTTTAGTATTAACACATCAATAAATTACGGGGACGGATAAATTAAGGCAAATATTTGTTTTTGAATCAGCAAACATTAATAACCCTTCGGGTATTGAAATTCACGAATGAGAGGTGTTTGGTTTTGATGTGGCATTAAGCGTAGAAACTAATATAAGGCAACGAAACAACTTACGATCCATTGTGATTAAAAACATTTCAATCAACTTTTTGTATATAATTTTCAGTGAATTGCATTACTTTTAATTCATAATCACCCGAGATAATCTGTAAAGCTGAATATTTAATCATCATTCCACAATTTTTAATCGAAAGACAAATAATTGATCGTTTGGATGAGCCATTTTTTTCCCCGAGTTTAGACTATTTCCCCCTTTTATTTGTTTTTATCTTTTGGAAACTGTCTTTTTGAAATTTTATTTGGCGATTTTAACAATAACAAATGGATCTGATGGGATATTCAATACGTACCATTTTTGGAACACTGGGTAAGAACACATTTGGCGTAAGGTAATAAGTTGTCATATTGATTGATTAAAGTGATCACTTCAATTTATGTAATTAGAGGGAAGAAAAAAAAACACTCTCTTGAAACCGGCTCATGTATTTATTTATTTATTACATTATACAACGCAGCCTTCGTTGCTTAGCACCATATTCATAATTTTTTTTTTTTTTTTAAAGAAGGAATCTCTTCCATATTTTCTTTAATTACTTCATTTCCACAACGTTTCGGGCTTCTGGCCAATCTTCCCGAGATATCTATATTACATTTTTAAGACCCCACAACCATCTGTTTGTCAAAAAACAAATTATGTAAGATATAATAATAAAATTACCTTACATAAAACAAAAATATTTGTACCATTACAACTACATAAATGTGTCTTTCCTATATCTTTGCCAAAACTTCAATTTGTATAAGGTTATTTTATTAAATATAAAAGTGAAAACGTGACAACAAACTTATGTATGGATATAAATTTAGACGAGTCCTGATGATGGAGTAGCATACCTCGAAACGTAGGCATACAAGTAATAAAAAAAATAAATAAAGGAATTGGCATTGGGACTTTTAATGGTCAGTGTTAACTGGTCTATTTTTACGTTGAACTGAGCTCTCATGTTTGGTTGTTGAGATTTCCAGTGGATCCTCCAAACTGCAATCCCAAAATAGCGTATCCATTCCAGCCCCCTCGACTGTTAATCACGGTGTTGTTTGCCCGGGAGATATGAGGAGAATGAGGAAGCGTTTTGCGTCAAGTGCCCTCCACCTTGCTCAGGTGCCATGAAAAAAAACCAATTAAGTTTTTTCCCCCTTTTTTTAACCCCTGCCTCGCCCACTCATCCCCCCCCCTCCCCTAAAACAAAGTCACCATTTGCATATTTCGCAATATTACGACCGGAGAGAGCGCTCAATACCTGATGCTACACGTCCTCAGAATGTTTAACAAACAATTAATCATTGGAACGGATCACTTGAACCATAACATTTATGCTCTGAGAACATAATGATGATATATATGTAAAAATTAGAATACCAAAGGCCTAAGTTACATTTTTAAACCAAAATCGAGTTAGATGTGACATATGGTAGTAAAAATTTCGATTTGTGAAGAGATCGAAGCGGATTTAATGACAGTGACAAGTTTAGCCAAAATAGTGTGTCTAAAACTAGTGTGACAAAAAGCGATGAAATCATAATAATTATCCTATTCCCACAACTCAAAATCTATCCATGATAACATTAAACACTATAACTTCCGGGATCAACATTTTTCAAAATTCGCCAAATCGGATGTACAATCTCCTTCCCATCCATTTTTGCGAATCACTTTTATTTATATTTTATCAGTGGTTTTGTTTGTTGTTTTTTTACCGTTTTCTGCAAAAATACCTTCGATGGGAATCATTGGAAGGCATTTTAGTCTCTAGCCTTTCCAGAAACTGACGAAGGTGAACGACTATGATGGTTCCAGTAAAAACCACTTTATCCTCTAACTTTCAGAAATCCATTACGGAACTAAAATTTCGCACTAACATATTTTAAGGATTATACTGAACCATTTATAAAAAAAAAAAAAAAAACTAAAATATTTTAAGCATTTCGTGCTTTTCTTAGCATTCGCTCACTTAAAAACTAATACATTTTTTTTTATCGTTGACAATGTGATAGAACAAAACATAATACGTAAAGGCGTCTAATTTTGTTTTCTCTATTTAGTTCATATGAAAACTTAATTTAGTTACCATGGAAACAAATGATTTCCGTTTGTCCCTCTCATGCAAGCGCATTACAATGTTAACAATGGGATGTTAGTTAAGTACTGCGCATGTGAAAGAGTTATCAACGCGTTTTCAGTGCTTTTTGCAACAAACCTATTATTTTTACATGTACCTATTAGTTATTCCAAAATTTCGGGAATATATACATTTTTCAAGTTTATAGAGTACATATTATTGTTTACGAGATTCCCAGCTTTCCAAAGATATACTGCACACATATATTACCTAGCTCTCAATAACGGAATTTCTTTATTTCTCCGTTTTATGTTTTTCATATTCTTTCATATTTCATATTTAGCCATAACTAATTACTAGTCATTATGAGAGAAAGTTAAGTTCTGTAGGGTTTAGTTAGAAAGTTAAGTATAGGAAGAAAATTTTTTTTTGCCATTTAATCCCCATCAATAATGATAAAACCTACCTGATACTAAAGAATACTTGAATATTCAATAAGAATATAAGAATATTCTCATCTAACATGGCGAATATTATAAAAATCGTTAGAGACGTTTTGATAAAATTGCAAAAAACGTAAAAATGTGAAAAATTTTTTGAAATAAAGTACCACCCCTGTTTACTAAATTTTGATGTTAATTTCCCTGTCACATTACGGGCATATACCTACCTCAAATACTAAATTTCAGTTCTGTGCTGTTTATCAATTTTGAGCTAGTTTGTTCACACACCCACAGACCTTTTCGCGGGACTTGTTCAATTGGATTCAGAGGACCCAAAACGTGTTTTTCCTTTAAAAACCGGAAGTCGAAATTTTTCACGCTCGAATTACTTTCCCTTACTATATATTTCATATATAGATAAGCGAAAGTAAAAATTGGCCAAGGCCATGAACCGAACCTAAGGGAAAGGGTTGATACGACTAGAATTAACCCTTTAGCGTCTGAGCAGTGTGAGTGTAATGCGCGGCCTGTGGCCTAAGACCTTAGACCGGCTGCCGTGCCCAGTGGCTTGAATACTTTTTGCCACATTCACTCTTCTTATCTGCATATTAATACTTTTCTTCTAAAAGTGCAGGTAAAATTAATTTGAAAAAACCCCGAAAAGAACTCCATGTCAATTAGTTTACAACCCTCGGAAATTTTTGATGAAACCATAAACCTCGTCGCTGGGAAATACCGGACGGGCTGGAAACAGGGTTGGAGAAACGGGAATGCCAATTATGTAAAACTAATTTTCATATGTCCTGCACTAGTCGTAAATATGAAAAAGAAAATGATGACTATTTTGTCTGCTCGCCGTGCTCCTCTAGTATTCATGAAATTAAAAAAATAAGTGTAGGAAGGAACCCAAGTAGACATACTTACATATGATTTTTAGAAATGTTATATTAAATGTTTTAAATATCTGTTTATTTTATAACATTTTTAAATTATATACTATATATCTTTTACGAGTTGTTATCTACGAATTATGAATGTTGCATTCATAAATATTGATATAAAAAATCCGAAAACGAAGAGTAAAAATTAAATTTTTGTTTAAAAAAAACACCAAAACATCTCTTAAGGTGCCGACTACCGGGGTTTTTATCCTAGTGCAATCGTAAAATGGAAAGTTAAGAAATCAATTGCAATAACGTCCGCAGTTTCATTCATCTAACGCTGAAGCGGGCGTAACTGATATATCAGTCTACAGGCCACAGGGACTGGAGCGCTCAAACTGATATATCAGTCTACAGGCCACAGGGACTGGAGCGCTCAAACTGATATATCAGTCTACAGGCCACAGGGACTGCAGCGCTCAAACTGATATATCAGTCTACAGGCCACAGGGACTGGAGCGCTCAAACTGATATATCGGTCTACAGGCCACAGGGACTGGAGCGCTCAAACTGATATATCAGTCTACAAGCCACAGGGACTGGAGCGCTCAAACTGATATATCAGTCTACAGGCCACAGGGACTGCAGCGCTCGAGCTGATATATCGCTGTACAGGTGTTAAAGGGTTAACCCCCAAAACCAAAGTTTGCTCAATGGTCGGAGTGCTGTGACGGAGATGAGGGGGACCCTGATTTGGATCCCGGTCGTCGTTCATCTTTTCTCTTCTAATAAAATTATTAATTTTAAGTCTAATTCAACATGCAAAAGCTTAAGGTGGACTATTAGATAGCTGTTCTGGTTGGTTGCAGATATGGAGACGGGAGAGACGGCAAGAGCCTGGCTGGTGTGGGCGCTGGTGGTGCAGGGGGCGGTCGGCGGCAACCCGGACGCAAAGCGGCTCTACGACGACCTCCTCTCCAACTACAACAAGCTGGTGAGGCCGGTCGTCAACACCACGGACGTCCTCAGGGTCTGCATCAAGCTCAAGCTCTCCCAGCTCATAGACGTCGTGAGTATTTATAGTATTTAAAGAAAGTAGTCATATATCATTCAATTCATAAAAACGTTATGATCATCAAACCTCTTGTCATCTCAAGCTGATAGATCATTCATGGGCCACGTAGATAGAAGTTATTAAGAACGTTTAATGATGCTCACTATTAGCTGGGCTCTAAAACTTGGTTGCGAGCTAGTCCACATCCTCAACTAGTTTCGTTCGAATGTCCCTGTCTCTTGAATCGCAGTCAACCTAGTACCTACAAGTACCTAACCCTTCATGTTCGATCGTTGTTCTCTTCACCATCAGACCATCATAGTTCAGGCATTCTCTTTACCTTCGCCTGAAGAGCTGATTTCACAACAGCTTCCTTTTTGTAGCTATCATCCGGACAAAGCAGTCTTTCTTCGCCTGGACTTATGTAAAAGTCTATAATTTCTAATTTATCCAGCTATTCTCAGATATCATTATTCTTCGATTTACACCCTACTGTCTTATTTACTGTAAATCTAGAATGTATTTTTTCTGTTCGATATTTAGTCAAATGATTCCATGTCTTAGAAATGTATAAGAATATTGTGGACATTATATACACATTGTTTTTGTTTGTATGGAGAAGTGATTCTTCTTCTTCTTCCACATTGCCCTACAACCCATTACTGAGTCTTAGCCTCCTCCAACATAGTTAGCCATCCTTCTCTGCCTTGCGCTGCCAATCTCCAGTTATTCACACCAAGAAGGGACCTTGCATCGCTGGTGACACCATCCCTCCATCTTATCCTCGGCCTGCCTACCCTGAGCTTGTCATAGATCCTCTCGTCTAGTAACCTTGGCATTTATTCTGGGGACATCCTGGCAACATGACCCGCCCATCGTAGTCTGTCAATTTTTATATGCTGAACCATATCTATGTAAAGATGTAAAATGTAAAATCTTACCTAAGATTTCTCTTAGTATCTTTCTTTCAAACCTTAAGATACTTAGCTCGACATTTTTGATCAGAGTCCAGTGGATTGGAGAACTTATTGATGAAAGTAAAAGTTACAACTTAATTACAAATTTCTTCATTATCGGATTCGTCGTAGGATAATCAGGAATTAAGAGGAATACCAATTTTATGTTTGTTATTAGTTTATTTCGTTTATCACTCCTATGCTACTAATAGCCAAGGCAATGAAGGTTTTGTGTCGGGAATAATTAGAGACAAGCTGAATTTTTGCCAGTTGTTAGTACTCACTAAAAGCAGTATTTCTTCAAAAGTCCCCGACTCTCCCCTTTGTGCTAACTTGGGGGGCCCCCTTGAACATCCGTTTCGGGACCCTTTTTGGTATTAATCATAACTCCGCTATTTCCCATCCGATATTGATATTGCTTGTATCCTTTTATTCCTCACTTCCTATTCTTCAAAAGTGGCCATGCAATGTTTCTTCGAGAAATTAACCCTTTTGCTATAATTCCCTAAAATATATATTCCCTAAAATATCGAGTAAAAATTCGGATCTTTTATAGTTTTTAGGGAACAGTTCTTTGTATTGAAATATTATGAAAAAACTTCTCAAATAAAAGTTTTTGCTCGTTTTCCACTCTTTAAAAAATAGCTTCTTTAAAAACTAGCTTTACATTTTGGAGATCGCGAACACGAACAGTGTTACATATTAGTACGCGTCCGACACTTACCAAGCAATAAGACGTGACCTGTAGTTGTGACATTTATAGCTCATTTGATTTTTATTCATCATAGATAACGCTTTCATCATGCATTAAAACCAATAGCACAATGTTACAGAAAAATATTATTTATATTTAAAAAAAAGTATTCATTTTGATAGAAAATACTTTAATTATCATAAAAATGTATTACATTTTTTTCTATGCAAGTTTTGGTTGAGGGAAGATTACTCCTGATCTTAATACTAAAGATCTTTCCATTATCCACAAACTATGGACCCTCCGTATTACGGACTTGCAAAAACCGGCAGCTGTGAACTTTGGAAAACTGTTTTTTTTATGTTCTATCAATTTTAATAATTCACAGCATCACGGACTACCCTCACACTTTATATTTATTTTCATTTTTAAAATTAGATACCATTGTTATTTATTAAAAAATATGTCTCACAATAAAAATAATCTCACTAATAACGCTTAATTTACATATATCATTCATCATCGATGGTCTCTTGTTCTTCATCCATGATTAAAGTGTTATGACAAGCATACCCACTGCAGTGCTCGCACATATTTGTACAAAGCAGACCTAACTTCCTGCAAGCCACAATAAACTCCACAAACAGATTTACAGCACCATGATACTATACGTAGAAGATCTGGAGCAAATGGCTTTAATGAGGTTACAGGTTGAAATAAATTCCTCTCTCTTCCACCATCACTTACTTCCTCGAACATCCATCCCCATTCTGTAGCCAGTAAACGTAGCCTAACCATTTTTGCCTTTGCAAATACACTCTCAATATATGTTGATGACATGCCTCAGTTGTCGGGGGTAATTTTGCCATATCGAAATTTGCTCTGAGACTAGTTTTTTTGTCAGGTTCATGAATTTGAAATATCGAGCTTCATTTAAGTTTGCAAACCTGTTTAGTCCATACAGCTCAAGTACGAATCTTTCCCCATTTATTAGTAATTGTTCTTTCGGTGTATTTTTCAGTAGAAATAAAGAAGCGTGATTCTTAGCTTCAGGCGAAGATTTAATTATTTCGTCGCTTTTATCTTGTTTGCTGGATGTTGTATGACATCCTGTCATTGCATGGGCAAACAACAAACATTTTCTAATATCATTATGCTGCTTGATCAAAATATCAATATTATAATATTGTTTGGTCGGAATATTTCCAATTTTATGTTTACAGAAGTAAATATCTTGGTTTTCTGGTACAAGAGCCACTAATAGAATTATTAAGTCTGTATCCGAACCTACTACAACAACTTTAAAGCATTCCTTCAGCTTTTCTATAGCAATGGTTACTACATCTAAATCTGCGTCTTCTTCAAATGAGAAAGTTGATATTTTTCTTTTATTCATTTCTGAAGTCAGTGCTCGCATTAAATTTCGTTTGTTCCCTACATTTCCTAAACAGATATCCTTGGGTGTTGTACATTCTGTGTTTTTTTCAAAACTGATATCACAAGAATTTTTCCTTGAGGCTCTTCTACTATGTTCTTCTGTTTTTAACCGTCGGATACTGAGGATATCTATCGAAGACGATGGTAACATTATTCTTCAGATTCTTTTGTAAATGGATTATTTTCTTGAAGCCAGGATGTAAACTTATGAATATCTAACTGATCTCTCTTCTTTCTTGAATCTTGAACTTCAACATGTTGTTCATTAAACGTTATTGATGTTCCTAAGAACTCTTCAGTAGCTTCATGTACTTTTAAAAAATAGGGAGGTCCAAGTGCCCACTTTGAAAGTGTGCTTTCTGTAATGCCTCTACCATGGGTTAAACCTCCAACGGATTTCATCGGCCTCATTAGGCATTGCTCAATTGACATTTCTTCCAAAGTACCCGACCAAAATTTGCCGGTAATTCTTACTGTAAAGCGACCGTTATTTTTAAACATCTCTAGGTCTCTTTTTGTTAGTTTTTTACATTTGTTGTATGTATAAGTGGGCCGATTTCGCATAAGGTAAATGTCCAGCGAAATGGAAGTAAGGAAGCATTTTAATTGTTGTTGATATGTGCAAATTCCAATCATCAGTTCGTTCGGCATAAATAAATTGAAAAATAATATCAATACATTTTAGTAAATTAATCCTTAAAATTAAGGTTTGAAGTTCTACTTTATAATTCAATATTTTTCAATGAATCGTTTATCATGGAACAAGATTTCAGTATCTCTGATTCTGTTGTTATGTCTTCTGGGTTCACCTCATGATTCGATACCTGAGTATGATATTTCTCTAAGATTGACATATTATCTTAAAACTGAATATTGTGTTCTTTTAGAATGTTTATTAATGCGGCTGCGCTTAGCATGTATGCTCGGATACACCGTGCATAAGAATGGCCATTAAGCATACGTTGAACCGTATTCAGGTCCTAAATTGTACCCCACAAACTTTCTAGCCCACTATCTTCCGTTATATATCCCTATGAACCCATAAACGACATCAGAAGTTGAAACCCTCCAAGCCTCAACACGATTTTCCCAATTTCACTATCACATTCTGCAGAAGCTACGATCTCGGAAGCTTTTAAAAACAAAGGCTGTTACAATACATGACTGATTTTGTTTCCTACTTTGTACCTACAGCAGCAAAATATAATGCTGTATATAAATATATATTAATATTATTTAATTTATTTTTTCTAGATAAGAGTAATAAAATAATAATAACTTAAACGCCTCTCTCTATCAAAATATAATTTTTAAGTTTGATTATACTTGACTTTTTAATTGATGAATTTTAATGAATTTATGAAATTAAAAAGAATTTATAAACTGAATTTAATTATTTATTTATTTTTAAATTGATTAAGTTTATATTACTCAATAAATTATTAAATAGTATATAATAAACTTATTAAATATAATAAAATAGAAATAAAACAGAGATGGTTAATAGGCATGCCCGCTGCCGTACGGCTGCCGGCAGCAGCACATTTTTTGTTATACATTAGTTTTGTTGGCGTCCCTGTGGTGGTAATCGGTTTTTTTACATATCATATTAAAGCTTAATTCTTGCGCTAAAAATTTTATCTAAACAATTTTTATGAATTACCATTAGGCTAAATTTTATAAAAAAAAGTTGTAACTATGAAATTTATTTTTCGCGAAAAAAAATATATATTTTGACAAATAACTGCCAAAGTATGGGCTTTAGGAAAAACTTCCAATACATTATTTTAAAGGTTAGCGTGTTTAGAAAAAGATGTCCTAATTTTTTTTTGAATTGGATTATTAATAACGGAGGTGTGAAGTAATTTACTGTAATTTTCCATTTGTTCCTGAACAAATGGAAAATTACAGTAAAATGTTAGGGGGGGGGGACCAAAAAGGGTCCCGAAACGGATGTTCAAGGGGACCCCCCCAAGTTAGCACAAATGGCAGGGGCGGGGACTTTTGCGAATAAGCTGCTTTTAGTAAGTACTAACAACTGGCAAAAATTCAGCTGGTCTCTAATTATTCCCGACATTCGGTCATTTTTGGCCTTCATTGCCTGGGCTATAAGGCTAATCGGATGATGCTACAGTGGGAGTCCTAAATTTTGCCGATCCAGGTATAATTAGGATAGGATTTTTAAGCAGTACCTTATGTCGTACAGGTTCGTGACTTTCATTTTACGTCCCATCAAAAGGACAGCATAGCAAAGGATTTTTTGTTCCTTCCCCTCCCACAGTTGACTCCCAACATTTTGTTTTTTAACCCTAGCGTGAACAAGAGCCTCGAACCAAGAACCGAATAATTTTGATTCAGTTTCCAATTATCTGTGTTCATTATTGAGTCAAATAACTAAATGACAATTTAACTTATAAGGAAAAAGATTTTTGGGAAACTTATCGGTCTTAAACATGTATCAAGGGGATAAATATGACCGCCACATAATACATTATGCGGAGAACGAAGCCATAAGGTATTTATTTTGTGAATAGTGAGACAATAATAATAGAGATTGTGTTTCAAAATTTATAGTTTAGTTAAGTATTTATTAGAGTTGAAAGATAAAGGTAACCTTAGAATTAAGTGCTGGCCTCACAAATCCAGATAAGGAGAGCTTAGTAGGTGCCATCAATACTAATACAGTGTCATTGTAGCCCTGGTTGGGGAAGTACGTCACTACCTCTGCATTATCACAACATTTTTTACAATTTGCTCCTGAAAGTCCAATATGCAATGAATCAATCTTCCTTAGGCCAAAGGTTAACGACTTCATAATCCATCCTTCTCCCACTCATGCTCTCTGAATTATGACCCTTTTTTGAGGTTCCAACATTCATATTAGAATTTTTCGTAAGGGCACATAGACTTACAAATACACATATATGAACAAATAAAACTTTTATGATAAAACATAAAAGTGGGCGTTCATTTAAGAGTACTACTTGTATGATTTCCTAATAATGATGTATTTAGTATATAGAAAAGAATAGCATAGGATTTTTTGTGCTTATAATCATTCATATAACCAACCTAATCTAAAAGAAAAGGCAACTATGTATACTAAACGGCAAGCCTTAAATGGCTTATTATAAAAATTTATAACAACCAAGATTTTTCTAGCAATTCGAGATCAAAAATAAATCATCCATGCATCTTTTGAGGGCAAACCTTGGGATCATCTGTGGTGTAGTGGTTAGCATGGTAACCTACAATACTAAAGGTCTGAGTTCGTGACATAGGGATACAACGTACCTCCCAATCCTTCGGATAGATCCCTATCCTAATTATACCTGGATATGCAAAATTTAGGACTCCCAAAGTAGTATCGTCCGATTAGCCTTAGTTGCATAATGGGACGTTGAACAAATAAACAAACTAACAAATGCTACTAGAAATCATTACTAAACACTGACAGCTTGTGTGTAGTGTCGGTAGTACTTAAAATTTTTTGTTTGCAGAATTTCATGCAGTTGTTAAAGCTTGTTGCTCGAGTCGACTCCATTTTAAACTTAAGTAAAATTTGTGTGGATCTTTGCATTTTCGTTACTCATAAAGCTCACGCATTTTTTTTTTTTTTTTTTTTTTTCACGTCGAAGATTTTATCAATAAATCTCTTCTTTTTTTTTCAAAATGGGATGAATGGATGATTTTAATTTTTTTTTTTGCATTTATAGTTTTACATCTTAGAAAACACTCTCACAAAAAAATTTTTGTTGTTCTTATTTTTGACAATAAGTCGGTTAAGGCTCCCCATGACAACTTATTATCTCATAATAAGTAGTCATGAATTATATCTAATTCATCGTTCAGTGAAGTGCAGAAAATGAGAGGGATAAGGATTTCATCTTGTGATATCGACTTCTTGGGTTTATTTTTCAACATAAGACTAATTTGTTCGATTATTGCATAAATACTTGTATACTTTCAGAATTTTGATCAAATAAAGTATTCTATCCTCCGAAGTTCTATTCTTGCTCTATATGTAACTGTTTTTGATCAATTAGTGATGAAGGTGACTTTTTAGATGGTTTTTTGAAGAACAAAGGAGATTAAAGCAACAAACACAACACAGCTTTTAGTTATATTAGAAATAAATCCTCAATTTACAAGTTAAAAATTAAAAGTAAACTTGGACATTGGATGAAATTGGTTCTACCAAATAAGTCGTAACTTACTTCATGTGTACCTTTGCCGGAAGACCCAATCAGCGGAGTGAGTTGTTCTATCAACTCTAGTCGATGAAATTGATCTCAATCCAGGATGATGTAGTGTTTCAGGATTTCTTGATCAGGAAGGAGGGAAATGATCTCTGAAATAAAACAAGGTAAATTAAACAATTTCTGATGACATTCAATGCTTCTTTGACAAAGTTTCGACTTTTTTTAAAAAGCTTTATTTATTATATAATATGAAATATTGAACTTTCTTATTTTATTGTCATACTGTTGGTAAAGAGAAATTTCCTAACATTGACGTGATTCAATTGTATATATTACTGGCCAAACCCAATTTCTGTCCAAACTAGTTTGCCCTTACCCTAATTGCTTTATCCAAAGCGTGTCAGGGGGGACTACTTTAGAGTAGGACAATCAAGTTTGGCCTAAATACTTTAGAATAAACTTGTATATGAAAATTTTTATTTTAAAGTAACGCGTTATTTTGTTCAAACGTACCTAAACATACAAGTCACTGGAATTGTATATTCATGTAAAAGATCCTGGCCTTCTATCGTATAATTTAACGATACCTATGCTGATGGAATAAGTTGTAGTCAGCAAATGCTTCGCTATCAGTCGCAGCCCCCGATAAGTAACGACTTCTGTCATCAGAGATATTCAATATTCTCTTTATATTGTAAAATATATTCAAAACTAAATTTCACTATTAGTTTAAAAACAAAGAAGATTGTTTTTTTTAGTATTAAATATGTCAAATTCAAAGGAAGTAAGCAGTAGTGATATAACCTTTCAAACAACATTATATTTACGCATGAAACTTAAGAATTTAAAACGAAATATGTAGTTGAAGTTGAAATGGTTGGGGATGGTTGGTTGGTGCGGTCAAGGTAGATGCATAACGTTGGAATCAGAATGGCAAAACCTATTTTGACAGAATATAGTCAAAATGGTATTGGTAGTTCCGTTAGCGTAATGCGCAAGTTATATTCTTTTATAGAGGGGATGATCATGTTAACGCAGGTAGATGGCTTCTTTTGAGTTCGATTTAGTACCAGTGCTACTAACTGTCCCAATGATAGACTATTTGTGTTCAAAGACTATTTTTCCTAGTCGCTGTTTGTATGTGCATATTTAAGTGAAGAATGCAGTTGATACTTTAAATACGAATATCCCCCCAAAAAAAACAATAACAGTTTTTTGAGTTCTTGCCGACAATAAGTGAAAATATATAAGGATTTATCAAATATATGTGTAACATCGTAGTAAAATTGAATACAATAAACTAAAAAATATTTTAAAAATAATGATATTTTAATTATTGGAATAATACTATGATAAAATAAATGAAAAATGAGATCCAAATCCACAAAGCTTACCTAAGGCAAACCAAATCATCATTAACATGCAGACGAATAAGTATGAGCTACGATAATCAAGATTAAAATGGTCAGCAAGCATATGTTAATAAGAAATACTTTTTTTCTGAATGCGCTGAGGAGTAGTATATTTTTGCAAGATCGTCAAATATTTTATTTAATCCCAGGTTAAAATCCATGATTATTTTAACAAACACGTCATAGATCAAAAGGAACTGTTTAAAGTTTTATATTTTGTTCTTCCTCAAACAGATAAAACGATTCATTACTGATCTACAACAATCATCGGGTGAGGTTGAATAAGTGATTTCCAAATATTGTTGTAGGCCAATGGCAGAGCAATGATTGCAGGTTATGACCCGAACCAGAGCGTATCCACTGATCGTGTATCGTGTCGGATACAGTTAGTTATGGCTGTGACGGGCGAAGGATACCGCACAATTAACTCGTGCGGGTCCACCGCAGGACTCTAATCAACGATAGGAATTTTGACAGTTTGTAAATGGACGCGACCCGAATGTCAGTCTCAATGGCGCTGATTGCGCTTCGCTGCCCATTAATACGAATTAGCCCAAGAGAATCAACTGGCCCGGGATCGGATTATTCAACAGTAAAATTTAATTCGAATTGTTCCCTTGGGATTTGATTTCATCAACTACCACTCATGCTCTTGTTGTTTCGGAATTAGCTTGTTTGATTAGTTTGATAGCTTCCAAGCGAAATTTTTATTCTATTTTCTGAAGTTGTTTAGTCTTCCCACATGCATTGGAAATTCAAATCTTAGATTCGCACGATTTGTGCTTACTCTGAAAAACAAACGAAACTAGTTGACAGAATCAAGCAAGGTAAAGGAGGAGCTACTAGCTTCTAACATCTTGCTGACTAGCTGTTGCTTCTGACGAATGCCATTACATTTCCTGATTGACATTCAACAATAAGCAAATAGCTTTTTCATGAAAAAAAAAAATCTATAGCTTTGAAACAAATAAGTAAATAAAAAAATATTTTGGGACATAGTTTATTCTAACAAGGTTCTAAAGCCTCATATGTATATTAGCTAATTTTGTTCTTAAGAGACCTTTTTCGGAATAAATTATTAAAGAATTAATTATTGTTATTACACTAAGCAGAGTGCGACATTAATTCCGTTGGTCATCTACAAAATATAAATAATGAAAATCTGCAACTCAACACGCTCGACAATCACGTTCTCTACGCGCTACCTTAATTAATTATTCAAATAAGTAAAATCTAATTAAAATTTTGATTTGCCTTTGATTAGGGAAATAGCTTGAGAATAGAGAAGTTGGTCTAATTTACGAACCTTTGCGATTCATCCCTTTTAAAAATAAGATTACTACGCCAAGGGAAAAATATTGTACAAATTGCCTCTTCAGATTTTATTTAAAAAAAATAATATATAAAAATCATCATAAAAACCATATTAATTATTTTTGTTAGTTAAAATAAAAAACATAATCTAATAAGAATTTTCATATTGATTCTAAGAATTTAGAAAAGTTCTATAATTTGGTTATTAGCTTGATACCGTACGCTAATAACCAATTTTGAATATTTTATTATTATTTAAAAATATTTTAATTTAATTAATAAAATGTTTATTCATTAAAAAAGTTATGATACATTATATAATTTAACCGACTTCGAACGAAAGAGGAGGTTACTCTATTCGATACGTATGTGACTTTTTTTTTTTTTTTGTGCCTTTTTTTTTTTTTTTTTTTTCTATGTATGTTCACCGATTACTCAGAGATGGATGGACCAATTGGAACGAAACCTTTTGCATCTTGTAAAGTATTTTCCCAAGGTGGTCCCATTGAAACCTTTTTTGGGTTCTTAATTTATTTAAGAAGTTATCGGGAAAAAACATTAAATTAATTATTTAATTATCGCTCAAAATGTTTACTTATTGGAAAAACATATGGCATATGTAACATAAGGTATGCTCCAACAAGCTATTAAAACTAATTGATAACTAACAAACCTCAATATTGTTTTACTGCTGGATGCATCAATTGGGAAAACCAACCAATCAAATTCAGAATCAAAAGAGTGGGGGTAGAACATGAGCAGTCTGTTAGTTATTGATGTGTTTTAAGTGCTTGTTGGAACAACCCTATACATAACCTTAACCAATATTTCAAAAATAGATTTAAATATGATATATAATATCGCAGTCGTTTACTGTAGCGATAATAGCATAAATATTAGATAGATATATATATATATATATATATATATATATATTCACCGAAAACAGTAAACCTTAATTTAGATTTAATCGACGGTTGGACACCATAATCATAAGACTAAAAAATTCGTGGAATTCCAAGAAAGGCTGAGTATTGATAATCGTATTAAAGCAGAATTTAAGGCTTCTTCGAGTTCCTGAAAGATCGTTTAAATTTAAAATCGTAGCTATTATTGATTTAAATTAGATTTTGATTTCTATCTTTTACTGACTGTGCACATTAAAAAGGAATACAATAATTCCTGGAAAAGCTTATTTTCACTTTACTTAACAAAGGATTCAGATATCTCGGTCTTCTTCCGGATACACTCGGTCACTGTTAAATATCTTGTCGGAGATCTTGTGCCGATTCTTTACGAGTGACACTTCTGTTATGTTATCCGGATTACTATTATCGGTTTTTAATTTTGTTTATACAACTATTGAGGCTTTTGCTGATGTCCATCCATCAATAAAAAATACCAAGTAAAACTTGATAACTCCCCGAAAACAACCTCATTGAATTGAAGCAACAATGTTTAGCAATTTATTTTCTGAATAATGTTTTATTACGAAGGATATAATTCTTAGTACTTCGGTAATAAATTTAGCCAAAAATTCATCGAAGGGAATTACGAACATAATTGACTCAAACTTTTGAATTAAATCAGTAGGCTAATATCGAGAATAATAATATCCTTCGTAATAATAAATTAACCATAAAATGAGTCCCAAACTCTGTTGCTTCTATCCTAGCGGGGCAGTCTTTTTGTTATCGATCAATTTTATGGCTGCCCCTTTTTTGCTGGGACTTCTATCCAATGATGTTTAATCTACTTTTCCAACGATCGATTTAAATAAAGCAATATTAACGGTCCCTACCGGGGACCGTTAATATAATATCGCCATAGTATTCAGAAGGATATTCAAGCAATCATAATTTCAAAATTACTTTCCAATTTATTATAGGTCATATTACCATCCTCATCGATTCTCCATTAACGATACCTTGTCTAAAACTGGCCAAAATCTCGACTGTTCAGTGACGTATCTACTTCATCTTGGAATGGCCGGATTTATGTATTTATGTATATTTATCTCAACACATCTAGGAACACTGATGATGTATGTAAATGAAAAGTAGTGACGACAATGTTTAGCAAAGGAAAAATATTGTCATTGTGGAAAAACATTTTATGTGTTCCCTTCCCAATGGAACATTGATCTTCTTAAAAAAAATCCATTTATAATCATAAAACGTAGTGTGTTGAAAGTTGTATAATAGACGCACCGCTTTCCCATTTTTCTGTGTGTATTCATAAAATTGAAAAGGTGACTGTTTATATAATTATTGTATAATAAAAAGGCCTGGGAAAGACAAATCTGGTAGAGCGTAAAAATATTTCGATTTTTTTTTTAAACCAACGTACGGTTTTCTACATTTGTTATTTTCTCCAACTAAAAAGTGTGAAATAAAACACATTTTATAAAAAATATTAAACCGACTTCGAAACCTAGTTACCAGTAAAAATAAATTCACTGAAAAGTATGAAATAATTACCTTCTGATTTTTATGATTACACACCAATTTTGAAAATGGTATAAAAAGTGGAAAACTGCAAAAAGACGAATAATTTTATGTTGATTTGTACAAATACACACTAATTGTTAATAAAAATTATTAAATTAAAATATTAAATACTATGTTTTATACAACACAATCTTTTCGGAGGCGGCGCAAAATTTAAAATTTTTAACACTAGACATTATGAAAATCTTATAAATGGATCTTCTCTTCCCATCTATTGATTTCAATGCCCACTAATGGAATTATATCAGAAACATGTTATTTCTATTTTGCGCCGCCTCCGAAAAGATTGTGTTGTATTGAACATAGTATTTAATATTTTAATTTAATAATTTTTATTAACAATTAGTGTGTATTTGTACAAATCAACATAAAATTATTCGTCTTTTTGCAGTTTTCCACTTTTTATACCATTTTCAAAATTGGTGTGTAATCATAAAAATCAGAAGGTAATTATTTCATACTTTTACAGTGAATTTATTTTTACTGGTAACTAGGTTTCGAAGTCGGTTTAATATTTTTTATAAAATGTGTTTTATGTAAAGTTTAATATAATCCAAGGACTTAAGATTTATTTAATTACTCTATTCAAAAACCGTTGAACTTGAAGCAGTATGGGTATATGTTAATGGTTTTCCAATTCCCGACCCGATCCTGAAAAAATTGCTCAGTCTATGTTCCAATCAGAAGGGATCATGTCTCACTTTTGTTAGTCGATTTATCTTTTTCCTTTTTTTTTTTTTTTTTTAAATGGTTCACCTGAAATTTTCTTTATGATATTGCTGCAACGCATAAAGGAATCTTAAAAAAGTTCGTTTCTAATTTGAGAAGTATTGAATAAAGTAAAAGAAAAATTAAAAATAAAATTTACTTTAAGCTATGCAACTAGCTGCATATTTGGAATACCCATGGGAACATTTGATGAACAGTGACATGAATAAAATTTTAATTCATACGGGTAGTAATATAATATATAACAAATATATACAATAACATATTGTATATATATTTAAAATATAATTATAATGTAAATAAATATATCATAATATATAATCTATAACAATAATTGTAATATATAACATAAGATTCTTATGTAAATTGGATGATATGATTATCGAACCAAATTATTTTTTACAGATTTCGGGTTATCTAATGAATTGTATACTTTTTTTTTTTAAACTTCATTTGTATATCCGCGCCTGTCAACATATATATCGACAATCAGCAGATGTAATACTTAAAACTCAAATAATAACAGCGCAACATAACAAATATCACTGATAGAAAAGCTCTACTTATTCAACAGTATGCTTCACTGTCCATTGGTAGACTAAGCCACTAGTCGTTCGCTCTGTTCCGGAACCACCCAGAAAGTCACGAACGTGTGACATATATATAAGACATATAATTTAAAATAATTTACAATATAATATAATTACAATTACAATATAATATATATTAATTGATGCATGGAAATGCATAAAGGTATCAGTGCCTTAGGAAATTTTTACAGAAATTATGTGACTTATACCCTATGTGACTATAAGGTGAACTACGTTCAGTGCTTACACCCCATGTCATCTTTCATACGTTAAATAAACTCTTTTTTAAAAACAAAACATTACTGATACCCATTTATGAAGAATGGCTTGGGCAACTATAACAATTTGGCAAAAAAAACTTTGTTTTATTTTTTGGCACTTCGACCCTTATACGGAAACAGTAAATTATAAATGTATGAAAAGTAACAGAAATAAACATCTGTTTTGGTTTCACGCTACAATAAGAAATAATTTCCATTATATTTACTACTAGCTGTATACCCCGGTTTCACCCGGAGAATTTCAATTTTTAAATCTATAAAATCTATAAACTAAGACTTTTATCGACTCAAATGGTCGATTTTGTAAAAACCAATTTAAAGCGAGATCAAAACGATTATTATAACAATAAAGAATATACCCAGAGATCGGCTAAAGTTATGCAATTTTAATATGGACAGGTGTTCGCACCTGGTCTGAAAGAACCACCGAGCGAAATTTGGAGAATTTAGGACAAACGGTATGGATTCCTATTAAGAACAAACAGAATTTCACCTTTATATGCTTAGATTATAGCTGTATATCCCGGTTTCACACGGGGAATTTCATTTTTCTAAAGAAACGGTCGATTTCGTAAAAAAAAAATTGTAAAGTGAGATCATATGATTTTTATAACAATAAAGAATATCAGCTGAAGATCGGCTGAAGTTATGCAATTTTAATATGAACAGGGGTTCGCACCTGGTCTGAAAAAACCAATGAGCGAAATTTGGAGAATAAAGATTATCAGCTGAAGATCGGCTGAAGTTATGCAATTTTAATGTGGACAGTTGTTCGCACCTGGTATCAAAGAATCACTGAGTGAAATTTGGAGAATAAAGAATATCAGCTGAAGATCGGCTGAAGTTATGCAATTTTAATGTGGACAGGTGTTCGCACCTGGTATCAAAGAATCACTGAGCGAAATTTGGAGAATTTATGACAAACGGTATGGATTTCTATAAAGAACAAATAAACAAACAAACTGAATTTTAACTTTATTTATATAGATTAAATTATTAAGGAATAATAGAATCTTCGATATAAAATTATTTCATTTTTTTTCTTTATATTTTAATTTGCGCCTGGCAACAAACATATACACGAACCTAATAGATAATTAGTAAAAATCCCCATCTTACCTCTTAAATTGTCCTTCGCCCACGAGTTCATTTGGAACGGAGGTGGGAGCATAAAGAGAAGCAATCTCGGGTAAAGCTCTGTTTGCAAGCGGCCTAAGGAGAGCCCACTTTATATCCTTCGGCTCTATGATTGCTTTTAGAGGCTCCACCGGTTCCAGATAATTCGTCGATATAAAATAATACTTTATACTAAATTCGATAATAATACTATATATAATACTTTATGCTCGATATAAAAATAATACTAATAATACTAACCTAGCAATCAATAGGGAAGGACTCTTCAGTGATTACCTATTCATTAAAAATAAAACATCGCAATAAAAGATAATTGTAGGCAACTATCACCTGAGCTTTGCCGTCTAGTTAGAGAGTTTAAGATGGTTAATGCTCCGGATTTAATGATAATTAAAGAATTTCTCATAAGGGATTTAAAAACATTTATTCAAGAAAAAAAATCACAAAAAAAATGTGTTTTTAAATGTTTTTGAGGGTGCTGAATTCGCATCTGAGGTCATTTGTGTTAGATATCTTAAAGGGTAGTTTGCCTAAAGATCTAATATTTTTTTACGATTTCATTAATCTAAAACAGAATCTATGAAACTACTATATTTTTTCTTAAATCTACACTTAAATTTGGTGCAAGAATCATGTCTATATAATTTTTAAAACTCGAGATATAAAATATAAGATATGAAAAAATAAATATAAAGTGTATAATATATATGTATATTAACTACTTATAATCTGTATAAAATATATGTAAGATAGGATTAATATGGTATAGGATAAAAATAATAGGATAGTGTAGGAATGTAGTATGAAAATAAAAGAATTTTGAGTTACACATTTTTTATTTTGAAAAGCCAATATTTCGATATCAACTTGTTGATCTCGTCCCGAGTTATACCATATATTCGGTATTACTGTAAATTATATATTATATAAAAAAAATAAATTGATAAAAAATAAAATAAATTATTGCAGGTTATTCTTTTCTCGACTCAGGGGCCCATGGGTACTAACAGCACAATATATGTAAAATATTTTCCAAAGATGAACCTCTACAAAAAAAATTTCATCAAGATCGAAAAGAGGCTCACCTTGTCTGTCTTTGTAAATAAGACCCTGCCTTTTGTTTATTTATTTTCAAAAATAATGTGAAATGGGGAAAGCTTGCATCAATATCGGAATAATAATCCTTTTATGGGTGAAGTATAATAATCCCAAGCTTTTTAGTTGACCGTTTATAACCATTGTGATTTGACCGTGACAATGCTCGTTCGCCAAGTTTCTACTGGGTCATTTCTTTCTTTCTTGATATTCCGGACTAAAAACCGTTTACACAAATGGTTTGGACCATTCAGATTTTCCAACAGTTCAAACTCCCCTGTAAAGTGAGCGTGTAATAAAACAAAAACCTAAATAGTTATACATGGGCGCACTAATGAAGCATTGAAAACAAATTTATTTTTCATATAAAAATGATGTAAACATTGGAACAATAAGGTTCAAATTAAGGAAGGATTTAAAATCTAATAATAAAAATTCTATCTAAAATAGTTTTTAGCTTTGAGTAATACTATATGGTTACTAGAGTCTCAGTCAGTAGTTAGGAGTACTCTTCCAACTAGAGTCTCCCCCTTCTCCTGTGCAAGTACAATAAGATTAATGACATGCTGATTAAGACGGATGGGACGAGATCGAGGGCGGAAGACGTGTGAATGCAGGCAACTAGATGGACCGAAATACGTGAAAGGAGGCGCTACAGGGTGACAAAGGGAGGCGCTGACAGCTGGTTCGATAATCCCAGCTCTTGTTCACCTCCTGATGAACGGCTTCATCATCCTCCTCCCTCAGTCTTCAAGCTCCTTTATTCTACCTTAAGGAACTGCTCTGTGTGTGTAGCAATGCCGCGTCCCAATGCTTTACCTTGTAAAAAAAAAAAAAAAGCAAAACAAGCAACTAAATAAAAAAACAAAAACAAACTGAATTAGACATGCAGTAAAGGGAAAAAGGTTAAAAACGACCCACAAAGCAATTGAAAAACCAAGCATGAAAATTATCATGATACTTATAGAGGATTGCATTTTAAAACTTCTAGTCTCTTAAATTAACGTAAAGAAGAAGGGGAAACGTCCGTCAAGTGGGTCTACTGCTATTTTTTGCAAACCATACATGATGACGCCTGGCTTGTTTTTTTTTTTTGCGTCATTTTAAGCTGCTTTGGCTAACCTGGCAACAGTTGGAGTGCTAAATTTATCCTATCCAGGTATAATTAGGATAAGAATCTTGAACGAGTACCTGACATCGTACAGACTCGGTACCACCAATTTACCTCCCATCCGAAAAAGGGCATAACCAAGGATTTTTTACTTTCTTTAAAAAATCACAGGGCCACCTGGTGGGCTACCAACCCGCGATCCTCTCTGTAAGACTTGATCATGCTAACCACTACACCACGGGTGATCCATACACGCCTTGCTTTCATCTCTCTTCCTCTCGAACATTATGGTTCTTCTATTAACTTCTTAAGGGACAACCTAGACAGACATAAAGGAAAATTCGAAATTGTAGGAATTGAAGCATGGAAATGCAAAAAAGGATATAAGTGCCTTATAAACTTTTTCCAGAAATGATATAACTTATATCCTCTAGTGTGAAATACATTCGGCGCTTACACCCATGGCATATTTCAAACGTTCAAGGAACTACATTCTAACAAAAAAAAATATTTATACCTATTTCTGAAGAACGGCTTTGGCACATATAAAATATTTTATTATTTTTTTGGCATTTATACCCTTTTGCATTTCCACGCTTCAATTATCTAGTCCATAGGATTGAATCTAAGTGACGCTACATTCACTTTCGAATTAAAAGTTAAAAAGTAAAATTATCCCCTCTTCAGGCACTATCAGAACTTTAAAACATAAGTATATATTTTTATTATAAATTTATTTATTTATCATCCTACCCTGGAAATTAATTCCCTTCTCATGCAAATGCAAGGTTATATAATTAATTATCTGATAGAATTATCTTCGGTATCACAGCAATAAAACCGTAAGTAAACCAGACCAACATCAATGTTTCAAGCTGTCCCTCTTAATATTCATCTACATCTCTGCGTGGGTTGCATGAGTTACGAACAATATAAAGGAGATGGTATGGTGAGATGTGATGCACTAGTCATAAGATTTATGTATACTTTATAATGCTTTCAAACATTTCCAGCTTTAGAAAGTATTAGTTTTCACGATTACTAATTATCTAGGGTGAATATGCGATTATATATTATTAGAATTTGATACGGCTGCCAAAATAACTCATTCCATTTTGTACAGTATGATGTAAGAGGTAAGGCATACAGAGATTCAATAACTTACATTACGAGACATACATTATAATGGATATTATATTATGAAATGAAAGTGATATTTAATCACTTTTGTTATTATTAATGATATGCTATCATTATTGGTAGTAAAAAAAAACCTTTTAGTACAGAAAAGATAAAATAAAAAAAATGTTGAGGCTAATAAACTAAATGAAAAGTAGAAGTGCAGATAGGAAAACGTTTTTGGAAACAATTTATCTTGTTAATCCAGGTATATAAAACGTATGGCATGGTAATACAGCGGTATATAATTAGTGAGATTTCTTAATGAACAAGGAAACGGATTGTAAGGGTGTTATACAAGTGATTTGTTACTGGTAGGTAATACCCGGGTGGCGGGATGGTCGAGTGGGCAAACGCTTTATGAAATATTCGTTGCCCCTGAAAACTTATGATTTGGAACTCGAAGTTCAAAACCTGTAATTTTAATAATACTCGGCTCAAACCCCCACCCTCTCCCCTGGCCTTGTAAACCCCAAATAAATAAAAGGAATAAAAGGTAGGTACTACCCGATATAACACATGACCATGCGCTTATGTGGATGTGAGATCACAGAAGCGCTTACCGAAGTTGCTGGAATTAGTGTACTGGAAGCGGACCCAGATTGAAGCTGTCCTTAATGACGTATGGAGGGGGAGGAAACTGAGGACATAAGGGGGAATTGACCGGAGGACATAAGTGAACTTTGTCCCGCCAGCGACCACAGAAACTTAACCAAGATTAAGCAGTGGCTCCCCTTCCCCCCTGCCTATCTGTTTAAAACCCGTGACTAGCGTATTGTTAACATACAGCCGAAAGTTGGAATGTTTCAACTTTACTGCTTGGGAGTCTATACATTAAAATGTAGATAATATGATACGATATGTAGATAAATATATATTTATCATTCCGATTGTTCATAGTCCCTTTCTTTCATTAAGCCTATCCTTAAAACCCATCTACCAATCATATATCCATGATATCTCTTTTCAATTTTCATTTTTAAGTTTTTGTAAGAAAAGTATTTAACCATTAGAGTTATTCTTTGTTTTAAGCGTTCCTGTAAATTTCAGTAAAATTATTTGTTTTTAAAAATATTTTTCCAGTAATCGAACTGATAAGTGTAGACTATGTATGAATATAGATTAAAGAAAACTTTGGATTACGGAGGATGCTTAGTAAAATTGACATGTTGATGAAAATGGTTCGTGTTTTCTTATTTTAAGGACGAATCAAATGCGCATTTTTCACATTTTCAATTTTTTTTTTTTTTTAATTCATCTAAACCATCACTAATCGTGGCATTTTATTTAAAAAGCGGAGTAATAAATATAAATATTAATGTTTTTCGTAATTCTATCCGTAAATGACGATGATATATAGATAAAAATAATTACCGAAATAGTGAAAATGTCTTATTATTGTATTACCCAAAGAAATGTCCGGAAATTGATCTTTTGTTAGAAGTTGGTGTCAAGTCCATTTTCTAGCTTCCCTCATCAAAACTTATCCTTCTCCATGGTTCAATTTTTAATCATATTTTCACCAATTACGGATAATTGAAGTGATCGGAGTTATGTTATAAAGACTTTTTTTTATAGCTGATACATAACTAAGACAGATAATATAGCTAGTAGAGAAAAAAAAAATTTTAAAAGCAATGCTGCTCAACCATTTCTCCTACAAATTCTCCTACAAAGCATACCATATATCTACAAGAAATTATTTGTAAAATAGCATGATTAAATAAATTAATTAAAAAAAATATATTAAACATTCATAGGTCCACTTTACTTTTTTAATCTAACAATTTTTCTTCCTCGATTACAGAGAAATAATTATGCATCGATTTTATGTAATATTATCCAAATCCTAATAACTAATAAAAATATCGCATGTCGGCAAGAAGATGGTTACATCTCATAATTTTTTTTTTTTGGGGGATAATAAAATGTGAAGTTTTAACTGCATTCTCAATTTTACTCTATTCCTAGAAAGGGGACTTGGGAAAATAGTTGATATTGAATGTTATAATAGGGTGGTTCTCGGGGTTCAGTCAATGTGCGTTGTACATTAGAGAAATATAGTTAGTTAATCTCTATACATTATATAGCAGTATCCATCAGCAACATTGGCATGAGTATGAGAACAATATAGTCTCGAAACGTCGCCATAATATAGTTGTTTATTATTAACCGAACCTAAATAACCTTATTATAACATTATATATATATACTGTAACGCTTCTGTGGGTTAAAGAATATTTATTATACAAAAATATACAATTATCAATCCCAACAAATTAATACAACTCAAATATTCGAGCAGGTTACAAAAATCATGATGAACTTTATATCACACTAATCATATGATTTGAGCTTCACAGACAAGATACAGACTAAGACTGATTGGCCCGGTCACTCGCTCCTTATATATAGCAGAAATGAACCTTCTGGAAGGTTCGAGATCTTTGTGGAAGCTGATGGAACGCCGTAGATGGAGGTCGAACAATCTAGAACTAAACAGTTCGTTCCAACCGCTTAGTTTGTTCCAACAAATGGTCTGGGATATTAAATCATATGTTTTTATATTTGACGAATTAACGTTACATTAGCGGTCACCTGTGGTATAGTGGTTAGCATGGCAACCTACAATACTTAAGGTCGCAGGTTCGCGCCCAGCGGTGGGCCTAGGATTTTTTAATGGGAGTAAAAAATCCTTAGCCATGCCGTCCCACGGATAGGACGTGAAGTGGAGGTCACGAGCCTGTACGATGTCAGGTACTCGTTAAAGATTCCTATCCTAATTATACCTGGATAGGAAAATTTAGGACTCCTTTTGTAACATCGTCCGTTTAGCCTTAGTGGCATTAAGTGACGTTAAAACCAACAAACAAACGTTACAATCCTAAATGTTTTAAATTAATTAAAATATTATATTTTATAATTAATATTTTTAGGAGACAAAAATAAATTATTTTACAACTTTATTTACAAACATATTACTTTCAATGTTTAGAGCTCAATCTTGATTTATGGGAGTGGACCATGGTAATAAAGAGGCAGCACCCATAGCTTTTTAGGTCCCCTAACTTTTTGAGATATTTTGGTACTTCCCTCTCCACTTCGTCCCAGATAAAGTTTTATTTTCGTTCTTAGCACCCTAAAAATATTTTTTTCAGAGAGAGTGGGCAATAAATCTGGTGTCTAACTCGTGGCAGATCAATGTCCAACTTCTTTACTAAGTATTCATACATATATTCCTTCTTTTTTCAAGTGGATTTTATTATTTCGGAGCAGTCTCATAAGCAAACAAAATAATTTTGTATTATTGTATAGTTACAAGGAGGTAGTTTTATATTGGCAAATAGTAAATAAAATCTTTAATCATTTTCCTAGCGGTAGTCCCGCTTTAGAGAGGAAATTGAAACGGAACAGAAGTTTCAAAGAGCGGAAAATCTTTTAAGTTGGGTTAGGTTGCTAAATGAGTTTTAGGTCCGACAAAAACGAGATAAAAATAAGTTGTTGCTTCAGTAAAGCGAGAGAGAGTGAGAGAGAGCTATATAAAGGGAAAAGGTTAAAAAAAATAAAACAAAGCGGAAAAGGAGAGAGAAAGAGTTTCTGATGCGACTTTATAAGTTTCATTATTTCCTGATGAGAAGTGGGAATTTACGGCGGAGTCTTACTTAATTATTCCAACATTTAATAATTAGTCAACGCCATTTTTAATCCGGGACCGACTTTAAACTATTTAAAAGTAGATTAGGAAAGTTGTTAAATGTTGATGAAAATGGTTACTAATTGAGGTCCGGTTCATTAAAAAATAAATTACATACCAAATGATCTCATCACTAAAAAAGTCAAGACTTATTAGTTCCAGAAGAAGTGTGAGAGATTTAGATGGAACGAACTTTTCAAAAAGCTTTATAATAATATGTAATTTCATTTATTTATAGTTAAGTCTGCCTCAGCCCTATAGCCTTTTCATATAGTTTTTAAAAATATTATAAATATGAGAAGTTTCGGAAAACTCATTAGTTTTTCAAAACTTTCTTCCGAATCTTGACATATTTCATGTTCACCTGTATTCGTATTAAATTGATTGATAATATTTATATTGACTGCACTAGATTGTACAAGATCGTGGAGAATGTATACGTTGTAGAATTCAAAGTGATCAATCCAGAGCCGCCACAGGATTATTTCCTCTTTTTACGAATTAAAACTACAAACAAAAGGAAAATCTCATAACGATAAACTGAATAAAAATCAATAACCAATAAAAACAGTCATGCCCTCTAAAAACTTTTTAGGTTTACAAGCTGTTGAATATCATGTTTTTTTTATGTTTATATTTTTGAGGGCATAAGCACTCGAACAGTATAGTAGGAATAATATTAAAACCAAAAAAAAAAAAGATTTTATTTTTCTTTATCTCTTTGATTTAGTTTTACCGATTTACCTTTATTTATTTCCTATTATTTTATGAATTTCATTTTTAATTTTAATGACGATTTGTAGAAGAAACATTTGGTCTATTTATGGTCATCATTCGTTAGGTTTTGGTTAGAAATGATATGCCATAAACTTATTTCCGTTACCGCTGTCCTTCCAAATCTATTTTCGTATTTCCTAAATTCATTTTATTTATGACTATAGAATGTAAATATTTGCAAGCTCTTAGCTAATGACAAGCTACTTCTACTTTGATGGCATTTTGGAGGGAATCCTTTCGTTAAGCGGTTAAAGTAGAACAATTTTAACCCTTTAGCGTCCGAGCAGTGCGAGTGTATTGCGGGTCCTGTGGCCTGAGCCTTTAGACCGGCTGCCGTGCCCGGTGCACAGTGGTCATTAATTGCTTTTTGGCGGACATAAATCTGCCATTTCCACAATTTTACAGATAAATTGATGGGATCTTTTTTATTACCTTTTCAATGAAATTCAAAAACCAAGGAAACAATTTCCGTTATGATTGCTTTGGTATAAGTTTCCTTTTTGCTTACCCAAAACCAGGTTTCTTGTGTGTTAATAGATAGTTTTCGTTAGTATGCACAAAAACATGGAAGAACTCAATATTTTACAGAATTTTCTTTTTTATTTTTGTAGTCTGAGGGTGGGCTTTCATACCACCGAGTATCCAAAAGAAAATTCAAATTGCATAGAAGTTATGGATATTTTAAAAACAACTAAAAATTCAACATTAAACTCGATTTACTCCTTTTAGAAATAAGATATCAATACACCGATTTCACTGAAAGTTTACATTCAACGGCTAGTATATTACGTATGAGCAACATGAATTTGGTTTGCTTATTAGGGTACAAAAGCAATTTATATACTACTTTTTTTCAATAAAAACAGTTTTTCTCGGTTTCAAAGGGGTGTTCCCGGAGTTATCACTGGGGTAATTTCTAGTCTTACTTGTACTACGACCACATAAAAAGATCAGTTAAATTCACTTGCGCCTTTTTTAGAAAAGTATGTTTTGTATATGTTTACAGAAAAATTGGCAATGTTTGGCCCTGTAATCTGCTCTAAATGGTACAGGTACATTTACAAGCTCCTTCTAATCTATAACATAAAACGACTACACCTAGACATAAGGTTTTCACTTATAAATTGCGTTATAAAATTCTCAGTTCATTCGTCATATCAATTTACACTCGTTGAAATGTTTGGACTATACTTTAGGGTGGACATTGCCATTTTTCTCGTCTCAAAACAAGAAGGACTGAATTAGACTTGTAGTGCTATAGATTGCCTACTAGAGAAAACATAGCTTTATCTTATGTAAGGCAGACAAAACCGATTAGCAACACAAGAGCAGAGTCATACTGATTCTTTCCTAATTCCTTTACCCTCCACAACAAAAATGCATGAATAACTATAGGTAGAAAATTATCATTTCTAGATAATAAGTGTTTCAGGAAAATTCATAAAATCTTACCCTTACGAGTGTAAATTGATATGACAAATTAACTGAGAATAAATCGGTTGGTTTTTCTTTTACAAAGAAAGTCTATATTTATTCATTTTAAGTTTAATGAACAGCAAATATACATGTGATTTCAGCCATTCAGTAGTTTTTTCACCTGACCTAATCGACTGAAAAAGGGAAACAAAATTCTGTTTAATTGTGAAACCACTTATTCGATAACAGGTATTCAAGGTTTTCAGTACGGCTATTCAAAATTTTATACCGCAGTATACATTTATAAGTGAAAACCTTATGTATAGGTGTAGTCGTTTTATGTTATAGATTAGAAGGAGCTTGTAAATGTACCTGTACCATTTAGAGCAGATTACAGAGCCAAACATTGCCAATTTTTTTGTAAACATATACAAAACATACTTTTCTAAAAAAGGCGCAAGTGAATTTAACTGATCTTTTTATGTGGTCGTAGTACGAGTAAGATTAGAAATTACCCCAGTGATAACTCCGGGGAGCACCCCTTTGTGACCGTAAAAAACGGTTTTTATTGAAAAAAAGTAGTATATAAATTGCTTTTGTACCCTAATAAGCAAACCAAATTCATGTTGCTCATACGTAATATTCTAGCCATTCAACAGCTTTCTTATTTCTAAAAGGAGAAAATCGAGTTTAATGTTGAATTTTTAGTGGTTTTTAAAATACTCATTACTTTTATGCAATTTGAATTTTCTTTTGGATACTCGGTGGTATGAAAGCCTACCCTCGGACTACAAAAATAGAGAATTCTAAGAAATATTGAGTTCTTCCATGCTTTTTTTGCATACTATGAATGTTGCATTCCTAAGTAATGATGTGATTAATCCGAAAGCGAAGAGTAAACATTTAATTTTAAAAGAAGCCACAAAAACATATCTCACGTTGCTGACTACCGGGGTTTTAATCCTAGTGTAATAGTAAAATGGAAACAGTTAAGATATCAATTAAAATAAGGTTCGCAGTTAAAGTTTTCTAACACTGATGCGGGCGGAACTGATATATCAGTCTACAGGCCACAGGGACTGCAGCGCTAGACTGATATATCAGTCTACAGGCGTGAAAGGGTGAAAGTGCAATCTTGAGTCGTGCCAGTACTTAGCTGTTTTGGAGGAGCTCCATAGGAGTTTACCCAGCTTTAAAATAATATGGAACCAAAATTAGAGGAATTATATTTTATTCTGTTTATTTCATCATTTTATAATTAACTTAGCGACAATTTTTTATGCCTGAAGTTATTTATATTTTATTTTATTACATATAACGAAATCGCGATAACGGTAATAATTCTATAGCGAAGTATGCTTTAAAGAGGAAGTCCCAGTTTTTTATTTAATTCGGGGCCGAATTTCCATCCGGAGGATTAATCCCACTCTTCTCACTCGTAGTCCACGGAGGGGTGCATAATTGAAAAAGCAGGGCGTTGGACCCCAAAGTTCTAACTTTATTACTCGAATTTTATAGTCTAAATATGGTTGTCCTCTAAAATGGATATGTGATTATGCTCTGCCGTAATGCTTAAAATTACATAATATCGTTGATGCACAAGTTGAAGAGATTATGGTATTCTGCGAAAAAGAATTTTTTTCCCCTTATCATTGATATTTCGGTGACTATTTGGGAAATTTAAAAACATGTTATTCCTCAAACGCTTATAAAAAACTTTCACTAATAAGTTTTTTTCAATTTAACAGTGGTTTAATGAAAATAAAAAATGAGTTTATTAATTTATTTCATACCTATTGGATGACTTTAAACCAAATAAAGTTACCTGAAACAAAACCACATGATTTTATCTGTTAAATTTAAAAGACTTCTAGATTATTTGCCGGAACTGTTACGAAACTGCTCTAGTATATGTTCTAGATTTTACGAGAAATACAACATTCTAGAAGTACATAGTTCTAGAAAGCTCTATTTCTAGATGTTCTATGAATATAAGAAGGGATGGACTGGAGTCTTAGTCTAGCTGTGTACATCGAAGCATTTGATTACGTTTTTGTCACAGTGTTGTCACTAGTACATAGTTACTTTTTGTAACGTTGTTAATAATTTAAACTTTTATTGTTTTTCTGACGTGAATTATAATTTTCTTCTACTATAAATTATTTAATCCCACACAAATGTTGCAATATTTTCAAGATTAATCCTTGGATAGTGGTTTTAATTTCAACATTATTGACATTCATTTATTTAAAAATTATGGGATGTGAATTAACTAATACCATAATTATGGGTTCAACGTAAACTGTGAAAATAATAATTTGATGAACATGTGACTTCAATATGGAGTCACAGATTGGATTTAAGTGTATTCTATTTATCCTCATTTATTTTCTTGTATATGGCGATATGAAGTGTAAGCACATTAAGCGGCTTATTATAAAAGAAACAAAGTTTTAGTTCAAAACAACTAGTTCTTCTATTTGTAAGATTTGCTAGGAAGTTATATAATTCACAGTAGCTCTCACGGTGGTGATTATAGTTTATGATTATATTTTTTTATATTATTCATGAACATAGCTATTAATAAAGTTCGAATCTGACTAGAAACTAACTGCCCTGTTTATTGCCGTAAAAAACAAGGAGCTAATGAAGGCTGAATTGGGCCAAGTGTAGGGCAAGTACACTTTGACCTCTGCCCTTTTCCTCTGCTCTTTTTTTACCACTGTCCTAAAGTAGTCCCTTTAGACGAAGTTTTGATTAGTATCTCGGCCAATTATTCGCATTCAAACAAAAATTCGATCATTTGATATTAAACTAATAGTCAACAAAAATAAAAATATCGTAATCGATCAAGACATTTCATTTCAGGATGGTATAAGTCTGTAACAATATTAAAAGAAAAAAAGGTTTCGACGAATTATTTAAATTTAACCTTAATAAGCTCGATCGTCAAATATTTCTATAATCCACTGTATTTTACTCTTCCTTACATAGTACTGAACCCAAGACCCTTTATGGGTTGTAGTGGTCCAGGTTTACCTTTTACTGTATTTTTGGAGGTGTGTAGCTAGGAGAAGGAAGAGATAGTAACGAACGAACCAAGAGCTGTGAAGAACAGTTTGGGATGTTGACGTTGTTGAAGAATTGAAGTTGAGGCGCTTAAGATATGCAGATCACATAGCCAGGATGACGGATGAAGATTTTCTTGAAGGACTGGTATAGAATAAATAATAAAAAACAACAGTGGTGATTTTACGCTCAGGCAGATCAGGCTAACTAATGTTGGGGGCCAAACATTTTGAATAAAATTATAGTCTAAGGTACGAATTTCTCTTTGAAGCTCATTTTTTTTTTCCAATTGTAAGAATTAATACATTCTGCCACAATCATGGGCATTAATATTAGAGCTTTAAGGACACAATCACTCAATAAATATATACAAATGTACATAAAAAAGAAAAAAAGTAATAATAATAAATCAAATATAAACTAGAAATAGGAAAGAAAAAATAAAGTAACTGTCACAAAAATTAAATAACACACATCCGTACCTATTTACAATTCATACATTCAGCCTGGAAAACTCAGGCTCGTGCGCTGCAGCCCACTTATGGAAGGCAAATCAAGACTCTGGGAGATCCCAGTGCTTTTCTCCCAGCTGCATCACTGTAATGAAAAACCAGTGGAGACTAGGTGAGAGCACTCAGCTTCAATCATGCGGGACATGAGTGGAGAAGCTGGCCATTGCCAGGATTCCAATAGTATTTTAAAAAATCTGGTGCGTGCGCGCAACACACAACTTTCACTTACCAACTTACTTAGATTAGAAATTGACGTGTTTTGCTAATAATCATTTCCCAAAGTCACACATTTTTCTAAATTCATATCTTATTTTTGTTAATCGTTAAAGCCGTTTTTGAGTAAATAAAAAAACCTGTGAAAATGATACAAAATTTATTAAGTAAAGTCCCCCCTCCCGTAGATCAATTTTGATGAAATTTTTACAGTCATATCTCGGGCATATAAATACATCAAATACCAAGTTTGATCAAAATCGTTAAAACCGTTTTTGAGTAAATAAAAAAAACATGTGAAAATAGTACAAAATTTATTAAGTAAAGTCCCCCCTCCCGTAGATCAATTTTGATGAAATTTTTACAGTAACATCTCGGGCATATAAATACATCAAATACCAAGGTTGATCAAAATCGTTAAAACCGTTTTTGAGTAAATAAAAAAAACACGTGAAAATGATACAAAATTTATTAAGTAAAGTCCCCCCTCCGGTTAATCAATTTTGATGAAATTTTTACAGTCATATTTCGGGCATATAAATCGATCAAATACTCAGTTTAATCAAAATCGTTAGAGCCGTTTTTGAGAAAATCGAAAAAAACGTAAAAAGTTATTAAATAAAGTACCCCCTCCCTTTGAGCAATTTTGATGAAATTTTTGCTGTCACATTGCGGGCATATACCTACACTAAATACCCAATTTCAGGTTCCCACGGTTTATAGTTTTTGAGCTAGTCTGTTCACATACACACACACACACACACACAGACACACACACAGACCATTTCGCGGGACTTGGTTATTTCGACTCAGGGGGTCCCAAAACGTGTATTTCCGTTGAAAACCGGAAGTCGAAAATTTTCACGATCGCAATACTTCCACTTACTATATATTTCATATATAGGTAAGTGAAAGTAAAAAGGTCTCTTGGCCACTGCCGTTTCAACCTTCTGGGAGGATTGTAGGGATGGTTGGGGCATGATCGGGATTGAGCTGAAGGATTAGTTTGATAGGAAGGTTGTGGTGAAATTTTGAGAATCCGGATGGGATAATGTCTAGGTATGATAGGTCTGGGAATGTTGAGATAGTGATGTAAGGTTTTGTTTGTGACCTAATGTGGGGCATTGGCTATAGTTCGAAGGACTTTGGACAGTAAGGACTGGAGTTCGAGGCCGTAGGTCTAGATGGGTTTCAATGAGGCTCATTTTAGCACTTAAAATATATAATAACTAACCACTTAGTTCTAAATTGTAATTTTTGTTTCCAGAAATATAGTAGCATTTGTTATGTCAAAACGACACTCATCCCTCTTGCTCCTGAAATCGTGAAACATTTAATAATAAAATTATTCAGTATTATATATTTACATTTAAAATTGGATTTTTTAATGAGATCAATGTGAAAAGATTACAAACATATTTTTTTTACTGAAAGAAAAGCCAGAATCAAATGCTTAGATCTCTAAAGACTCATTCATACATGTAACTACATACAAGAAAGAATTATAAAAAAGCAAATTTATTTACTAAGCTACCGATGCTATTTATTAATTATATTGCATTAATATTACTTTAAAGTCGCCCCTGTCAATTTTGAGCTCGTATTTCATAAGAACTAAAAATGTAAAATTTAAGGAAACCTTTTATTAATAAGTTATACACTAGAATTGGAACACCACTAAAAATTAAATTAGTTATTTGAGGGTTGTGGATTATCGAATAACAAATCAATAGTCAAAGTTAAAATAATTTAACGAGACAATCACTTTACTTCATAATAAAATAGTATTATTATACTAACATTAATATAATAATATTAATATTGATTAATACAGGGGTCGGTGCAGTGGATAGGATCACTATTTAACCCTTAATAACGAGAAACTTGCTAAGTAAACTGCGATAGATTTCATAACGTTGATTTAACTTTCATTACAACCAAGTTTACTGGATAGTTGATTGTTGGACGTGAGTATAATTAGAGAGAATAATATATAAATAGGATGGGATTAAACAATTAAGTAAATGAAATCAACAGATGGCAAATAACAGATGGTATAGCTTATTCCTTAGCGTAGCATATAAACGATAGTTAGCATATTCCTTTGTGTTATTTTAGTTTGATGGCTGCGTGATTAAACTGGAAGGAAAAGGGATTATCATTAATCTATATCAATATTATTATTTAATATTATTATTAAACTATTAATGTAAAAATAATTTTAAAATATCTTCTGGATTCGTTACAGTCTCAATGCACTGGTATGTGTTTGGTCAAAAGGGGCAGACCGCATTAAGAAAATAACATGGAATGTAATTTGTGGAAATAGGAGAAGAGGAATTCCGAGTTTGCATAACATAGAATATTTAATAGGAACTGTGAATATTCTGACCACATTTATACCCACGTGGTTCGTGCCTCAACTCTACTTTGTAACCGGACGTGAATTTGATACTTAGGATTCGTGAGATTTTTTTAGCCCTCTGTCATAGCACCAAATGTTTATAACCATGGGATAACTGCATCCATGGGATAATGCAGGCGTTCCAAGAGATTTTCGATAGTAAGTTAGCTAAATGTATATAAATATTTTATCATTATGAACAAAACTCGATTAATAAGGCGTGCTCAAAGTGAAATATAATGTCGTACAAAACTAATGTATTGCATACCGAGGTATCTACCAATATTTAAGTCCTTCTTCGGGCTGTAAAAAATTAATAAATTATTAAATATTAATAAATTATAATAGTACATATATAATTTAAACTTATATATATATATATGTATATATATATATATATATATATATATATATATATATATATATATATATGTACATATATAGTTAACTTAAATAAATCATGTAGAAGGCTATGCTTATGGAGTTATTCCCTGGAGCCAGAAGCTTAATAGACCTTATTTGACCTCTTGTACCATCATCGATTGTTTCTCGACCCCATCTCTTCAATCCAAGCCCTTTCTTCCGTCATTGTCCTAAAGGTTATGGGGGGATGATTAATATTCTGGAGAAATGATGATTAATATTCTGATGTTCTAATTAGTGACCTTAAATAGTTGGGCCAAGTAATGTTAAAATTAAAATTAGGGCTTTATAATATTAAATAAATATATATAAGTATACATTTTCAACCTAAATCTTAATAAGAGAACTTGGAGGGGACAAAGCTGGGGATTTCTTTTTCTTTTTTAATTCCCCCCTTTAATTAAACTGTTTCCCTCACCTCTGCAGAATTCTCTAATGTGCAGGATTTTATTCTTTCTTCTCTACTTAAAATCATTTTAATACCTTTGATATTTAGTTTATAATCTTTTTTTTCTTTGCCGATCCCTTGTTCGTGCTTGAATTTCAAAATTGAATATTATTACAATAAGGATACAATACGTTAAAGGAAGTATTATTTCTTAGTCAACTGTTGTACCAAGGTTTCAACAATAGAACGCTGAGCCTCCTAGGTTTTTCCATGCATTACGGAAAACCATTTCAGAAAGGTTGGATAGGCCCAAATTCTTCTTCAATCAGTTGGTGTTGCAGAATAGAAAAGGATAGCGATAGCAATGTTCATGTTTAAGATCCTCTATAAAATCAAAATTTCGCACTAAAAGTTAATATACAGCCAATTCATACCCTCCTCGTAGGATCTATGACTAAGTCACTAACTTCGTATATTTGGTTTGTTGGTGAACAAAATGTGCGAAAACCAGATTTGTGGTAAGGAATTAAGTTTTTGTTAGCCAGAATGTCCATCAAATCTTTTGTATATTAATTTCCCCGAAAGTTCAGAGGATCAAAGCAGAAGGAGACTGATCGGGAATTTATTTGTCCTTGAAATGCAGTTCTATCCAAGATTATTAAAAAGTTTAATGATAACCATCATGTATATTTTTTCTCAAGGCCTTTTTTGGTACGCCATAACTTCCTTAATACTTCATCAAATTTCATGAATGAGGCATTATTTTAAGCTTAAGCTTTCCTTAACCGCTACACCGGAAAAATATACAAATCGCTCATTTCGCCTTCGATTGCGAACTATAAGCGCAAAACCGCGGTTTTTGCGAGAGAAATGGTCGTAGATATTCTAAATAGTGTCAATCTTTTTAGGTTTTTAAGGAGAACTTTTTCGGTCTTATACATTTTTCGAATCACCCGTTCGTTTGCGAGTTGTAAGCGAAAAACTTCAATTCTCAGCGGAAACGGTTGCAGGGATTTTTCGAAGAAGTAATTTTTTTCAGTTTGTCGAGAAGAACGTTTTTGGTTATATACACTTCACCGAGTGTCGCCGTCATTTGCGAGTCACAAGCAAAAACATTTGATTTCAGTCAATAGAATCAGCGCATTCGCTTTCCGCGAAACTAATGAATGTATTTACATAAGTATGCAGCGTTTTTCCAGGACGCGCTCTTTTTTAGTGACATTTATGTCCATGTAAAACAAACCCACCAATAAACAATCACAGATGACCCTATCGTAACTTCAAACATAGTGTTCAAAAATGTCGTGTAAACACCTTAATACTATGTAAATTAACCTTAAACTTATGTTTCAAAAAATAAATAATCTGCAATTTACATCTACACTTTACTTCAACCCTCACCTATGCTCATGACGAACTAATTATTCACTGTACTATAATAAATATACGGTGGGTAAGTACTTTAATTAAGTGGGATTTAAGTAGGTTAGAGTGCGAATGCTTCGTACGGATTAGCTAGTAGGTATAACTAATTAAAAAATCTTAAATTCATTTAATTAAAATTAGAGCTTAATTAAATTAATTAAAAGGTTTAATATACGCATCTAGATAAAGGTACAAGGTTAGAGGCGGTTATATTTGGGGCACCGGTCGCGGCTGGGGGGACCGCAGGGTGAACCGGCGGATTATAGCGAGGTCACGTCCCCTTCCCTCCATAACACACCCCTTTACCCCTAGCATTATTCTCACCCTTTCTATCTCTTTATATATATATATATATATATATATATATATATATATATATATATATATATATATATATATATATATATATATACATATATATGTTCAGAAAATCTTTGAGTAATGGATATTTATTTTGTGGTTTTTATTATATATTTGGACCTATCTGCATAACGGTGACTATCTTCTGTTTAAAAAGTACCTTATTTTGGTGTCATTAGAAAAAAAAGAAATAAAAGCAGTAGGATATTTTTGATTCACTAAAACTTAAATTAAGTTCCTTCTTTTTTTTATATTATTAATTTTCACGAGTTCGACGTGTCCAGGCAAGAAGTACTCAGTAATTAGTCCAGGAAAGAAACTATCCAGTAGTGCCTCTTATCTGGCTTAATTTTATTAGCATAGTTATTTAAGTGAGATCTCTCATCCACCGACTTATTAAACTCATTTACATATTTATAGAGATATCAGTTTTTGCCGTATCCCTTATTTTTGATTCTTATTCTGATTATGATACCTGGTTATTAGACGGTACTTATGCCCATGTAAGTTAGTGTGAAAGGGTTTGTTGAAGGTCTTGGTATGTTAGTTAACTGTTGGTTGGTGGAGGTCAGTCTAAGGTTGTTTAGTCACGTACTAGGGTGCGTTTGTTATAAGTCATAATAGTTTTGAATGGGACCTTTGAATTTTATTTAATTGGGTCTTATAATAAAACAGTTAGGATTATGTCCACACAGGCTTAAGTAAGTATGTTTTTTATTTCTGTCGAAGTTTCAGTTTGGAAGTTTTTGAAAAATTGGATAAAGTAGTTACAGTATTATTTTAAATGCCGTTTTTATTTTTCATTTTAACATGTGGACCTCATGTCTTCTTTCTCAAATATGATTCTGATATGAATCATATTTCATGTGAATATAAACATGTGGACATGTATTTCTTCGAAGTTCAAATGCGATGGGTTTTCTTTATCGTGATGATTTAAATTGACTGCAATTAGCGCTGACGATGTAGCAATCCTCACTAAACATCAAGATCATACACAGACTTCACTAACTTTACAACAACACTTGCATAAATTACATCTGCAAGAAGATGGTTACAACTCAAAAACTGTTTTTTAGATAATCACATTTGAATTTTCTCCTGCATTCTTAATTTTACTATGTGACTACAAATATCGATTAGGGAAAATAGTCTTTGACCACAAATGGCCTACCATTGGAGCAATTAGTAACACTGGTACTTAACATAATTTAGAAGTAGCCCTCTCAATATGGTAAATTGCCCCTTACGCCAACATAACTATTAATACTGTCGGGATTATATTCTGGCACTTTAGGTTTTGTAATTCTAATTCTAACAGCATTCATAACTCAAAATTTATATATTTTATCATCATATATATTCAAAAAACTTATTTAAATTTCTTAAAGACACTAATATTTACAAATATGTATAAAGCGGTATATAATGTAGTTTCCATGTATTTGATCTATGTGATCCAATTGATGTATATGTAGGTATTTGATGTATTGTACTTAATGTATGTATGGCACCATTGTATGTAATCTAAATAGAATTTGGTGCCTCTAGCCCATGTTGCTGTACACGGCACCTTAACACGTGTAATTAAATAAATAAAATCATCACCATATATTGCAATCATCTCCTTGGCGACGTGTGATATGTATGAGAAGATTTCTTGATAATTGAAAGAAAAAAAGCTCCTGTATTTATGAATGTCCTTAATACAATGATCAAACAGATGGTCAACAATAAAATAAAAAAAAAATAACACACACACAAACAATCAAACACTCTAGTATTGTAACAAGAAGTTTAGAACTAGCACGATCCTAGAAGAGATAGATAGTGGATGTGGGCATGGCTGTCAATTTATGAGAAGGAAAAGGAATTTCTTCATGAATTCTTAATTTTGGACAAATCCGTTCGTCCGACGGATAATGTATAGAGTTGGATTAATTCGATCCTGAATCATGTTTTCAATAATTCATATCTATCCTTCGGATTTGTTGTTGGTTAATTGAAGAGTCAGTTATTAATAGTGAATATGATTATTCTTTAGTTTTCTTCTGCTGCCGAGAATTCAAGTCTAGAAAATCATTCATCTTATACTCATTTCCATCATGATTATTTGATGCATGGATGTATAATACAATGAAAATTTTCTTACATTTTTTAAATTAGAAAAAATTCAAATAAGAATGGAGAAACGTCCCCTCATAGCAAGTAGAAATAAAATTATAAGATATGGGTATTATTAAATACACGAAACTTAAGTATTAGTTTTAATATTATAATTACAACGCGGGTATATTTACCTAATACAATAAATTATAATAATCGCTACTGATGATATATTTCATGGTGATGAAACATAGCACACACCTGTGGCATTCATTATACGAATATTGAAAACTATCAGAACAGTAATGAAGTGGAAAATTAGATTCAAAGAGTTAAATCACAGCAGTGCTGAATTAAATAAGAAAGTGTGATTTAATGGATAATTATTGGAGCTCATTTCTACTAGTCATAAAACTTAAATTAATAGTTTATAGCCATGATTTGGAATGTGGTTTATACGGATGTCAACTTGTTTCTTAACGTTCCCTGTATACTCTAATGTCTATAGCTACAGCTAAAATAAAGATGAAATAGAATTTAAAATAAATATCTTTGACTTAATTTTTTTCTAAATTATCTTTCATCCAAATTAACAAAATATGTATACAAATTATGTGGGCTCGTTTGTTTGCTTAACGTCACTTTATGCCACTAATGCTAAACGGACGATAAGGCTAATTGTGCTTGTCCAGGTATAATTAGGATAGGGGTCTTTAACGAGTACCTGAGATCGTACAGGCTCGGGACCTCCATTTTATGCGAGGAACGGCATAGCCAAGGAATTTTTACCTCATTTAAAAAATCCTATGGCCACCATGGGACGCGAAACCGTGACCTTACTTGTTATAGCTAGCTATTATAACCACAGCACCACAGTTGATGTTTGTCTAGTAGTATTATTTTGCCAAAATATATATTAACAATATTTATAATGATATGATTGGTATACTATTATTTATTTTTTAATAAAAAAGCATCTACCATGTCAAGCAATCGTAAAAAAAAATATAAATATTATTTTACTGTCACTTACCTATATATGAAATATATAGTAAGGGAAAGTATTGCGATCGTGAAAAATTTTGACTTCCGGTTTTCAACGGAAATAAACGCTTTGGGGTCCCCTGAGTCCAAATTACCAAGTCCCGCGAAATGGTCTATGTGTGTGTGAACAGACTAGCTCAAAAACTATTAACCGTACGAACCTGGAATTGGGTATTTGGTGTATTTATATGCCCGTGATGTGGCAGCGAAAATTTCATCAAAATTGGTCAAAGAGAGGGGGTACTTTATTTCATAACGTTTTTTCCCATTTTTAGGTTTTTTTTTATCTACCCAAAAACAGCTTTAACGATTTTGATCAAAATGGGTATTTGATGTATGTAGGTATATGCCGAAGATGTGACAGCAAAAATTTCATCAAAATTGGTCAAACGGAGGGAGCACTTTATTTCATAACTTTTTCCAATTTTTATATTTTTTTCGACTCAAAAACGGCTTTAATGATTTTGATTGAATTCGTCATGTTCAATGAAAATCAAGTCTTCTTTATTATAAGTAAGCTTTATCATTATTAAAATGTTCTGAGGGGGCTTAAATGGGGAAGGCGCCTTTTTTTTTTGGTTTCTATGGAGAAATTAACTGTCCCTCGTAACGCATAAAAAAAGAAAAAAAAACTGGCTAAATATGAAATTTAAAAAAAAAAATCAAGTAAACATAATTAAAGCCATTCTGTTCATTTAATGGACATTAAGTATTTGTTTCATGGTAACTAAATGAAGTTTTCAACAATTACATACAGAATTATAAAATCAGACGACTTGGAGAATTATGATTGCATTGCCGAATTTTTTTTTTTTTTTTTTTTTTTTTTTTTTTATTGAAAGAAATAATACATTTTGCCACAGTCAAGGGCATTTATATTAGTGCTGTAAGGTAAATCATTCACACAATAACTATATACATAAAAATAAAATGTACATAAAAATAAAAAAAATAAAATAAAATAAACGTAATAATAATAAATAAAATGTAAGCCTCGAAAAAAGAAGAAGAAAAGAAAAAAAAGAAAAATAATTAAGAAAATAATAACAAATAACAGTCCCAAAAATGATACAGTCTACATTCAAACCTATTTACAATATATACATTCAGCCAGGGAAGCTCCGAGTCCCGCTCTGCCTCCCACTAAGGAAGGCAAAACAAGACCCTGGGAGATCCCAGTGCTTCTCTCCCAGCCTCGTCACTGTGATTAAAACGCATTGCCGAATTATCGCAAGTAAAAACTTTTATTTAATAATAACAAAATTTAGTGTACTTTAGAAAGCAAATACAAACAGAAAGAAGTAAAGGAATGTAGAAAAATGTATGGCTTTAACAAAACACTTCAATTTCTAATCTAAGTAAGTTGGTAACTGAAAGTTGTGTGTTGCGCGCATCGCACCAGATTTTTTTTCGTAGCGATGCTTTTGGTTGCTGAACTATTAAATTATAAACGTGGACATCATGTAATTTTTAAAAATAAAATATTTAAAGAGCAGGTGGAGGACCATATTCATATTTTAGTTTTAATACAACTTAAAAACAGTAATATTATAAAGGGATTATGCAGTCGAATTACGATCATGGTCCCCATTTTTTCACCTTTAAGAGAAAAAAATAAAATGATCTAATGAAACTCCTAATTAATTTACTTTCTAAAATGATATTATGCATCTACTGGATCAAAAAATATAATAATGTTATGAATAAAGTGTGCCATTCGCTTGCTTTATGTAAAATCCATGAGCATATACCTATTCCTTTGATATATGTACATAGGTTTGTCACCGACTCTTGACTTGGACCGATAAACTCTTTTGACCAGAATATATGGAGGCGTGGTCCACCTAAATTCTGTATCATATGGTCCCAGTATATTTATGTTGGTCATTCAAGGAATTCAAACAGCAAGCTATATTCATTTTTTCTTTAGAGACCACAGTCAGGAAATATTAGATGAGATGTTTGAACACGATTTTTAAAAATTACCTTTAGTCATAAAAGTTATTTTGTTTGATAAAAATGGTCAATCTTTAAGTTTTTACTCCTCGACTCGCGAAAAGGGATCGCTCTCATTAGAGAGCGGGATCGGGTTAATTAATTAATTAGTGATGACGTAACAGATGTCGATTGAGGATAATTGTTTTGCATAATACGGTTATTTAAATAAATCGGCAATGGAAACCTTGCTGAGGGCAAATTACTAAAATATATAGGTGTAGGGAATAAGTTAATAATGAGACTAATTCCATTATCGGGATCATTAGGCCCAGGGGAGGGGGAGAGGTGAGACCTTAGAGAGGAATTAACTACCCCTACTAAGTTTTACTTAAAACGGAGGCGGCTAACAAGGCTCGTTAGGGACAGTATTCATTCCAATTATCCCTCAATAATTCCCTCTCCCATCCTGTTAGCGCTCGGCCAGGGATAATGTCACTGTGCTGATCTGAATGGCTCATCTGTCATTTGCCTTGGCAGAACTAAGGCAGGACGCGTTTTTATGTTCGTATTGAATAAAGGACTTCTGTAAGAAGTTCAAAGAAGAACTTTTCATATATCAAACGTGTTTAAGACTTTTAGGGCATAAGTGAAAACATTACGTTTTCTAGATTTCTGGAACTAATGAAACTAAAATTATATGTCAATTCCTACTAAATACAATGTATTATCATTTTTACTTTCACTTACCAATATATGAAATATATAGTAAGGGAAAGTATTGCGATCGTGAAAAATTTCGACTTCCGTTTTTCAAGGGAATTACACGTTTTGGGGTCCCCTGAGTCCAAATAACCAAGTCCCGCGAAATGGTCTTTGTGTGTGTGAACAAACTAGCTCAAAAATGATAAACAGCACAGAACTGAAATTTAGTATTTGAGGTAGGTATGTGACCGCGTAAACCCGTAATGTGACAGCGAAAATTACATCAAAATTTAGTAAACAGGGGTGGTACTTTATTTCAAAAAAATTTTCACATTTTTACGTTTTTTGCAATTTTATCAAAACGTCTCTAACGATTTTGATAATATTCGCCATGTTAGATGAGAATATTCTTATATTCTTATTGAATATTCAAGTATTCTTTAGTATCAGGTAGGTTTTATCATTATTGTTGGGGATTAAATGGCAAAAAAAAATTTTCTTCCTATACTTAACTTTCTATGTAACAGCAAAAATTTCATGAAAATTGGCCAAAAGGAGGAGGTACTTTATCAAAAGAATTTTGTCTAATTTTTATGTTTTCCTCGATTTTCTCAAAAACGGCTCTAACGATATTGATTAAACTCGGTATTAGGTGTATGTAATGTGACAGTCAAAATTCCATCAAAATCGATGAATTGGAGGGGACACTTTACTTAATAAATGTTTTCCCATTTTTACGTGTTTTCTTTATTTACTCAAAAACAGCTTAAACGATTTTGATCAAACTTGGTATTTGATGTATGTATATGCCCGCAATGCGACAGCCGAAATTTCATTAAAATTGGTCAAACGGAGGGGGCATTTTACTTAATAAATGTCTTCTCATTATCACTTTTTTTTATTTACTCAAAAACGGCTTAAACGATTTTGACCAATCTTGGTATTTGATGTATGTATATTCCCGCGACAGCCGAAATTTCATCAGAATTTGTCAGGAATTGATCAGAATCGGTAAGTGAAAGTTGTGTGTTGCGAGCATCGCACCAGATTTTTTGTCTGTGTTTGTCAAATATGATATTTTCAAACAAAGGTAAACAAAAAAATTTTGTATTAAAAAATACTACTCTTGTGGGTTTAAATATTTTTTTATTAACCAAAGATTAAAACTTTTAAAAAATAATTAATAAAAAGTATCAACTTGTAACGACACAACAACACATAAGTCTTGCTCTAAACATCGAACCAACCAAATGATTCGATCTTCAGAGCAAGAATAACTCTCCCGTCCATCGCTTCTTATGTTTAATTGTTCCATCATTCCAGGATGGGTGCGGTATCGCGGCAAGCAAACGCAAAAAAAAATTCCATAAAAGGTAAAATTCGAGTTGAAAATTTTGATTATGAACCTATTTAAATTGATGAACTTTTTCATGTTAACAAAGCTTCTTTTTTGAAAGAAGCTAGATGAAAATAAAAATGATAGCCATGAGAATACTTAGTTCTTAAACGATGCTCTAGGCGATTGTTAAACCATTCCGATCAATTAATTATTCTAATTAATTAATTTGCTTATCCTAATATCTACCGTTCGATCTAGATCGGCCCCCACCCCCAACCACCGCGGGATAATCAGGACCCGGGTGACGACAGGAAGAAGAGAGGAGGGGGCACTCGAGATGATGGATGGAGTACCCTAATTGATCCGGGCTCCTGGTATTAGCTCCGGCCTGGATTAGCTGCTCCATTGTCTGCCGGGGGGGGGGGGGGCTATGCAAAACCCTGCCTTCGGGATCTTCTATCATCAAAGAGGTCGAGGGTACGGGAACATGGGAGGCTAACCGAAGAGTATTGGTGACACTTTCTTAAGATCGATAGCTAAACTTTATAGCAAAGAGAAGTCGTTAAACTTTGCCTGGTAAACTTGCTGGAAAACCACAGCAATTTCATAAAAATGACAAACCAACCTGATTAGGCGTTGACCAAGAATTCACGATCGGCAATTTTTCTACTAAACTATTTTACCTAACCAAACATTTAAAAAATAGATTCCCATGTATTCAAAATACGAGTAGCACTTTATTGTTACACTTATACGGATTAACAATTTTTATTTAAAGAAAAATAACAATATCCAATGCTACTCAAATATTGAACAATTAATTAAGAAGGTTACAAAAATTATCACTTTGTAACACAGAATTAATCATATGACTTGAGCATCAGAACCAAGACTGTCTATTTCCTTCGCTCCTTATATTTAGTCGTAAGAGAAACAGCGTGGAACATTCGAGTCCAGCTTAGATGGTACTAGAACATCGTAGTCACTAAAACGTGCTATTCCAACTAAAGCTCTGGGACTTTTAAACCATATATTTTTGTTTAAGGTTAAAATATTTTCTAATGACATAAAAGCAATAATTTACGAACATGTAGCTAATATTGAACTTGATGATACGGAGTATCGAGTAAAAGTATTCCTAGAAAAATCACGTTAAAGTAATATGTAGTCGTAAAACAAACAAGACACGGGGTCACCTATGGTTTAGTGGTTAGCATGGCAACCTACAATACTAAAGGTCGTGGGTTCACGACCCCCCCTGGGATTTTTTAATGGAAGTAAAAAATCCTTAGCCATGCCGTCCCTCGTATAGGACTTAAAATGGAGGTCCCGAGCCTGTACGATGTCAGGTACTCGTTAAAGATCCTTATACTAATTATACCGGGATATGCAAAATTTAGGACTCCCATTATAGCATCGTCCGATTAGCCTTAGTATCATAAAAGGACGTTAAACAGACAAACAAGACACAAAAATATATTCTTGGTTATACAAATAAAAAATAAAAAAGGAAATTAATATAAAAATACGAATGTATAAATAAAACTTAACAGAGAAATATGATACGTTGAATATTTTAATTCTAGTTTAAATAATCGAAAAATTAAAAAAAAAAGATAAGGTTCTAAATAAAGCTGAAAAGCGGTCTTCAAAATTTCTTTTTATTGACTTTTATTCAGTCTGAGTCATTAGTTAATTAATGTCATATTTTGTATAATAATTTATGCTTATCTGTATAGGAATGACAAAATTTTAATTTATTTTTTGTTTTTTTTGTAGTTTTGAAAATGCTTTTATATAATAAGCGAAACGTGAAATAATATTTAACTAACGATTGTGACTGAATAAAACTCGATAAAAAGAATTCTGGAGAACGCTTTTCAGCCTACTTTGTAGACTTCCCTTTTTGAAGATTAAAATTCAATATTAAAAATAATTGGAATAATTCGAAAATTTAATTTAATTAGTTTAACTAATTTTTCGAAAAATTTAACTAACACTGTACAGTACCTCGGTCTTACCTTTGACAGAAGGATGACCTGGGGCCCGCATGTTAAGATGAAACGTAAGACCCTTAACAACCGACTCAACCAACTCTACTCACTTTTTTCTAAAACTACAAAACTGGGACTAAGACAAAAATTAAATACATATTTATACTTGATAAAACCAATATGGACATACTCTTCACAGATATACGGAACAGCTAAAAAGACCCACTTACACCGACTTCAAACCTTTCAATCAAAAATGTTAAGACTCATAGTTAAAGCACCATGGTACGTCACTAACAAAACACTACATACTGACTTATAAATAGAAACAGTAGACCAACATATAAAGACACTTTATAAACGTTTTCACACTCACTTACAAGGCCACTTCAACCGACTGATTAGAGACATGGCAACAGGTGATATACCAATAAATAGGAGATTAAAAAGGCGTTGGATGAGGGATCTCCTTCGTTAACAAACCAGATTAACTGACACAAGCCAGGGAAAAGGTACCGCTGGGTGCCATTCTTCCCCATGCCTAACATGCCCTTATTTAAATTAGCGTAGCACTCAAATTTGCTGATTGTCGAAGTTGTTGACAGGCGCAAATCAAGATTTGAAGACAAAAAAAAAAAAAAATATTAAAAATAAAATAAAAAATGAACGAAAATATGACTCAGGTGTTTTTGTTTTGTAAGTACATACAACAATAATGATTTGTTTTTTAAAAGATAGGTAGGTAGATAAGATTACTTATTAGCTGATGGTGTACGAAGGGGGTTGGAGAAGCCCATATCACGGCAGGGAGGTGGATATCCTTCACCAAGTAGACCAGGATCTGCCAAAATCAATAGGTTCAAGATCGCTTCTGTTCTTGGCAACTTCAGCCAAACACTCCTCCTAAAACTGTACCATTTCAAAAGTACTTACATCTATTTCATTTCACTATGATAATTATAAGGTAACATTTTTAACAAGTATTGATTCATCGATTAGCATGATACTTTTTTAAATATGCTAAACGGTAGAGAATCCAGATACTCTCAATTATCCGCTATCCGCTTCGGTGGTTATCGGGGGTGGAGATTCCGTGTCAGATAGCAATCCGTAGAGGATTTCAGACCACTCACTCTCCACTATCGGTTACCTTTTAATTGAGATTTGTGACCGGTGAGGCCCACCAAGAGAAATCGATATTGGAGTATTGCTTTAAAAGTGCTCCCTCGATAATGGTGCTAAACCGACAAACCGATATTGAGAGAAATCCTGGAGCTACAAATAGCTGGGGAATTGTGTTAAATGATCCTGAATCAGCAATGAATATTCATTTGATAAAACGATTCGCAGGATTTTATTATAATCATTTATAATAAAATACAGCTATCACGTAAGAGTAATATTTTCTGATACTAACTCATCCGTTATTTGTTTCTTCGATTAGGCCACTCTACGACCTTTCAGGGATTAATTTCCATTGAGTATGCTGCAATAAGGTAAAATAAAATATATGTTGTAAAATATATGCAGTAAGACAAATCTACAAAAAGATAAGATCAATTATTGAATTAATATGTATTAATCAAAAGTGTTATATTTAGGAATTAATTTAATACATGTACCATTACTTTATTTAACAAACTAAAGTAATAATTTCATTCATGTGATTAGGTTATAGCAAAAATTAAATATAAATATAATATATGGGTGATTCTAAAAAAGTGGTGGTATTTGTGTCACAACTGTGATAACCACCTGAAGGATTTTTAAAAAAAAATTTTCTATTTATTACCTCATTGGTAAAGAACACTGATATCTAATTTTCAAGCGCCTAAAGACTGTATAACATTTAGTAAAATCAACAACAATGCTCTTTTTGTCACTCCCAAGCCTGTCACAAAGTAGCGGGCATGTACTTGGAAAAATAATTAAACCCTTTTCCGTCCCAATAATTCTAAAAATCAGGCACCAATCTTATCAGCAAACTTTCATGATGCAAAAAAAAAAAAAAAAAAAAAAAGAAATGAGCCAGGACTCCAAAGGGTACAGGCAAAGTACCCTAGTTTTTTTTATGCCAACCAATCCCTCAGAAAATGAAATTTCGTGCTGAGATACCTAATATGGGATAACTTTGTTATGAACCCCATGATACATCGAATCATATCATTTTTCCTAAATTTAATTCAGTTCCTTTCAGGACTTGGAGGAAGGTGTAAAGCTAAAAAATATTTTTATAGTGAGTCACTCCCTATAACTTATCAACATGATGATAGTAAACAATATATATACTTTTTTTATCACAGTTTTATAGATCCTTCGAATTTATAGATCTATCGAATTTCTTCACAAACATAAGCTCCTTTTAGTAAATTGTGTACTAGTTTTGCCAAAATTGATGATAAATGGCTGATTGGTCCCTCCCTGACCTGTAACTCCCTAGCCTGATACTGATTTTTTTTTGTGCTAGGGAGTGACAAGGTTGGTCAGGGAGAGACTTGTGAATAAATTTGTAACTTGGTTATGTTGATTAATAATCATTGTTAGTTCATAATCTTAGTTTTTGATTAAGTATGCATATCTTAAAGCTCCCTCCCAAACCGCCAAATAAACTTTTAAGTTTCGATAATTAACTTTTAGCTCTCTATCTATTTTGATGGTGGGGATCGAACTTATATAAGAATGAGACTGACTTAAGAAGAAACGAGACTTTAAAATTTAGATAATTCTTTATTAAAAGATTTAAATTAATATAATAATGTCATATGTTACATTTTATCACTCCTTAGAACATTAATTTTTTTGAAAATCATTATCTCGGAAACATATTTTTTTGCTTACCATTCCAGTTGTCCATTTGGTTTGGCTATTCTACACAAGAACTAAGACAAGATCTCATTCCTTAAAGAATCGTCGTTGGTTCTTCTCGCCTGCCCTGTTCAATTGGTCTTGGTTCGCCAATTTGATTTCTTTTAACCAATCTCGACCTAGTATAGGTGAAACTTCCTGATCGATAACAATTAATTTTCCCTTAAACGAATTATTCTGGTAGGTAACGTTTACATGTTCTACACCCGCTGGCTTAATCAATTCCCCGGTGTAATATAACAATATGTTCCAACTTCCCACAATGGTTGCAATATTTGTTCTTTCATTGCTCAATTTTATCGGCGTAGTAATAAATGCTTTCAGCTATACTTGTAAGTTCTTCATCCTTCAGTTGTTTCTGAGTTGTCCTTTACAGGCAGTTCTTTGTCTGTTTAGTTTTCCCTCGTTATATGCATATGTATATATATATATATATATATATACAATATTTATATATAATATACTAGAATTTCCCGTCGCGGCTTCGCCCGCGAGCCTTTAAAATCAATTCTGTGACCATTATCTTGGTATTGATCTAATATAATATGTTAACTGATGTTAAGGAGATTTAGTAGAATCTGAACTTCCGGTAGGTGGAATGTTGGAGGGGGAAGCTGCCGGCTCGGTAGAAGAGAGGGAGAGGCGCAATGGAGAGAGTTCACTAAAACCGCCGAAACAAAAAATGATTTACTCCTCGGGAACGCTTCATTTTTCGGCTGTAAAACATGGTTTTCGACGCCCAATAGGGCCTTTGAGTTAAACTCGTCGTATCAAATTCTTATATTTTCTTTCGTATCAAATAGATATATTTTCTCGAAGTTTGAAAATAGATGTCCGTTAGAGTTAAACGACAATTTCGCCATTTAAACCCCTTAGGGGTTACATTTTTGATATTCCTTTCTTAGTGGTTACCTAGATCGCTTTTAAAATCTAAATTCCGAACTTCAAGTTTCTATCATAAGTAGTTTTTGCTCTGCGTTGATTCTGTTAGTCAGGACAAAGCCTCTTATATATATATGGAGAAGAGATCGAAATAAACACGCACTATCCCCAATAATGAGAATCACAGTGTGCATAATCTGATTACCACTAATATTTAAATAATCAGTAGCCATATTTTATGTGAATGTCTATTTTAATATTATTGTAACGTTAAATCGATATTCAAATAAAAAACATATGGTTTAAAATCTCAACAATAGATATCCGTTAGAGTTAAACGACAATTTCGACATTTAAGCCCCTTAGGAGTTACATTTTTGAAATTCCTTTCTTAGTGGTTACCTACATCGCGTTTCAAATCTAAATTCCGAACTTCAAGTTTCTATCATTAGTAGTTTTTGCTCTGCGTTGATTCTGTCAGTCAGGACAAAGCCTCTTATATATATAGAGATAACAAAAATACTGGTATACTCACCAGTATACCAATGAGATAGTAAGTAATTGGATATTGGAGCGAGTCTAAAAAGTTAAGATGTTAATTTAAAATTTGCTTATTGCAGCGAATGGTAAAAAATAAGATCTCTTTGAGCCATTATCGTTTCTGAAAATCATAGCCCAAGACGAACGTTTAATATTCCCGGTTAAATTATATAAAGATTGTGTCCTATTAATGTAAAAAAAAAATTAAAAAATTGTAAACGTCTATAAATATAGGACATTCTGCCCTATAAAGGTAGGATGGCTCAGGGCATGGCAAGCGTAAAATTTAGAAATACAGGACCCTCCGATAGGGTTACTATGGAATGGAAAAAAGAAAAGTTGAACCTTAATTTCCACCTAATACCAATTCATTGCCAGTTATAGTTCATTATTTTCTGAATTAAGTTATTTCATGACTAAGAGCTATAATTTAGAATTTTAATTTTTTAACAATGCCAGCGTAATTTATTCCAAAGTTTTCAGTATCAGATTTTTAATTAAAAGTGATATATATATTTTTTTGTATATCTGTTGCTTCTAAAATTTTCTTTGATTTTGGGTTGTTTTCAATGTTTAAAATTTTGCGACCAACGGAATTAAATGTGTTTTGGAGAGTAATATAATGATTTATAAGGCTGTTAATTTCATATTTTTATTGTTTCCACATTGCTCTAATCTGGTCCTTATAAATGAATAGAGACGAGATAAATATTTTTTGGTTTTAAATTACAGTTTCGTATTTAAATATATAAATTATAAATATACGTATATATTTGTATGTTGAGTTATAAATATTTCGTAGAAAGCATTACCACCATAGTAATTATATTGAATCTTTCTCTTTCATGGCCACTCAGCGGTAAATTAATAGTTAATAGTCTCTATCATATCCTCGTCTACTGGAGGAAAAATCTTATCGCAGGGAACATTACTTTTCCGAGTACCTCTCAGCATCCTCTGATAATAAATGTTTGAACATTGGTGGTACGGAAAAATTAAATACAATTATTATTTCATCGTGTTTTCATGCAATAAATTAAGTGCTCTGTGGATTGATATTACTAAAACGTAGATATTTAAAATATTATCACCATTGTTTAAACTAAAGTTTTTAATTAAAATATTGGATGTCTTTTTATTTTGATGTACTTATTTTTTTTAAGATTAAAATTTAAAAAAAAAATTAATAAAGTAATATGTTACAAATCGTGCGCTGCTGAGATCTCGGAAAAAAAAAAACATTCACAATATTATTTATTATTTATGTAACATTAACATTCATATACTACTATAACATCAGGTAACGTATTGTATTTAACGCCCCCCCTCCCCCGTCAGCGCCCTCCCAAAAAAAAACCTATCCATAATAATTTTTGTGGAATGTACTTCCTTATACTTATATTTGGCATGCGCATCTCCAGTGTACCTAATATACCCATTATTACATTTACTTATTAAGTCATAAAACTTAATAAAAACGTGGGAGTGTATTCATTAACTTTCCAAAGCTTCCTGGCGATCTGATGAATGGTGTAGTAATACATAAAGGACAAAAAAACCTCAGGCTCATCTTTATATATAAATACCTGTTAACGCTTCGCCCGAAGTCATACGATTACTACACACTTGGTAATTTTGCAATAAAAAAATACATACAAATAAAAACTGCCTTGATGGTGCTGGAAGAGTTTAATTTCAAAATCGTTATCAAGTGCTAAATATCTTTAATATAGCGGACAAAAATGAGTTAAACAACATTACAAGTACGGAACAAAAAAAATTACGAATTAAAAAAAAACGCTTAAATATAACATCAAAAAATGTCGTAAAAAGGTGATTTTTAATCCTGGTCAACATATTTTTATCAAAATATGATCATTATTAGTTATGTTGTATCACTCAGTGAGTAGTCATTATTTGTATTCAAACCAATATGCATCACAGACCGAATTGACTTTTTTAGTACTAATCAAGTCAAATCATAATTTTTCAATTCAAAATCAAATTTAATATGTATTATACGATTATTTGGAAAACATAATTATAAATTTAAAACCCTGCTTAAATGGAAATTATAATCCTACTTAATTTAATTACCTTAATTAATTCAAAATTAAATATATCTACATTAATGGACTCAATTTAAATGGCGGATTATATCTTATTGAATAAACATGTTGTGTTTTATCTAAATAATCTCTTTTTTCATTTAGAGATAAATGTTTTTATTAATTATAAATTAAACTGAATGTGTACTATAGTGTGATGTGAAATAAATCATGGGGTGAAAAGAATTATACCGAAAATATTTTAGCTCAACACAGAATCTAAATTAAATAAACGGATTTTCAAGGAGAAATAAATAAAATATTTTTTTTTTCTAATAAGATCTCAGGCAACTCGGTATACATACATGATCTGTTACAAGATTAACATACAGCGATGATATTTCTCTTATGTCATATAATTTAAAAACATATACTTAATGTGTCTTAAAAACGATAGAAAATCGCTATAGAACCGATCTTAGTTTTTAAAATTATATCTTAGTTTTGGTAAAATAAAATACCTTATGGATAAGAAAAACCCACTAATAATTATCAACAATTATATATTTTTTAATAATTGATTTTAGTTGAACAGCATGTAAAAACAAAAAAATATCCTTATCCTAGCATAGCCAAGGATTTTTACCCCCTTTAAAAAATTCTAGGCCCACCGCAGGACGCGACCCTGCGAACTTTTGTATTATAGGCTGCTATGCTAACCGCTATACCGAATGTGACTCCTTTCTTTAACTCCTTAAGAAATTTATTATTTTAGTTGTGAAATCGTTATCAGTCATACTACATTGAAGCGGTAACTTAATTCTTAATTTTAAAAATTAATCAAAGAAAATAGGTAATACTTTTTGAAATTTATTATATTCTTTTCATGGTTTAAAATAATATCGCAACGTACCTACTATATACTAGAGGATTCTTTCAGTTACAATATACATATATATATATATATATATATATATATATATATATATATATATATATATATATAAAATAAAACTGTATTTTATTGCATTAACTGTTCTTTTTACTCCCCCCCCCCATTAAAATGAGTCCCGATACTTACTGTTTAATTTATTATTTAACTTATATTACTCTGTTAAGAGCTCAATTTAATCAAGTGTGAAGAGGAGACAAAAAAGAGTGCACTTTTCTCACCCCACTCTCGACTTCATTGCGGAATACATTACGAGGATAATAAAAAAAAAAAAAAAAAAGTACAATGAAATATCATCCTTTTTTTTTTATCTTCCTGGTTTTATGTATGGATCATAAAAAGAAAACATCAAAATTATGAGTCCTAAGATATGACTACAACCCAGGAATTTCTTTTTTCTTTTGCTAAATATAAGTAAGCATTGTCGCAGTAGTGATTTCAGCTTGAATATATATTTTGATCGCCTTATGTTGAAAATAATTAAAATATAAAAAAAAATATTATATTTATTCATTATTTTTGTATTTTACCGTAGAATATATATCTTGTTTTACATCAACGACCGAACTCATGGTACATGATTAATTTAAAATAGCCATGCAAGGAGCTTGCACATCAAGTTATTTCTCTATACGGTTAACTAAATACCCTTATATAATTTTTTATCAGGCTGCGAATCACTAAATATTCCGTAAAGTTTAATAACGAATTAACTGTTTTTCTATTTTGCCGTTACTTTACTTATATAACAGTTGCATTTTAGTATCAATAGGCCTTCAAATGTTCAAATTTAACCACACTGAATGCTGATAATCAATGAATGATAAGCGGATCTCATTATCACTGACAACAATACGTCTCAGGGTTTAAATAATTTTGTTGATGTAAAATTATAGTACCGAAATGAGAAAGAAACAATTACAACTGAAATTAGTAACAACGTTACAAAACAGTAACTTTCAGTGACTCAAACTACATGCTTCGCAGTTCAGTTCAAGACTGTGGCTCTAGGCCGATATAGGCCTATCCAGAAAGACGTAGGACATTCCAAACTGTTGAAGAAGAACTTACTGAAGATGTAGAACTTATACAATGTAACAAAAATAAACATGGTTTCATGTCACAATAAGTTTTATATGTGTTGTCATATGACCAAAGGTTTAAAACTTGATTCAAAAACGTCTTACTTGGATTACTCATTGTCTTACGAAGTTGATTTTAAGTGCTTTATGAAAACCACTATATCGTATTCACATCCGATACAATAAATTCATTAATACTCATTCAAATTTAATTTTCAAATCAGGTACCGATTCAGTACAAATAAAAGATATATTTACCCTGATTAATAAAAGATATATTGAAATGAACTACCGACTCATCTGAGCCTATTTGCTTACTCCTACATGTCTGTATTTTTTTCTTTACAATCTATGATGATACATTCTGTTTGAATATAGTTGTAAAAATGAATAAAAATATTTAGGTATTCTGATGTCAGTACTTGATTTCCAGTAGTGTTTAAATGTATTTATTTTAAAATAGGGAAATACTCAAATACGATTCCCTCAGCAGAGTGAAAAAAAAAATATGTTACCTCAACAAAATAATCATAATAAAACTAAAGCATTCTATTCTTCAGATATATTTTACTATGGTATAAGTACTTGCACTGCTTTAAACAAGAAGAGGGTGGGAATCGATGAAACAAGTTGGCAATCTTGGCTAGGGGATTGCTGTGGTTGTGGGTTCCTTTGTGCTCCACCCAACCCATCTCCAGCCCGTACACACCTGGAGTAGGCACCTTAATTATACCTACAGGCTCTTTCCATCAACTCCTTTTCAGGCCATATCATTTAAGTAATAATAATTTATCTGAGATGATTAATAGAAAAGAATTCATGTCCAAACATTTTCTTTAACAACCTACGTTTCGACCCAAACTTATGGACCTTGTTCAGGAGTAAAATGAAACAAACATATGAGTAAAATATAATCTCTCACTACGAGTACAGAGGAAGTTAAATTACAGAGGGGATAAAAACGCTTAATAACATGTTTAATTATAGTTGCTAAGAATATATCAAGTAATAGAAAAAATATAAATATATGTCAATATATGTAAATATAAAAATGTCCCTGATAAAAGGTAAATATTATCAGTCAAAGACTCGAGGGGGGGGGGGGTAAAACAAAAGATTAGCAAAGCTCTAAAAAAAAACAATTTAGCATAGAAATTTAAAAAGTTTTCTATTGCCTTTTAAATATTTTATATGAATTGGATTTTTCAAAAATTTACTAAGAAGCGCAGATCCACTGCTAAGTAGAAATAACACAAGAAAGTGACAAAATTGACAAAGTCCACAAAAGTATCCTTAGCGGATTTGAATTATTTTCATTAAAAATACGTGTATTACAATCTTTAAATAATATATTTTCCATTTACATAAAGTTCACTTTATAAAATATACAGTGCATATATAAGTATTGTAACACTTACGTGGATTAAACCATTTTTAATCAACGAAAATAAGATGTTTTCTAACTGCCATACAAACTATAAAAACACCAATAATTAAGAAGGTTAAAAAATTATAACTTGGCAACGCATGCCATTTGACTTGAGCTTCAGACCAACACTAACTCTCCAGTCCCTAGCTCCTTATATTTAAGGAAGAACAGTAAAGAGAACAGCCTCGAAGATTCTAGACAGCGTAGATGGTACTCGAACATCGTAGTCACAACATGTACTACGACAGTTTGTTCCAACTACTATTTCGTTCGAACAAGAAGTCTAGGACTATTCTAAACCATTTCTCTTACGTTACACTATTAAAGGGTTGATTTTAATAACTCATATTAATAAATTTGATTGATCGTCTTCTTCAACATGTAAATGCAGCACTTCATTTATATTTATAAACTGCACATAGGTATAATCATCATACATCATTGGGTCTTATAAAAATTCTTTATCGGTTTTAAAGGCCCTTTCAATAGCCAAATGGAAAAAAAAAAAAAAAAGAAATGTCTAACTGAGTCCATCTATCCCCTTCCGACTTATTTCCCTACACTAAAGTATTGATGGAGCAGGTTGATGGATTGCCATAAAGAACAGGTCTACATAAAATATGATGCCATTGAATGATCTCCCTGTATTTTTTAACGGTTTCATATCCTGCGTCTCATCCATTATTTCGAAGGAGATGGCTTCGTTTAAAAATTGATTCTTTACCAGCCCAGAGAGAGAGAGAGAGGGGTGGTTATTTAAAACTTCTCTCCACCACCAAGCCATCGCTGAAATATTTGACTAGATAAACTGAATACAGATTGAAATTATTGTTCAATGGTTTAAATTTATAATTATAAAATTAATAGGGGTGAGGGAATCATAAAGCGTGCAATCTGAATATTAAATCATGTCTACTTGATGAGGACGAAAACCTCATGTGAATGCATAATATATTAATATATCGATGAATATACTTCACAGAAGTGCTTTGTACATGGAAACTAACTTTAAAAAAATACAATTTATTGTTCTCTCTTTTAGAAAATTTACCCGTTACTATAAAAGTACTGAGTATTGGGGTGCAAAATAATATTGTAAACAGAACACTTCTGCGCTGGATATACATAAAAAAAAACAAAAAAAAAACATACGCCTATAAACCTACTAACGGCATTTCAATTTCCTTGCGCAGTAGTAAAGAATACAAAACTCTAAGGTCCTTACGCCACTCACTTTCGCCAAAATGTCATTTATTCCTTCTGCGAAGTAAGCCATCAATGTTTGTCAAGCGTTAAAGTTTTATTTACCGTCATCAATGTTCTTATACCTGTTAATACTCCAATAATTTATTATAGGTATATTGCTTATGTATATATATATAGATATATATATGTATATATTTTTTTTTCTTTTTTTTTTCTTAGCTCACAGGCCTTGTAGATCTTCGGTCCACTCGATGTTTTGTCGTTTCTTCTTGATCCTGTTGACAATCAATCTCTGTCAAGGTCTCGTGGCCTTTTGCGTTGATGGTCATGTTGAGGGAGCCCAGATTGGTGCCTTCTTGGCATGTATTCTGCCCATCGTAACCTCATAGCTTTCACGTCGTCCACTATCGGTTTTTGGATCTCTTCTTTCATCTTTATTCTCCTCTATGCCCGAGATGATTATTACACTTGGTACCTACAAAAAATTTCTATATTCTTCGGGTTCTAGTCAATTTTCGGGGGTTATTTATTATGTTTTAATGCTATTTATAGCACTGTCTAGTACTTGATCGACAGCTGCGGTTAGGTAGCCAACGCTCAATTTCTCTGGACTGATGCAATAAAAAAAAACCAATTTAAATAGATAAAAAATGTCTTCAAATGAACAATATTTTTTGTACTTTAGCTTCTAAATCTATATAAATAAAGTTGAAATTCTGTTTGTTTGTTTATTTGTTCTTTATAGAAATCCATACCGTTTGTCCTAAATTCTCTAAATTTCGCTCAGTGGTTCTTTGATACCAGGTACGAACACCTGTCCATATTAAAATTGTATAACTCCAGCCGATCTTCAGCTGATATTCATTATTCTCCAAATTTCGCTAAGTGGTTCTTTCAGACCAGGTGCGAACACCTGTCCATATTAAAATTGCATAACTTCAGCCGATCTTCAGCTGATAATAATTATTCTCCAAATTTCGCTCAGTGGTTCTTTCAGACCTGGTGTGAACACCTGTCAATATTAAAATTGCATAACTTCAGCCGATCTTCAGCTGATATTCTTTATTGTTATAAAAATCATAATGATCTCACTTTACAATTTTTTTTTTTTTTTTTTTTTTTTTTTTTTTACGAAATCGACCGTTTCTTCAGAAAAATGAAATTCCCCATGTGAAACCGGGATACACAGCTATAATCTTTGCATATAAAGATGAAATCCTGTTTGTTCTTTATAGAAATCCATACCGTTTGTCCTAAATTCTCCAAATTTCGCTCAGTGGGTCTTTTAGACCAGGTGCGAACACCTGTCTGTATTAAAATCACATAACTTCAGCCGATCTCTGGATATATTCTTTATTGTTATAATAATCGTTTTGATCTGGCTTTGCATTGGTTTTGCAAAATCGACCGTTTGAGTCGATGAAAGTTTCAGTTTATAAATTTTTTTTTTTTTTTTTTTTTTTTTTTCTTTTGCTCCCTCTGTTGTGCCTACTCAGCGTAGAGGGGCCTCGATCGAGCCATTCTTCCCGGTCTCGACACATCCTCTTCATCACAGCCAAGGTTTTTCCTCTTCGCGCTCCTATCCTCTCGATATACTCTTCATATTGGATTCTCGGGCGACCCCTGGGCCTTCTGCCCAGCGTGCGGGCTTCCATTATTACCTTTCTCGGTAGCCGTTCCTCATCCATGCGGCACACATGGCCGAACCACTTGAGCTGCCTTCTTTCGATGTCATTTTTCAGTTCAGGCACTTGCAGCTGATCTCTTATGATAGTATTCCGTAGACGATCCCTTCTCGTTTTACCTGCCGCTCTGCGAAGGTACCTCATTTCTGCTCCCGTTATCCGGCTTACATGCCTGTCCAGCATGACCCAGCTTTCACTACCATATGTGAGCGTTGGGAGGTATACTGCCTTGTATATGTGAAGCTTTGTCGTTTTCCCTACATTTCGATGGCCTACTATGCTGTTGCAGATCTGGTAGTATACTTGGTTCGCTTTATTAATTCTATTACTAATTTCTTCATCTACTTTGCCAGACTTGCTGATGATGGTTCCTAGGTAGGGAAAGTGGTCCACTACCTCTAGAGCCTCACCACCGCAAAACAGTTGCACATCTTCATGCTCATGCCTGGACATCACAAGCACTTTGCTTTTGGCAATATTTATCGTCATTCCCTTGCGTTGGAGCTCCTCCTTCCATTCTATAACGGCTTTCTGCAACTTCTCCCTAGAGTCTGCTAGAAGAACGATGTCATCAGCGTAGAGAAGGCTCTGAACTACGACAGGACGCATATTCCATCTCCCGATTAATGTTGGCGATGTTCTCCTTTTGCATATTTTATGGATCTCATCCATAAAACATAGAAACAACAGAGGGCTAAGGCTGTCTCCTTGCCTAACTCCTTTATCCACCTGGAATGCAGCTGTTTCTCTCCCATTGATCCGCACCACACCTTTTGCATCTTTATAGATGGATTTTATTGCAGTTATAAGATCCCCTGGGACTTTTTTATTCTCCAATGCATTCCATATTTCCAGATGTGGAACAGAGTCGAAAGCCGCCTTCAAGTCTAGAAAGGCTAGGAATATGTCCTGTCCCTTGTCCCATGCACCTTCCAATACTTTTCTTAGGACAAATATGTGGTCCTGGGTCTGTTTACCTGGCCTAAATCCAGCTTATTATAAATTATATTATTTTAATATAATTATTATTTAAACATCAGTGGCATGTAAAATTCTTATATATATATATATATATATATATATATATATGAATCAAATTTCTAAAGTTTTAAATATAATTTTTTTTTTTTTTTTCAGAACCTGAAGAATCAGATAATGACAACCAACCTCTGGGTTGAACAGGTAAGCAATCACTTTTATGTATTACTAAAATTCAAGATTGCAATTTTAAAAAATGCATATTAAACAAACATTGTTGAATGTATTAAAACATAAATACAGAAAGAACATGGATTTATTTCAACTATGGATGGCCAATCACTTGAAGAGAAATATCAAGATAATATACTAAACAAATTACTTTTACACAGATTTCGTTTTAAATAATTCTACTGAAGTGCAAATACAAAAATATAAATATGTATAAAGGAAAAAGTTAAATCTCAAATTAGTAACAAACGTTACAAAACGGTAACTACCAGTGACAGAATACTGATTGTAAAATAACGTAAGGCTTTGCAAGTTATGTTACTTTTGATGTTAGAGGCAAGACTAAGAGGTTTGTAGATCGCTTCTTATTTATGGTGGTATATGGGCATAGCCAGAAAGGCGTAGAAAAATCCAAAACATGTTATCACGCACTGATACATGACTGTAATCGTTCCACACAATTCTAGAACTTTCATATTGAAGCAAAAAGTTATCATCTGTTTACGTTTCAGGTTACAATACTTTTCAAGTGAATTAATTCATGCTTAAATTGCTACGGTGTAATTTTTACTTGAAGAAACATCGTATTTCGAGCGCGACAAACTCTATAAACCGTTTAGATAAAATTGGAAAACCTACAAAGACCTTGCAATTAAAGCAATGCACCTTAGGACAATTACTTCATGATTAATCTTCATGACCCAGGTTGGGGTCCACAATGATCCCCTTCCATTATGAGCAACGCTGCAATTAGGTAAATGAGCGTTACTAACAAAAGACCTCGTTGCTATATAGGCCATATAGAGAAATGAGTAATCACCTAAAAGTGCCCCTGGAACAAAAAGTACTTACCATATTCTCCGAACGCTTGGGAATTGATGAAGGCTAGGTAGAATACACTGAAACGTGAGCGTTATTCATTCAATTTTTTTTTCATGTTCTTTACTAGCGACATTCCTAAAATTTTAAATTGTATGTAATAAATAAAATTATTTTATATATAAAAATTTAAATGAAAAACAAACATATATGGGTGATTCTCTTTTTAGGGGCAAGTTTTAGTCCATTACAACTTTTACTTAAATGGTTAAGCCTAACCTGATTTTTTTCCCCATTGCTATACGCTGAAGGTATATTTCTTCATAATAAAATATTAAAAATGAATGCTAAGGATCTTTTTCCTCACTTAGAGGGGAAGAGTGTAGGGGAATTTGTAGGATTTTCTTTAATGAAGGAGCTCTTCCGTGTTTAATATTTATTTATTTTTTTTTTTTTTCCCGACGTTTCGAGTTTGTGGCTCATCTTCTGGGGTTATCTTATCTTTAGTTGCTACATTTCCATACAAGCCATTTGTCAAACTTCTCTTTTTAACAGTATAAAAATACTTTTGCCTATTTTATTTTGTCATACATTTTATGACCTGTTACATTGTCTTAGATTTCATTCTAATGAATGAATGAAATCTAAGACAATGTAACAGGCCATAAAATGTATGACAAAATAAAATAGACAAAAGTATTTTTATACTGTTAAAAAGAGAAGTTTGACAAATGGCTTGTATGGAAATGTAGCAACTAAAGATAAGATAACCCCAGAAGATGAGCCACAAGCTCGAAACGTCGGGAAAAAACTAATAAATAAATAAATATTAAACACGGAAGAGCTCCTTCATTAAAGAAAATCCTACCCATTAAAAATGAAAATATTAATGAGTAATATGATTTTATAATTACTTAAGTTACTAAAATGTCATTACCACGCAGCACTGTCCCACTCTCGATTTTGTAGTAAATGTGTATTTTTTTTCTTTTGAAACCCACGTTTAATGATAGTGAAATTTATTTCCACTCATAAAGAATAACTGGAGCATTCTAAATTATATTTTTTGTTAATTATAGTTAACTGTAAGTATGTTTAAGTAGTTTCGAAACTTTGTCCCCTCACTTTGACGTCATTACCACTCACAAAACAAAACGGCAGAGATAAAGCCTTGAAAAAGGAGGAACAGTGGGGAAATTTCTTTTGAGTATAGTGATCACCATGGAGTTTAAGGAAAACCACCTGTGGATTAACACTTTTTAGTTGGGAGCCGGCCACCGCGCATGTGTCTCGTAAAAAAAGTCACGTACTTTTTTTGTTATCATTACCACCGCTTGTATTAACACGCTTTCTTTTCAAGTTATTTCATTCTTTATATCATATTTGTTTGACTATCGTTTGTCTAAGTCAGTGGGCAAAAAAAAAAATTATCTCAATTAGTTACACAGCGGTTTTGGCCGAATAAAATACGTGGAAATGTCATTACCAAGTTGAAAACTCATGTCATTACCACGCCCGAATATTAGCTCGGTAATGAAATAAATTGTGCAGTAAATGTTTTTATGAAAATTGTCCATAATCTGAGAATCACCCATAAATTGATTAGGTAAATTGGGGACAGTTTTTTGCTTAAATTATTTTTCGAAGCCTTTTAAAATATATAATTATGATTTTATGTTTCAGAATTTTTTTCCTGTAATGAAAAATTATTATGGCAATTCTTATGGTATCATCCGATTCTGCATTAAATGTGGAATAAACTAAACAATAAATGCAATTAAAGCAGTTTTACAATTAGTCATTGACGTACGTAACTTACGTAAAAATTTAAAATCTTATAGGAGAAGCATTTGTTGCGATAATTATTTCAATCCCACAACTGTACGGAAGGCTGCCTTGACCGCTCTCTAGTCCTATAATCTAATTCTATATAGTCTATACTTGTTAATAATAGAATTTCAAAGTCTTGCAATTTTTTTTAAAGATGGGCAATATGATATGAAGCATTTTAAAAGCTTGTTTTCGTAAAACAAAAAAAAAGATCCAAAAAAAGCGAATTCAGAATTAACCTTATTTTAGTCTCTATGATTTTTGTGCATTCATATTATAAAGGTTTTGTACTAAATGTAATACTACTGTTTCGAAAAATTGGAAAACAACTTTTCGTTTCATTAAGGTATTCTTATAAAATTTCTTTTTTATTATTTTTTAGTTTATGAAAGATAAGGGCAGTTATAAATATGTAAACATGATCATGACAATGAACAAAAGAGTTTAGTTTACATAACTTTTAAAGTTTTGAAAGTCTAACAACGCTTGCGAAAAAAAAAATTAATTAAGAACTAACTAACTTTTAAAAAAATCAGAGATGGAAGTTTAACATCCTGGTCTTAGAAAATATAAGAAGAGGTTCTATTGAATTATGACTATTTCGAATCTAACTAAAACTGATTTAGTGCACCACAATTTAGCACCATACTTTTATAGTAATTCCTTTTTATAAAAAAATATTTTCATAAGGTTTATACGACTTCGGTGTTTCTCAACATAAAAATGTAGAAATGGATTATATTTACCTAAGTAATAATAATAAAACAGTACTAGATTTCATCAAGATTAATGCATATAAAATCACATATTAAGAAAGAATTTTTTTTTAAAATAACCAATTCGGAGTTTTAGTAACCCCGTTCATGAACGAGTATGAAGAAAACTTTCAAGTTGGTTGTAGTAAGCTAAAAAAAAAAAAAAAAAAAAAAAACATAAAAATAAGAGGAAGTAGAGAAATGTACATAAAAGGTATTTTGCCGCAAATAAATAAACATTTAATGGAAATACTGGGATGATAGGCATTTTATTCACCTCTAGCTTCCCATGCCAGTTCTGTCACTCAATTTAGTCAGGCGTTAATTTCATTCCCCACATCATATCTTGGCTTTCGATATTTATTCATGGAATATTTATTCTTTCCCTTACAGTATTTCCATTATTAAATTAATACCAAATAGGTTGTTTTTTAAGTCAAATAGTAGATAAGTACAGAGAAATTCTTCTTGAAGAGAGAATCATGTTTATTAAAACATGAATTACTTTTAATTTGGCTTTAATTATAATTGTACCCCTCGCTAAAAAAGGGTAAAATACATACATTAGTAAGTAATAAAACTCATAAAAGGGGTTTCATTCAAGTTACATGAAATTTATTGATAAAATATGCATGAATAAAATTAAATTATATATTCTAGATTTAAGGAACTACAGGCATGTTCCATCATGTTTGGGATATTTCAGGATGCGCTTTGCCGTTATGATGTATTATAGTAATACATCATACATGCAAATGTATCGTATACATGCACCCTACGATGTACATGGTTATATAAATGGATCTTTCCAGTAAGCCTTGGAACCACAGAGTATAGACTACTTACTAAGGAAGCCACATTTAGTAGATTTAATATTAGTTTATTAGATATAGTACTCCCCCAACTCTGGAAGCTGAAAAAAGGACCAAATCATCGTGATTAAATTCAATTCAGGAAGCGAATTTTTAAGAACTAAGAATTATTCTTTCATAATAATAGGCAATTTAAACCATAAACCATATATTCAGCTTGAATAACTTGGATTTTTTGAGCTTAAAGGAATACATTGTGCTGTTCCTAAGTATTGATTTATGGGAAAATACTAAAAGAAAAAAAAAAGGGGGAAGATTTCTGATGGTTCAGACCCAACTCTGTTAGAGATGACTTCAACCAACTATAAAAGATACAACGAAAAAAAAGTTCCCATCTGCTCCATTGATATTCACAGTTCGTGGATTCTAATATGTTTTCCTGTTTTATCTTAACTAAAAAACTCTCCGCGTTTGACTCCTCATATCAGAAGATTCTTTTAGAGAGTTTTATTTCGTTCCAGAGCTTTCTGGTATGAATAAGGAATAGATACTTTTATTCAATCAGATATGATCGAACATAGGAAATAAATTCTAGTAAAACTTGGCAAATAAATTCAGATTTCATTTGTACTGGCTTCGATCAATAACTAAATTGACTAATGCATGTCTTTAATAAATACAAATCATAAGTAGGTATAAGCGTTTTACCTTAATTTTTTCTAAGAAAAACGACAGTATTTCTCATCAAATAAACATATCCAACTGGTAAAAAAAAAATTTAAGTATTAAAAATCATATATTTATCATATACAAAGGCAAAGTATTTTTCTTATTTTTGTATATATTTATATCAAACCATCTTCATATTTGATAATATTACCGGCATTGATTGCGCCTAAATGAATAAAGATAACAGACTATTAATTATGAAAATTCGTTTTTGGGTAGAGTAGCTTAAGCCATGTCAAACCAAATTTAACATGTTCTTAATTTTTTTTTTTAAGATAGATAAATAAAAATTCAAAGAAATTGTAAATAAAAAACTTCATCAATATTCTCTGTAATTAAAGTTCTCTGTAACCCTTTTATACTTAATTGAAGTCTTTGACTCTGGTCCAATAAAAAGTCCTCTCCAAGATAAATCGTCAAGTTCATGTTATCCCCCTCACCCCACCATAAAAGTTGCGCAGGTTTTGGTGTCTGAAATTCGGGTTGACGGTAAAAATGAAGAAACTTCGTTCCTTCAATACCTAAAACGTTAATTACTTTAAAAAGTGGATTAAGATTCGTACAAGAAGTTGGTTATAATTATATTGATGAAAATATGGTCGTAATTAGAAGGACAGACATAGTTTGAAGTTTGTATATTTATTTATTTTCACTATTTATTTCACTTTGGCAAAATATATTTATCTTAATTTCATATAAAAATTATATTTGTTTCATTTTTAAATTACTTACTTTTACAATCATGAATAATTCTTGATTTCTTTTTTTTTTTTAATTCACAACTTATCCCTGCTGTGGCATTAATCACTAATTGATGATAAAATATCGAAATTTGACCGTATAACCAAACGAAAAATAATTCCGAATAGCCATAACAGAAATGGCTCATAGATTCAGTGTCTATTTTCTTAATCAAATTTATGGCGATTTAAACATTTAGTTTTTCAATAAATATTTTATTAAAAAAGAAATAATGCATTCTGTCAAACCTAATGGGATTTTTTGTATTAACAGTTAATTTAAAAAAACTATAAATATTGAGATACATAAGGAAATGATAACAAATTTCTAATTATTTTTTAATTAAAAAATAAAGTATTAGCAGAAAAATGGAAACAATCAGATTTCTTTTAACATATTCGTGCTTATAAAATACCAAATACAAAAAAAAAAAAATAAAACGACCGCAAAAATGAATATCATACGAACTAAACGATGTCGTGGAAACTTTTACGTCATCAAAATTTTTTTTTACTTCTGTAATAAGATAGTTGGAGACTCGCTTGTGGTAACGAGATATCGACAGTTGAAATTACTTCCCTTATAGCAAATAATACCTTGTAATAGGTTGGTGGTAAAAATAATAAAAGATACGAAGGGATATCTTTTATTATTCTTACCACCAATCCCCTTTTATCGTTTTACAGTCCAAATCACTCCATTACATCGCAGCTTACGATAAATCCTTCATCGACTCTACTATATCCTGCCTGAGGGTCATTTTCCTCCCTTTCCAAGTCCGCCCGTGTGATAAACGTATTCTCGTTTCGCTCCCTCACTAATGCTGGAATTATTTTATCAACAATTTTGTATTGAATAAACATAACAAACAATGAAAAAATCAATTGAATTAATTATACATTACTAATGTCTACAAAAAAAAATTTGGGAGGGGCAAAATGAACCGTGAGATACCATTTGATAAAAATGACTGCTTTATAGTGGTATTTCTCTAGATTACGTTTTATTTCATCAATCGGCGTACTAAGGTATAAATCCTTGATTAGTACATTTGGATTCCTTTCCTCTGGAAATTTAGCTCCGCAGTTTTTGAGGCAGATGACCAGCTTTCTGTAATCGTTTGGGGTGTGGGGATAAACAATTATTCTTCGTCGTACTTTTGAGGGCAAACGAATTAGGGATAGAATTGGTATGTAGATATGAGACTAAAACCCCATAATTTGCTACGTCAGCCATAAATATTGGAGGTGGTTTTAGGTCAGGTAGATGATTACTTGATTTAACTTGGCTAGGTGGATTAGAATTTGATGATGATTCGTCAATTACATTTTCTACGGATTGATGACTATTACTGAATGGTACCTAGAATTCGTTTCCCTTCTGCTTCTTAGGATCCCGGTCACCAGCCCAGTTCCACTTTTGGCCCGTTACTAGACGTTAATTCAAATTCATTTCTTCTATTTAGTTTGAACTATTTTATTAAGTATTTTGTATAAACTATTCACTAGTTATGTAAAACTATCGATAGTTTCGATTGTATCCGACATACAACCATCGATACTATCGATAGGCAAATGTGATGACCGGGGGGGGGGGGGCTACCCCCCTACTATTCTAAATAGTAGAATTTTTCATTTGGGACGATAGGAGCTATAATAGACGTTTTCATTTGCACTTATTGTTTCTCTTTACTTTTACTTACCTATATATGAAATATATAGTAAGGGAAATTATTGCGATCGTGAAAAATTTCGACTTTCGGTTTTCAACGGAAATACACGTTTTGGGGTTCCCTGAGTCCAAATAACCAAGTCCCGAGAAATGGTCTGTGTGTATGTGAACAGACTAGCTCAAAAACTATAAACCGTGCGAACCTGATGTGACAGCAAAAAATTCATCAAAATTGGTCAAACAGAGGGGGTACTTTATTTAGTAACTTTTTACGTTTTTTTTCGATTTTCTCAAAAACGGCTCTAAAGATTTTGATTAAACTGAGTATTTGATGTATTAATATGCCTAAGATATGAGTTTAAAAATTTCATCAAAATCGATCAACCGAAGGGGGCACTTTATTTAATAAGTTTTGTATCTTTTTCACGTGTTTTTTTTAATTTACTCAACAACGGCTTTAATGATTTTGAGCAAATTGGTCATATTTAGTGAAAATTATGTGTTCTTTAATACGAGGTAAGCTTTATCATTATTAAAATTTTCTGAGGAGGCTTAAATGGGGAAGGGGCCTTTTTTGTTTTCCAATAAAGTACCGTTGGTTTTGTTTAAATGGAGAAATTAACTGTCTCTCGTTACGCCTAAGAATAAGAAATGGCTAAATATGAAATATGTAAAAAAAATCAAGTAAACATGTAGAGGAGAAAAGAAAGAAAAATATTCCGTAAACTCATATAACACGTTGAGTCCACGCATGTGGAGTACGCCTTTAATGACAGACCACTGTTCGTAATTAAAGCCTTTCTGTTCATTTAATGAAAATTATTTGTTTCATAGTAACTAAATGAAGTTTTCAACAACTACATAGAGAATTATAAAATCAGCCGACTTGGAGTATTATGCTTGCATTGCCGAATTACCACAAGTAAAAATTTTTATTTAATAATAAAAGAATAGTGTTTTTTTATAGAGCAAACAAAACAAAAATGAGTAATGAATTTAGAAAAATGTGTGACATTGAGATGTAGCAATTAACAAAACACATCAATTTCTAATGTAATAAGTTGGTAAGTGAAAGTTGTGTGTTTCGCGCACGCACCAGATCTTTTTATTAGGGAAAAATGTAAACATTACCGTAAATAGAGGATGGGTCCTTTATACCTTGACATAATTGGCTTATATTAAGTTTTTAAAAAAAGAAAACTTTATCAAGAGGTCAAAAAAACTATAGGAGAGGATATTTAGAGGAAAACTATACCAACACTGTTCAAGAAACCATGCAACCAGGATTCCCAGTTGTCGAGGTAGTTGATTTGACATGACAACGTTCGGAACGGGATTCTCGAATGTGTGGGAGTTTTTGACGAAAAAGGGACGTTGTTGTGACACTTGTCTTGACATACCTTGGAAGATGCATACTTCAAACAAATGTTCCAGGTAGTTGATTTACAGAGGTCGAAAATATTTGGTTAAAAAAAATATGATTTTGTTTTTATGCCATTCACCAAGTAGTTTTCAAGTTAACTGGCAGGCAATCAGTTGTTTTTTTGTATATTATTCCATCGAGACGGAAGTCATGTATGAACAAACCATTCAATTTTTCGGTCTTATATTTTTTGCGTGAAGTTAATATTTTTTTATAGAGTAGATAAACAGTTTTTGTTAGAAACATAAATAAAATTACACAATATTACATTTTATTTATTTTTCATTTCCTCGAATTATATAGCGTATGGGTGCTTAGCGGCAGAGGCTATCAATTTATCATTTAAAAACAAAGTTTTCGATAGTACTATCGATATTAAGAAAAACTATCGATAGTCACGATAGTTAAAAACTATCAATAGTTTTACATCACTACTGTTCACCGAACAATGATAATACGAGTATACAGCTACTAGTCACCACCTGAGAACTTAAAAAAAATGCTCATTTTTTTGTTATTTGAAATTGAATTTTTAATGCATTTCGGAAATCGGAGATTTTCTTTTGCTCATAGTTGATAACGATATTCTTCACCTACTAATGCAGACTCAAATAAAATCATGAAGAGTATTAAAAAATATATATATAATTCTGATTTAAAAAAAATTAAGTAAAAATTATTATTATTTTAACATTTTTTTCTCAAAAATAATGACCAGGGTATTATAAGTAAGTTTTTCTCTTACGACCAAAAACGAAAAAATCATCAACTGATTTTTAGTAATTCCAGATAAAAAATGTTGATCATATTTGAAGTTTATGTTATATTTTTTTATTTTCTATTTCAAACCCTGCTCTAAAGTGGTCAAAAGGGAAGTTATAAAGTGATCGCAGACCATCATGGAGTGTTACTGAAAGTAAAAATAAAGAGGATTTAGATAGTACTGATGAACTTAGTATGGTTATAATGCAGAAGAAGAAGACAACATACTCGTTGATAAATTGATGGTATATTTCAAGAGTTAAACATAAACATCTCCTTCCCAAAACTTCGAGCTTTTTATGTTGAAGCGATGCAAAATCGAGATGCTCTTAAGAAATACAAAAAACTGAGGCAGCTTAACCTGAATGCCTTTTTTACTGCCGAATACTTTGTAAATGTATTGCGTACAGTTTATATACATAAGTGTTTTATGCTGTAAGTATGTCGATAATAATTTGCTAACTCCATTAAAATTGTGTTTGTTGTTTTATATTTTATTCCCCTCGCCCCCCATCATTTTCTGGGTAAAGCGAATTTCCGTGAACCGGGATCGGCCCCGGCTCCTGTTGATCCGGTTTAATGAGTTTCTGCCGTATTTCTATTGTAATTTTTTTTTTGAAGCCTACAAGAGCTATACGAAGTGAATGGTCTGAAATTTTCTACCTTGGTAACACAACAGAAGACACATGCGGGTATCTTGTACACAATAGATCAAAGAGGGAGAAAAAAAAGAAGAAAAAAAAACGGAGATCTAAGCATCTTACCGGGAGGGCCATATAATTATAGCGGTTGCCTGCAAAGGAAATGTCTTTTTGTGGAAGAAATGTTCACAATAGAATGAGGATATAATATATGTCAGGTATATTCTTTAATAAAATTACACTCTTAATAAAGAAAAAAGAAATTATAAACCACTGTTTAAGTTCGATATGAACACCCTTTAAATAACCTGTATTGCAAAAAGAGAAATAAGACGTTTTAAAATTTCAAAAATTCATTAGTATGTTTCTAACATACGCTTTGGTAGCACAACATTTCAGCAAAGTATGTAGGGACATTGATTTATAAAAGTATTGAAGAATGGGACTCTACTAAACAAAAGAAATATTTAATAAAAAAAGATTCAACAAAATTAACAATTATAATTTTAATTAAGGGGTGAATGTACATTTGTAACATATAAATATAATCCATGATATTTCCATGCGATATGACTTGAAAATGTAATCCATGACATTGATTTATAGATGACTAGCTAAAGACTTTTAAAGGAACAGTTTTACCTAATGTAACCTACATAAAATTCCGATTCATTAAATCGTATGACCCACAATGAACATCTTCTTACCATATTCTTGGTCTTGACTCTTAGTTCGAGGCGATTTAGCTTAACTTAAGCTTCCGTTTCATTCAGGAACACCGAATCCCGTCAATATTTGACGACGCAGTTCTAAGACTTACTGTAGGAAAACCGTTGATATAAGGTAAGGCATGGTTTGAGGGCTATGCAGTGTTAAATTATTGCTTTTATTTAGTAAACAATTTTAGTTATTTTGAAAGCAGCTGAATCTATTTTTTTAAGGTTTAATTAGGTAAAGCTGATCCTCAGATAAATCAGTGGTCTGTGACATGCAGTCGTGAAACAAACAAGACCGGATTTTTATTGAAATGCACTAACTAAACCGATCTTGGCCTGGATGGCCGAGTGTAAGAAGGCGCTTGCAAAGTTAAGCAACGTTTAGTACTTGGATGGGTGACCGCTCCATTCGGGTGATCACCCGCCAATGAACGCCACGCATTCCAAGCCTACTCCCACCCCCGGGTATATGAGACCCGTCATTCTACTGGAGGCGACTCACACCCTCCGGGCGTAGGAGTGATGAACCTTCCCCATGTATCTCATCGAGAATCGTGCTGTGGTTTTCCACGATTGTCAGTAACCACCCGGAGGTTTGGTAAAAGGACAGTATGCTTTAGAGAAAGAAATATAGCTCCTCGGGTCCTGCAGACTCTGAGCTACCATAATCATTGGATCTAGACCAGTTTGTCACTGTCCTTGAACCCGAGAGAGCTGAAGCCATCGGTGGGAACGACACTGCCAAAGTGGCCCCAATGGGATTGGTTATGGGCCTATGCGCAGTCTGCAGATGCACAATGGTGACCATGGCTTGAAACAACGTGAGGTTTGGGCTACCCCCTCCAGGCTGTCTGTGCTCCCGCAAGCAAAACAAATGTCTGGAAGAAGACCACACTGTTCGGCCAAAGGTCTCATTAGGCCTATCGTCCCAATCGGAAAACAAAAAAAAACCGATGTTATAGTTTGGTCATAGTTTGGTTGCATTGCCTCTAAGGAATAAGTGTTTCCCTCTATTACTTATAGTTTTTGCATTATAAAAAATAATTAGTATACCTCGCTCATTTTTGCTGTTGCATCATAATTCATTGTTTTCAAGGAAATATATAGGATTACTAGAAGTTTTTAAAAACTTCATTGAAACTAAAATAAATAAACAGCCTATCTCTAACCGAGAGCCGCTGTTTTAAGAAAAAACTAGACACTCTGCTATAGGAGAAATTATGAAGTTCGCTAAAAGTTGGTTTACTACTTAAGTCACTTTACTTCCGAGATTTATGAGAGACAATTCCTCATAAATCTGTCCTGAAACACCAAGGATTTTTTTTTCTTATCTTTTCATTGCACAATTCATGGTATTTCTGGTAGGTACTTTTAACGTCCTCAGAATTATTAAGACTTGGAAAAAAATTAATAAATAAAAAACCCAAGGAAACTAAGGTTTGGAGGTTTCTTAGGTTTAGTGCTCAAGGTAAGATGTTCCCTCGTTCAAACGCTTCTATATAAGAATTTAAAGTAACAAATCACACAAACTACTAAAATCTTCTAACGATGAACGAAAAATGACTTTAATTTCTAGCAGTTATGAAAACCTCTGAAAAATCCAATTCCATTTTTATTAAATTATTTCACTTAATTTTCAATTAAATAAAACATCAGCAGGAAAAAAAGTAATTCTAATAAATATAAACTAGAATAAAAACTTTATAACCGAAAGGCTCGAGACACAGTTGCAACAGAATCATCTTCTTTTTAAAGGCATCAAATTACAAAAAATAAAAGAAACGATATTCAAAAGTGAAAATAATGCATCGTTTTTACTTTAAAATTATAATTATTTGACCCTGGATTCAAATTTATAGCAACGCGAAAATAATGTTTACTTACTTTTGCACCAAGAAAAATGATTTCCTTGGTATTCGTCTTAAATAAGTTTCATAAACTTCTGACCTGACCACATTCTGGTGGTAAAAATCCATTTTTTTTTTTTTATTCCTCCAAGTAAAGATAAAGCTATGTATTTATCTGTTTAAGGGAACTGACCAGCAATCTACCAATTATTAATTTATATATTACATAAGAGTGGGTTACTTTGGTCCGAAGTGGTAAGGGCTATATTCTGGTTAAGTGAAAATCAAGGAATCCATATTGCCGGGAAAGGAAGACTACCTTAATTATGAGAGTTTTCAAGTTGAATTATACTTTGATAAAAAGGCTCGTAAGATTAATACGAATACTTATATTATTAGATAGAAGTAAAGATATGAAAATATGAGGAAATAATGCAATGATAGGTGTTAACATGAGAATGAGAATTTATGAGAAAGACCGAAATTATTAAAAAGGCACAGATGTATGTCATTTCATCCATGTGAATAAAACATACTATATTTCTTCATCTTATAAGTAAGGTTTTCTTAATTTTTTTGTCTACTTTCTAAATATTAGTATTTTTTTCTACTTTATTTCTCATTATTTCTCGAGCCTACTTTACTTATACATTATTTTGGCATGTAGGAATACATTATCTCTATTACTGTTTTTATTTTTATGTTATTCACATGTATATACCATAATTATCAATTTGACACTGTATCTGTAAATATTTAATATGATATACGATGATATATAATATGATATGGCTAGATTTCTTTATTATGATAATTTATTTTAATATACATAGTCATCTTTATAACAATAATTTATTCTGAAGAGACATCAGTCACAGGATAATAAAATCATTTTTAGAAAATTACTTTTTGTCCGTGAAAAGAGTGAATTAATAAGCAGAAACTTGTACACAAAGTTAGAAATGTTCCATTGCCGAGGTTGAAAGCCAGACTTGAAGTTAGGGACTCACAGTTAGGCTCCTGGTTTATTAACTAACAATAGCTGATACGGGTTGGTGAACATTAGGCAACTTAGGACTCGCGTTGTTAGAACTCACTCCTCTCTTTAGGGATATCTCCAGCTACATCCATTAACTCCTACATCCCCCATTAACTCCCCATAATTGAAGTCGCTAACGACCATGGTCAGGTTGCGGTTGTAGTGGTGGGCATTCGTTAACTACGGAAACCACCATCTTAATGAAGTAATTCAAAGCTTGAAAAAGAACCGATGATTGCTGTAGTGATAATATTTGTGGTATTTATTGAATATTGAATTAATACAAAATGGGTATCCGTGTAAGTTGTAAACATGTCTTATTTGAGTTAAACTTTATTTATATTTACTTTTTTTTTTTTTTTCGTCCAATATAATTCACTGAGGAAAAAAGTCAGTGACTGGATTGTTGGTATAAGGGCATTGAGTCGCCTAACTTTTAATGATGAACATTTCTTTTGGGAAGAGTACAATGGGTTAAGTCTTTTGTTAAAGATTAGTTCCCAACCCGGCCCTTCAGTTAGTCGGATGTGGTTGCTAAGTAATGAAAAAGTCCGTTGAATAGCAAAGCTGTTGGAGTAAACAAAGTTTTGAAGTTTGAAACTAGTGTCGTTATCATTGAATAAACTAATCAAATGAAAGTTCCAGTGACTGTTGAAAGCAAATAAAAGGTTTGACGGTAGAAGTAAAGCTTTACCTGTTCCAAATCTATAAAAGAGGGTTTGAGTATCTTAAAAAAAATTACTTGTTCCAGAAAAACTTTTTATTTTTTTTTCACTGCATACTTTTATTTGCACCTGTCGCAAATAATAAGCGACAATCCGCAAATGAGTTGAAAACTGCTGTATGTTGGCATTTTAAGCAAGAGGGAATGAGGCATGATGGATAGTGCCCAGCAGCACATCATCCCGATCTTGTTTCAGGAGAGGAGGTCTCTCATCCAACTCCTTTTCAGTCGTCTCATAAAAGGCATGTCAGTCGTGGCCATGTCATTAATAAGTCTATTGATATGCCAATGGAATTTGATATGGAAGCCAGAATAGAGAGTCCTTATTTGTTCGTCGATAGTTGGTAGTTGTCTGTAAGTAGCGATTTGTTTCTAACGTACAAAGGTGCGTTCGTTACCAGTCGTAAAATTTTGGTTTGGAAGGTTTGTAGTTTTTGTAAGTGTGTCTTTTTTGCTGATCTCAATGTGTTTCAGTAAGTATGTGTATGAATTGAGCTTCTGTCTGATTTTCAATTTTGCTGATTTGGAAAATAGTGAGTACAGTATTTTCAGTCGTTTGGTCAATGTCTGTCCAGAAAAACTTATAAAAATATTATTAAAAGTAAAATATTATTTTAGTTAATGTGCTTATGTGCGTGGAAATACGCTTGTATATTTGTAACGTGTATAATTTTTTACTTACCGTTTATTTTTCACTGTAGAGATGAACGAATATTGATCATTAATGTTTTACGCCTTAAAGCGTAAAGTAAGAAAGGAAACCTGTCTTGAATAAGGAATATCAATAAATAATTTTACCAAAGTACGATATCTCTTATATTTTATATTGTTAACATTTTATAATTGGAGGCTTTCGGCGTCAAGCGCCATGTTCATATAAAATTACATGAATCATCCATTCTAAAAATACAAAAAAACAGAAAAAGAATACTAATAATATTGTCATTTATCTATTTAACAATCTCACGCTTACATTTTCTTTTAGTAGGATTCTCAATACATCTAATTTAAAACATCTACTATAGCGGGGATATGGCATATATATATTCGGATAAAAACATATATTGTTGGATGAATACGGCTCTGGACCGAAAACTTCTTCCTGAGGTGAATCACATCGTCCTGTGTTAAATTTATTTATTAATAATATTAAACGATCTACCAATTACCAAGAAAAAAGAAATATTTTTACCAATCGAAAAAAATCATCTGCATTTAAGTGTTTCTTTTTTTTAAATTATTACATAATTTCTGTATTTTAAAACGGAACCTATTTTCAGTTATGCGATTTCAGGTAGGAGAGTACCGAGTATTGCATCTGCCCAATCTTAATTCTGGAAAAAAGGTCGTTCATCGATCTTTTTTTTTCTTTGTCATCTCATACAAAGCAGGTCAATAGTGACTATGTCACAGACTTTTAAGTCCGTGTTATGCCTGTGCAGTTTTGAAATGCAAAGTACAGAGTCTATAGTTGGTTGTTTTCGCTATTGAGTACTAAGCAATACATGTTTTATATAATTATCATGATCTTTCTTAGTTAGAATATTTCATGTAATAAAATACATAAACCAATTCATTAATAAAAATCTTTAATTTTTTTTTCAGTCCTGGTACGACTATAAATTGAGATGGGAACCAAAAGAGTACGGAGGTGTACAAATGCTACATGTGCCTTCAGATCATATATGGCGTCCCGATATTGTTCTTTATAATAAGTAAGTAATTATTTTATAATAATAATATGTTAAATATTGTCTAAGGAGAAGAATGCTTAGCTCTGAAACATTATCAAAATATACCGAACGTGTTTCAAGTGTTGATAAATAATCAGCAGTTTTGTAAAACCTTTGATTTGTAACCTTTGATCAAACTTAAAATTTACCATTAGGCTTGAAAAAATAGTTAAGTGTTAGTTTTTTATTTCATTTTTTAGATTTATATCAATATAATTTTTATAATAGGACAATGTCTTAAAAATTCATATGTGAAATAATCTTTGCGTCGCTGGTTGTTTAAGATTATTTAAAAAATAAGTAATTAAAAATATCCTTAATAAATTTATCGACAAAGCAAAAATCTAAGATATTTAATTTTTCAAATTTAAGAGAAGTATAGTTACCAGTAAAATTTTCTTCTATAATTATATATATTCTCGTTCGAAATTTTATTATATGTAAAATTTCATAGAATGCGAACGAATAAATGAGAACACGTTTTCTTTTTTCTCCCTTGACACATAAGGTATTTTTTAGAAGGAAAAATAAAAGAAAAAATTAAATTTTTTGTAGTATATTATTTTTTTAAGTATACATTCCATTTATCATCGCTAAGGAAAATTTTTAATAAAACAGATTAAGGTTTCTGTTGAAAGAAAACTCTAAACATTTCTTAAGTGAATAGTTTAAATTACTATAGATATAATAATCTACACTAGCAGATTTATAAAAAAAAACTTTCAAATTAGTACTAAAATATGAAAATTTGGTTGTTTATTATTTTTTTTATTAATTAATTAACGGTATTCCGCTAGAAAATCAGCGTTTCGTAGTCATGGGGACAGGTCACCCTTTGAAATAAAAGCAACTTTGTTATTAGATTCAAAGACCTTATTTACTTGAACTAGGGCAAAATGGGGGGTGGGCGGCGAAGGATGAAGGAAGGTTTAAAGCAAAGAGGGAATGTGGGAATTCATCCCTTGGGCTCGTCACGAAGCAAATGTCACATCTCACGGGCCAGAATGGAACCAATATCACTGCGCACGGATGCGTCTAAGTATTACACTTTGTCACGTGGTTCGTGAAAACATTGAATTTTATCACAGCAGTGTTCTCCAATAACAAATATCTACTTTTATTTATTAAATTATAGGAAAAATTGTAATTTTAATTAGTGCTATAAAAAAAATTATAGAATTAATTAAATGTTGCTTATTATACATTTCTGCAAAGTAGATTTAATATTAACACCAAGATATAAAAATTATATTCAAGCAATAAAAAGCTTTGCTGTGTTTATTGGAAAGATCACCCCTTGTTTTACCTTTTCCGCGGACCCACTTGACTGTTTGATTATGCGATATTGTATCTGTAGACATTGAAGGGGCTGTTTGAAGTTAATTTTTAAAAACCTTGGATTACATGTACTTTAAACATTTCCGTTTGAACAAAAACCAATGATAAGTAAAATTGCTATACCTACAGTTGGTTTGCCCCTTAAGATATTTTTATCGAGTCCAAAGGTAAACAATGACTATTAATTTTTAAAGCCTTTTAGGCTTCCTAATTAAAAGAATGTATGCAAAAAATAGGAGTTACAATCATACTAAGATTGACGATATTTTTTTAATTGCAATGACTATATTGTGTTCGTTAATGGCTTGTAAAGTAATTTTTTTTTAATTATATTAAAGTAACGATTTGATGCTATTTTTTTTTTTTTTTATTATAGAAAGAATTAATACATTCTTCCACAATGAAGGTCATTAATATTAGAGCTGTAAGGATTCATTCAAACAATAACTATATACAAATGTATATAAAAAAAAAAGAAAAAGAAAGAGAGTAATAATAAATAAAATATAAGCCTTAAAGGAGGAAAGAAAAATCACAGAAATTAAATCACAGTCTCGCATTCATACCTATTTAATTTAGATACAGATCCAAACATTTAATTTTTATATTACAGGTTACGTTTAAATAAGCCTTCATAGAACTAATTATACGATATGGTTAGGTTTACTATTAACCTTTTTCCTTGACTGAGAACCAAGATTAATCAAATGAAAAGTAATTAAAAAAATATGATCTCATTTTTAAGTACTCGAAAATTGTGTTCGCAATGCTTTCATTAGATCGTTCATTCATCAAAATTTTATCACGAAATTTTCGAAAACAGTCCTGGCAAAAATTATCAATGATAATTTTTTACGACATTTTATCGTCAATTACAGTATCAATTAACAAAACTAAAATGGATAATGATTTGCTTTCAAGATTAATAACCTCTATTGAAAAAATTGAAAATCGATTAGGCGCGATCGAGAGTACCATTATCCAAACCAATCACGTAAAACCTAACCCTTCTGAGCAAATATCACCAGAAAAGATCAACGAACAAAACCAAACACACTCAATGACAGAACAACAAGTACGTCTAAGCAACGATTCTGTCGAAGATAATAAGATTGAACTAGCGAAAACATCACCTGAACATGGTCCCAAAGAAAAACTTCATGTAAATGTTTGCCGACGTAAACAACAGGTAAAAGATAATTTTGATTCTATTACTAATAACAGTGGAGAAACATCCCCATGCCAGTTCACAAAAGAAACAGTTACAGCTTTAGTACATGAGACCAATAATATAAAACAATCGTTGACGACTAAATTAGACAAAAACTTGACAAAAACAAGACCCAAACCAAAATATAAACGGTGTAATTAACTGAGATTTTAATGCAAATCGTCTTTCTTTTCCTTACTCTTATATCTATCAATATTAATTTTGTGTTTCAGTTTTTAAATTCAGTTATATTTACTAATATAAGCCATAATTTGTTTACATTTTTCAATCATCATTCAATCATTTTTTCCGCCTTCCATTTATGAGCATATCTGTAGGTAAATTATGTTTATGTCTTTATACAAATGTAATAACTATAAATGTGCATGTGGGCATCGTTATCATTATATTTATGAATATATGCATGTGTGAATATCTTATGTTTGTTTGTGTATGCGCACTTATGTGTGTATGTGACATGCGTTTACGAATTACGAATACCATAAGATCATATATTCAGTTATATACTGCTGTAAATTCTGCATATCTCCTTTTGTTTCATTACTTTCTTGCTATTCCCTACTCATGCAATTCTTGCAATGGAACATAAGTAGTTTTATTCAACATAAAACTGAATTGCAGATAATGTTGAACAAGCACAACATATCCGCGATTTGTCTCCAAGAAACGAAGCTCTCTTATAAACACTCGCTCTCAATTCCTGGCTACCTCGCGTTTCGTAAAGATTACTACGCGGGAAAAATTTCTTGTGGCGGAGTAGCTATTCTTGTTAAGGAGGATATATATTGTGAGGAAATAACATGTCCCACTACCCTACAGGCAGTTGCTGTTTCCATTCGTTGCCCATCACAGATAACTCTGAGCTCCTTATACCTACCACTAGATGAAATAATAGATCGAACCGAACTGCAAAACTTAGTTAATCATTTGCCTAATCCCAAAGTTATTTTTTCCGATGTCAATGCCAGAAATACATGCTGGGGATCAGATGCTACAAATCATAGAGGCCACCAAGTACTAAAAGTCTTGGATGAAAATGATCTTATAGTTCTTAATGATGGCTCTCCAACCTACCTATGCCCCAGACATGGCTCCTTCAGCCATATTGATATTACAGCTTGTTCACCTAACATTATGACAAAACTTGATTGGAAAAACCTTAACAATTATCACTCAAGTGATCATACTCCCATAATAACATCCCTTTTATCTAATTCGGCTATCACTAATAAAACTCATCGTTGCACCGAAACCTGGCAAACCAAGAACGCAAATTGGGACGAATTCAAAATTGCATTCATTGAAATATCTCGAAACTTAATATCAAATGAAGCAAACATCGAACACTTTAACAATCTAATCAGAGCAGCAGCCGAAAAATCAGTTCCCAAGAAAAAATTTTGTAAGAATAAAAAAACTCCCATTCTTTGGTGGGACCACGATTGCGCCGAAGCCATCAAAAATCGGAAGCGCGCATTTAGAAAGTTTATTAAATTCCGCAATGATACAAATCTATTACTATACAAACAATCAAAAGCGCGAGCCAAACGTTTGATAATTGAAAAAAAGAAATTATCGTGGCGCAAATTTTTGGAATCATTAAACGTAAACACACCAGCTAGTGAAATATGGGCAAAAATTAATTTATTACGTCACCAACGACTACCCGTTATTGCAGGATTAAAAACAGAAAGGGGAATAAAAACTGATCACAAAATCATTGCAGATCTGTTGGCTCAACAATTTTTCGAAATTTCGGACGACTCTCATTACAATCTGAGCTTTGTACCACTCAAATTAGGAATTGAATCCATACCAGTAAGAATCAATGAAGCATCACACCCCTTAAACACCCCCATAACAATCAATGAACTAGAGGTTGCCCTAAGTAAATCTAAATCCAGAACACCTGGGCCCGATAATATTCCCTATGATTTCCTGAAAAATCTCCCATCTTCTGGAAAACACATGTTACTAACCATTATAAACGAAATTTACACAAGCGGTCAATTTCCAGATATCTGGAAAACAGCAGTAGTCGTACCTATTTTAAAGCCAAATAAAGATAAACACCTCCCCTCCACTTATCGACCAATTGCACTTACTTGTTGCGCATGTAAACTCATGGAAAAGGTCCTCAATAACAGATTAAACTGGTTTATAAGAAAAATAAACTCATTTCAGACAGAAAATGTGGATTCAGAGAAAACCACAGCACAATCCACCACATCCTAAAATTGCAACAAGATATATGCGACTCATTTATAACAATTCATCAACAATTGCAATATCCATCGACATTGAGAAGGCATTCGATACGGTGTGGAAAAGATTAATAATTGATAAATTGTTAGCTTGGGGAATTCAGGGTCGCTTTATTAGATTCATCATAAATTTCCTAACCAATCGCTTAGTCCAAGTAAGAGTTGGATCAACCCTATCTAAACAACTAAGCCAAATAAACGGAGTCCCACAGGGATGTGTACTAAGCCCTACTCTTTTTAAAATATCCATTGACGAAATTCATAAATACATACCTGAAAAAGCCAAAACTCTACTATACGTAGATGATATTCTAATTTATCTCAGAGCCCCGTCCACTCAATATGCAACAGATCACTTACAACCCATACTGAATAATTTAGAAGCTTGGCAACTAAATACGGGATTCAAAATATCCGCAGAAAAAACAAAAGTAATACTGTTTAGCAGGAAAAGAAACATATTAGTGCCTAAATTAATTCTAAATAATAGGGAAATAACAAGTGTCACTTCTATAAAGTTCTTGGGAATGATATTTGACCAAAAACTAACTTGGATTCCTCATATTAAATACCTTTTTGACAAATGCTCAAAATCATTGAATCTATTAAAAGTCCTCAACAATACCAAATGGGGTGCTGATAGGAAAACCTCACTGTTGTTTTACAGAGCGTATATAAGATCCTTACTGGACTATGGCTGCATCGCCTACTGCTCCGCTTCGCCTACAGCACTGAGGCTACTTGACAAGATACACCACACCGGCATTCGATTAGCAACAGGTGCCTTTAGGACAAGTCCAACAGAAAGCCTGTGCGTTGATTGTTTGTTTGTTTAACGTCCATTTTCATGCTACTAAGGCTAATCGGACGATGCTACAGTGGGAGCCCTAAATTTTGCCTATCCAGGTATAATTAGGATAGGGATCTTTAACGAGTACCTGACATTGTACAGGCTCGGGACCCCCATTTTACGTCCTATCCGAGGGACGGCATAGCTAAGGATTTTTTATTCCCATTAAAAAATCCTAGGGCCACCGCTGGAATCGAACCCGCGATCGCCTGTGCGTTGAAGCAGGCGAACCACCTTTGGAATACAGGCGACATATGTTAATGCTGAAACAATTCGTTAAGCTTAAATCACTACCCGGATCAGAATGCTCGCGTTTATCGGATGAAAACCCTCTCTATCTCATATATTCAACAAACAAACGATTTCCAAAACCTTTCAACGTTCGCATAAAACTCATAACAACTGATCTAAATTACGCTATCCCTCCTATATACAAACTATCATACTTAACGATCCCACCTTGGCACATTTCCACAATAAACATCAATAAAAAATTTCTCTACTATTCGAGGCGAAATAGAATCACTCACAAGTACTTCAATGAGTTCCTACACAAATATGTAGGCCACACAGTGATATTCACCGACGGATCTAAAAGTGACACTGGTGTTGGAGCAGCTGCAATAGTCAGTGGTTACGTAGTTCAAACTAGTCTCCCTCCTGAATCTAGTTCATATACCGCAGAATTGACAGCAATATACCTGGGGCTGAGAGAGACTTATTACAGAGAAAGCAAAAATATCGTTCTTTTTACTGACTCTCTAAGCTCCTTAGAATCAATAAAAAATGTATACTCCACTCACCCCATAATTGTTCTTAAATCTGCTCTGCTTTATAAGCTAAAATTAAATAAAAGGAACCTACTTTTCGTGTGGATCCCAGGACACAATGACATATCTGGCAACTGTAAAGCCGATAAAGCGGCAAAGGAAGCAGCATTAATACCACCGTCTGACTGTCTTGAGAATCCCCATACTGACATATACCCAATAATAGCGTAAAAAATAACAGACAGATGGCAAATTAACTGGACAAAGACTAGGGAAAATAAACTACGAGAAATAAAACACTCAATACGACCATGGACATCATCAATTCGGAACAACAGACGAGAAGAAATTATATTAACAAGATTACGAATTGGACATACACTACTCACACATCATCATTTGCTGACTGGAAAACCAAGACCAACCTGTATACAGTGTAACGTACCCTTGACAGTTAAACACTTACTGACCGACTGCAGACAGTTGCTAGGTACGGACGTTCCATACCATTTAGCGACCCTACTAAATGACAAAAGCACGCATATTTCGGAGATATTAAATTACTTAAAACACATACAAATGTACAAACAGATCTAGAAACACTTCACTTTATAAATGTTTTATTTATTTACTCATTGACTTATTTTTTTTTTTTTTTCTATCTTATTTTCTATCTTTTCATTCTCTGGATCATTATTTTTATATGTTCCTTTCTTTTTCACTCTACCATTTTTAAATCATCCCTATAAATCCCCCCATAAATACTAAACTGTTATTAGTAATATATAAAAATTAACATTAAGTCGGCAAACATCACCCTGGTTGTGGATTGCCTGAAATCATACAAATAAATAAATAAACTTATAATCATTTTTTTACACCATCCTTTATTTTTTTTTTAAAATCGGTTTAAAAAATATGGATGTTGTTGTGAATGAATTATTATGCATTTTTGATATACACATTATTTGTTCAAAACTAAAAAAGTACTTATGATGTTCCTTGCAGCACTGAGGATGGCTGAAAAGTTTTCTGTTTTGAGCTAAATGTATTTTGGTGAAACTGAATATTGGTCGCATTTTAATTCTTACATTAAATAAAACTGAAACTCAGGAAAGAGAAAAGTAATAATAAGTTGTTGAAAATATTCCACGAGGAAGAAGGGAAATAAATAACCAATGATAAAGGAATTAGGATAAAACTAAAATAAGTAATTTAAATATTTATGTATATGTCGCACGTCGGCATGTTCATTGTTGCAACTCAAAAAAATGGTTGTTTTTTTTTTTGGTAATCACATGTGAAATTTTAACCTGCGTTAACACGATCATCCCCTCCTTAAAGGAATTGTAAGTCTAGTAATTCTGATTTCAACAGTATTTATAACTCAGAAATGATATATTTTGAGTTTTAACCATATTCTTGCCGACGTGCGACATATACATAAATTATTATTATTTATACATACATCATTGCAAAATATGCATAAATTATTATCAATTTTAATTGGTAGTTAAAATTATTAAAAAGAAACGAACGAGATTAATCCAGGAAATTATTGGTGCGCTGTATGAAGATTTTCACGATCTATTTATCAAACTTTTTCTTTTCATTTTTTAAAAATTTGCATCACCAAACGTAATGCTGACAATCAGTTAATGAGATGAGGACAAAGCTAAAATTACATGGGCAAGGATAATACCCTGCAGCACCTCCTTCCTGACTTTTTTTCCATTGTGTGTGTGTGTGTGTGTGTGTGTGTGTGTGTGTGTGTGTGTGTGTGTGTGTGTGTGTGTGTGTGTGTGTGTGTGTGTGTGTGATGTTTGTGTATCCATATTATTTTTTTTTACAAAAAAATGTATTAATTGATTTACTTTGCTTGGTTAAACGAGACTTAAAATATTTGATTATTTGTTGTTTAGTTTTATATGAATTCATCGGGAAAATTATATCATTTTCTTGTCCCAAAAAAACTTAATTTATTATATTGGTTAATTTACATTCCTTCGTTAAAATTTACATATAATATTTCTTAAATAGTTTCCTAATTAAAATAATATTCATTGGGAAGATAGAGACAGAATAAAATCAAACCCATTGATTGTCCTTCTTTTTTCAAAATTGAGGAACGCTCATAAATGTCATTGTTGTAATAATGCTTCTGATTATATGAGGCCTTCATTCTAGATAGGTATAGGAACTAATAGAATGCCTAGATAATATGATTTTCGGTTCTCACACCCTATTTTATTTTCTCCGCATACCTATCCATGGTTAATTTATTTCACAGAATTTCTGTCACCGCACTCTTTTCCTTACAGAGTTGCATTTAACAAATAAATAAATAATTTGCTTTAGATATAAGCATCCTAAAAATTGCAGAAATTCCTGAGATTTACTAATAAATATTAATGTATTAGTTAAGGTATATTAGCAATCATTCCATCAGGCTATTTGGTTGGTGGTAGTTTGATGCGACACAATGAGGAATAAACTGCTGATTGTTTTAGGAACCTCAAATGGCAATACCACCACTTTTGAAGGTAACGAGATCTTAAACTTTTAGTAAGAATTCCTTGTTGAATAGAATACTTATAATAGAATACTTATCATAAACTCTCATATATTAAAGATATTCATATCAAAAGTATTTGGTTTCTTCATTCCTATTCTTTCATAACTAAAGATTGGTGTTTTCGTTGCTTCATTACCAGTATTTCAAGCTAAAACTCAAGAAAAATAAAAATCAGAGTAAATCTTTCTCTCCTGTCTCGCCTTTCATGCTGCAGGTGTGTTTTCCCAGGCCATACGAGCTGATAGGAGATATGTGCTAATTTATCAGATTCGTAAATATTTCTTTGGAGCAACGCGTTAACCTGCTCGGCTATTCCGCCTTTTCAACCGATCAGTAATCAGAAGATACGCGATAAAAAAAAATGTATTGCCTCGAGCAAAAATTTGATAATTCAACATAACCTAGGCCGATTCCTTTACATTGCTATTATACTTCAATATAAAACTTATTTAACTCACTTAAAAATTTCTCCAACATATAAATCACAAAAATAAAATAAAATGTGGTCGGGGTTTCAAATAAGTTAATAATGGGGCCCAAACATCAAGAACAACCAGGAAACAGAAATATAAAACAAGAATCACAGCATCATATTCTCTGTTAAAAAAAAAAAAGAAAAAAAAAAAAAGAAAATAAAGAGGAGGTTAGGTAATCCGCGTTACACCTGAAACCGACGGTTGATTGATGACTCGAAGTTAGCCAGTTCAGAGCCGTAGCCTAGCCAAGAGTCATTTAATAATTTCGGTTCTAATCCTGCTCAATAATAATCCCCGCAATAACACTTCCTAAATCACCCTCTCCCCCTTGCCCGGGAAGACCCTATATAGCCTAAAAGAGGAAAAAAAGAAAAAAAAGTTCTAAAATAAAAATAAAAGAACACAACAGCTCATTTGGACTATAGTTCCATAAATAAACGTTGTTATGCTAAATGTACCCATAAACGTAAACTACAAATGTCTCAATCAAAAAATTTCAGGACTTAGACCAGACAGAACTTCTGTGGTACATCACCGACACTACTTTGTATATAACGATATAATGTGCCACTGACAGAACAAGAATAATTTATATTATTCAAATAAATTATTCTTATATATAATTATTGTTATAATTACAAGCCCGGTAAAACTCAAAAGATGGTTGAATAGGAGGTAGATTAAGAGAAACGAAACTAGATCACTTTTAAAATATTCGAAAAGAGCTATTTTTTTTTTTATGATAAACGGCAACTTTCTTCACCGACCAACTCTGCCGTGAAGAAACTAAAATTCTTATACAGCATTTAGACACCATATTATCTCGATTGTGTGTTTGTAGCTGAACCTCAAAATACCCCGGTTTTCTTGGTTATAATTCTATCAAAATGAGGGATGGCGTTATTCTGTAAGATGAATGCCCGGTTAGTTAACCAATTCCCTCAGATATTTTATTTATACCCTTATCCTTAATTGGCCGTTAGTGTGACAGGCCGATATATTTTATATCCTGTATCTTCCCTGCAAGACAGCCAACAGTTTCTCATTATCTCAATACTTCATGTTATCATGCTTCCCCAAAGTGTTTTAATAGTTTTAAGCTGTAGACAAAATATTTAAATTAGTTATGTAGATTTCGATAATTACCTCCATTTATTTTGTTTACGAGAAAGTTACTTTTAATTAGGCTTTTTAATGTAGGAACCTCTGTCATATTTTTTTAATAATTTATTGTAACTCAATGTTTTGGGTTTTTGTTTGTCCTGTCTTCAAGGGATCTTTGAAGAATATTTGAGGTAAAATTGTTAATTTTTCCACAACTATCTCCATATTTAAATATTATAATAATGTATTGTCATTTTTTATCGATATTGGTTTTTACGTTGTACCAAAACTGACTCAGGGAACGCGCAAATCGGTTTCGAGTCATTAACTAGGCAACGCCTGTCTGTCATATTCACCACAAAACGGCAGCCTGTCACTTTTTACCCTAAGCCTAAGCCGTTGAAGGAGTGTGTTGTAAAAGAAAAACAAAAAAGTGGAATTGGTTGCCTAGGAGAATAGTCTATCGTTAAGAACTGGGTTTTTGGCTCTCCTAAAAACTAGGCAGAATGATGTTAAGGAGATAAACCCTCGATATACCTAAATCATATATAACTTGGATATGTTTCATTTCTCTTGAATTAAAAACATTTAGAGGGGTCAGCTGAAGTGGAGTACCTAGCATAACAGTCTAGAACACTAAAGCTCGCGGGTTCGCATCCCACAGGTTGCCCTAAGATTTTTCAAAGAGAGTGAAAATTCCTTGGCTATGCCGTCCCTCGGATAAGACGTAAAATGGAGGTCCCGAGCCTGTGCGATGTAAGATACTCGTTGAAGATCCATATCCTATCTATACCTAGATAGACAAAATTTAGGATTCCCACTATAGCATTGTCCGAACGGCCTTAGCGTTATAAAGTGAAATTAAAATAACAAAAAAAAAACATTTGGGTGAATGTAGTTTTATCTCATTGTCATATTTGTATAATGAACAATGTAATACATAATCAACAAACACCCAAATGGGTTTAATTTGTAATTTATTATGAATAGAATATAGCAAAATTACATATGACATGCTTATAACATACAAAAAGATAGACAATGGAGTTGTATAAAATTAAAAATTTAACCCCAGATGTATTCCCTTGAAGATGAGAAAAAAAAAAAAAAAAAAAAAAGGACGTAAAGTGGGATACCAATAAATTTAAAACAAATATGGAAGGAGTTTCTTTATTTAAAATCCTGATAAGTAACTATTCCATTACCTATAACTATGCCATTCACATACTGAAGAACTTTTCTGATAATCTACATCCACCTTAAATGTAGAATTAAGCTGCCCAATGAATCGGCCACTAAAGATGAAAAAAATTTCCTTACGTTTCCTCCCCAAATAAATGTCAATAGTTTTGTTTTGGACCGTTCAAGTAGAGCCCTTAATTTCAATGTAATAGTATCTGACTGCTTTATTTAATGTCTTAAAAATGTTTAGATCATAAAACCGTGATCATTCAATAATTGTTTGTTTGCGATGTGCTTAAATTAACGGCTACATTTATCCTAAGAGTAATGTATAATGGTGTTTAAAATATTTAAGTTGTTATGATAAGGAGTAACTTTGGAACGAGAAAGATAAACATTATCGAGATATTTTTGCTACATGATACCACATGTATCTTCGATTCTGAATAATTTAGGTAATATATAATACATGCACCGTTTAATACATGGTTTATGTAATATTTGATAATCATTTGGATCATACCGTAAACGTTTCATTTTGATAGCAACGTGTAAACCACCCAACCCCCGAAAAAATATCGATTGTTTACTGACTTAATTGATTAGAATTTAACTTTAATTAAAAAAAATCTGGTGCGTGCGCGCAACACACAACTTTCACTTACCAACTTACTTAGATTAGAAATTGACGTGTTTTGCTAAATATCATTTCCCAAATTCACACATTTTTCTACATTCATATCTTATTTTTGTTAATCGTTAAAGCCGTTTTTGAGTAAATAAAAAAAACACGTGAAAATGATACAAAATTTATTAAGTAAAGTGCCCCCTCCGGTTAATGAATTTTGATGAAATTTTAACAATCATATCTCGGGCATATAAATACATCAAATACCCAGTTTGATCAAAATCTTCAAAGCCGTTTTTGAGTAAATAAAAAAAACACGTGAAAATGATACAAAATTTATTAAGTAAAGTCCCCCCTCCGGTTAATCAATTTTGATGAAATTTTAACAGTCATATCTCGGGCATATACATACATCAAATACCCAGTTTGATCAAAATCTTTAAAGCCGTTTTTGAGTAAATAAAAAAAACACGTGAAAATGATACAAAATTTATTAAGTAAAGTCCCCCCTCCGGTTAATCAATTTTGATGAAATTTTAAGAGTCATATCTCGGGCACGTACATACATCAAATACCCAGTTTGATCAAAATCGTTAAAGCCGATTTAGAGTAAATAAAAAAAAAACACGTGAAAATGTTATAAAATTTATTAAGTAAAGTCCCCCCTCCGGTTAATCAATTTTGATGAAATTTTAACAGTCATATCTCGGGCATATACATACATCAAATACCCAGTTTGATCAAAATCTTTAAAGCCGTTTTTGAGTAAATAAAAAAAACACGTGAAAATGATACAAAATTTATTAAGTAAAGTCCCCCCTCCGGTTAATCAATTTTGATGAAATTTTAAGAGTCATATCTCGGGCATGTACATACATCAAATACCCAGTTTGATCAAAATCGTTAAAGCCGATTTAGAGTAAATAAAAAAAAAACACGTGAAAATGTTATAAAATTTATTAAGTAAAGTCCCCCCTACGGTTAATCAATTTTAATGAAATTTTTACAGTCATATCTCGGGCATATTAGTACATCAAATACTCAGTTTAATCAAAATCGTTAGAGCCGTAATTGAGAAAATCGAAAAAAACCTAAAAAGTTATTAAGTAAAGTACCCCCTCCCTTTAAGTAATTTTGATGAAATTTATGCTGTCACATCGCGGGCATATATCTACACTAAATACCCAATTTTATGATCGCACGGTTTATGGTTTTTGAGCTAGTCTGTTCACACACACACACACACACACACAGACACAGACACACACACACACACACACACACACACACACACACACAGACACACACACACACACACACACACACACACACACACAGACCATTTCGCGGGACTTGGTTATTTCGACTCAGGGGACCCCAAAACGTGTATTTCCGTTGAAAACCGGAAGTCGAAATTTTTCACGATCGCAATACTTCCACTTACTATATATTTCATATATAGGTAAGTGAAAGTAAAAATAGTAAACCAGAAATCTCCTGAAACTTAATTAATAAAAATGATACAAATAGAATTTAGTAGTCCTGAAAATCTAGAAAAAAAATAATTTTATTACTTTATTCCTTAAGGATTCTTGAGTAAAGGACTCTTTTCTTTCATGTTTCACGCCCTTCGCGACGTTTAATGAATACACACCATTCACAAAGGCGTTCTATAGCCTTCTCAATTAATTCGAGCAATATTGCACACCCCATCTACCGTAACTTCCAGGTCGGTATGCAAGGGATGTGTAATATCCCTATAAAATATAAGGAAGAAGACAGGCGAAGGACGGGCTATACCCGCTTCTGTAAATGAGATCCAAATTATGGGGAAATTACGAGGTGAAGTGTTTTTCCTCCCGGGAAAAGGGAAATTGCCTGGGAACATTACCCCGGGGCTCAAATCTGTTTAGCCTTCCCGGGCTTACCTCTCGCTTCAGCTCGGAATTAATTTCACTCCTACTTAAATCAATGCACAGCTCCTGTTATTCCCCGCTAATAATAATCAGATTTCTATAATCGTGTGTTTCAAATTGGAATATTAATTTCTACTTTTTTATAGGATCACTAAAAATCAGTCACAAATTTTCTTGTTGTATTGCTATGTCTAGGATTGTTTTTCTTGATTTTGAAGAAATGCTTTAGGATTAGGGTATGGAAATGCCATTGAGAGTTAATTCAAATCACATTTTCTGTTTTTCAATTATTTCGATCCCTTTCACAAATTCAATAATGGATCTTTGATTTAATTTCGGATTCGGAATTTCAATAACGAGTATCTGGGGATAAAAACAACTTTATAATAATATAATATTCAAAACCGGCACAGTTGTTAATGTGCATATAAAAAAAAATGGAAACTGTATTTTTTCTTCTTCTTTTTAATTTTTCAGCTGCAAAGTTTTGTTGTTTAACGTTTATTTATTGTACCAACACTGCCGAAAAACTTTAATGAAGTAATGAAAAAAGTCGTAGCCTGGTTTGCGACTTGCCAAAAAACAAAATTGAAGAAACAAGTGTTTGAGAAGATTTTATACAATTATTTAAAATTATAGGTAGGTGTTCTGATGATGATAAAGAAGAGAATAACAACTGGTTGCAAAGTGGCCAAGACGGAGGTTATAAAGCGGTTTCAGAAGATATAATTATTGAGGGATCGCTTTTTTAAAAGAATTCTGAAAATTATTGATAAATCAGCTTTGATTATGACCCACACAGAAGTAGCCACAAACATTGTTAAATTAATAGTTTATTTCAATAGCCAAACGAGCTTCTGATGTTAAAGCGGATCGTGCTGCTCTCAAGCGATACAAAAGGGGTGGGGGAATCTCATCGCCCTTTTTATATATTCTTACCAGGTATGTAGACAATTATAAAAGCATATTTTTGATGCTGCAGCATCATTCGTAAAAGCCTCTTGGGTGCTAAAGTCAGTGGCTTTTTAAAGATCGATTCAAGGGGTTTGTGGTCTGTTTCAACAGTTACCATTGTGTTGCTCAACAAATACTGTTCAAATTTTCTGAACCCGAAAACTATGGCTAGGCATTCTTTTTCAATTTGTGCGTAAGCTCGTTCAGTGTTCATCATGGCCTTAGATGCGTACGCAACTGTTTGTCCTTGTAAAAGGTACGCCCCCAATCCGTATTGGCTCGCGCCTCATTGAAGAGTCATAGGTTTCTTTATTTCAAAGAATTTTAATGTATGTAGGTTGGGTGCTAAGCGGATCAGCTACTGAAACGCGGCTGTTCGTGTGGTTTCCCTAATTCAACAAGAATCTTCCTTCATTAGGTCTTATAATGGTCCATCGATCTCAGTTAAGTGAGGAATAAGTTTTCCCAGAGAATTCACGGAACCAAGAAATCTTAGTAATTCTTCTTTATTTTTGGGTGGCTCAATGTTTTTTATAGCCTCTATTGTACTTGGGTCAGGTTTCAGGCCTTATTGCGTTTAAGGGGTTTAAAGCTTCTGCTACAGATCACCACTGGAAACCATGTAAACGTAGTGGGGGAGTGTGGGAAAACTCTAAACTTGAAAAAAGATCAAGAAAAGGTAAACGAATGCGATTAATGAACGGTTAATGGTGGGGAAGTTTCCATAGAATGGGGAAATTCCATAGTGGGAAAAGTATATGTAAGTAAATAATAAAACGTAAATTAAGAATAGTAAAAAAGAGAAAATATTTAACGTAGGAAAGCTCTAATGCTCCAAACTATGAATTTATGGATTTGTATGTAATATGATTGATAAAATGGCTTGTTGTTAAGTAAGGTAAGGAACATGTTGGATTTGTTCTTCTACTATACTTTTTATTATGCTTACCCTGTCCCGAAATTTTTTAAATAGGACTAGATATAATTTTTATCAAAAGTTGTAAATTGTATTCAAATTACAATTTTTTAAACGTTATCTAATTTTTAGCTTGGTCAAAGAGTGTACTACCTACATTAATTACTGAACACGAGAACCTTCATAAATTAATATGGGAGGTTAGAGACGAAAGAGACGCTAATTGCTTTAATACGACCATTATTATTGTCCTAATACCCTTTCCGCTAACTGGAATGTTTAATATTCCCAACTTCAAAGGCTAAAGGTAAAAGGCTGGAGATAAAGGGATCAATTAGGGGGAAGGGGGTGGTTGGGAGGGGGGTATAAGCAAATGGAGAGAAAGGCTGGGATAAAATTGCGGGGGAGGAGAGAAGAATCGGTGTTGGTGGTAAGCCTGGAATTTCATTACTTCGCCCAGAGGCGGTGGCGGGTAAATGTTGTTTCTGGCGGGAGAGGGAAATATTGGCGGGAACCGAGTGACCAACCCCTATCTGCCAGTCCTACACCCCCTCCTTACCCCTCTCCCCACCCCCAATAACAGGATGAATATTTCATTGATAGCACTGCCGGGGATTAGATGAAGCTCAGCTCCAGGGAAGGAATGTAGATTTCCTAAATCTGTGCCTAGTCCCGATCTGTTCTTCTTCTACGATTCGATACCACTACCCCCTCCCTTAAGCTCTTTCTCAAAATAAATATTTTTTTTTCTTAACTACTGAAAATTTTAGTTTTGAGACGATTCCCATTAACAAAAAAAGGAACTTATATCTTAATTTACTATATGATCTTTTTAACTGTAAAAAATAACGAAACCCAGCAGACGAATCAAATGATAATAAGAAATGAAAAAATATAATTTTTTTTCTTTTATAAAGGGATAAAACGCGCATTTGATATGCATAAACCCCCCCAAAAAACTGAGTAAAAAAAAATTAACAAAAACCTTATAACTGACCCTCTACATTCTCATTCGCACCCAAAAGTATAAAAAAAATCTGGTGCGTGCTCGCAACACACAACTTTCACTTACCAACTTACTTAGATTAGAAATTAATGCGTTTTGTTAATTGCCACTTCTGAATTGAACAGAACGGCTTAAATTATGAACAATGGTCTGTCATTAAAGGCGTCCTCCGCATGAGTGGGCTCAACGAGTTTTATAATTTGACTGAATATTTTTCTTTTTTTCTCCTCTATATGTTTTCTTTATTTTTATCATATCTCATATTTAGCCATTTCTTATTTTTAGGCGGAACGAGAGATAGTTAATTTCTCCATATAAACAAAAACAAAGGTACTTTATAGGAAACAAAAAACAAACAAACAAAAAAAGCCCCTACCCCATTTAAGCCCCCTCAGAACATTTTAATAATGATAAAGCTTACCTGATATTAAAGAACAACTAATTTTCATTAAACATGACGAATTTGATAAAAATCGTTAAAGCCGTTTTTGAGATAATCGATAAATAAGGTAAAAATTGAAAAAAAAATTACGAAATAAAGTGCCACATCCGTTTGACCAATTTCGATGAAATATTGGCTATCACATCTTTGGCATATACATAAATCAAATGCCCAGTTTGATCAAAATCGTTAAAACCGTTTTAGAGTAAATAAAAAAACACGTGAAAATGATACAAAATTTATTAAGTAAAGTCCCCCCTCCTGTAGATCAATTTTGATGAAATTTTTACAGTCATATCTCGGGCATATAAATACATCAAATACCAAGTTTGATCAAAATTGTTAAAACCGTTTTTGAGTAAATAAAAAAAAACGTGAAAATGATACAAAATTTATTATGTAAAGTCCCCCCTCCGGTTAATCAATTTTGATGAAATTTTTACAGTCATATCTTGGGAATATAAATAGATCAAATACTGAGTTTAATCAAAATCATTAGAGCCGTTTTTGAGAAAATCGAAAAAAACGTAAAAAGTTATGCAATAAAGTACCCCCTTCCTTTGAGCAAATTTGATGAAATTTTTGCTGTCACATCGCGGGCATATACATACTCTAAATACTCAATTTCAGGTTCACACGGTTTATAGTTTTTGAGCTAGTCTGTTCACACACACACACACACACACACACACACACAGACCATTTCGCGGGACTTGGTTATTTTGACTCAGGGGACCCCAAAACGTGTATTTCCGTTGAAAACCGGAAGTCGAAAATTTTCACGATCGCAATACTTCCACTTACTATATATTTCATATATACGTAAGTGAAAGTAAAAAGTCAAGTGATCGAACCGGACTTAACTTTGAGAGTATCTGACTGAGAATTTTGCGTTAAGTTAAATCGGAAAAAAATATTTTAAAAAAATGGAAGAAGGTATTTCATTGCTAGTGTGAATGTTGAGAAACATTGAGGAGAGAATCCTTCGATCTATCAATTCCGAATCCTCCTGGGGTTCTTGTGATGGATGGTATGCTTAACGCCTCCAATATTTTCCGGATAAGAAAGTAGTTATTCCTGAGAAGTTATTGCAATAAATAAAACAAAATATATATACATGTACATATATTTATAATTATATATAAATTCATATAAAAAAATTATTACACAAAATAGTGTATTTTACTGTAGTTGGTTTAAATATAACCTGCAATGGTCCTGAGAATGACAGAATTTTTTTTTTTAATTTTTTATTACGAGAGATTCATAAGTGTGAAATTAATGTAAATTATGGATGGATCATAGAAAATTTAATTAAACTACATTCTCTTAAATTACATAAAAACCATTCTGAAAATCGTAAAATAACAATCCTTCAGTTGACTAACAACTATGTACCAATATGTAAGCAGTAACGCACGACTGGACGAGTAGCCTGGCAAGAACCGAGGAAGAGGAAAACTTTGATTTAACCAAAAATACATACTTTTAAATAGAAATAAGATTATTTGTTTATGTCTCTCATTTCTCAAACGATATTCATACTTTTAATTCTATATCTTCAATTTTAATAATTTCGTTTTTCTATGAATTTATTTTTCTATAAGATAACTAACAAAGAAATTGAATTTGAAAAATAAATATATTCCAATTCCATTAGTAATCAAAATAATGCATTACATAATAAACGATTTTAAGAAATTAAAATATTTTGAAGAAAACAGTAATTCATTCCAGTCCACTTCCATACGCCAAAAGTATTACGAATTCATTTAGTAAAAAAACAAAACAAAGAATAGAAAATATAATTAAAGAAGAGGAACCAATTATTTCAGAACCCAAATGCATATTTAACGAAGAGTAGGTAAAGCTTTTAAAAATGTTAAATAAAATAAAGCAAAAATAAACTCTCGCAGCCATACAAATGGAATAATCATGTGGAATTGGGAAAGTCAAAACAATTGACACACACAATTTTTTTTTACTTATCAGTGTAAATAAAATTCGTTTGATTAAAAATATCTATGTTTATCATTATAATTACTCACAGAATAATGGTATAATAAAAATGTTCATCTTTTGGATTTAACAGATAATGCTTTGACGTGAAACTAAAATAAAAAAAAATGATTATTTCTGTTACAACTAAGAGTTCCACACTTTCGTTGGAACCGTTACATAAACATAATGAGATGTGACGGGAATATTCTAGTCCTTTCGGAGAGTATGGCCTTGAAGATCGAAGCAGAAGTTTACTTTCGTTGTAGTTACTGTTTATAGTTTGAGTTTTATTTTGTTTTTTTTCCATTTTTGTATTATCATTTTCGATGACAATATTAATCGTTTGCAACAAAATATTTACACCTATATTTATATAAATAATTTAAAAAAAAAACATTCATAAATTTCATACAAATATTACATCAAAAATTTATCAAGTGATAAGCTGATTCCACCAATAATAATTTTCATGAAAAACAATTAGAAATCTATTTTCAAATTAAAATAAATATTTTATTATCTGCAATTATGTTTTCGGAAAGAAAAGTGATAAATAATAACTGAAAATATTATTTTAAATTAAAGGTGATACTGATGAAAAATCAGGAACGTGATAAGACAACATCTTATGTTACAAAAATAGGTGTTAATTTTACGTAAGTTATTCTACTTAATATTTATTATAGAAATTAAAACATATTGTAACGTCAAATCGTTCAATAAAAAAACACTTGTGGTTTCTAAATTTATATTTCAGTGAAAAATCCAGTCTTTCTTTTTGATAATATATTTTTTAAATATGTTAAAACATCACAACGTTTCGAGGCTCATTGCCTCATCTTCAGGTGTACAAATTATATGTTATAATTATAAAATATATCAATTCCTTAAAATATCGTCAAATAATTAAAGTCAAATAATCAGAATGCACTTCTTACTTTGGCCACCTCACTGTTACTTACTGTAAAGTAAGAAGTGCATTCTGATTATTTGACGAGATTTTAAGGAATTGATATATTTTATAATTATAACATATAATTTGTACACCTGAAGATGAGGCAATGAGCCTCGAAACGTTGTGATGTTTTAACATATTTAAAAAATATATTATCAAAAAGGAAGACTGGATTTTTCACTGAAATATAAATTTAGAATAATAAAAGACCTAAAGGGATTTTTAAAAAAGTCTTCCAGTATAGGATAAACTATCAATACTTGTGGTTTAAAATCCCAGACCTATTGTTGGATCGAACTAGCAGTTGGAGCGAACTAGCAGTTAGAGCGAACCGTCAGAGCACGTGTTTGGGACTAGATCGTTCGAGAACAATCCACGCAGGCCTGGAACCTTCCACGCCAGTCCTTTTACGACTATATATAAGGAGCTAATTACTGGCCCGGAGTCTTAGTCTTTGCCTTGACTGTGAAGCTCAAGCCATATGATTTGTGTTACCTCCTTTGATATTTGTGTTTTTATAATTCGTGTGGCATAGACTAATATTACCTTTTAGTTGAATAAATATTGCTAACCCTCAGAAGTGGTACAATATTATAGAAATTAAAATTATTGTAATATAATAATTAATCAATATTATTTATAATTTTACGTATTTAAATAATTTAAAAAAAAAAACATTAATGAAGTTTAAACAAATATTATATCATGCTGTAGCAGCAGGGGTAGAGGGGGATTGAGTATGATATGATTTTCAAATATGTTTGAACAATTTTTAAATCATTAGAAACATAATTTCAAGAATACTGGCGTAAAAAAAAAAAAAAAATGTTCCACTGAGGAAACAGGCAAAAGATCAAAATGGAAAAGGAACCGACAGGCGGTTATTGGGTCAGCATTTCATCGAGTTTTCCCGATAATAGGATCACTTTCCAGGACCTCGCCGCCATCGTTTTTCTTTTCAAAGGATGTTGATGATACTTTTTCAAAAGAGTCAGTGCTCATTTTAAATTCCGACCTCTTTATTAATGACTTGCCTTGCAATATTTCTTCTTAGATGAGGAAGCCTGTCGGAGTCACTCTAAATGAAATTTTTTCTATGTGCAGCAGTAAAAAAAGAAAAAAAAAGATCTTAAAAATAGTAAATAAAGTGTAACTTGGGAAACCTCAAACAGCAATTTAAAACTCAATTACTTTTTAGTAACTTTTTTTTATCATAAAGTCGGTATACTAATGTAAAAAAAATAAAATTGATAAAAATCGAATCGGTAACTGAGTTACAATCAGGAACTAACAGTGATAGAACAAGGACTCAAAAGTAACCTTTTGAAATAACAAAATAACTTAAAAATAACCTTTTAAAGGCAGGACTAAGACGCTACCCGATCGCTTCTAATATTTAATCAGAAATGGGCTTGATGAAATGGGCCAATCCCGAAAGGACAAGATAAATAATTATATAAAAATTAATAATATCTATATTAACTAGATTATACAAAAAAAAAAAAAAAAAAAAATCACGTAATATTACATGATTGTAACAGTTCCACGCAATTCTAGACTTTTCTGTGTATAAGAGAAAATCGTCTGTTTTAGCCACTATATTAAAAATCTCTTTTTGTTATAATTTTAATAATTTTTAAACTTGAAAAATTTAAAATTCAATAGGGATAGAAAGGATAATATTATTAAGTTGTCCACGGAATCCAATTTAACCAATTGAGGCGTTCGGCCGAATAACGGTCTACGTTACATTTTTGCGAATTCGACTATTTTACTGAATAACGTTCTATGTAGCATCTCCTAAATGCCCCTTAAGCTAGTTCCTATAAAATTCAACAGATCTCATTGCTATGCCACTTTTTCACAGCTGGAATCATGAGCTCTATGTTTGGAACAACGGTCTATGTTGCAGTTGCCTTTGATTGATTGACGAACAAAAATGCTACACATTTGCAGGTTACAAAGTACTTGTGGATGAAGTACAATCTTGATGACCCTTTGACAGTTTATGCACGATCCTCACACAATATATTGAAACCTTGGGAAAATTCAAGATATATACAACGAACTGGAAACCGAAAATCCAGCTGGAAAACTTACCTCCTGAAAACGACCAACTTATCCCTATCACAAAAAGTAAAAAAGCAGACTTGCTGAAGATGATCCCATACCTTGACAGTCAGTATGAAGATTTTTACATATCATTGCCTACAATAACTTAATTTTTTAAATATTTTTTTTCCAAATTCTTAATTTTTTTTCACTTGAGATTCAAAAAGTAAACTTTTATTTTGTTTTTTTCTAATAATGTTCTTGGTTTAGTTTTGTTTGCATTTATATATATACACTTATATGTATGGAAAATAAATTATTTTCAACTTACATTTATATGTATATTTATTATCAACCTTATAAAACTTCTTTCTAATCTATTGTAATTATTTTGTTATTTGTTTTATCAATCCAATTTTACATATCATAACAAAGAGTAATCTTCATTGGAAACAATGGGGGAAGTAATTTCCCTCTCATGACAATTTTATGGAATAACGGTCTATGTTAGTTCCCCAGACGAAAAAGTAATCCCCAATTTAGCAAATTGATTTTACTGTCTCATGTAAAGTTTCGAAAAATCACATAGACCGTTATTCGGCCCAACCCTTCAATTATTTTTAGAGAAAACATATTAATATTAATATTTATCTTTAGAATTTTCATAAGTTTAAGTCTGAAAGAATCCGGGGATTAGACATTTATACATTTTTTCTTTCCTTTAACACGTAAGGTGCGGCATCGGTCCCCGGGGTCCGATGTCTTACATTCCCCTCTTAACAGCCGATTTTCACATGAAAATGTCCGAAAGTCCGAACACTCAATTTAGTAGATTTTTAATAAGATAATTGCATTTTAGTGCAGAAAATGTTGCTAACAGCTGAAATTCAGTTGTTTTTTAGAATTGACTCCGAGGTCCGATTTTCGATAAAGAATGGCGTAAATCCTGTATCGGCCTGTCCTTTGCCTATTATGTCTAGTTCCAAACCTTACCAAGAGATAATGCCCTTGAGACGCTCATTTAATTCTTTTTTAATCGAAAGATAACGCTTTCATCAAAGCATTCCTATCGGACCACGACGCCCGATATCGTCTGTGGCTCATCCCATCCGTCGGACCCCGGGGACTGATACCGTTCAATTCAGGATACACCTAAAATACGCCGCTGCACCTAGCGTGCTAATTTTCTTTTCAGCTAGACAGAGTTTTCCCCGGGACAGGGGAAGAGTAGTTTTAATGCTACATTTAATAACCAAGCACTGGCAATCGAACTTATATTGTAATATTTATCAGGTTGCTTGGCAAAGCGTACTGCTATTGCGATACCACCAACAAATGGGGTCATGCTCTGTGGTGTAGTAATTAGCATGGCTACTTACAAGGCAAAGTAAAGGTCGCGGATTCGAGTCCCTGGTGGCCCTAGGATTTTTTAAAGGGAGTAAAAAATCCTTAGCTATGCCTTCCCTCGGATAGGACGTAAAATGAAGGTATCGAGCCTGTACGATGTCAGGTACTCGTTAAAGATCCCAATCCTAAATATACCTGGATAGGCAAAGTTTTGGACTCCCACTCTACCATCGTCCGATTAGCCGTAGTAGCATAAAAATGGACGTTAAACAAACAAACCACCAACAAAAACTGTAGGCTAAATATCTATTACCAACTTTTGTGAGAACATGCTTAAGAATCTCAACCGTTTAGCCTCACAAAAAATTATTTCGGTTTTCAAAACCATCTTTTTTTTTTTTTTAGATGTGCCCATGATTGAACCAATGTTCGATTACCGAATTTTCACATAAAAGGACAAAGAAAAAAAAAACTTTTAGGTTATAATGGACGAATTAAATAAAAGGTCTAAATTAAATAAATGAATTTTCAAGATATTTTTTTTTTTGCCTAATCGCCTGTCACCGATGACGTTATCACACGTCCTACAAAACAAATCCTACTAACTGTTATTTATTATGCCTTTGCAATCATTAATCTGAATGAAATGCGCTAACGGATGAGGGGCACCATCTCTACGGAATAAATTCGTGTTCGGAGGTAATAAATTACTTGGAATAAATTCAAAATTTGTAATGCTTCATTAATCTGTTTTTCTTTTTTCGACGAGATAGGGTGTTATTGAATCACTTTAATTTATACACGTTTGGTGATTATTCACTCTTCATCAACAAAAGCAGTCTAATTTTCAATGATTTGTATCTATCGAAAAAGCTTTTGAAAATGAACGAGATCAGTTAAATATTCCATCTTAATGTTATGATGAGATTTTGAAGGAAGATAAGAAGTACCAGCGAAAAAAAAATAAAAATAAATGAAAAAAATCGAGAAATTGTAAACAAAAATTACGGATGTTCAAAAGGGAAACTTCAGGAAAGTGAGCAATAGCTTTAAGGGAAATAAAAATCTTATAAGATAAAATAAAGTTTACAAACCATATAAAAACAAAAGCCTATAAATGATTTAAAACGCTAGGCACCGTTTGAACTTTAAGCAGTCGTACCATAGGATAATAATTAAGATGAACATCCAATTGATTTTATCAGTGTGATCAAGATATTTTAGCCCCCTATTACTCACTTATTTGCAGTAGTGGAACAGGAATGTATCACGAAGATTATCTGCATAGTTTTGGGGGGACCTCTAATAAATTAATAATCAAATTCAGATGATCAGAATTAGGACAATAAATTTAATTAATATTATTAATTTAAGATTAGAAAAAAGAATTATTTGAAAAATGACTTTAAAAGAATTTCTGGTTTGGTTGAAACTTTAAAGCCTAAACAAAACACTTTGCTATCAGTGGCATTTAGCGGGACAGCTAAAATCGGCTTACCTTTTGAGCCATCACTGTGAACGACGTGATAACATTATAGGTAGGTGACGATTTATTGTCGCTTACTAAACTGCCTAGATAATTACAAAAAAATATAACAAAAACTAACACTTATGAAAACTAATTCAAACGTCGTCCACTCCAATAATGCCATATATTAACCTTATAAAGCGTTAGATATATAACTGTTAAAAAGTATAGAATATTTGATCCAACTACAAAATGAATATTTGCGTCCAATCACTGCACAAATACAGAGAATTCTCGAGGATTACATTCCGGTGTGTTGGCAATAACTTTATTTGCAGAAGATAACTCTTTGTACACATGTTTATATGTTGGTCAATATTTATTCCTTATCCGTCGTTTATATAGAAGGATGTTGGCTTTATAGGGTTTTTAGATCTTTAGCTCCTTGTATCAGTTTTATCCAGCCTGCTCATTTCTGTATTCTGCATTCCAGTTTGCTGCTTGCAGCTGCATAGAATTTTCACGTGGTCACTAGCCAAATATCGTGCATTCTTTATAGGATTCTTTATAGGACTTTGAGATACATCAAGCCATACTTATCCTAATTCCTTTTTATATCATGAAATATTAATTGACTGTAACTAGTCCTTCATTGGTCCTTCTCATCTTTCGTTAATGATTTTTTTTTTTATTGCTCTATCATCGTCCAGTGCGCTCTGTCCTATAATTTTTCCATTTTTTTTTCTATTATAACAGTGAGAGTTCAGGTCTCATTTGTATACAGTCATATATCTCCCCTTTATTTATATACTATACTAGCTGTATAAACCGGTTTTATCAGGAGAGTTTCATTTTTTAAATCTATAAAATCTCCAAAGTGAGTCTTTTATCGACTCTAACGGTCGATTTCGTAAAAACCAATGTAAAGCGAGATCAAAACGATTTTTATAACAATAAAGAATATACCCAGATATTGGCTGAAGTTATGCAATTTTAATATGGACAGGTGTTCATACCTGGTATGAAAGAACCACTGAGCGAAATTTGGAGAATTTAGGTCAAACGGTATGGATTTCTATCAAGAACAAACAAACAAAAAAATTTCATCTTTATTTATGTAGATTAGATTATGTAAATATTAATTTACATCAGTCACTTGCTATTAACTGACTGAATAATCAGAGAACAATTTATTAACATTACAAAAAAAAAAAAATAGTTTATGAGATCTGTTGTTTGTTTAACGTCACTTTATGCCACTAAAGCTAATCGGACGATGCTATAGTGGGAGTCCTAAATTTTGCCTATCCAGGTATAATTAGGATAGGGATCTTTAACGAGTACCTGATATCGTACAGGATCGGGAGCTCCATTTTACGTCTTATCCGAGGGACGGCATAGACAAGGATTTTTTACTCTCATTAAAAAAACCTAGGGCCACCTCGGAACGCGAACCCGCGACCTTTAGTATTGTAAGTTTCTATGTTAACCACTACAACACAGGGGACCCCTGATCAATATGTTTTATGAGTTCAATAAAAACAGTTAACAGTGACATAATCTGATAATATTACTTTAATATTCACAGGAAGAGGGGATATAACTATTGTGTGATTTTTTAATAAAAAAATATTGTTATTTCCGTTACACTTTGTTTATAAAACTACTAAAAAGAAATAATAAAAAAAATTATAATAACAAAATACTTTTTCAACAAGGTCCTTTGATGGAAAGTTGATTAAGAAGGGATACACCGATTGGGGTTGATTATTTTCACGCACAATTTACTTCTCATTCGAAAGTTGTTGGTGCAGAAAGGACTTAACCCGCCCGCTTTTCAGAGTTTACTGAAGACGAAATTAATGAGCGAAGGATAAGATGAGTAGATTTGATAAAGTTTGAGAAAGATATAAATGTGTTAGGGCGACACGTCGGTGTGATGAAAGAGATTTTATTCAGACAATTTAATTTATTTTCCTATCTCGCACCACACTTGTTGATTAATTTCATACCCTTCCCCCTTTAATAAGGACTCGGTTCCTTGTAGATTCTGATGTTGCAACCTTATTCTATCTAGACCTTAATATGTAAATTTTTTTTAAATTTTAATAAAGAAAAAAAGAAATAGGATGGAATGAGATAAAGAATAACTAGTTTTTCGATAATAAAAAATGTAAACAAATATCAATGTAAAGTTTTAGCATATCCATAGAATAAAAATAAGAATATAAAAGTTTCAAATTTAGAAGATTTTTTCTTTGTCAGGAGACCAATCGGATATACCTTATTTATCTAATCTTAACTTCCCTTATTGACAATAGTTTAGCAGGGATTGGAGGAAAACTTATTTAATTCATCCAGTCTTGGTAGGAGTACCCCAAGTTTGATAGTGGCATATCTTATATATATATATATATATATATATATATATATATGTATTGTATACATTAAAGACGTGCCCATTGACACTAAGATAATGAAAGGAACTAAGATTGATGAAGCACCTCTTACGAACATAAAGATTTAACCATGGCTCAAATTAACTTGAGCCTTAAGAAACGGGTAATACCTACTTGAATAAATGGGCCAGGATAGCCGAGCGTGTTGGAGCGCGACCCGCTTTAGCAGGCTCGAGCCGAACGGCGGTGGGTCGAATCCGCGCTGGGAAAGTTGACTTTTATTTCGTGGAGGCCCCATGGAATAAATCTCGACCTACCCACCATGGTTAGAATAGGTTGGTTACAACTCTAGAGTAACCCCCCGTATGCCACACATGGCCAGCTAGGTGTACCGAACAAAAAAAATTAATTTTTTATTTTAAATTAAAAATTAATTTAAATATTTCTTTAAAATCTTCTGAACCAGAACTCTTAAAACATGGACAAGCTATTCAGACAGGTGCTATGGTAAATTCTATTAAGTACTATTTACGTCATGAAACAGATGGGTTAGGTTCCGCCATAACCTCGAAAGATATAAGAATGCATTACCTGGTACCATTTCCCGTTTCATAATAATAATTCATATCCGAAATATGCTATTTTCGCTATAAAAATCGCCTTTTATTAGACCCACTAATAATTAATACACTGACTCACTTAAAATCATTGAATAGTGTTTGGTGTTGGTGGTAAGGTTCATTTTATATGTTTACCGGGTCAGTGTGGCATTAAAGAAAATGCTTGCCGATATAAAGTCGAAGACAGCAGAAAAAGATATGAAGAAGACAGCTATGATTGGTTTAGTAAAAGAAAAGTCACGTGAACATTAGAAAACGTGTTGGTCCACGACTAGAGACAGTAAATTAAGTAGTTGTCTTGTGTAGTCCGTTATTAAGCAGTAATACAGCTTTGCAGAAAGGTCAATGTAGTGCTGAAAAGTGCTGCTCGCTTAAGAATAGATCGCATGATGGGTTATGTTAACAGCATCGCATTCCTTGCCGGATTACACAGTACATGAAGGTAAACGAAGAAGGATGGGCCTAGGCAGCGATAATGCAGCGTTATTGAGAAATTCAAGGAAGCCAGCAAAAAAAAAAAATGGTTTACGTTTCGAAAAAATATTCCAATATTTAACAAAATATATAAAAATTAAAATTTTTACTTTAATTATCAATTAGCTACTGTTTCATATTGTAAACGTGTTATTTTTCGTTTTTCTTTTATTTATCCATTGTATTTTTGTTTCCCAATATTAATCTGTAATATAAATTTACGCTAATATGACACTAGCGGTTAAAGGGCCATCGTATTTGTAAATTAAAAAAAAAATGTTGCTATTTAGGAAAAAACATCTGTTTTACTCTTCGGCGAAATATTTGCCATAACAACCGAAACCGGACAGGCGGATATCGTGAACTTATCATTGATAAAATCATAATAAGGGGCCATAGTTGCATCATGTTTATATTCAATCGGAAGATTCTTAAAAAACGACTCACACTACTTTACTTTTTTTTTTTAATCATTAAAACTGGTTCTGAAAGAAAGACAGAAATACCTTTTATTTATTTTTATGAATGTATAGAGACATACACTTTCTATTCTTTATAGAGAGATACACAGATGTAGACGAGTCTGGCCCGAGCTGCCATAGAGTGAAGATCGATCCCGTGCTTATTGGTAAAAGTATTGTTAAATCGTGTCAGATCGAAACGCAATTTGAGTGGATTACGTATAAAGTGTCTATGTTCATAGCCTTAAAGTTTCATTTACAAATTGTGACTGGGACGTCCAATAATTAAGTTTTATAGTATATATAAAATCAGGGCTCTCAGGGAGATAAGAGAAGCAGGCTGTGATTGGAATTCCCCCACCACGCTGCAAGAGAGGAAGGTAGCTGTAAATATTTACAATAAGATTTCATTGTAGCTTCTATAAATATGACAATTACAAACGAAGAAATTCTTATAACTATTAATAAAAATAACGCGGAATCTAAAACCGCATTAAATAAATTAACTGAGTTGTTGAACTCGTTACTGGGTGAGGTATCAGAATTAAGGAAAAAATGTCAGGACCAAGATACAAAAATAAGCTTCCTTGAAAAAGAAATAAAAATGTTAAGAAAAGAGAAAAAACAAAATAACTTTCTGGTTCATAACTTACCGTATTCTGAAAATGAGAATTTGTCATTAAAAATTGTAAACAACTTTCAAGAAATAGGTGTCTCTATAACCGAACAAACGATTAACAATTGTTTCCGTATAGGAAAAGGACCAGAACCCAAACCTGTACTAATCTCCGTCAACAGTTATATCGCTAAGAAATATATTATGACTAAAAGAGAGGTTCTTCAGCAGAGGGGCCTAAGAGTCAGTCATGATAGGACTAAAGAAGAAAGAGAAGAAGGGAAGCGAATTTATAACTGTATAACTAAATTAAAGGTAATTGATAAAAATGCTACCTATAAAAAAGGGTTCTTTAAATTCAGAGGAATTCATTATAGTTTAGAAGAAGCAGAAGAAATCGCTAATACTTCCCTCGGAAATGATGGTGCGGTAGAAAACGTAACACAGAAGAAAAAAAAAAAAAAAAAAATAACTGAGAAATCGCAAGATTTTCGGTACTGCCCCAGGTCGAATTCATTGACGAACTCCTCTTCAGAACCGACTCAGATGGAGGCCTCTTACCCATTACTCTTGAACCCTCGGATTCTACAGGTCAACTAGATATTCAAACTGGTATAGAAAATTTTACTAACACACTAACAGCTAATATAATATTTTGTAATATAGGGGACAATTCAAATCTGCTAAACGTAAACCCTGATCATGTGTATATTTCAAATAATAATCTAGCTGTAGGTATAGCAGAATCCTGGCTTGATTTTATTTAGATTAGAATAATGTATAAAAATTATTATTTAGAGACTGATAATAATTTTATTACTCAATAAAAAAAATTAGTAAAAAAAACAATAGCTCATTAGATTTATCTATCCAAAGTATACTTAGGTACCGTGGATAATCCGTGGATAAAATATACTTTTTTTTCTATTTGCAATATTCAATGATCAATCAATATGATACCAGTTTTTAATTTGTTTATGAATTTGGTGCAAGTTTTTTATTTTGTTTTTTATTTATGATACCAGTTTTCTTTTCTTTTTTTTTAAAATTTAATACCAGTTTTTAATTTTGTTTATAATTTATGATATCAGGTTTTAATTTTATTTGTATATGATACAAGTTTTTAATTTTGATTATAATTTATCTTTAAATACTTGCGTTGTAGATTAGTAAGTGAAATATTAAATTGTGATATAGACTTATAGCTAAGATTGTAATTAAACCAATAATTTTTGTTTTCGATTTAAAACTAACCATATTAACACGAAATGGGCCAGACTCAATGGCTACATGTGTAATATTAAAGCCAATAAACCTTAAATAATAATAATAATAATACACAGATGTAAGTCCGATTTGGCAAAGTTAGAAAAACTAGAAATTAATAGACATTTTCAAAAAATCAATAAGGATTCTACAAAAGCTTAATGCAATTAGAGCAAATGGGAAAAGGCGAGAAAAGAATAAATGCTTCACAGAAATAGTGAAGTAAAAAGAAAATTGTAAAAACTAAATGTCAAGGAAGAAAAATAGTTAACTGGGAGGGAGAAGGATTAAAAGAATGGCAGGGAGGAGAGAAAGACGCGGACACGTTGTGAGCCGTGATCGGAATTAGGACAGTAGAAGAGGCGACGTTCCCCCACCTCCACCACTACTCTCTTCCATCCAACCTTTCTCTATCACAATTTCTCTATATTCGTTTGTTTTATGAGACCACATATATCCTTGTTTGTTTAATTAAAGTCATTTCATCCCATTAATACTAATCGGAAGATGCTACTGAGAAATCCTAAATTTTGCCTATCCAGTTATTATTGGGATAGGGATCTTGAATCCTAGGATCTTGACTCATTGAATTCTAGGGCCACCTCGGGACGCTAACCCGCGACCTTTAGTTTAGTATGCTGCTATGATAGCCACTATACCACAGGTGACCCCTTATACGTCTCCTTACTGATCCTCTTCAGCCATTCTTATACTCAACATAAAGTTATTTCTACAGCGGCAATAAATTTTCGATATAGTCGCTGGAAGATTTTAATGTTAATATCAATGTTTTAATGTTTATAAGAAATTCTTCAAGTAAAAAAAAACAAGATCAGTCGAATTCAATAGGAAATTTATTGATTCCAATGTATCTAGTTTTTAAATGGAAATTTACAAATTTATTTTATATTTTTTTAACTTTTATTATTAATTGTCACCTCCCAACAAAAGCTGACAATGACAATGACAAGACCAGCAGCACCCCCTTGGTGGCTTGATTACCATAGTTTTTTTTTAAGAGAGAAGATCTCTCATACATAGCCTTTTTAGTTTTATATAGTCTCGTACCCTGGCGTTTGTTAGACATATTCCTAATTAAACTGTTCGGATGTACGTTTAAATTTATAAAAAATGTTTAGTTGCTATGAGCTCGTCTATTTTTGGAACTGGTCGCTAGTGTAACGTGAAATACAATAATGTTATTTTGTATGTTACATTGTTAAGAGTTCTGGACTTTTTGTTTTGTTATACCACATGTTTTAGATCTTACTTGAATCTTCTGCGCCCATCTAGAATGTTCGATTTCGGACTAAAAATAAGATGCAATCGACTAGTCTGGCTGTGAACATATGGTTACTGTTGAGTCACTGTGTTGTTACTAGTAGTTACTTTTTGTAACTTTGATATTAATGTGAGCTTTTATTGTTTGTTTGGGGCCATGAATTATAATTCTCCTCTAATACAAATTAATAAAACCCAAAATTAGTGTTATAGTAAGTAAAATTTTGTTGGGTTCTTTGTAAAAGTCGTAACAATTTTGATTAAAACGTTTGAAGTGTCTTTTTAGATCTTTTTAGCCGAAGAATAAGTCCGTATAAGTGAGGAGTATGTCGGTATGGGCTTATAATTATATATCGATATTATAATATAATCATGTGCAAGTATTTATTTCCTATTTCAGTTTTAGTTAAGAAGATTCAGAAAATAGTGGAGAAAGAAATTTGAGTATTTTGTTCAGAGTCATTTTTTTAATTTTAACATATGGGCCCCATGCCATCCTTGAGTGAATCCCAGATAGTATACAGGGCTTACATTAACAACAATAAAATTTGTTAAAAATAAAAACATAGCAATAAAATTTGTCAGAGGCAACACTCCAACAACTGAGATGGTAGCGATATTATTTTGTTTCCAGGCGGATTATCAGTAATAGAAATGGCTTGGCAAAGCTCAACCCCTTCAATCCAATCAGGTCTTATGAAAGTCATGTTATTGATGAAAGAAATGTCTACGTCTATGTTAAACAATAAATATAAAACTTTAAATATGAGAGGAAATTAAGGCAAAGACATGGCCGGAAATGCTTCTTTTCCTTTCTTATAGAATTACATAGATCACGTCTTTAAACAATTAAAATTAGAATTGACATTAATATTCTTTTGATCGTCTTGAACTTACATTGAAATATGATGAACGGCCAATGATTTTTGAAATAAAATACTTATACTTTTTTTTTTTCCTTTTTGAAATAAAATACTGCGTGGAATATTTTTTAAATATAAAGGACGGGTATATCATAATTATCAGACTTTTTTGAGGATTTTTAAAATTTTGAGGAAATAAAAAAAATAATAATATACGTCATGGAAAGCGGTTTGAAACTGAATGCTAGAGCGCTTATCAATAACTATAATCAATTATTAAAGTTGATTGAAGGTGCAGCTTAAGAAATATTATAAATATAATGACAATACAAATAAAATAACGTTCCTTTAATGAGCGGTAAATTCTAAGCCAAAGTTGCAGGTCTTCGCAAGGGTGACGAGTTCTGAATTCGTAATCAAGTGTAAGATCTCTGCTAGATTCCTAACTTAATGACATTCATTAAGGTGCTGGTATTTTCACCATTTAAAATTAAGAATTATATATATTAAAATAAGTTAACAAAGTAATTTTATGTTTCAAAATTGAAGTATGTGAAAATATTACATATACTTACATCTATGAAAAAGATCAAAAAATTCAAATCGGAGTTTTCACTTATGATACACGTTTTTAAATTTTCTGATTTCCGTAAGGTTCCTCGAGTACGGGTATTACGAAATGGGAAGTTGCCAAAAGTAATGATTAATAATTTTTGTCGTTGATAAATTGCAATTTCATGCTGTTGAAAATAAAATATGTATTTTCATATTACCTAAATAATATTGACAATAGAAAAATAAACAACAGCTATTAGCATTTATTTTCAGCTGAATAAAGTAAGTTTTTTTTCTTTGTCTTTTTTTAAACTACAACTTCTTTTTTCAAGGTACACTTCTAAGTAAAACATTAAGATCCATCACTCATTGACTTCACAAACATGACCAAGATTAAGATAAATAGAAAAAAAAAATCACTCCCTGAGCTAGAGTAGTGCGGAAAAGTTAAGACCAGGGAATTAAAAAAAGTTAAGCTTAACACTAATTAAATTGTACGCCCTTAGGTAACTTGTTTCTTGTTAAGAATTAGTTAACTTTTCCTTCTATGGAAAGAACTTTTATCTTCAATTATCCCAAATTTTAACACAAGTTCAAAACATCTTAATCTTTTTTTTATAAATAAAGTTATAGAATATAATAAAGTTATTTGAATAACGCTCCATTTATCATACGGACTTCAAATTCAAAAACATCGAAACCAAGAATTTTTATTGTATTCATACGTATATATACATATGACTGCGGCCTAAAGAGCGTAACTTAAGACTCCATGCTCAAAAACGTAACTTTAATTTTTTTGCACATGACAGCAGATTTATAACATTTTGCAGACACCTTGATGAATGCATTGGTTGGTCACACTGTAAAGTTAAAAAAAAAAACTAATCAATGATCTAAAAACTTTGACGAAGAAACAAATTGAAAAATCGTTTTTTTAAATTATTTAAAATTGATGAAATTTATAACATAGCGTCCGAAAGTAACCTTGAACCTAAGGTATGCGTAAATATGTATATTTTTTGTATAATATTTTGTTACTAACAGCAATTAGCATGAGCGAGTGATGATGAGCTTACCTTTTTTGATTGGAAAGTCTGTACTTTTTAATTTCATTTTTTTTACATTATCCTGTAGATACATATTTAAAAAAATCATCTACAACCCCTATTTGGTGACTGACATAAGATTTTTTAATAAAATAATTATAAAATTCATTAAAAAAAGAAAGTTATAGTTCATCGGTTCATTTTGGCCAATTTTAATAATTATGACGGGACAATTTATATTAATTAATACGCCATTTTTTATTAATATTATAATTATAACCTGAGCAGAAGGTATCATTCATTGCTATTTAATTATTTTATTTCAGGAAATTAAATAATTAATGGATTAATAGGTTGGTATCGTTGCATGAACATTGGAAAATAATAATTATTCTAATTGAAAGAAGGTACTTTTTTAAAATTTATTATAATTAAAAGAATAGGGAGGTTTTAGGATGGACTGTAAGGAAAAAAATTTTAACAATTGTTTCCAAGAACGGAAATTCAAAGCACCATTGGCTTGTTTTTTGTAATTACTTAAAGGTAGAAGAGGGATTTACACCTAATACCAGCTTTTCAATCTCGTTCAAAGCTTAATTGCTGTTGTCCTAATTAGCCTCACTGAGAAAGCAGTAAAAATTTATAGTGCATTAAAATGGGGGTTACCAGAAACGGCATATATCTAATTAATATTGTAATTAATGTACTTAATTCGCCTTAATGTAAATTGGATACTTTTCCAAAGGTGACGTGTTTACCAATTCTATTTTATTCTAATAAACCTGTGGCATAGGGTAAATGATAATAAATAAACAATTCTAAATTGAACTTTATCTTTAATTTTATTGACCAATAATGTATATTATTTATACCCCCTTTAATATATCATATAAACATATTTTACTAGCACAAATTAGTTAATGGATGCTGACTGGCGATTTAACATTATTAAATAAATACTGACCACACAATATTACAACTAGTACTGTATATGTCTTAACCTTATTTGGTGGGCACTCTCTGGTGTTGTCTCTGGCCTATCTGCTGGATCAGTCTCTGCCAACTCTGACGCTCTCTCAGCCTCAGCACAGCATCCCATCTCGGTCTCTCTCGGAAATCTGGACTCTGCCGCTCCTGTCTATCTGGTCCTCTGCCCTTCTCGTTCCACTCTCGCCCTCTTGGCACACTCCCCCGACCTCTGTCCACCTCCGAACTCACTCTCCACCCGAACTCCTCGAGCCTCCTTCTTCACCGCATAAGTCCTCTTTCCCCCACTCTCTTCAGACTTCTTCTGATTGGCTGGCTGGTTGGTTCCAGACTGCGTCTGATTGGCTGGCTGCCTAAAATTTCCCTTCCTTTCTATATTAAACGTGTTTCCCAGCGGCCTCTTTGCCGGGGCAAAACCAGGGTTTATGGCTACAAATTTCTCTAGCAATCTTCTTAGGTATTTCCCTAGGTGTTTGTCGGCAGCATTGTCGGTCCTAAGCTTTGCTTATTATGAATTTCTAACAGAAGGTTTATTGCCCCAATACTTACAAGGGGTATTTCCAAGACCTACCCGCCTTCAGGTAAAACTGACCACCGGGTTGCCCATATACAGTACTTTACAAATTTTGATATTAAATTATTAATTAAATTTACTTTTCCTATCATGGCAGCATCCACAATACATAGCATTCTCCTAGTGTCAAGGGAAAGAAAAATTAATAAACGTATGTTTATTGATTTTTCTTTTAACATACTTTTAAAAATATTTTTAATAATCAGTTTAGATCCGTAAAGTAAAACCCTATCTACAAAATTAACTGTTCAGCATCGAATAAAACAAAATGATATAAAACATACAACATACAAAACATTACTTGAACACTTGAATAACTTAATACAACATAAAATAATTACAAAAATGAACAAAACCCTTTCGTAAAACAACAAGCTACGATAATAAATTTACAATTGCTACAATTTACATAACAAAAACTAAAATAAAACAATTCTCAATATAAGTTTTTTGTTTACTATTTAAAAATATTTTGACTCAACCTTCAAAACTAAATTTCACAATTACAGAATGGTTGCAGAATATAACAAAACTTGTGATCTTCCATATAATTACCCCCTCATATTACAATAGTTACAAATTAGTAGCTTTTCGATATTTTTTTTTTTCATATATAAATTTTTCATAGACAATTACTAGATAACTTACATAGCGATCAGAGTTCTTCTGTCTTTATTTCACATCCTGAAAAACTTCTTAATTCACAAATAACAAAAACAAGAAGCATAATGTTTATACAGTAACATGTTATTGTGTGGCAAGCATTTTCAAAAATAAAAAAGATTCTACTATTTGGGATTCTTTCCCACTCTAGTTTTAAAAATCATTTTGTTAGGAATCTTTATATTTAAAATAAATGTTTAATTTCAATTATTTTCAGGGTTAATTATTAAAACGTCTAATTCGGTATTTTTATTTCCTTTCTTAATAGCACGCTGACAAAAACAACGGCGAACCTCCTACTTTCACAAAAATCGGTTGCCCTAGTACCATCTTGGGTTTTTTTTTTTTTTATGTCACAATCCAGGATTAAGTATTTACACATTCTATTAAATGAATCTCAGTTCTCAGATAATTACTATATTACAACATTACAATTTTTATCATGACTCTGGCAAACGAACAGTGTATTCAAATCACAATTTTTATTTATCAGTTATTAATTAATAAGTTTTGCTTGGTCATATTAATTACAAGTTTTAAAATTTTAGTTCTTAAGTATGATTAAAAGTTTTTAAAATTTCATCAAATTTCTAAATCTTGCCTTTATCCAAAAGATTTTTAAATTTCCTATCCGGACGTTCGGATTAAATACATTATGAGCCCCATCAATTATATAATAATACAAGTTTTACAAATGGACAATAAAGCAATAAAAATGTTGCCTCAGTATTCTGGGCGTACTTGAAGATTTCAGTATCTTCTCAAAAATAATCTTAGGGATACCTGGAGGCGCTACGGCTGCTCCACATTGAGGGTTTTTCCCTACTAGACACAAGTAAAACAATAACCCGACTTCAGGGGTGATGGAGGACCTCTGTCTACTCCAAAGTAGAAAAGTATAATAATTGCTCACAATAATCCAATTAGGATATATAAAATTCAAACTTGATCCAAGTTATTTAAATGTTATTATTGGGGGTTGCTCATAGCGACTAAACAATTGAGGCAATTTACAATTATTATTTACCAACAGTTTTCGAATATGAATTGTGACCTATGCAAATTTAAACTTGAACATTTTAACTTTCTCATTTATAGATAATGTATCGTATCTCTCACTTTGCCTTAATCAATAAAATCTCAATTGGTAAATCGTTGTTTAAGAACATGTCACTTTTATTTTGAATCATTCTACTAAATGAATTTTAATATTTTTTTTTTTTTAATTTTCAATCAAAAGAATTAACACTGAGATCCACTTAACCGTTTATTATTAAGTTTGTGTAGTTGAAATCCTAAAACTATCAATTCCTAAATTTAAAAAAGAAACTTATTTACATAAAAATATTTACAAAAATTATATACATGGATCCAGAACGGGTTGACCTGACGACCGCTTCGCCAGGACCCTTTAGCTCGTCAACGGAAGGGACGCTAGATGGAAACCCTTTTTATCCCCTGGACTGGGATAAAGACTACCGTGACATATTATAACACTGTATACGCTTCTTCTTTACATGGTTCAAGACCAAATAATTCATATACAAGTCAATTAGCAAAAACAGGAAGGTGATTGGCTCCGTTCGCGAATCCCTAAAATAAATATTTGTTTTGGACCTGTCATGAGCATTTTGGTATTTTAACGGGGATTTCCCCATAAACATACTTAATGAGTTTAAGTGATCTCCTACAGGTGGCTTATCAGGGTTTATTAAATTTATAAATTCTAGGAGGCTTAATACATTTTCTTCATTTTCTATCGCCATAGGTCGGTCATTCTCTTCATCTTCAACCTTTTCATGGGACATATCAATTTCCTCACGTACTTGGCAAGATTCAAGAGTCTCTACCTGAGCTTGAGATATTGGCAAATTCTCTTGAGTGGTTTCTTCTTGAAGATTCTTCCTTTCATCTTCAACTTTAAAGAGAACCTTATCTTGCCCGTCGTAATTAGTCTCTATGTTACCACTTCTAGATTGAACATTATAAACAGGTTCTTCCCTTGGAGATTCGTCGCTAATAATTTCTGTATACTTAAGAGCAGTCATCTCGTACGGTCCAGGTTTCACAGAATTGGTGACAGGAGGTTTATCAATACAATTTTCCACTGATATATTGGGCATATCTTCTGCACTCTCATTCATATCCTCACTTTCAGCTAGGGGTGGTTTCTGTGTTTCCTCATCAGGTCTAGTGGAACGTTTAGCAGATGCTTCCAACTTCAGATTTGTTGTGTGAAAAGCTTCATTTATTTCCTGTAGGTTTTTATTATGCTCTTCTATTATTCCCTTTAGCTCTTTATGTCTATCTTCTTGATTTTTCTGCATCTCTTGTATTAGCTGCCATATTAACATTAATTCTGGGCTGAGGCAATTTTCTTCTGTTTTCTCCCTGGTCTGTGGCTGAGTTGCTTCTGGATGTGGGATCGCTATTCCTTCAGCCAACCCCCTATTCGGCTGTGGTAGTTTCTCGTTTTCTACCCTCAAAGCCATATCGAAATGTCGTGCGCGTATATTATCCCTTTAATATCTATTGAAACCTCCGCGGTAGGGTTAAACGCAAGCACTGATTAAATATAACACAAAAAACAAGCCACTTATTATAGGACCGTATTACAAGAAGTATAAGGACAACCTCCTTCACACACATCACTAAGTTAACACTTAGGCAAGAGAACATGAGAAAACAGGGCGAATATTATCATGGAAGAGGATGTGAATGGAAATCCTAGAGAATTTGTAGTTAAATTAAAGAAATTACCAAACCTTATATATATTCTCCCTTATGCCACTTTGTATAATTTAACAAGAAATGTCAAATAATGATATAAACAAATTGGTAAGTACGTCCCCACAAGGGATGCCATTTTAATTGCTACGTTCCTGGTCTCCCGCTTTTCTAAGGCGGGTGGGGGTTACCAGAAACGGCATATATCTAATTAATATTGTAATTAATGTACTTAATTCGCCTTAATGTAAATTGGATACTTTTCCAAAGGTGACGTGTTTACCAATTCTATTTTATTCTAATAAACCTGTGGCATAGGGTAAATGATAATAAATAAACAATTCTAAATTGAACTTTATCTTTAATTTTATTGACCAATAATGTATATTATTTATACCCCCTTTAATATATCATATAAACATATTTTACTAGCACAAATTAGTTAATAGATGCTGACTGGCGATTTAACATTATTAAATAAATACTGACCACACAATATTACAACTAGTACTGTATATGTCTTAACCTTATTTGGTGGGCACTCTCTGGTGTTGTCTCTGGCCTATCTGCTGGATCAGTCTCTGCCAACTCTGACGCTCTCTCAGCCTCAGCACAGCATCCCATCTCGGTCTCTCTCGGAAATCTGGACTCTGCCGCTCCTGTCTATCTGGTCCTCTGCCCTTCTCGTTCCACTCTCGCCCTCTTGGCACACTCCCCCAACCTCTGTCCACCTCCGAACTCACTCTCCACCCGAACTCCTCGAGCCTCCTTCTTCACCGCATAAGTCCTCTTTCCCCCACTCTCTTCAGACTTCTTCTGATTGGCTGGCTGGTTGGTTCCAGACTGCGTCTGATTGGCTGGCTGCCTAAAATTTCCCTTCCTTTCTATATTAAACGTGTTTCCCAGCGGCCTCTTTGCCGGGGCAAAACCAGGGTTTATGGCTACAAATTTCTCTAGCAATCTTCTTAGGTATTTCCCTAGGTGTTTGTCGGCAGCATTGTCGGTCCTAAGCTTTGCTTATTATGAATTTCTAACAGAAGGTTTATTGCCCCAATACTTACAAGGGGTATTTCCAAGACCTACCCGCCTTCAGGTAAAACTGACCACCGGGTTGCCCATATACAGTACTTTACAAATTTTGATATTAAATTATTAATTAAATTTACTTTTCCTATCATGGCAGCATCCACAATACATAGCAGACTTAAACATCTGTAGATCCCTGGTTTTATTCTACGTCCCCTCTAAGAATGTATTTCTCATGCACATGGACGAAAAATATGTAAATTTCTGTATAAATAAATATTCTTCATGATATCTATTAACAATGGTCAGCACACTAGTCACAATCAACAAATGCGATGAGTTATTTTAACTTGGGATTTTAAGGCTTGAGGAAAAATAGTTCCCAGTAGCACCTCTTTCCTAGACTAGAACTGATCGCTTTTCAATTAAGGAGATAAGGTCTCTCATCCAGCTTCTTTTTCTTTCTTCTAACTGGGATCTCAGCCTTGGCCGTGTTTTTTATAGCACTTTTGTGTCCGTTTATTTAGTTACGAAAACGTTAACAAAGAGCACTAACGTGTTAGTCCACATTCGGTTTATTTTAGTCAGCGTGGACAATATCTATATTTTTGTGAGTCTTTTTTGCCATATTGATAACATATGATGCAGATTTCTTCGTATATATTATTTGAGCGGTTATATGTAGTGATTTGTCATGGTCTTTGTTGATGTTTGTTTGTTGGTTGACTTGTCATCTTCCAAATAGTACCATTATTTTTAAATGTCGTACCAATGGGTTTCCCTAAATTTAGTGGGGCCAGTAAATATGATAATAAAAATAATGATAGTATTTTATTAAAGGCTTAGCGAATCCGAAGGCTCGATGCTGACACCACCCATCGATCCCTACCTACTTCCATCCACTTCACAGAGAATCGTCGCACACTGTTGCCTCGCCCAACCCCTCGGACGTTATACAGTAGGCAAAGTGCTTATTAATAGGTACTAACTAACTAAATTTTAAAAAAGTCAAAGTTTTATCCCTCATTTTAGAGGGGAGGTTATCATCAACGCCATTTGAATAGAACGGTTTTGCTTTGGGTGAAGTTTGTTAATCAGTTAATCAGATAATAACATGTCAGCTGTTTCCATGTCTCATATCAGTCAGTTAAAATGTTTCGTTCAGTTAAAATTAGGTTCGTACGGAAACGTCTGTCAAGGATTTTTATATGCTCTTCAACTGTTTGTATACCTAGGTCAGTATGGTGGGTTCCATTAGTAGCTTACCATGGTGCTTTTGCTTTGAGTGTTTTAATTTGACAAATGGAAATAATAATATAGAAATTTTTTAGGATAAATTACATGAAGAACTAATTTGTTTTTAATGCTAAAGAGAGAGGATTTAGGTGCTGACGAGGCGTTTACATCGATCTAAAATGTTTCAACGTCCATTAGGAAGATTTCTCGAGAAAGTTTTAAGTCAGTTAAAATCCCAGTTCCATTATTTGTTCCCAGTCAGGGAAGGGAGAAATCCCTGTTGAAATATTGAACTTACAAAGCCCCCCTCCCCAATCCCTTGCTCGATTAGGAGCTAATTAATTTTTCTGCACTTAAGGTGGCCTTACTGCATAATTCATCCTGGATCTGAAAACGGTGTTGGAGTTCTTGGCTTAAAGTAGTTTTAGCTGTAATCGTCTAAACCTAATACCATTGGGATTCGAGGTGATCAATTGTCTGCTATTCCTTATTAAGTCACAATATTAGAAATATTATTCATACAATGCGAAAGGAAATTTATAGGTCTTCTAAGATTTACAACTCAAAATAGTTTCTATCAGGAAAGGAGTCCGACTTTAAGAGAATTTGAAGATGCGTGTGAAGCCAGATGACAAAGCTATGTTTAATGTGTAAAACGACTCTGACGCGTTTCGATCTGTTTAAAAAAAAAATTGGCATCATAAAGCCACCGGCAGCTAATTCCCATCACATACTAAAGAAACCAGGGCAATTTCGTCCTCCATGCTTATATGTCATAATCACAAATCCGTGATCAAACAGGTACAAATCAGTAAGTGTGTACAAGAAAAAATAAATTCTACATTAAAGGTGAAACTACGAAACCACGGTCACCTGTGGTGTAGTAGAAGTTATTATAATAAACCTTCCCGTCCCGAGGTGGCCCTAGGATTTTTTAATGGCAGTAAAAATTCCTTGTCTATGCCGTCCCCCGAGCCTGTACGATGGCAGGTACTCGTTAAAGATCTCTATCCTAATTATACCTAGATAGGCAAAAATTAGGACTCCCACTGTAGTATCGTCCGGTTAGCCTGAGATACATAAAGTGAGGTTAAACAAACAAACAAAATACGAAACCTTCTGATTCAAATTTATGCACATTTTTTTTTTTGTTTAGCTAAACATATTTACCAAAGTTAAATTTGTATTAATTTTTACTTTCACTTACCTATATATGAAATATATAGTAAGTGGAAGTATTGCGATCGTGAAAAATTTCGACTTCCGGTTTTCAACGGAAATACACGTTTTGGGGTCCCCTGAGGCCAATTAACCAAGTCCCGCGAAATGGTCTGTGTGTGTGTGTGTGTGTGTGTGTGTGTGTGAACAAACTAGCTCAAAAACTATAAACCGTGCGAAACTGAAATTGGGTATTTAGTGTATGTATATGCCCGCGATGTGACAGCAAAAATTTCATCAAAATTGCTCAAAGGGAGGGGGTACTTTATTTAATAACTTTTTAAGTAACGGCTCTAACGATTTTGATTAAACTGAGTATTTGATCTATTTATATGCCCGAGATACGACTGTAAAAAATTCATCAAAATTGATCAACCGGAGGGGGTACTTTACTTAATAAATTGTGTCCCACTTTTATGTGTTTTTTTTTCATTTACCCAAAAACGGCTTTAATGATTTCGATCAAACTTGGTATTTAGTATATGTATGTGCCCGCAATGTGACAGTAAAAATTTCATCAAAATTGATCCATTGGTGGGGGCACTTTACTAAATAAATGTTGTCTCATTTTCACGTGTTTTTTTTATTTACTCAAAAACGGTTTTCACGATTTTGCTCAAACTGAGTATTTGATGTATTAATATGCCCGAGATATGACTGTAAAAATTTCATCAACATTGATCAAATGGAGGGGGTACTTTACTTAATAAATTTTGTATCATTTTCACGTGTGTTTTAAATTACTCATAAAAGGAAAAAATAAGAAATGTGGAAAGATTTGTGACTTTGTGAAGTGGCAATTAACCAAACACGTCACTTTCTAATCTAAATAAGTTGGTAAGTGAAAGTTGTGTGTTGCGCGCACGCACCAGATTTTTTTACTAGTACCGTTTTTTGAACAATATAGATACAGCATAATCAGACATTTCGCTGCATGCAAATAAAATTGAAAAGTTGTTATTTCCTGTAAAATAATAAATAATTATTTAAGTATCGATTATTTAGAAATAATTGATTAAGTTCTTCTTCCTAATAATTTCAAATTAATATTTCGTTCAATCTTAATTTTCACTTATTTTAAAACAAAATTTTCACTTCGCTTCTTCAACAGCTATTACGTCAAACTTTTAACTGGGGATAATACTGCAATCGAAACTTGAGTACATGATGACCAATTAATAAAATTGTCAAATCAGTATATAAAACTCCATGTCGATCTTGTTAGTTTCAAGGGACATGCTATGAGAAAATTCAATACTGTTTTTTTTTTAAATCTTTGTGAGCTCTAGTGAGGAGAAAAGCAGGCACAAGATGGCAGACACTTAATTCGCTTCAGTTAGCCCCCTCTTCACTGCCCGAATGGAAATCAATCCTTGCGAATTTTACTTCTCTTGACTCCAGAATTTATATCCGGCTACAGTATTATTCTTAGAGAATTTACGCATCATCAAGACGTCCGTTGGATCTAAGTTGGTATTCATCTTATTCTCTAAAAAGTGAGTCCTCATAAAAAAATGATCGCATTGCTTCGTGATGTACGCAAAGTTTCTCGACTACGCATAACCGTGCGTTAAATTATACTGCTGAAGTTCTTTAAAAAAATATAATGATAATAAAAAGGCTTAACAAAGCCAAAGGATCAATCTTCGCTCCTTATACACTTCCACCAACGAATTCAGCCTAAATGTTAGTACTTTTTCAGAACTAAAATTATATTTATTCGGTATATCTGACATGCAGACTTGCATTAAGTATTTTTTACAAATACTTACTATAGAAAGATGTGCCAAAATGGTACAGAAAACGTAATGACTACTGATTTTTCTGATTATTGAAGGATCTAAAAAAAAAAAAAGTTTTAATTTTTTGAGGGAGAACGAATAGTATTAATGAGCAAAGGGATCTGATATAATAAATTACGACTTATAGTAAAAAAATAAAACATCATATGATAATATGTTAAATAAGTTAACTGGGTAATTTAGAAATGTGATGATTAGCATTATAATTAAATATACATTCTGCTGAAGTCGTCGAGCAGGGGCTTTCCTCATAACTGCCAGGCCTTTGCTAGGGCATTAAGGTTTTAGGGTTGAGGTCAAGTGGGGGTCCTAAAGATTAGGAAGGGCCAAATTCACACTGGCACATGTTACGAACTTTAAAGTGCCCTTAAACTTATAAGTCAACCGTCTGGGTCTACTCTCAACACACAAACAGAATGTTAATGACACAGTATATATTAAAATTTCATAAACAGTGTAAGTATAATTATATAACCACTCAAAGAGCAGACAAAGAGAATATAATTTTAAATAATTATCAAGAAAAATATGAAATGTACATATACTTTAAATTTAGCATAATCTATTTGACATTATATCGTTTCTTAGTCAAGATATGAATAATTTCGGTCGAGTCAGCTTTATCTTGAGAGGTAATTTTGTAATCCTGTGAAGTGGTTAAGTCCTCAAGTTCATTAGAAGCAGGGATGCTTTAAGAAGTGTCTTGACTCCAGAGTAACTCCCTAAGTCTTAGACCTCCAGATTAATTAAAGGAGAAATTTAGAAATTCCAATTACTGGAACCAGCTTCTAACAGTGTATATACAGAATAGCTTGATATTTAATTATTCAATTTATGTATTTATATTTATATTAATTATATGTGTGTGTATGTAATGTACTTATGCTTCAATAAATAACTTTAAGTCGTATTTGTTCCTAAAAGGTAAATTTATTAAACATTAATCACAAAACATTTAACAATAATCACAAAACAAAATATTAAACATTAATTACAAAACAAACATGTATATATCTTATCAAAAAGGTAAATCGGTTTTTAAAGATTATTAATTATCTTCGATCCCAAACTATAATCTGAATCAACTATAAAATACTATAAAAAACAAGCATAAAAAAGGGTTTATTAATAAAAGTGAATATTCACTTTACGTATATAGGTATATAATTTTAAGTATTTTTTTAATGAAGGTAAAAGATTGAACTAGGCCTGGATTTTAACCAGAATTTTCTTATTTATATATACAGATTTTTATATGAATCTTTATATACAGAAATCCGGGTTCAAATCCCTGCAGAGGCCACTTTTTCTCTTCATAAAAATAAAATATAAAGAAATTATGAATATAACTTTATTGTGTTCAAAAAGAGAAAAATAATTTATGAAAGTATTAATTTCATATTGGAACTGAAAATTGACAGTGCATTAATACCTCTATAAACTAACTTTTTTTTTTTTTTTTTAAATTATCTGAATTAATGCATCGACTAGTTTATAATAGATATTTTTTTATGTATTCATAAAATATCATATTTCTTTAATGGGGGATTTTACAATTTTTTTGAGAACTGAATATTTCTTCAGTTTTAACTGTTACATTTAACAAGAATATCAAAGGGTCAGTGAAGAGAATAGATTTACTTTGCTGAAACATCGAATTTAGTATTCTTGATTGCCATGGGCAATCTTCTGTCTATAAATAGAAAGAGTATATTTTTAATTTTCAGAACAGGGTGGGTATGCATGACTCCTCAAAGACTTAAAATTGCGTTATACTCCGGGATTTTCAAATATCACAGGTTTAATCAAATAATATTAAATATTTGGTACAGTTTTTTACTTTAAATCAATTGCATAGGTACACCATTCTCATAAAAGATTATAAAAAATAAAATTTTATAAAATGGAAGGGACAAATTAAAAGAAAAAACGCAGTTAAGGGCTTGAGTGGGGAGAGGGTGGAATAGAGCAGGATGGTGTGAACTAAGGGAGGAACATTGGGCCCCACTTGTCCACCCACAATCTTTTCCCTCCCCCTAATTAATCATATTGCCTCAGGCCCTTCAATCGATACCCATACCTCGGATCCGACAGTTTTATTGTCTATGGCGGTTCGCAATACAGCGATTCACAATTAGACCCCATTCTTAAATCTGCACAAAAAAAAAGTTGATAGAAAATCCCTTTATGTGTGATTTTCAAACTACTGTCAAGTTTCATTTGACCAAATGTTATATTACCTCCTCCACTCAGATTTTGATAAAAATTTGTAGGTATTAAGTACATACAGAAATAAGAAATAATGCCAAATTTTACCCAATTCCAACAAGTAGTTTGAGAATTGTAGTCATTTGAACTTTTGAGATATTTGATGTTCCAATGACCAATGAGCTACAAACTAATTTGTACGCGTTAAGACTTTCCTCTGTAGAAGGGGTATTAATTGAACTGAAGCTTTCAAAATGTATTAATTATTCCTGCATTTCATACAGAATCGGATGATACCATAAATATAACAGAGATTATTTTGATCATGGAAATGTGTGGGGCTTATACATATGCTAAATACCTAATTTCAGGTTCGTAAGGTTTATAGTTTTTGAGCTAGTCTGTTCACACACACACAAACAGACCATTTTGCGGGATTATTTGGACTCAGGGGACCTCAAAACGTGTTGAAAACCGGAAGTCGAAATATTTCACTATCGCAATTCTTTTCCTTACTATATATTTCATATAGAGGTATGTGAAGGTAAAAAATTCAATTACTATCTGAACCGATCAGTAAAAAACTAAATCGGAGGGTCAATAGGTGCCTTTACACATACACGCTTTCCGCACGGAAAGAGGCCCAAACGGGAAAGAGCGCGGGAAAGAGTTTATGTGTAAATGTGACATTTGGAGTGCGGGATTGTGCTCGCTCTTTCCCGTACGCAATCCTGTGGGCCGCATAAAATAGTATTAAAACATCTTCCGAGATTCTCGGCGGGATAAAACGGCGTTTTGGGGCTACAGTAACCGCATAACAAATTTAATTTTTCTTTCTCGTTATAATAGTCTAGGCAACGGCACGTGCCCTCGCTCAGTGGTCCAAAAAAAGCTGAAAATGTGAAAAAACCTAATATCTATTATAATTACTTTGTTAGCGGCATGGAACCAGCCGTGTATTGATTTTTTGAGGTGCCAAATCTAATGAAATCAAAGTCATTGCAATGGGGCCATCAGATAAAGCCCAAATTTGAGGTAAAAAAGTAAAAAATTCGTGTTTGGTATAGTCGTATATGTTTTTTGATATACTGAATCTAATGAAATCAATATTAACGAAATCAGAGCATCAGAACAACTTACAATTTGACGTGGAAAATAAAAAAATTGTATAGATAATTTTTTTATTTAACATTTTTATATACAATAATACAAATAGGATATAATTATTTAATCGTGTTTAAGTAAATTGTATGCTTCGTCGGTTAGCTCTTTTTTCTTTTATACTTGTATACTGGTCTTAAATCCGTAATGTAAGGGTCGCTTGTTACAAATAATTGGAGGAAAACACCTTCATTTGTTGTGACTCGAGATATCTTCCTGGAATGATGTTCTCTGTACTATAATTTTTGTTCCTACTCTCTAAACCCATCTTCTGAGAGGGAACCGATAAAAAGAGCTCTGCACGCTCAATCATGTCTGCTCCATGGAAAAGAATTTTTTGGACGGTCGATGGAAGATAGTACCACCAGCCACTCGCACCGTAGCTAAAGGTTTAAATCCTTATAAATACCAAAGTTGGCCGAAGTTGACGATGAAAATTTTATCACAGTTCCTCTACTACCTACACTTACATATTAAACCATTGCGACCATAACGCACCGTAACGCAAACTTTTTATAAACCAACAAAATCAAAAAAATATACTTATTTCCGCAACGATTTCAAAAATTAATTTCTTCTCTAACTATTGATATTGTAGCACTTATGTGGGTAACAAATATTTATTAAACAAAAATATACAGTTATCATTGCCAACGAATTAATAAAACTTAACGCTTGAGCAGGTTACAAAAATGATAACTTTATTATCTTACTCGTTCATTCACTTGCTCCTTATATATAATCGTGAATGGTCAGGCCTGGAATGTTCCAGAACAATGTGGAAAGTTCTACACCCCCGTGGACTAGGCGACGGAAAGAACTAGATCCAAACAGTTCGTTCCAACCGCTTGTTTTGTTCCAACAAACGGTCTGGGAGTTTACGCCATATGTTTTTTTTATTTGCTTATCTTTTTAACGTTACAATATTATTTAAACATATTTTGCCCATAACAGTGCACATATAGATGATACACTCCTGAAGTATTGGAGAATATTTTACTGTCAATTTTACACAGAGTAAAAAAAAATCTTTATGTTGGTAGAAAAGTACGATTTTTTCAATAATTAAAAAGTTCAATTTTACTGGTACATACACCAGTACCAGTATATACCTCTATATATCTCAGTATATACCTCTATATACCTCGATACCTTCTCGGTGCATAGAACATCGCCGTAATGGTCCTGGCCGGTTGCCCGATAATGTTATTAATACTCCTACGGATATTAACATCTATGAATTCCAATACAGCAAGACTCATCTTAGTAAGGGGTGCCGTCTGGAGAGGGTAGGTATGTCCCGGGAACAAATACTAGTTGACAAAGACCTTTTTTTCCGGCTTAAGAAGGTTGGCACTCACAAGTTCATCCAAGTTTTTATTCAGGTTCGTCATTGCCTCATCATTAAATAAGAGCTCTCGTGAGAATGTGGATCAAATATTTAATGGCTACAGCTTTCCTTTTTCAATAATAAGGCCTATGCTTTTCTGTGAACCAATTTCCACGAGAAACCTTTGCCTACCATGCCTTACCCTTGGCGTGCACAGTAACAACCTGGTCGTCCCCGAAGATTGTGAGGATCATTCTTGGTCTCAATTTAGGTTGTATCTGAATCTCTTTGAAATTTTCTGGATCACACAGGTCGAGGTAGATGTGATCTATGGCCAGGTTGAATAGCGAAGGCGACAAGGGTCCGCCTTGGGTTTACTCCACGAAGTCCGTTGATCCGGCTTGTTGAAAGGGATTTTGCACTAATATTGATTTGGTTAGATTTGAGGATAGCTGCAATCACGTTTTAGAGGTCCGGTGACAAGGTGAGCTCACAATGGTCATGGCAACGATGTGAAAAGCGCCAACGACGTCGAGGAACAGCACCGCGCAATCACTTTTCTTTTATTTTGCATCTTTTATGATCGCGTGGGGTCCAAGTGCTGACGACCGAGGGAGGACTGAGGAAAAACTTTAAAATCATTACTTTCATTGAAAAAGTTTTCAACAGGAAAATACCTCATACTCAAAAATAAAACGTATGAACTCACATATTGGCGCTACAGTCCGTGTATTTATTTAACTCAATTTATTCATATTTTCCTCTAGAGGGCAATATGCATAATGTAAGGAATGATATTGTTAGGGGATCCAGATTTTTTAAGTTCGTATTTGAATATTTATTCTTCGTATTTGAATCAGATCCCATACGCGACCATGCTGCGTGTCGGTCTTGTGTTACCATACTGTAATTGTTTAAGTGATGTTGCGTCTTCTTTGAAGTTCCACAATCGGCTATATTCTCACTCCAATACTGAACACAACAATATTTGCAATGTGAAGAATCGATTTTTTTCCGATATTCAATATTTTTATCACCGATACCATCTGCTTCGATATTATCGACTATCGATATCGTTCCTTCTTATTCACACCTCTTGTTAATTATAAAATTAAAATTAAAACTAGCGTTTTCAGAAAGCTCGAAGGATTGTATATATCCTCTATAAAAAAATATTTATCTTGATATTACCCTTAGGTAGTAGAGTTGTAAAGCGTGCGGAGGTTATAGAAATAAACCTGGTGCACCGCAGCAATTCGATGGTGCGTAATGATATTTGCATTCCACAAATATTTATTTTACAAAAATAAAATAAATAAAAATTTATTTTTTCTTCGGGAAGTTAAAAAAAAAAAGTTTGCTTTTCTTTTTGGTCAGAAATGAAAGGTCAATAAATAAATATTTTGTGAGGCCTACCTGCTAATAATTTTTGGAACCTTCCTTCATTATTATAGTGGTCTTCTCAGTCTTCTTCAAATTGAAGATTAATACTCAAGAAATGAAAGAATTCGCAAGGATTTGGGAGTACAAGCAGTGTGAGACATCATGAAAGAGAGGCAATTAAAGTGGTACATCCATGTTTTACATTTTTATATACTGATACACGTCATTTAGTTCTATTCTATTTCTTTTTAGTTTCCTCCATTTAAGCATTATTCGTAATACTGTAAATTCCTTTTTCAAAATCTTTGCGTTTCTAACTTTCGCAAGTGAGTCGCAAGACCAAGAAAGAGAGCCAAATCCAAGCTATGGAAATGCGCTACCTAAGAAAAATATAGGAATAAGCCTGACGGGATCGCGTAAGGAAGCAACCGTAAGAGGAAACATGGACCCGAGACCTGCAGAAAATCGAATAAATCCAACTCAAGTGGGATGGACATGTATTGCGAATGGTTCGGCCACGCTACTCTCAAACGCCATGCTACACTCTTAGATGGAGTCGATGGGAGGTAGCCGCAGGGAAGATTAATGAAGGTCTGGGAAGAAAGAATTTCAAAAGACTTTGACAGGAGAGGAACAGACTGGAGGAGGAGAAGCTGGCTCAGGACAGAGACACAAGGGTCCAGCTCTGTAAGAAGGTGCCTTCATTGTGGATAGGTACAAAAACTGATTTGTACAAAAGCTCATCAAATTTCTTCTTTCCCCTTTCTTTGATATCCGTCTCCTGCTTTATCGGATCATTAAAATGTTTCAGGAATCCAGAATACATAAGGCGAACCGTGCAGAATCCGTCGCATGCAGAGTTAGTATAAGCCCAATGGAAGATAATTCTTTAATAAAAATTAAAAAAAATACGCAATTATGAGTTCGATCAGTGTTCAGTTGTAGGAGCGTTACGGCGCTGAAGATATGCAAAAATTCAAATGATAAAAACTTTTGACTAACAATAGTTACACTAACAATGCCGCCGAAATATGTCAGTTTAGTAAGACTGGAACTATCTTTATAATATCATAAGAATAGAAGTATACAGATTTTTATAGGCTGTAGAAAAATAAAATATGGAGGTACCGGTGGCAATGTGGGTTAAAGCGTGGTAGGCTAACGAGCGTGTCGAAACCCAGAGTGTAAAAGAACAGCTAAAAAGCGGTTTTTTTGTTCGCCGATTCGCCACCAGGCAGCGCTAGTGTCGGCGCTAATGTAGCGGCGGGAGTCGACAAACGCCAACCCCGCGAGTATGTGTGACCCCTCAGCCTACTGGACCTGACTCACACCGACTGGGAGTAGAAGTAATAATCTTCCCCGAACATCTTATCGAATTGCGGCGTGGTATACCAGGATGTCGGTAGCCGCCCGGAGGTTTTTTGGTTCAATGAAAATCTATTTCCGGGACCTAAATACAGGTCCTCGTGGCCTGCTGATTCTGAGCTGCCATAATCCTTGTACCTCGACCAGTTTGTGCTCTTGAAACAGAAAGAGATGACGTCATCACTGGTAAAGACAGTGACAAATTGGCCCCAATGGGATTGGTTATAAAGCTGCCGCTGAAACAAGGTGCTCTCAGGTAGGTTTTGGGCCACCCCCTCCAGGCTGCCTGAGCTAAAGTAAGCAACATAAATGTCTGTAAGAAGACCACACTGTGCGGCCAAACGCGCCAAGCGAAATACCCGATTACTAATAATACTGTCAGCCACCTTGAATTAGGTAAGTCTAAAATGCAATTTCATAAATAGCTCATACCACCTTATCTCAGACATAAAGGTGAATTCTGGGCCATGCTGCTCACAAATTCCAGTCAGCAACATAAATGATGTTTCTGCGTAGATCTGTAGTAGGGCTGAAAGCTAGGAGGGATCGCATTTAAAGAAATAAAGAACTCACAATTTCAGGGAGCAGCTGTTATTTTTCACGTATCCAAAATGATGTCCGGAAAATGTTTAGCTGATCTGCATAGTTAGAAGTGCACTATAAAAAAGCCGGAATTTCGGATTTCTTTCACACGGGGGTCCCATTGTATGTTATCTGGGACGATTTTTATACAAAAAAAATCTGGTGCGATGCGCGCAACACATAACTTTCACTTACGAACTTATTTAGATTAGAAATCGACGTGTTTCGATAATATGTAAACGCCAATCCTCAACTGCAGACATTTTTCCAAATTCAAGTACATACCTATATTTGTATATCTCTATACGTTATAGAGTATCTGTATAGCAAAATTTGGTAGTCCTCAGCACTTTTCGATTCATTATTGCTAATTTATTTATGAAGGGATTAATTTATCAACAGTCGAATTTTTTTTTTACTGCTTGCTTGTTTTTTACTACGAATTGCTTTTTGCAAATACATCGTGAAGGTGAATCGATAGGTATATTTACGTCTCTTATGCCTTTCTGGAAATCAAGATTTGTATTGTTGTATTGTATTGTTTTCAAAAATTTATTATGAAACAAAAGTTTCTAGACTAAAATATACCTAAATTAATTATATACTATTATCTGATACCATATTTTTACACACCTGCGATGCTTCAAAAATTTGAGCATCACGTATTTACTCTCTTAAGTAAAATTGATCTTTTTATTAATAATAAAAGTTTTTATTTTCATGATACGGTTAATAAAATTTTGGCTGTCACATATATATACATCAAATACCAAGTTTGATCAAAATCGTTAAAGCCATTTTTGAGTAAATAAAAAAACACGTGATAATGAGACAACATTTATTAAGTAAAGTGCCCCCTCCGTTTAACCAATTTTAATGAAATTTCGGCTGTCACATCGCGGTCATATACATACACCAAATACCGAGTTTGGTCAAAATCGTTAAAGCCGTTTTTGAGTAAATAAAAAAAACACGTGAAAATGGGACAACATTAAGTAAAGTGCCCCTTCCAATTGATCAATTTTGATGAAATTTCGGCTGTTACATCGCGGTCATATACATACACCAAATACCGAGTTTGGTCAAAATCGTTAAAGCCGTTTTTGAGTAAATGAAAAAAAACACGTGATAATGAGACAACATTTATTATGTAAAGTGCCCCCTCCGTTTAACCAATTTTAATGAAATTTCGGCTGTCATTTCGCGGCCATATACATACATCAAATGCCAAGTTTGATGAAAATCGTTAAAGCCGTTTTTGAGTAAATAAAAAAAAACACGTGATAATGAGACAACATTTATTAATTTTTAATCCATGTTTAATGAAATAACAACTTCCACTATTTGTTTTTATTTTTCATTTTCAACGTTTCGGGGCATCCGCCCCATCTTCAGGACAAACAATTCATTTTGTTCTTCTAGAAGATTCATCAATTGACTTCTCAACTGGTACTTAATCCTCTCCATATGGCTTTCATTAGTGTCCATATTTATATTTGTATCATTTATTTTTTTGATTTTTCCGGAAGTTTTTAATTATATTTTTAATCCATGTTTAATGAAATAACAACTTCCACTATTTGTTTTTATTTTTCTATTTATTTTTCATTTTCAACGTTTCGGGGCATCCGCCCCATCTTCAGGAAAAACAATTCATTTTGTTCTTCTAGAAGGTTCCTCAATTGACTTCTCAACTGGTACTTAATCCTCTCCATATGGCTTTCATTAGTGTCCATATTTATATTTGTATCATTTATTTTTTTGATTTTTCCGGAAGTTTTTAATTTTTTAAAAACTTAACATTTATTAAGTAAAGTGCCCCCTCCGTTTTACCAATTTTAATAATATTTCGGCTGTCACATCGCGGTCATATACATACACCAAATACCGAGTTTGGTCAAAATCGTTAAAGCCGTTTTTGAGTAAATAAAAAAAACACGTGAAAATGGGACAACATTAAGTAAAGTTCCCCTTCCAATTGATCAATTTTGATGAAATTTCGGCTGTCACATCGCGGTCATATACATACACCAAATACCGAGTTTGGTCAAAATCGTTAAAGCCGTTTTTGAGTAAATAAAAAAAAACACGTGATAATGAGACAACATTTATTAAGTAAAGTGCCCCCTCCGTTTAACCAATTTTAATGAAATTTCGGCTGTCACATCGCGGCCATATACATACATCAAATGCCAAGTTTGATGAAAATCGTTAAAGCCGTTTTTGAGTAAATAAAAAAAAACTCGTGAAAATGGGACAACATTTATTAAGTAAAGTGCCCCCTCCAATTAATGAATTTTGATGAAATTTTGAATGTCGCATCGCTGGCATATAAATACACCAAATACCGAGTTTAATCAAAATCGTTACAGCCGTTTTTGAGAAAATCGAGAAAAACGTAAAAAATAGACAAAATTCTTTAAATAAAGTACCCCCTCCGTTTGACCAATTTTAATGAAATTTTTGCTGTCACATCGCGGGCATATACATACACGAAATACCGAATTTCAGTAATGTACGACCTATAATTTTTGAGCTAGTCTGTTCACACACACACAGACACACAGACCATTTCGCGGGACTTGGTTATTTGGACTCAGGGGACCCCAAAACGTGTATTTCCGTTGAAAACCGGAAGTCGAAATTTTTCACGATCGCAATACTTCCACTTACTATATATTTCATATATAGGTAAGTGAAACTAAAAATTCATTTTGTATTTTAGTGGCAGGCGGAGGGGGGATTTGGAAATAGTTAAGTTTGCCGATTTCTTTTACACGGAAATCCATTATTAAGTTATCGGCGACGATGTTTTTGAAATGAATACTTATTTTGTATTTTGGCAGCGGGGGGGGGGGGGGGGGGTTAGACTAGAAAATAGGTAGAATTTCAGATTTTTTTACCGGGGATCAAAATTACAAAGTTATCAGGGAAGATTTTTTTTTTTTTTTTTTGAAATAATATGATTAAAATATTATCAGGGTTTATTTGGGATTCATTTTTCGTTTAAAAATTAAATTGTTCCCCCCGCCAATAAAATACAAAATGAAAATTAGTTTGAAGAACACCGTCCCTGATAACATAATATCGGAACCCCAAGTGAAAGAATTTATAAAATCTAACTGTTTCCTAGTGCGCCCTTCCCCCTCCCCAATGTAATACAAAATAAATATATTTTTCAAAAACACTGCCCCTTATTGCACAAAATTGGATCCACGTCGAAATCGAATAACATAATGAATATTTTTTTCAAAAATAATATATAAATAATTATTGAATTCTTTTCAAAAACACCGTCCCTGATGACTATTTTCTAATGCCCCCCCTACGCTACTAAAATACAAAATGAATATTTTCTTCAAAAACAACAGCCCCGATGACATAAAATTGGACACCCGTGTGAAAGAAATTCGGAATTCTAACTTTTATTTTGTGCATCCCCCCCCCCAATCACTAATATACACAATGATTTTTATTGATATATACATTGATTACAAATCATTTTTTTTTTTTTTCAAAAAGTAACGTCCCCGACTACTTATTATTGGATCTCCGTATGAAAGAAATCGGAACATCTAACTATTTTCTAATGTCCCCTCCCCCTACGCTACTAAAATACAAAATGAATATTTTCTTCAAAAAATAATGTCCCCAATAATATATATTTGGCCCTCCGTGTTAAAGAAATCGGAACATCTAACTATTTTCTAATGCCCCCTCCCCCCACCACCACTAATATACACAATGATTTTTTTTTTTCAAAAAATAACGTGCCTGATAATTGTATTTGGTCCTGATAACTGATATTTGGCCCCCCGTGTGAAAGAAATCCGAAATTATCATTATTTTGTGAGCCCCCCCCAGCCAGTAAAATACAAATGAATATTCTTTTATAAAACACCGTCCCCGATAAAATAAAATATAATAAAATTGGACCCCCGAAAGAAATCCGAAATTCTTACTTATTTCTAACTTATTTTATTGTACTACCTCCCCCCCCCCTCCTTCCACTAATATACAAAATTAATATTTTTAAAAAAGATTTTCCCGATATCATAGTACTGGACCCCCGTATAAAAGAAATTCGAAAATGTTACCGTTTTCAATATTATAGCGCCCCCCCCCCCCTTACTTGAGCTTTAAAATAAATATTAATGTTAATGGATATCTGGTGATGATATAATATGCTTAGGTAAGGGAGTGGACCGAGCGAACATGAAGAAGTGGTTAAGTTTGACTTGGAAAATGATTGAAATTAAAATGGAAAAGGTTGAGTTTGACTTAGAAATGGTGTAATTACTTAAGGACCGCAAGTAATAGCTCTGGTAGGAGGGACGCTGTTTCGATAATAAAAAAAAAATATATATATCGACATATATGTCATTATAGCTAGTAAAGGTATAAGAAGCTCGACAGTTGGAAGGAGGCCACGAGGGCGTCCCCGAATCCATCCGAGGAAGAATAGAGAAAACCCTCATCGAAATGAAGCAATTATCAAGGCTGGCTGAAATTGGTATAGGCTCGTCGACGCTGGAAAAAGGAAGGGGAACGGAACGGAAAATATAAAGAAGATAAGAAGGCATTACAAGCCTGATAGTTTCATGGTATCGAAATTTATAAAGAGACATTTTTATAGCGCTATAGAAGAGTCCATAAACTCGACACGCCAACAAAACTGTTGGTCTAACCAAACGCTCCACGCTCCGGGGATTATGTGCATAATTCGTCTAAAACATATGTTCTTTCCTTCTCGCCATCCATTTCCTTGAGGAAAGCGTGTTATCACTTTTTTAGACCACACGCTTTCCCGCACGATTACGCGAGAGTTTTGCGCGCGCTCAATCCTTCACGGGATTGTCCGGGGATTGCATATGTTTTTCCTCTCTAAACAATCATGTAGACGCGCTTTCGTGTGGGAAAGCGCGTGAAAACTCTTTTAGCATCTAAATCTTTCCCACAAGATTACGCGACGTGATTGCGCGCGCGCAATCCTTCGCGACTCAATCGTGTAGGAAAGAACGTATGTGTAAAGGCTACTAATGTCTATTCTGTATGCATTTTACTCTAATTTTAATTTTATTTGTAAAGATAACTTTTTGTGTGATCTGATGTTTTTGAAAGGAGAGACCTATAATAGATACCGAGTTGTAAACATAGCATTTTAAAAATGTTCATATGTTTATTAAAAGGAAATTATAATAGTGAGATGGAATAGCTTTTGTAAGTTAATTTGGACTATTATTCCTGTCACATCGACAGATATTAAAATTAATTTAGTTCTGTCTGCCTAAGATACTATAGAGGCTAGATAGGCGATAAATTTCAGAAAGCAATCCTAGGCAACCTCATAATTCACGGCCCCACCGCCACTATCCGTAGTCAAATCCTATTTGCATGGGGAAAGGTATTGCTCCTAACAGGAAAATTAACTAAGCAGGAGTGGGGGAAGGCGGAGCATTGTGTGTGGCTGATAAACTTTCGCGGAGGTAATGAACTCTGAAAGTACGATTAGCTTTTAGCCCGCGGGGGGGGGGGGGGCATAAGTGTCAGGACTTGTTAGTTATCCGGGCCCCCCCTTCTTTGCCTTTCCCGTTCCCTTACTTAGTAGGGAATTTATTGATTGCGACTGTCAAAGTCGTTTTTAATTTCAGCGGCTTCTTTTCAGGCAAGCTGTCTTCTTTGACGCTTTTACAGATTAAAATGAGTATCGATTATGGATGGGCAGACTGCACTCTAATGACGGTAAACAAAAATAATTAAATAAAAAAAAAATGCAGCATTCCTAAAGGAAGGAAAATCAAATGAAATTGTTTATGAATAAATCTGTAGGTACTTTCTTGGCCGAGATGAAAACTGTCGGGAAAAAGGACGCTCTTGTTAGACCAATATATTTATAAGTTAAAATTTATGGAAGGCGGTTAAGCGTAAAGTGGTTTAATCAATGTAATAAAATGGTAATGAGAACCGGCAATGGTGCGGGCAGAAAAACTTTATGTGGATTAAAATATCATATAATGACGTTTCGACCCATCAATATGTAGACAAATGGGAAGAAAACTTGAAATTTGGGACGAAACGTTGGCACTATATATATATATATATATATATTTATTTTTTTTTTTATATATTTTTCCTTCTATGGTAGCCCCAAAGAAGGAGAGTTTATTTAACGATTTACATGCTCCATGCCTATTTTATTAGGCACATTACATGTATTACATATTACATTATATCGTGAACAGATTATAATTGTTATTACCTAGATTATGTTATATACGAAAAACAAAATAAAAAATAAAAAGAAAAGTTACAAAAATAGTAATATAAATATAAACAAAAGTAGCAATATAATTATAAATACTAAATACTAAGTAGCAATATAAACTCAAACACAAACAAGAAAACAATATAAATATAAACTAAGTAGCAGCATAAGTATAAAGTAGCAATATAAACATAAATAACTAAGTAGCAATATAAACAGGAAATAGAAATGAAAAGTTACTAAATGTAGCAATATAAGTTAAATTATTAAGATTTATGATATACAATTATTATTAATAATTATGTTAAAGAGATGTTACCAATAAAAAAAAAGTAAACCAAAATAAATAAAAATAAAAAGCGCAACAAGCTATATACTAATAAATGCAAATAATTTAAACCGCCTTCCTACATTCGTCAGTCAGTCGGTCAAAGTCTATTTTCCTAATAAATTCCAGGCATTAATTTTATTTTAATAGTCTTTTAAGACATATTATCATAAAATTGTATCCTTCATCACCATTACAAGCACAGGAAACCACAGAAATAATATGTCGTTAAATCTTATAACAATTAATTAATTAAACTAATAAAACGTTAAAATATCAAATACTCATTTATATTTGTAGAGAGTGATCCATTGTTTAGCAGATATGTATTAAAAAATATTCCTTGCAAAGAATATAAATTGTTAACATAATATACACTTTAGAGTTGTCGAACCAGTCTCGCCATAAATTATTACGACCTTTTCTATTTCTATTTTTTTTTTTATCCCATACCCTGCAGTGAATAAATGAAAACGCAAAAGAGTCATATAAAATTCATTCGAAGGGTATGAATGAGTGAAGATGCCTTTGGACCCATGTATATCAAAAGGGCCTGTATTAATTCTTTAGCTGACGGACTGAAACGGATTTGGCTGTCATCATCCGGCCCTTTGTAAGGGAGGGCTAAACCAGAATCAGCTTCCCTATTGATTCATTTAACAATGGAGCCATCGGCATGGCTCCCCCCTTTCCAAAATTTCAGCAGTCTATATGTCGCCCGTAATTCCTTAATAATAAGTACGATAGTTATAGTCTCAAGTTACCTGTGTCCCGCACAACTATAGGTACAGAAAAAACTTTCAGTGCTTTTTTTTTTCATGTTTATACAGAAATAGAGGTGATAAGCAGAGAATGTTTACCCGAAATATTTGAAATATCCCTGAATTTTCTCGTAATTCTATAAGATATTCCTATAAGGATTTCATAGGAAATGAGCTACAAGTTAGTTCACCTCTGTCGACTACAAATAACGAGGAAATCCTTTTAAATTCGTTTAAATTCTTTTATTAAAAAACGGTATAAATAATTATCTATTTTTTTAATGAAAAATTCCTGAATCAAATCTATGACTCAATACGCTTAATAGTCACCAGTATTCCTCTAGATAGGATACGAATGTTTCACGAAACACTTCAGCTACATTATAGAATAAGATTCTAGGATGATGCAATCCATCTTACATCTTCATGATTTAGGATTGACGAATCCGTAGGACTCCAGTCAGTAGCCATAGAATTGAATTTCTTTGTCTGTTTATGTGGTTTGGTCATTTTATTTTAATTCCGTATAATTTAATATTGAATAAAGGTCTCTTTTACTTTGGCCACACCAGTTACTTTTTGATATTATTAGTGATTTATCATACCGTTATTTAATAGCATACATTATAACGTTGTTTAATAACTTACGTCTATTTTGAGAGAGAGAAAAAAAAATTTATATACATTTATGAAGGAGGTTACCTACCTAATACCTCCTTGGTTTTAAGAAACGTTGAAGTTGTTTTTGTTAATAATGAATCTGGTACAACTGAGTCGGGTTCTTAAATCGGAAGAAGAGGCATTTAAGACATTTCAAAGGTTCGGAATATTGCATAAAACGCGGAAATGTACAAGAGGATGATACTTTATGAAGCTAGCTTTTCACCAAAGAAGATCTCCAACATTTAAATGCAGTTTGAGAAGTTGCAGACCTATAATTTTTGCTTACATTTTGATCTTTTTAAATACGTTAATTTAATCATCTGTTCTATAGCCATTAAATATTAAGACAAACTCTTTTAGAAATAAGTAACTAGTGTGGGTAAAGTAAAAAAGACCCTTGATTAATATATAATTATTCAATATTAATATTGAAGTTCACTTAACTATAGATGGAATATATAGTAAGATGAAGTATTGCGATCGTGATACATTTCGAGCTCCGGTTTCGTCACACATTATGGAATCTCCTAATTCTGAATAAACAAGTCTCAAGAAATGGTCTGAGTTTTTGAATGCGAACAAGAAGCACAGAACCGATTTTTCCTACGAAAAATAAATAATGTATTTGAGTTATGTACATGCCCGTGATGTGACAGCAAATATACCGTACAACCTTGTTTAATGCGGGAGGCATTTTATCCCAACGACTTTTCTCCTTTTTACCTTTTTTCAAAAACGTAGGAAAGTATTGAAAAAAAGAAAAAAAAAAAAAGAAGCATGGTGAAATGAAATGAAAATAAAGAAAAATATGTTTTTTTTACTGTACGGTATATATTTTTACTGTGTTTCTAGAAATAAATGACTCACGAAATTGATAAATTAAGTTGTGCGTGTGGCAATCCAATATATTTGCTAAGCACCACTCGACAAATGGAAGGCTCCCTTTGTCGGTCTATTATACCTATCTTCAGCCACTGGTCAATTAATTGCCAGCTAACAGCATTTTTGTTTACAGTTGTTGTTTTTTTTTTCGACATAAACATAATTGAAATATCTCTATTTAAATTAAGAGACAGAGGCATTTATTCGGAGGTAACTAGTCCACAAAATATGAAAAAATGAGTTAACAGCGTTTTTAATAAATAGGAAAATTCGAGTTTGAAATTCTGAACGTTAATAAAAAAAAAAAAAATAATAAATAAAAAAAAATACTCAGGGCTAAACTGAACAAACCGAAAGATATTTTTGCGTGCATATATGAAATGTAACATTTTTTAACGATGGAGACCATGTTAGCAGGAATGTCTAAGGCAGAAATAAAGAAAACAGAAATGCCTTTTGATACTAATTAATATTATTCTATCTTAATTTTTTTTTCATATAAAGGTTTTTAATAAATTATTTGAAAGGTGTTTGTAATGATCTTCCAGTTATTTATTTCAATATTAACCAAAATCTTGGGCAACGTGATCTCATACAAAGATGTCAAAATAAATTACATTTTATATTTGCATTTACAAAAAATCTTTGTTTTGCCCTGAGTTTCCATTTCTTTCTTTAAGAGTTTTCTATTTATTTTTCAAACTGAAGCTCTCAAGATGTTAAAGTAGTAAGTAGAAAAATCATATTTGAAAAATTAAAAAAAAAAAAAAAACCTCTAAACAAGGATATTTTACAAGGACATTTGAAATGTAAAATTTTTGGACGATGAAGACCATGATGCCTAAAAGCATTTTAAATAAAGATTGTGGTTTTTATTGAATAAATAACTGTAACATCGTGGACACTAACTTTCAATTATGTTGTTGTTTGTTGTTTAGGGGCAAAGAAACATCTTGGGTTATTTATGCCCGGTTGTACTGAGTTACTACGTTTTTAATTTTTATTAAGTTATGTTTATTTAACTTAATAAAGCCAATTTTGCTCTTTACAATTTTGTAATTCAGTAACAATATAGTGTGTAATTATATTTTTTATAACATTTTAATAATTTGTTAATTTTAATAATAATTAATAATAATAAATTGTTACTTTTGTGTTAATAATATCTAAGTTTACAAGACGTAAATTTACTTATTGGGATTGTATTATTTTTTTTTTTTTTTTTTTTTTTTTTTTTTTTTTTTTTTTTTTTTTTTTTTTTTTTTTTTTTTTTTTTTTTTTTTTTTTTTTTTTTTTTTTTTCCTTTTTCTTTTTTTTTTTTCTGTCTATTTTAGTGTTTTTGTATTTTTATTTTCTTTTTTTCGGTTTATCTTTTCTAATAGCTTTTTTTTTTTTTTTTTTTTTTTTTTTTTTTTTTTTTTTTTTTTTTTTTTTTTTTTTTTTTCTTTTTTTTTTTTTTCTAATAATTTATATATTTTTTTCCCCGCTTTGTCTTTTTTTTTTTTTTTTTTTTTTTTTTTTTGTTTTTTTTGTTTTTTTTTTTTTTTTTAAATCTCTTCGTATATTTTCACTTCCTTTAGAAACAAAACAACCCTATTCAGCACCTCGGTGCTATCTCCCAAGGCCAATTCTACTTTGTTTGGGATGTTGTGCTTCTCAAGCACTTGCCTGTGAGTGGGACATTCCTCAAAGATATGTGAGACCGTGAGTGTTTGGTTACAATATCTGCAGGATGGTCTTTCTTCCTTAGTCATTAGGTAACCGTGGGTTAGCCTGGTATGCCCTATCCTTAGTCTGCATATAACCACTTCCTCTCTTCGACAAGATCTGTAGGATGACCTCCAAGCTGTTGCTCCTTGCTTAATAGTTTTCAGTTTGTTATTCGTTACTTCGCTCCACATGCATTCCCAGTTTTGTTTTACGATTTGTTGTAATGGGCGGAATATTTCATTGGCACTAAGTACACAGGGTATACTTTCTGGAAGGTTGTGAGCCTCCCTGGCAGCTTCATCTGCTTCCTCATTTCCTCTAATTCCTATGTGGCTAGGTACCCAAATGAAGGTGACGTTTTTTTTTAATTGGTTCAATGTGTGAATATTTCTAAATATCTTTTGTACTAAGGGGTTGTCAGTGTATATATTTCGTAGGCTTTTTAACGAGCTCATTGAGTCTGTGCAGATGATGATTGAGTTTGATGGTAGCTGGATGGCGTAATGTAGTGCTAGGGCTATGGCTGTTAATTCGGCTGAGAAAACACTGCAGTGTTTATTGAGTTTGTACTTCTTGGAAGTTACACAATCCCAGAAAGCACAGGCGCACGAGTTTTCATGTTTTGAGCCGTCAGTGTAAATGGCCCATGAGTTGGGATGTGCCTCTATCAATTCTTTGAACTTTACATGAATCTCCTGTACGAAAAAACTTGGCTTTGATTTTTTTATGAATGTGGACATTTGTAAATTTATGCGAAAGCTTGGGGTTATCCATGGTGGATTTACTAAAGGTTCTGGTGTTTGGCTTCTGATATTGTGAATTTCTTCTATTAGAGCTCTTGTTCGGACTGCTAAAGGTCGAGGTGCACTTGGTTTTCTATTGAATAGCTGTAGATGTTTGTGGTTAAACAGGTGCTGGTAGGTGGGATGATCCGGTTGGAGAGATAATTTTGCAAGATATTTTGCAGCAAGTTTTTGCCGTCTGAACAGTAGAGGAGGTGTTCCTGTTTCTGCACAGAGGCTTAATATGGGACTGGATCTGAAGGCTCCTGTTACAAGTCGCAGTCCACTGTAGTGTACGGAATCCAGTTTGGCAAGGTCGCAGATTTTTGCGGATCCATATGCAAGGCAGCCATAGTCTATCTTGGATAAAATAAGACTTTTGTAAATGGTCATTAGCGAGTGGCGATCTGCACCCCATTTTGTATTTGAAAGGACTTTAAGGATCTTCAATCTTCGTGTTGACCTGTTCTTCAACTCGTTTATATGGTCTTTCCATGTTAGTTTAGAGTCTAATTTAAGTCCAAGAAACCTAATATTTTCACAGAAGTCTATGGGATGTCCATTCAGAAGGATTGTTGGAGCTTCTGCATTAGTTCTTTGTTTTTTAAAGAGCACTCCTTTAGTCTTCTCCCTCGAAAAAGCTAATCCACTTCTTTCCGACCACCTTTGGAGTTTATTTACGGCTGTTTGGAGGCATCTTTGAATGAAATTCAGACTGTGAGAGCGGCATGTTATGGCAAAATCGTCTACGAATAAATAACCTTTTACATTTTGATTTAGGCATTGTGTGATGTCATCGATAGCTATATCGAAAAGAGTAGTGCTTAATACGGATCCTTGTGGTACACCTAATGTTTGTGATTGTTTTACGGAGAGTTGTCCTCCTATTGCAACTTGGAAGTATCTTGGGCCTAGGAATGACTGTATAAATAGTGGGAGATTTCCTTCGAAACCCCATATTTGTAGCTTCTCGAGAATTCCATACCTCCAGGCAGTATCAAAAGCCTTGTTGATATCAAAGAATATCCCGACACATTTCTGACCGTTAATCAATCCATCCCGTATTTCCGTATCGAGACGTACCAGGTTGTCGGTTGTACTCCTTTTTTTCCGGAAACCACACTGCCACAAATTCCTTATCCCTTCCTGATCCAGTACCCACTGCAATCTTTTAGCCACCATTCTTTCCATTACTTTGCATAGACAGTTTGTGAGGGAGACTGGGCGGTAGCTTCCAATCAGGTTTTGTGGTTTGTCAGTTTTCACTATTGGAATAATAATGGATTCTCTCCACTTCTCAGGTAGGTGTCCAGTTTGCCAGATGAGATTATAAAGTTCTAATAGAGTAGCCAGAGACCGAGGTGGTAGGTTCTTGATCATATCGTATGTTATTTGGTCTGGACCAGGTGAGGTTCCCTTCAGTCTTGAGAGGACTAGTTTCAGTTCAGTCATTGTAAATGGGTTATTGTAAGATTTGCTGCTATCTCTATTGAAATGGACAGGGCTCTTTTCTTTTTCTTCTCTGTACTGTTTAAAGGTGGGATCTTGTATTCTCTCAGTTTGGCAAAATGCTCTGGCAAATTCCTCGGCAACCTCTTGTTCATCGGTAAGTAATTTGTTATTGACTGTGATATAGACTGGTTGTTGAGAGTATTTTCCAGATATGGAGCGAACTTTCTTCCAAACTATTGCAGATGGTGTGCTCTTTGATATGCTGCTGAGATATTGTTTCCAGGAAGCTTTTTTGGCCTCATTTATTGTGTGTCTGCAGATGGCTTTCTGTTTTTTATACTCAATGAGATTTTCTTGCGAAATAGTTCTAGCATATTTAAGGTAGGCTTTCCTTTTTGCTTGGATGGCTTTTTTACACTCTTCATTGAACCATGGAAGGGGACGCCTCTTATATGATGTTGATGTTTTTGGGATACTATGGTTTGCTGCATTAATTATGTGGGTTGTAAGGAAGTCATTTGCTTCATCTACGTTATTAGGAATGGATATTTCAGTATCGGATATTACAGACTTATATAGGTCCCAGTTGGCTTTGTTCATCAGCCACTTAGCTCTTCTTCCTTGTATTGGAGTAGCCCCAAAACTTGTTACTAAAATGGGGAAATGATCGCTGGAGAATTGGTCTGGTATCACAGTCCACGTAGTATCTTGGGCCATGTAGTTGGAGCAGGCTGCTAGGTCTATGGCAGAAAAGGTTTTATGGGCGTTGCTGAAGAAGGTATTCTCCCCTGTATTTAAAATATGGAGATTTTCTTCTTCAAAGACTTTTTCCAGCATCATGCCTCGTGGAGAAGTTCTTTGAGAGCCCCATCTTGTGCAGTGTGCGTTCATATCGCCGACAACCAATAGAGGCCTTGGTAGCTGGTTAATGAGTGTTTTGAAGTCTACTTCCTCAACTTGTATTCCCGGGGGAAGATATACATTCAGGATGGTTATGGGTAGTCTGGTTTGTGTTCTTATTGCGACAGCTTGAAGGTTTGTTTGCAGAGGGATGTCAGTTGCTGGTGTAGATTTGTAGGTTCCAATGAGTACTCCGTTACAGGCTCTTCCTCCTCCAGTGTAGTCATATCGGCTGAGCTTAAAGTCTTTTAGGGTTAGTAAATCTGTTTCTTTTAGATTGGTTTCTTGAATACAAATAAATTCTGGTTTAAATTCGTTTAGCAATACTTGGATTTCATTATATTGTTTTTTAACTCCATTACAGTTCCAAGAAATTAGTTTAAATGTCATGTCTACTAGATAAATAATACATTGTATAAAGAGTAAAAAGATGTTATCTTGCTTAAGCTTAATGTGAAAAAATCTATTATCTTCAGGAGCAATATTGGCTTTATGATTATTTTTAAGTAATTAAAGTGTGTTTTTAACCCATTACAGGAGGTATATTGGGTAGGAGTCATTTTTGTATTTATTACGGGGAGAGAAAGTAAAATAGAGCTAAATGAAAATAAAAGTGAATTATCAAAATCCGGAATTGTATAATGGTATAAGAGTAACAGAGGACGTTGTGTTTTAATGTATACACATATACACATGAACATGTACATATAAATATTCAGACATAAACTAATAAATAATCTATACTCACATACTATACATTCGTACGTATGTACACACATATACCTATACATACACACCCACGCAAACATAGATATATACATCAAACACATTCCCCCACACATACACACACATACGTACACATATACATATATAATACGGAGAACGGGTATATAAACGGCTTTGAGATTTGATAAATAAGGTCTAGAACAAAGAGTTTCAGAAAGATAGAGAAGATAAGAACTCAAAGTATTATCTAGAATATTCATTGAATTCATAAGTAAAATAGCCGAATTCATCATTAAAATGGTGGATGAATAGAAGAAAAAATTCAGTGAAAGTATAAAAGATAAGGTTATAAAATAAATGTTGATGGTGTGAAACAATAAGTAATAATTCTTAACAATAAAGTAATAATTCTTAAGATGATTGTAGCTATGTGATACAGAAAATATTTTATTTACATAAGATTTAAAGGTACTTCTAAATAATATAATTAAAATATTTAATAACCATAACACATATATAATTGTGTAACAAATAATAATATATTGACTTATCGATAAATTAAAGCAAGCAATTAGATGGTTGAAGAAGTATTTAAAATCGTAGGAGAAGATGGATAAGAAACTGAACAGATTATCTTTACGAGTGTACGAATAAGATACCGGGTGGGAGAATGAATAAAGTAAGTAAATCAATGAATATGTAAAGTATAATTTCGAGAAATGAGTGACGTTAAGATAAAGTGAAAGATATAATAGCTTGAAGTAGTTATTGTACCTGGGCTGATAATTGACTGCTTTTGAAAAGAAAGATTTTTTAAAGTAGAACAGACGGTTATGTATAAATAAATCAAATGGAATTTTTAATGGAGATACGTTTACAGAATTGCATCTTATAGATATGTGATAATTAATCGGTGAATTGATGAAAGAGATTTTAATAAGAAGTATATAGGTAAAGACGTGTCTTAGTAAATTCGAGAAAGGGATTAACGAATGAATGAGTGATTGAATGAATAAATTACGAAAATAATTAAATGAATATCCTAACGGTAGTAATAAGAGATAAATAAAGTTAGGGTAAGTGAAAGGGATGAATAATATAGAGTAACAGTTATTCTTTTTGTCTGTATGTGCTTTAGAATTTTTTTTAATTATGTACATTAGTGGTTTGTATACGAATGAATCGCAGAGCGAATATACTGAAAATAATTGGCAATAGAGATCAGGCCTATTCGAATTGAATTGTTTTGGATTGACAGAGGCAATGAATGGATTGTTATTGTGCAGGGTATTAGGTAGTATCAATAGATGAATTGTATGTAAACAGCTGCTATCGAGAAAACAAAAATAACTATTGTTAAATAGTAGTATTTTTTTGATTTGTAGGTATTTATGTACGTATTCATTTATTATTAACACAAATATAACTTTAGGAGTATGAGAATTTAGTTTATTAGTCGATGTTGTGTAGTATTTATACGAATGAAATAATTTGGAGTATCTGTACCGGTTCATGATTTTTTATTTTTCCGGTTTCCTGTTTTCCTATTATTGACAGGTGTAAATTCTCCATCTGAGTCTATATCTAGGTCTAAAGTATCAGACCCAGATTTCTGAACCTCTCTTAGATTGCCGTCCGAGGGCTCGGAGGCATCGGAAGAGGTGAGGGGGTTGGGGGAAATTTCGATGCACCTAGCAGTCGATCTTGATCTTGATCGATGCGGCTTAGGTGCAGGGGTGGGGGGGAGGGGATCGGGAGCAGGACGGGAAGTAGAGGGGAGGGAGGGGATAGGGCTGGGGATAGGGGTGGGGATAGCAAGGTTTTTTTTGTCATTATTTTTAATTACGGTCATTTTTGTATTAATATTTTCTCCAAAATTAAATATTATGTTAGTTTGAATACCTATATCTTTTTTTCTACTATTGTTGATTTTCTGTTTAACTATTTCTGAAAATGTTTTGCCAAACTGTGTTGGATTTTGTTCTTTATATATGTTTTTCGCTTCATTTAGACTTATTTTTTTTATTGTTTGTATGGCTTTAATTTCTTTGTTTACAATGAAGAAAGGGCATGTGCGATCTAACGCATTATGTTCTCCATCGCAGTTAGCACAATGAGGTGGCAAATCACATTTTGTATTTTCTGTATGTTTTTTTCCTCCACATTGTATACATTTGGGTTCTTTTTTACATGTATTAGTAGGGTGGGCAAATCCCAAGCAATTGAAACATCGCATGGGATTAGGGACGTACTGTTGGACTCTGACTGTGAGAAATCCTATTTTTATTGTTTCTGGTATTTTGGGCGTGGGAAACGTAATTATGTATGTGTTAGTCATTATTTCGTTACCGTTTTTTTTTATTTTAATACGGATAATATCCTTTATTTCATTAGATAATTCCCTCTTTATTTCTTCGATATCGAGGTATTCTAAGTCTTTGCATTTTATTACTCCTTTACTGCAATTTAATGTATTATGCGGGGACACCTTAACAGAAAATTGACCTCCGAAATTTTCAACTTTTAATAATTTTTCGGACTGTTTAGTATTTTTTGTTTCAATTAATAAACATCCGTTTTTTAATTTTTTTACAATATTTAATTCTCCTACGAGTCCATATAGAAATTTTTGAATTAGGAAAGGCGATACCCTCTGGAACGTTTGTTCGTCTGTCCTTTGAATCATTAAGAATGATGGGACAATATCTTTAGGAGTCGGGTTTTCGACATTCTCTGGAAATAATCTAAGGCGGCCACGAAGCCGTTTTCTTTTAACCTTTGGGCTACTCAAATCTATGGGATCCCCCATAGATTAAGATAAATAAGTATTATTTTAAAATAAAAAAGAGAAAAGAAATGATATAGTAAATAAAGAAAAAAGGAGAAAGAAAAAAGAAATTGAATGAGAACTTATCTGTACAGCAGGGAGAGCTCACTTGAGACGTCTTATCTCTTCCAACACTAGACACAGACTAAACTTTCAATTAACATCCGTAAATGGAAAAATATTAGGTTGGAATTTACTTACTTTCCCTTTCTACATATTTATCATATAACATTATATTTCTAAGTAATGTATTATTTCATGCGCGTTAATGGAAGTACTGTAAAAAACAGAGAATTAAAGTAGAATTTTAGAAGAAGGATAATATATGGAAGGCCTGAGTATAAGCATAATCTGTGGTAAGCATTTCTTGTCATCTAATTTATCAATGCTGGGCAAAGAATGATGGAGTTAAGAGATATGTGAATGAAGGCACTTTTTTCCCGAGTAGGAACCTCTCGTAACAAATGTAGCACTGCAAAGGGTGTATTCAAGGTACTGAACAGAATGGATGGTATTCGTCATTTTAGGAGGGGCGAAATTTGGCAACCTCTTTCCAGGTCCTGCGTAAAATATCCTTTTGATAGGACCCATTTTTATAAAAAATACTCGCAGAACCGTTTCCTGACATTAGTTACCGAAAGCTCTCAAACCGAAAGGAAAATATGTACCTATTCCAGAACGAGTAAAATAACTGAGCTTTACAGCAGCAGTTTGGAACGTGGAGAGGGTTTCCAAATAAAAGGGTAAAAGCTTTGTTACATTTTATATTTTCTGATGTTTTGACATTTCACTGATATATAATGATGGCAGACAATTTTATCTAGATCTTAACGATCAACTAACTCTTTTAACTTTCCCTCGTATCTATCCCTCGTTTATGTATTTATGCATTATTCTTGTAAGTGGGAAAACAACATCATTTTGTTTTTATTAGTGTTGTTTTTTAAAATCTCTAAAATTAATTACCAATTCTTTATTTCAAATGTAAATATTTAATGTAAGATAAGGTCACATTGGTATGCTATCTTTATTATGTTTCAAAAAATTATTCTAAGTGGACATCAGCCCCATGATCATAAAATAAGTTTTCATTTTATAGCATTTCAAGTTCTTCCGTCTTATTTTATCCCCCCCCCCCCCCTCAATTTCCTCACTACATTGAAAAATAATAATTCCTCATTTTTGAAAAATATAATACCTACTTTATTTGAATTTCGAAAGTGTTGGTAGACTTTTACTGAGACAATATTAAGAGTTTAATTGTTTTCTTTTACTTTTTTTTTATGGAAAACAAAATCTTAGTTCCCTTCAGTTTATAATGGCAGCTGTCTATATAGCTGCATTATTTTTCATAAACAATTTATATTAAACTATTTTAATTTAATTGAAATATTATACATACATTTCTTAACAATGTATTAAAACCAAGATTATAAGAATGTACCTTATTTTATTTTTTATTTTTGGGGGAGGGGGGGAAGGAATCTCATTAAGCCCTTTTGAGTCAACCTTATCAGTGGAATTATGCAGCAGTGGTTTAGATTTCTAATGAGCAAGAATGAAATGATCCACAAACAATGATTACCCAAGCTTCAACAATACGAGCGGACGGAATAACTTAGCCGTATATAGGTCTGTTGAACGTTGGATCTTAAAAATAGATTTCGTCTATTGAACAAATATTTACCTAGGCTCATTATTTTAGAACATCATTCAACGCCCAGGCTTAAAATTTAGATATCTAGTTTATTAAATAACTTAATTAATTTACTAACTGGTATGATGAAACAGGCTTTGTAAAAGCCACAAAATTTTCGCTTGTAAAGAATATCAGAGATATTCCTACAGACAAAAGACTCTAGTTTCGTTATGCAACTTTTTTTCATTCGCCTATCATCCCGTGTTTCACATTCACGTTTTCGTGTCAAACTTCACAAATAATCATGAGATCTAAAAAAGGTATTATTCCTTTTGTTTTATAAGTTTAATTGGTTTTAATTTTGAGAGCCCCATCGCAGATCTAAAAATGATAGAATCTATCATTACATATTGACAACCAATACGCTTGAATAAAACAAAACACTCTTACAATAACTCTGTGCAGTCATCACAATTCTGCCAGCAGATTAGATCTAAAAAAAAAAGTTTCTAAAAAATAAAAAAAACATAGTTTAAAAACTAATCGCAAAGTAAGAAATAAATCTTTTATTTTTGAATTTTATCTTGTATTAATGAACTATAAAGTAAATATTGGATAAATCATGGTTGACCGGTTTTTGAATATTTATGAGAATAGTCCGGGATGGCGGTCAATAAAGTATAACATAGTATTAAACTATTTTATTTTAGCCAATGTTTCGACACAACATACTCTATGGCCTTTGTGTTACTCTGGACTCAGAAGCACTGATGAAGATTCACAAATTTGATCGAAACGTTGGCTTTTCAAAACAAAACTTTTTTTAACTGTAAATCCTGACTATTTGTTGACTATTTCTCACCCCTCTAAAGTCAAAATATGTTGAAAACATCGTATAAATACAATCATAATAAATCCTTTTACTGTGTTTATTATAATAAGGAAAAGCTATATTTTTTAACACCTAAAATAATAAACATTGGAATTATAGCTCATAAAATTTAAGAATATGAGTTGTTTCTATGGCTATGGTCATAAATTAAACCTATAAACTTTTATATATTCCGAGAAAGATTGACAGTTTTTTTTTTTTTAATATCGTTAAGATATTTACTATTCTAACATGTCATATTAATGATACTTAAATAGACATTTTATAAAGGCTATGTATAAGGTTATGTATTGTTACATATTACGTAACAAATAACTACTTCGCAGTTGTATCGGCTACCTTCTTAATAGTCTTAAACGCTTAAGAGTGAAGAATTTGGTAGTGTTCAGCGATGCATTTAACATGCCCTAAATACTAAAAATATAAGAAAAAATGAGTACAATTAGAATGATTACAAGAAAATCAACAAAAAATCAATTTACTGTAGCTTTAGCTTGTTAATTCATTGATCGTTAAAAAATCTTGAACAATATTTAGCCAGAATATTAACAACAGAATTGTATTCAGCAATCTGTGGGATGATCAAATTACGAGTATTAATTCTATTGGAACAATAAAGAATTTTGTTTAAAAAAATTTCTGTTTGGGTATCCCATTTTATGAAACGCACATCTGGAGCATTCAGGGTTCAAGAGTGAAAAAAAAACAGCACAATTTTTCTTTGTTTGTTTGTTTTAGTTTATTAGCGTAAAACTGCTCATCAACGCCATTATAGTTCCAATATTAATCAACCACCTTTTTCCCTTTTCCTTGTTGATATTACATTACATTAATCAAAATTAGGCATACACAAAATGTTAAAAGTATAAAAAAAAAAAAATTTAATGAGATTCTTGATAAAGTTACATACTTTAAAAAATTTAAACTTTCGCCGAAAGTTTTAAAAATAATTTAGATCCTTATAAATTAATTAAAAACAGAAAAAACAACAAAACTCTCAAATAAGGAAATAACTCAAAACTCTAAATATAAATAACTCTCAAAAGAGGAATAAATCGTCTTGATAATTTTGTTCAGGAAGATAAGTAACTCACACTATTATTTTATTTATGAAAATAATTTATGATTTTATGATAACATTTTTGATAATGATTTAATTTTTAAATACTCTTTATAAACCGCTTGGAGAAGACAATTACTTATTTTCGAATCAGTTCGAAATAAATTTATTATTAACCTTATTTTATTATTGCTTTCTTATTAAGGGAGTCTTTATTTCAGGAATATTATTGTAGTGTTTTTTTCAACGAGTATTTTTTAGTTAACGAAAAAGAAAAACCTGATGAAGTTGTATGGTTACAAGCCTTCATGCATTTTTATTTTGAAATAAGCAAGATTTGTCAGGGAACAGGAAGAAAAAAAAAATCGATATCGTAATAATTAATACCGTTGATCAAAGTAGAAAAAAAATTAATCAATTTTAAAAATAATGACACGAATAGAAAATCTTCATATAAAGTCCTTAGATTATACTGAGGATAGAACTTATAATTCTGTTGAAGTCTGAACTTATAATGAAAATACTGAAACACTCATAAATTGAGAAAAATGCTTTCAAAGAACAATAACGATACTTTTTTTCCTAGTTTTGCAAAATGATAATAACGAAGTGGGAGGGACAGTAATTTCAGCAGTAACTAGAAGCTAAGTAGTCTTTAAAATTACAATTGAGGGCTCAGACAAAAGTCCATCTGTTAGACGGGGGGGGGGGGGGGGGGGAGGGGAGGAGTAACACACTCAAAAGAAAACTTTTTCATCAGGGACTCCTACCACGGACTCCTTTACGAATCTATGCAGCCCGGAAAAACATTTCGCTTTGTACATTCAACTTCAGTAGTAATTTCAAAATGGAAAAGCTTTTAAAAAATTGAGAGCTGGATATTTTATGCTCTGATGCCAATCTTATTGAATATAAACCACTAGCATTCCCCGTCGCGGCTTCGCCCGCGAGCCTTTAAAATCACTTCTGTGATCATTCTTGGTACTGATTCAATATAATATGTTAACTGATGTTAAGGAGATTTAGTAGAATCGGAGCTTCCGGGAGGTGGAATGTTGGAGGGGAAAGCTGCCGTCTCAGTAGAAGAGAAGGAGGCGCGCAATGGAGAGTTCACTAAAACAGCAGAAACAAAAGATTGCTTACTCCTCATGAAAGCTTCATTTTTCGGCTTTAAAACATGGTTTTCGACGCCCCGTAAGAGCTTTCGAGTTAAACTTGTCGTATCAAGATCTTTAAAATGAGTCCAAATTAGATATTTTTTCTCGAAGCGCAAAAATAGGTGTCCGTTAGAGTTAAACGACAATTTCGCCATTTAAATCCCTTAGGGGTCACATTTTTGAAATTCCTTTCTTAGTGGTTACCGACATCACGTTTAAAATCTAAATTCCGAACTTTTTTTAGCTGATTTTAATTGGTCTTTCCGTGTTGCATTGCTGTACCTGACATTTCGGCTTTTAACTTGCTTCTTCTCCTAATGAAGTAAGTTGCAGTAGTAGCGTACCAGTAAAACGTAGTCTTTTCGTGGGATTAGAATTATTGCCAAATACCGCATAAAGCTCGTCATTGCGATATACTTCAAAAACGTTAGGAAACAATTCCCCAGCTGCCGTTAGTTCCAAAAATCCGGCATGGGTTGAATGCTGAGACATATGAGTGTAATAACTACTGAAATCAGAATAATTGTTACCGTAATCATTTTGGGTAAACGCAGAATATTTGTTCCTACATCGCGTTTAAAATCTAAATTCCGAACTTCAAGTTTCTATCATTAGTAGTTTTTGCTCTGCGTTGATTCTGTCAGTCAGGACAAAGCCTCTTATATATATAGATTTAATATTTTAATTCAACGATTTTTTTATTTTAAATATTTCATATTGTCATGTGAAACAAAAACAGATGATTTTCTTTGATACAATTCCAGACTTTTGTTAAAAGCGTTACATAACTGTATTAGTACGTGATCACAGGTTCTAGATGTGACGGGAATGGTCTGGGCCTTTCTGGAATGTTTTATTCTAGACTAAATGCAAGGAGCAATGGACTAGGAACTTAGTCGACCATCGAAGCAGAAGGTTATTTTCGAGTCACTGTTCCGTTTCTTGTAGAAACTGTTTGTAGCGTACTAATTTGAGATTTTATTGTTTTCCTCACGTTTTGAATTATAATTTTAGCTCGATTAAAATTATTCGACGTTACTATTAACTTATAAAAATTATAAGTTTGTTTGTTTGTTTAACGTCCCTTTATGCTACTAATGCTAATCGGACGATGCTACAGTGGGAGTCCTAAATTTCGCCAATCCAGCTATAATTAGGATAGGGATCTTTAACTAGTACCTGACATCGTACAGGATCGGGACCTCCAATTTACATCCTATCTGAAGGATTATATACGTGTCACGTGTCAGTAATACAATAAATACAAAAATAAATATAAGTTATGTTAATAAGTATAAATAAAATGTATTTATACATGATGGATATTTTTAGTTCATAGCTTTTATGTCTAAAATAATTGTCAATATATTGTTTGCTTCTACCCTAGAGATCTCCTTTTTATATTCTATTATAATATTTAAACTCTTTTGGGTGTTCAAATAGGTTTGGAATTATTTCTTATCTATCTTCCAACATCTCTTTCAAGTTTTTGGCTAGGTAACGGTCTTTTAGGAGGTGCTTGACTGATTGGGGTGTATTGTCACCCTTTCTCAGGTGCTTCAAGACCTGAATAAGTATCCATGGGTAAAATCGCAATGTCCTATCCTCATGCGGCAGAATATTCTTTGTTGGCCTTCTTAAGCATGTGACCTACTAGCTACATTCTGGTTTTATTTTTCAAAGTTAGGACGCTTTGGTTTTCCGACTCAATACTGAGTTTTTAAGAGTTTATTTCTTAATTAGTATATCCAATCCTGTAATGCGACAAATCTTATTGCAGAAATATTTGCTGTATTACCCTCAGAGTGAGATGGGATTATCAGTTTCAACAATGTGTTTATTATTTATCTGAATATTGAGTTGCTTGAAAATTAGTATAAATAAAATATTATAAATTTAGAAAAGTGAAAAGTTGCACTTAACCGGTTTCGATCATTTATCGGAGGTACACAGGAGAAACTGAATAATTCAGTTTTCGCAGTGAGCTATCAGGAGAATCCCAAGAGTTCTTGTCAATTTGTCGAGTAGTGATGCAGCATTGGACCTGCAATCATCATGCAGTAGAAAAGTATGTGCAGGTCATGAGAAGGCATCCGCGCCATTTTCTATTTACTCGAAAGATGAGATGATTGAAGGTTTTTTTTTTTTCTTATTTATTTCATATTAAAACGTGAAACAAAATCATAGAAATTTATCTTGAGCTGTCTAAAAGAGAACCGACTAATTTCTAAACTATAAAACTGTTTACAATCTTTTATTATTAATATATATATAACATATTTATATTATTTTATCTTTTATTTATTTAATTTAATTTTTTATTATAATTTCTATTTCTATTTTTTTTATTTAATTATTACTATTTATTTATTTATTTTTGCATATCTTTTAAGTCTACTAAAAATGTAATCTGGCCTGTTAGCCATAACAAACAAACAAAATCATACGATTTTGTCTGTTACATTGAAAAGAGTTCTAGACTTTTAAGTGGCGTTAACTGAAGGTCAATGCCACTTAATAAATTCAAAAGGCTCCTTAAGACCATAAGGGCATACGCCCCACAGATTTTCGACTAAGAAAAATGAAACAATTTATAAAAAAAATTTAAATTATTGTCTAAAAAAAAAATTATATCTACCTACATACACTAACCAACTATCAAACAATATATACCTAAGTACTCTTTATTCTCGAATAAACGGTGGAATAACAAACTTATAAAAGATGTGGTTTCACAGGCATGCCAGGGTAGGTGGCGACTAAAAAGAAGATGGATGTAAAACCTCCTCTCCTGATTAAAGTTTGGAATTAGATGCTGTGGGGCCTTTGGTTCATGAAGGCTAAAAACCCCAAGTTATTTAAACTAGCGTCTCTGCTATGTTGACTGGTACAAAAGGAATTATGATTAAAAGAATTATAATTTCCTAACTGCTACCAGGGGTATAGATTAAGATGAATTTCATTTTATCTTCTTACTATTTTGTTTCTTAACCTTTATACTTTATATAACTATTGAAACAGCTAAAATATTTCGACGCGTAGTTAGCAAAATCACGGGGGAAGTTAAAATGTGAACAGATACAAAATAAAATACGTACCTACATACAAAGTTCAATGTTATATGTTTATGTGATCTCAAATTCAATAATCCTTTTTTCTTGTTCGAATGATTGTATAGCAAAATATTTTTTTAGTATGAGCAAATGAATCTTTTCATTTTTGTTTAAACATTTATCCCCTTCCTAAAGGATAAATGATTTGTCAAATGATAAAGCCTTAACAATCCCTTTTACCCTGTTATTAGGATACAAATTAAAGTTAGAATTATAATTTTGAGATCTTATTTATTATTATTATTTTTTACTCTTTGTTTTTTTTTTACCCTGAAAAATACAACGGAGAGGCAAGAGTTCGTTTCTTTATTGTGATTGAATTAACATAGCCTCTTTAGCTAGAGTGGATCCCAATGCAGATTAGAGCAATTGTAACAGCGGATGTTTATTTAAACTGGCTACCCCCTAAATATCAGCTCCCTATTTCAGATTCTGACCTGGAGCTAAACTTTTCCTCTAAAAATCAACAGAAGTCCTAATGCTACTCAATACCGAGGCATTACGCAATTCTTCTAAATCCAGAACCTAGAAAAAATAAATGCTTTATATTGCTTAATCTTATTAAGTAGGTAGGAAAAATAGGAAATACATATTACTCTAAAACATGAAGTACTGTTTTTTGTATGAATAGTGTGATGAATCCCTGTTTCAGCAAATAAACAGTCCACAGGAAGGTGAAACAAAAAAAAATGTAATAATTAAATAATAATGTAATATTAAAACCATGTTATAATAAATAATATGTTTTTTTCAATAAATAATATGGTTTGGTTCAATAATTATAAAATAAAACCACTTGATACCTAATAAACTAACCTTAAATATATTTATGAATAAATATAAATTTTCAAATATCCAAAAAAAATAATAATAGGATATTATATTTTTTACAACAAAATTCATATAGGGGAGGGTGAGGCGCAATGAGACACAAAAGTTTTTTTCCCATAGCACCCCACCTGAGACTTTATTTTCAATACTTTATTTTTTCCATGTTAACTTAGGATCTAATCCATATAAGAAATGGGTTAAAAATAATTTCATGCATCATGTGTGACCGCGAGCAGCCATTTTCAAAAAAAATAATTTTGCTTCATTGTGCCCCATGCCCCGGGTTTTGTTTCAACAGCGCAAGTTGAAGCAAGAAAAAACTGAAAAAACAACGCCATAATTTACGAAAAAACTTTCTTCGGCTACCGGTCGGTTTTTCGTTCTCCTGCTTTAGGATAGCCACGAAATTCTCCAGGAGAGAGGAAAGTTTGACTAGGTTGTCAGAGAGGAAAGTTGCCATAAATTAATTTATTATTGTTGGTGTTCTGCTCTCGATTCCGCACCATTCTGTAATAAAATATAAAATATTGCATATTGCACAGTGAAAAACACACGGTGCAGGATGAAGCTGCTGTGGCTCCACGAAACATTTCATCGCCCCTGCTTTTATGAACCCCGTAACAGCCATTTTGATGTCTTTCACTTCCTACAATGAACTTGAAGAGCTAGGAAAGCCAAAGCCAGACAAAATCTAAAGAGATACATGCATAATAAAATTTCGTAATAATTACACTTAGGCAATAAGAATAGGCATATAAGAAGTAGGAACGGGACCAATATGTTAATAAACAATTCTTTTGTATCTTTAATATTTATTGCGTTTTATTTTATTTTAAATTGTTATCTTATGTATTGTTTATTTTTTGTAAAAATAAACAATAGGCACATGCCTTTTCAACTCTTTGTTACAAGGCATGTGCCTTAAAAACAATAAATAAATCTGTCTAATTCAAAAATTTTTTTTTGGTAGCAAAGCGGGGTTAAGGTTTTTTTTATTTTATGCAATCAACTTGGTTTTATATAAAAACCTAATTTTGGTAATTATTGATTAACAAAAATTAACCGGAATAATTTAAAAAACCTTTTTAAAAAGAATGGAAGCCGGTAAATAATAATAATGAAATCATTATCATGTTTATAATGATATCATAAAATATATAATGATATAATATTGTTTATCATATTATCTAAAATAATGAAATCTTATGGGTTTATTGAATTGTAAAGGGACGGTTATAATTTGATACAATTAACTTAATTCAAGATTTGAAGGGGTTCAGTGGAGCGGTGGGGGTTGTTGTCAGTAAGTTAGGGATCATCATCATCAGTGGAAATGTCCTCCCCAAACGGTTGCTAAACAATTGTTTACGTAGCCTCGGTTACTGACTTTAATCTGCAATTTAAATGTAATTCGAGTAACATTTCAACAATGAGATTGGAGAGGTGTATGTATCATTCCGGTGTCCAACGAGAGGACAAACTTTACGGCCAAGTTTGCAGAGCGGACCGGTGAGGCTGAAATTTGGAAGGCTGGAACGATAATGGGAATGAGTTACGGGCCAAGTTCTCAGTTGGCAACCCAGTTCCACCCAAATCTAATTAATACCCTCTCTCTCTTTCTCTGTTTGTCCTCTCAAATTGATTTCCACCGTCCATCTTATATCGATACCGGAAAACACGCTCAAGAGTGGATTGAAGTTAGTTTCGGGGTTGATAGTACGTCAAACTCAGTTGTACACAAAGTTATTCCCATGAATTTAAAATTAAACTAAAGAAAAAATTATGTAAACCATATTTTAATGCATGCCGAAACGGGGGAATGGGGATTTTCAGTGAGTAAGGCAGAGAGTGATTCAAGACAGCGTACTTCCAGTGCCAACAGCCGTCGATATACGCTTAAATAGTTGACATGTGGAAATGCTTAAGGGTTTATGAGCCAAAAAAATAAAACTTTTTTTTGCGATATTGTTATTGTGCCGAAGCCATTTTTCAGAAATGGGTATAAGTAATTTTTTGTTGTTAGAAAAGATTTCATTGAACGTATGAAAGATGGCATGGGCGTAATCACTGTACGTAGTTCACTCTAGAGGGTATAAGTTACATCATTTCTGTAAAAATTTCTTAAGGCATTAATACCCTTCTGCATTTCCACGCTTCAATTAATAAGGTTAAGCTTGATGTTGGTCAAATAGATTCCTTGAACAAAGAATTAGGGTCAAGCTAGATATTGTTACCCCGGATACAATCTCATACGCTACCCCACACCTAGTGTAACGTTAAATCGATAAGCAAATAAAAAAAAAAAAAAAATATGGCGTAACCTCCCGGACCGCTTGTTGGAACAAAATAAGCGGTTGGAACGAACTGTTTTTGTCTAGATCATTCCGTGATGGCGGAGAACTGCCGACATTGTTCTAGAATATTCCAGGCCTCACTATTTACGATATATATAAGGGGCAGAGACTGAACGAGTTAGTTGAAGTCTGTGTCTTGACTGTGTTGCTCAAGTCATTTGATTGCATGTGTTATAACGTTATCAATTTTGTAACCTGCTCAAGTGTTTAAGTTTTATTAATTCGTTGGCATTGTACCAACTGTAAATTTCTGTTAAATAAACATTTGTTACCCCACACCTGACACCAGTTGTAACACTTATGTGGGTAACAAATATTTATTTAACAGAAATTTACAGTTGTTACAATGCCAACGAATTAATAAAACTTAAACACTTGAGCAGGTTACAAAATTGATAACGTTATAACACACGCAATCATATGACTTGAGCAACACAGTCAAGTCCCTTGATGAAAATAAATATGAATAATGTATTGTAGCTCTCTATAGAGCTCAGAAGAACATCTCCAAATCCGACAAGAAGAAGAAGCGAAGGAGGAAGGAGAGCTACGCCATCTATATCTACAAGGTGCTGAAGCAAGTCCACCCCGACACTGGTGTCTCCTCTAAGGCGATGAGCATCATGAACAGTTTCGTCAACGATATTTTCGAACGTATCGCTGCTGAAGCTTCCCGCTTGTCCCACTACAACTGGTGGACTCTAATACGAAGACACAGACTTCGACTCACTCTTTCAGTCTCTGCCCCTTATTTATATCGTAAATAGTGGGGCCTGGAATATTCTAGAACAATGTCGGCAGTTCTCCGCCATCACGGAATGATCTAGACAAAAACAGTTCGTTCCAACCGCTTATTTTGTTCCAACTAGCGGTCCGGGAGGTTACGTCATATGTTTTGTTTATTTACTTATCTGTTTAACGTTACATTATTATAACTAAAGTTAAGTAAAACACGCTATCTTCCGTTTTAAACTATTCAATATTAAAAATGCTGATTTGGACCCTTTATGCTAAAAAATATAAAGTTTATCATGGAATTAGAAGTTTATCATGGATTTAGAAGTCTGTTTAACGTTACACTGCCCCCTCCTTAGAGACATACCTTCTGGATGTCTTCTTTTCCATGCGTGCCTGCTCCCTAGGTCGAACGAGAGGTCTCTTCCGTAATCCGCTGCTTCTTCTTCATGGTTTCCCGAATATGGCGCCAAGCGATCATTATGGACGATAATGGGCTATCCTTTGGGGTACTTGAACACCCTGTAGACCAGATCGTTGATGTTCTTCTTTATCACGTATGGTCCCCGCCTTCCTTGTTGATTGTAGAGCCAAGCAAGTTCTCCTTCTTCGTATCCACCCTGGTTGGCCCTGCTCCCGCTTTGTCTCCTCATCCGATCTCTGGCGACGTGCCTCTTATTGACAGCAATAGGGTGATATCGATTCTCTTCTCGAGGCAATCACGACCGACGCTTTCAATCACCCTGTCTTTCCCGAGAATTACATCTTCTTCAATGTCAGCCACTAGAACTGAATGTGAGACACGGCTTGAGCCTTACTGTAACTTTACCTCGGTTTCCCCGAATACCTTGGCTTCTTCTCCGGTCGCAGTCCTCAGCTGCCATCTGGAGGGCGTCAGTCGTTTCTTGCCAGCCACACTTGAAGAGACAATAGTCTTGGTAGCACCAGTGTCAATCAACATCGTGTGCCTCTTGCCGTTGACGCTGCCATTTACATTTGCGCTGTCGTCTCGGTGTCCCAAGGAGGTTACCATTATTGGTGAAGCACCTTGGTGACTGCCCCGGGAAGCTTTTATCCTCCGGGTATTGACGTGTCCTATTTTTCCTGTGTCAGGAGCGACCTTTCCTTTGCAGGATCCCCTAATGTGTGCGAGCTCACCACAGCTCCAGCACCATACGGGTCTCCTTTTACGGGATTGTAGGACTTTTAAAACCTCCAAAACAAGATTCTCCAAGTCCGCACTTATTGCCGGCTCCCCGCAGTTCCTACACCGGAAGGGTCTTCTCTGCGAGTCTAAAGCCTTCGCAACCCCTCAGATAACACCTTCTAGGTCTCCATGGTTCACCTTATCACGGTCGGTGGTACGTCTGGTCTGGACACATCCATAGCTACGAGAAGCCTCGGTAGCCGCATCAAACTCCAATGCTATGGTTAGTGCATCCACCAACAATTTAGGGCGAGCAAGCCACACCGCTCTCTGAAGCTCCAAGTCCCTTAAGCCGTCGACGAATGCTTGGACTGCTAAGCACTCCAACAAACTTTCTGGGGCTGTTGGATAAGCCAGTCTTACCATCCTGGCAACGTCCGCTTCGAACTCTTGAATAGTCTCGGCTGCCTTCTGCTTCCTGCTCTTCAGCTGGGACTGATATACCTGTTCGAGGTGGGCGTGGCCAAACCGCATCTCTAGCCGGCTTACTAGCATGTTAAAATCGTATAAATCGTCGGCGTTGAGGGTCTGTAGGACATTCAGAGACATCGATTTATACGATTTATATGATCGCCTCTGAGAGCCACCGTAAGGGCAACCGCCTTATCTCTTGGAGACCACCCATTAGCACTGGCCGCAGCATTGAATTGCTTCAGGTAATTCGCCCAGGACGACTTACCATCAAAAGTCGGTGGCTTTATCCTTGCTCGGCTCTCCATAACCGCGGATTCACATACTTGTCCCTCTTGTAACGGATGTGGGCAGACCTCCTCCCTTACGACCGCCTTCTCCCTTGTTCCCACATCCTTTTTGTCTCCAAACCTCCTCTTCAAAAGCTGCAGCCCTCGCTTCTTGTTGGGCAAACCTCTCGTTCACATCCTTCAGCTTGTCATCAATCTCAGCCGAGAAACTTGACTTGAGGCTAGTTATCTTTTCGTCAAAATCAGTAGACTGGCTGACCAATTTGTCGTGTATCTCAACCAGGTTGGAATTTATTTCACCAGATAAGTTGGTAAACCTGTCATTTACCTCGCTAGACAAATTCGACAATTTATCATTTATCTCTGCCGATTGGCTAGACAATTTTTCGTCTATTTCCCCAGACAAATTGGTCAATTTATAATTTATTTCAGCCGACAAATTAGAATTTAGGCTGGTGAATTTGTCATTTAACCCATTCATTTCAGCCGACAAATTAGAATTTAGGCTGGTGAATTTGTCATTTAACCCATTTATTTCAGCCGACAAATTAGAATTTTAAAAAAAAAAAAAAAAAAAAAAAAAACCTATACCACTACAACCCATAAGGGTCTTGGGTGCAGTACTATGTAAGGAAGAGTACCGTTTCTTGGTCAGCGGTCGTGCAAGGAGGTGATTTGACCGTGATCACGCTCAACCGCCAGGTTCTTTCCCCTTAATTTTTCAATTAAGGTTACCCACTTTATAGAAGCTGGGTTTGCCCCAGGAGGGTCTCTCGGCCCACGAGACGAACTGTGGCGAATAATAAAGATATCATAAGCCATGTCAGATTCGAACTCGGGACCTTAAGCACAGCAGTCCACTGCCTTACCAGTGGGCTACCCCGCTCCCCAAATTAGAATTTAGGCTGGTGAATTTGTCATTTAGCCCATTTATTTCAGCGGACAAATTATTTAAAGCGGCTTTAAAAGAGCTATCCTCAAACTCTACAGTTTCAGGATCTACGCCCTGACTGAAGTAGTACTCACGTAAGCGGGCCAACAAGATCGCTTTTGTGCCTGTAATGTCTAAATCTAGCTCCTCTAATTCTCTCCGCAGCTCCGTGAATTTAAGTTCTCCAATTCGTTTATCTGGCATTTTTTTTTCTTTTAATCCCACACCTGACACCAGTTGTAACACTTATGTGGGTAACCAATATTTATTTAACAGAAATATTCAGTTATCACAATGCCAACGAATTATTAAAACTTAAATATATGAGCAGGTTACAAAATTGATAACTTTATCACACACAATCATATGACTTGAGCAACACAGTCAAGACACAGACTTCCACTAACTCCTTCAGTCTCTGCCCCTTATATATATCGTAAATAGTGGGGCCTGGAATATTCTAGAACAATGTCGGCAGTTCTCCGCCATCACGGAATGATCTAGACAAAAACAGTTCGTTCCAACCGCTTATTTTGTTCCAACAAGCGGTCCGGGAGGTTACGCCATATGTTTTGTTTATTTACTTATCTGTTTAACGTTACATTATTATAACTAAAGTTAAGTAAAACACGCTATCTTCCGTTTTAAACTATTCAATATTAAAAATGCTGATTTGGACCCTTTATGCTAAAAAATATAAAGTTTATCATGGAATTAGAAATTTTGTGTTTCCTACTATTTCAACAAACATATTTACGGCAATCACCAATAAAAATATAAAATCATTGATCCATCGTCAAAGGTGCTTAAGATATATTTAATATTCATATTTGAGCATGCTGCCATTAACATTAAATAATTAAACTGCACTATATATTCGCTGCAAAAATGGATCAGAAGTTGCAGTTGGTTGATGAGAGAACAGATCGTTCCAAGCAGACGATTGGCAATGCCAGTTTACTCATGGCTACTGTATAAGAGATCTTGCTGGTACGTTCAGCGCGAAAATGCAATAATGCTCCACAAACGATAAAGCGCTTAATTTAGAATAATGTTCAGTTTATTCCTACTTTTTATTTGTAACTGCACTATACGAAACTAACAAATCTGTCGTCGCTGTGTTATTTTATTCTGTATTATTATCATAGGAGAAGGAGATATCTCTACTAATGATATTATATGTACAATATCATGCAATGAAAGCCTGAAATTTGCTATATGAATAATCTCTTTTACAGCTTCTTCCCTAATAAATGCATTCAGGAAGTTTTTGTGCTGCGAAATTTGGCAAACATTTTGAAATCAATATTTCGAAAATCAATTATTTACTGAGGTACAGTGCAATCCTCCCAACTATTCAATTTCTTTAATTCTTTACTGCGTTTCAGATTCTTACATAATCAGTATGCCTCTATCTTCATTTAGGCACGTTTACTAAAAATTTAAGTACATAATTATATTGTTTAAATCAGAGCCTAGCAGTAAATAAAATATTTTAAGATACAAAATAATATACATTTTTAGTATTTTATGTTTCAAAAACAAAAAAAATTGTATTTATGTTTCTATTAATTTTTATATTTCAAATATTTATTTATGTTACTTTATGAATTTTGTATTATATTTTGATACATAAAGATATATTAAGTTATCACTTATACATAAGTTCATATTTTCAAAAGACAAAATCCTTTAAATTTTAAATAATACATTTTAAAAATATAATATAATATTTTTTACTAAGTCTGATTTACCTATATTTAGTTAAATAGAAAATTATTTTAAAAACGTATGTTGAAATAAACATAGAAACAATAAAAGTCGAAAATGTCCACCAACATTAAATAAATACAATAATACAATAAAAATAAATACAAAACTAAAGGAACGAATGGTAGAAAATGTAGGAAAACAATATAAAAATGGTTATTTTACTTTCCTTGGCCTCTCCATTGCGTGAGGTAGAGATTTAGTACTTCCTTTTGTTTGCCTCCATCCGCGACTATCTGGAGCCACCGGAGAAACGAACAATACCTGCTTTTTTATACAATACTTTTTATAGAATTCTCTTATATCCAACGAATCCTGTTAATTTTTTCGTTACTGTAGAAAGAAAACTCTCGTTTATCATCAGCTTTTTTTTGTTATAATACTTTGTTCAGGCTGTCATTTAGTGACACCGTCTGGACCTGATGATGATTGAGCACAGATCCTCTACTAGTTGCCAATTATCAGAGTTATCAGGGGCGAAAAAAAACACATATAGATTACGATAATCGAAGTGCCCTACCTTACAAATTAAAATTTTTTATAAAAATTACTATTACAATAAATTTTTAAAACACGAAACAATAAATAATATAATATATAATATAATATAATATAAATACAATAAATGTTTAAGGAATGTTAAAGTATTACTAGGTTAAGTGATACTAGAGTGGTGTAGCGATAAAGCCTTAACCATTGAGACTAAAACCAATTTGGGTTGGAATCCGGCTTTGAGGATTGACTACTATTATTTTATTTTTTGTTCATCCCCTTAATTGCCTTTTAGGTTATTTTTATTATTTTTTTTTTAATTTGAAATCACCAGTGCACAACACACGGAATATATTCCCTCAGGTACATTAATTTTTCAAATGATTGTATTTTTTATATAGACGTGGGAGATAGTCAACTGTTATTCTTTACGACAGATTAATTTATTGTCAGGATTTTCGGTTAAATTTTTTTTATTTTGAAAAGTCAACGTTTCGATCCAACTTGTGGATCTTCATCGGGGCTAAAAGAAAACAAATATATGAGTAGTATCTATGCTAGAAGATGAAAATTAAATGAATACATTACAAAACTGATAATTATATAAAATATGGTAAGCATTATACATGAATATTTTAAATAAGTAGCTGTTTAAGTGGATAAAATAAAATTTGATAGTTACCTTCTGAGCCCAGAGGATTAAAAAGACTGAGGGTAAAATAAGGTGAGGGGTAGTGGTAGGGGGTTAGTTTGCCGACTTCAAACGTTTATTGCGTGGAAATCCAACGCTTTTGAAGTAAAAGGCTACATGACAACTAATTGAAAATAAAATATTAAAAACTAACCAAATAGATGGTACTAGTACGATCGACTGAAGTCGGGAACTATCAAATTTTATTTTATCTTGCTAACCTGCTACTTATTTAAAATATTCATGTACAATGCTTACCATATTTTATATAATTATCAGTTTTTTAATGTATTCATTTAATTGTCATCTTCTAGCATAGATACTACTCATATATTTGTTTTCTTTTAGCCCTGATGAAGACCCACAAGTAGGATCGAAACGTTGGCTTTTCAAAATGAAAAAAAATTAACTGAAAATCCTGACAATTAATTTATTTTTTTTTATATAATTTTTACGATTTTATAAATATTTTGCGGTGATGGAAGGAAGAGCACAGAACCACTATATTCGACTTAGGAAGATAAATATGCGGCCTTGGGGTGTTGTAACGCCTCGATGACAGGGCAGAATATCCCAACAAGAATTTAATAAGGAGAATTTTCCGCTGGTAATCATAACTTTCCCAAACTTTAATCTTCTTACAATCCCTCAACCCTCATCAACCACCTACTTTCTAAAATTTTAGAAATTTAGTGTTATACCGTCATGAATATTTATATGACAGGGAAACTTAATCATTCTCATATGTGATAAATTGTATGGATAATAAAGGAAATTTTGCAATAGAATTTAAGCTGTTCATCTAGCATTACTACTAGATACGTTACTACTGTAACGTTAATACGTTAAATAAAAAGAAAAAAAAACATATTGTTTAAAATCACAGACCTTTTGTTGGAACGAACTAGCGGTTGGAGCGAACCGTCAGAGCACGTGTTTGGGATTGGATTGTTCCAGTTAAATCCACGCATACCTGGAAGGTTCTAGAAGGTTCTTTTTACGACTATATATAAGGAGCGAGTGACTGGACCAGTTAGTCATATTCTTAGTCTGTGTCTTGACTGTGAAGCACAAGCCATATGATTTGTATTACAAAGTGATAATTTTCGTAAGCTGCTTTAATATTTGTGTTTGTATAATTCGTGTGGCAAGGACTATTATTATATTTTTGTTGAATAAATATTGTTAACCCACAGAAGTGTTACACTATAGTTTTACAGATTATGTTCTTGAACTATGTGAATATATACATCAAGATAGGGAAAATTAAGCGTTTGACACACAGCTTAGGGGTATATAATGTTTGATGTGTGGTAGACAGGCGTTTCTGGACAAATCGTGACCAGTCTTGCGGAAGATGATCAAAGTTCAAGTAGGAGGAAACATGGGCAGAGCACGAATTCTGACGTATGAACTTTTTATAAATGCGTTGATTAACGCGAATTTTAATGAAAAAAGAGATAAATGGTGGAAGATTGGAAGACTTGTAGTTAATAATGTTAAAAAAACGGTTAAGGGTGACTCTACAGCACGATAGCACCAGGAGGATTTAAATAAAATAAAAATATTAGAAATACCGTCACGAACTTGATTACCCTATATGACGGACTAATTGTATTTAAGTAACAACGTTAGGTAATTTTCAGGACTTAGTTGTATAGAAATTTAATACAAAAAGTTTAATAATAAAATTCTTTAAACTGGCTTATGATTTTGTTTGTTTGTTTTAACGTCACTTTATGCCACTAAGGCTAATCGGACGATGTTACAGTGGGAGTCCTAAATTTTGCCTATCCTGGTATGATTAGGATCGGGATCTTTTACGAGTAACTGACATCGTACAAGCTCGGGACCTCCATTTTACGTCCTATCCGAGGGACGTCATAGACAAGGGTTTTTTACTCCCATTAAAAAATCCTAGGGCCACCCCGGGACGCGAACTCGCGACCTTTAGTATAGTAGGTTTCTATGTTCTCTTGGGGTTCTGTGAATATTGTCCCATACAAAATATTATATTAATAGTATGAATACTATATGAATGTCTTGTAAACATAGAGCCCACCATAAATCCTTTTATGTCCATACGATAAATTATTCTTGAATTTGAATTGAATTGAAATAATTTTTTTTTTGAAATACGTGTTCAATTTATTATTGAAATTATTCAAACGCACTGATAATTACCACAAACAAGACTCCCGCCGGTAGCTGTCCGGTATCAATACAGATATCACTGAGATAACTGAAATGTATTTTACATTCTGAAAAAAAAATTATTTAATTTTTCACCGTAAGTAGAAAAATTAAAGTCAGGAGTATTAAATATTGATTAGGTACTATCACAAAATAAGATATATATATATATCAATGTGTAACTGTATTCGAAATGAGGAAAAAGCGTAAGTAACTTAACGTTTTCTGAGATTTGACAGTAGGCGACACAAAAAAATTCTAATATGTAAAGGGCGTCGGAGTCCGAAAAAGTTTGGGGTCCCCTGGTATAATTGATTCAGCCGAATTTCGAAAGATACTTTCACAATAGAAAAAATCCTCGGTTACACGGTCTTTTCTAGTATCACAACTATATTACATCTTTCCCCAAATGCTGGTCAATAATAACCCTGGTAATTTTTTATTACGTTTTAAACAAAAGAATTTTCATTTTAAAATTTTTGTCTCTCCTTGCTTCCGAGTTTAGGAAAATGCCATTTATAAAAACTTGGGATTTAATCCTGAAAACTTCTCATTGAGTAAACTTTACTAAATGTATTACACTGTAACACGTATTATAACACTAAATGTATTATAACACTTCTGCGGGTAGCAAATATTTATTCATCAAAAATATACAATTATTAAAGCCAAAGAATCAATACGAGCAGGTTACTGAAATTATAACTTTATACCACACAATTCAAAGGGCTTGAGCTTCACAGTCAAGACACAGACAAGACTTACAATTAGACTAACTGGCCCAGTCACTCGCTCTTTATACATAGTCTTAAAAGGAACCTTCTAGAAGGTTCGAGGTCCTCCTGGGAGGTTCCAGGTTTCCGTCGATCCCACGGTTTGTTCCGACTGATACAACAAAAGGTTTGGGATTTTAAACCATATTTTTTTATTTGACGATTTAACGTCACAATAGTATTAAGCTAAAGGCATAAAAAAGGTATAAAAAAAAAGTTAAAAAACACGGTAGGGTAATTTTTTACACTTATAAAGTAAGTTAAAAAATTAAAAAAAAGAACAGGTAGCTATTAAAAAAGCTGAGAGGGTAGACTCGCCTTATATTACAGCTTAAGGAATTTATTTCGATAAATTATTTCTAAAAAAAATTTTTAAAAAAATTAAAATAATATTATCGGAATCATTAAATCCTTAAATTTTTCAAGAAAAGGTAAGTTAAACTGACTAAGTTGCTACATTTCCTCTTTTAGTATTATTCATTAATTTATCTTAATAAATTATCAATAATAATCAATAAATAAATCATATTTAAATAAACTTGTGAGTAGTAATTGATTAATTAATTGCATTGCATTCTCAGTTAAAAAATAAATAGATTACGGTTTAATAAATGTGGAAATAACCGCTGTTAAACTTTTATATTTATTAGTAACAGTTATTAATAAAGAGAATCGAAGTGAAAAAGATTCATACAAAAATTCATTCGATCTGATTTCAGCAGGCAGCTTTAACCAGTAGCTGATAACACTATCAAACGGAAGCAATGGCTTTGTCGAAGTCACTTACCAGCAACACGACTGCGTTCATACAAAACGGCTTGATATAGCTAAACGGAATTCTTATCTCAATGGCGGCGTGAAACTCGAGGGGGCCAGCAGCATACAGAAGATAAAATGAAAATATTTCCGAGGTCTATATGAATTCCTCGTAGTAGATAAAATAAAAATTAATAATTGAGATAAAAAAAACTATATTATATATTCACAATAATTTAAAATTCCAAATATTAAGGAGGAAATTATAATGTTCAAAAAGGAATACTGAGATAACATTGATTTTCTTGGGCTTTATAGCTTATTAATTTTATAAGCTTCAATAAAATAAATTAATTAAATCAATATGTATAAACATTTCAATTAAATGGTTATATATGACTTGCCATTCAGGAGGTGACCTAGAAGAAGCTGGTTGAGATATCTCCTCTTTTTAAGGGGAAATCGGTTAAGCCGGGAATCAGGTGCTGATATGCACCATCTTTACTCAAGCTTTAAATTCCAAAGTTATATTTGCGTATTTGCTTATATGCTGACAGGTGCTACTGAAAATATAAAGAGAAAAGTAATTAATCATATTCTTCACTTCAAAAAAACAAAATTGAAACAAACAATACTTGCAAAATTCATATAAACAGTATTACCATTTTTAAAATATGAAATTATGTAATAACTTCAATTCGTTTCACAAAAAAAATAAACAGAAGCCAATTAAATTGTTAAATTTAAGTTAACAGCTTGGAATTATTTTTTAACCATATACTAATAGTATGAAAACTTTGTGCAACAGCAAAAAAAAAAATATTATTTTTAGCTCAACAAACATTTGTAATAAACATTAGAGTTTTCGCCAAAAAAAACAGAAGCGAGTTCTAAGGAGTAAATCGATATCAACCTCCAGGGTCATTTGTCAAAAATGTATAAACAAAAATTGTGACTCTATTTTTTCCGTATTTTATTCAAATTATAATGCATTTCGAACATAATTTTAAACATTATTTGTACATTGTAAATTGGCAATTAACATTATTCTTATTTAAAGAAAAAATATATAAATAAAAGAATTGTTGCAAAGGAACGAAACAGGTTTGGCCTTGAGACTTAGAAGAATTATGGCTATAGACGGTTAAATGGCTATTGTACTCTTAATCTACCTTTATTGGTTTCCACTACTATTAACGATAATAGGATCTGTCTTGAAGATCCTAGTTCAATCCACGCAAGGATGGGCTATTACTAACCGAAATGTATGACCGCGGTTCTTAACTAGAACAAAAAAAAGAAATATACATAAAAATTTTGTTTCATTAATTAGTTAACCCTCAACACAACATTTTAACATTGTAAAAAAAAAAAAATAAATAAAATGTATATTTGTGCCTCTTAGAGTTTGCAAAGGTCATGAGAAAGATTGTGACAATCATAACAAGGCGGACACCAAATGATTTAAGAAGCAGAAAAAAAATTCTATAATCTATTAGGTATACTATACTAGCATTCCCCGTCGCGGCTTTGCCCGCTAACCTAAAAATCAAATTTGTGATCATTATCTTGGTATTGATTCAATATAATAAGTTAACTGATGTTAAGGAGATTTAGTAGAATTGGAGCTTCCGGTAGGTGGAATGTTGGAGGGGGAAGCTGCCGGCTCGGTAGAAGAGAGGGAGACGCGAAATGGAGAGAGTTCACTAAAACCGCCGAAACAAAAAAATTGCTTACTCGTCGTGAACGCTTCATTTTTCGGCTTTAAACATGGTTTTCGAAGCCCGACAGGGGCTTTCGAGTTAAACTCGTCGTATCAAGATCTTTAAAATGAGTCCAAATTAGATATTTTTTCTCGAAGTGCAAAAATAGGTGTCCGTCAGAGTTAAACAACAATTTCGCCATTTGAACCCCTTAGGGGTTACATTTTTGAAATTCCTTTCTTAGTGGTTACCTACATCGCGTTTAAAATCTAAATTCCGAACTTCAAGTTTCTATCATTAGTAGTTTTTGCTTTGCGTTGAATCTGTCAGTCAGGACAAAGCCTCTTATATATAGAGAGATTATATATTATCAAAATTGTTGTACGTCTATATTTTTTGCGCCATTTGCATCTGTGCTTTAGCGCATTTTCCAAATTTGTTGTAAATACAAACTGTCTTCCATTTGCTTTATTATAAAGCTTATGTATCATGGTTGGATTAGGTCTCTTAGCTGATGTTTTCTTCAGCTTTATGGCTTAGCCAAAATGGGATACTTAAAAAAAAGAATTCTACCAAAAGTACACACAAAACAGGAAAATTAAGAGAGTAAAATCATAAATACAACACATTTCATTATTTCTAACTTCTACCGTTAGAAGGAGATTATTATAATATGAAGCAGGATTTTTTTAACTTAAAACTGAATTAAATATGTATAAGATCAATAAAAAAATAAATAAAGATTATTGGTTTTTAAATTTCTATAAGCAAATCACTTTATTGCAATATAACTAGAAGTTTAAAAAAACGCTTCTGTTTTTTTATAATTAATTTATTTTAATTCATATGATTAAAGTTTCTAAAAACACGTCATGTGAAAAGGTTTTGATCTGTTGAAGATGTGTGTCCTGAGCAGCTAATAAAAATTGAATAATGAAAATGTATTAATTTACTGTTTCATTTCAATAAGAATTTATTGTGCGAGACTAACTTCAAGCAGAGGAGCAAACTTTTGTATTTCTAGATTCAATATTCCGTTTTATCTTTTTGACGGTTTCGAAATAATTATCAATGATATCCTAATATATACCGGTATCGTTAATGATACTAAACGAAATTGAATTACTTATCTCACCCATTGTTCGAGCAGAATCTTTAATCATTGAAAAGATGAGTCAACTTTATGGACAGACTTCGGGCCTTAATTCCGATCTATTTGCAGGCTATAGTATCTTCGAAGCCCCACATTTTGTTGTTATTAATACGAGCTTATTATATTTCATTCATGTTTGGAAAAAAAGGCTCAAGTCTTAAAAAAAAATTTTCGTCTCGTCTTCTTAAAATTCATAATTGACTATAATTTATTCGTTATTCATAATTCATTACAGTCTCTGTTGAAAGAATGTAGTTTCATTTATTATTCTGGAATAAAGAAATACAATCAGAAAGAATTTAAGTATAATGATTTTTTAAGCTTGGTAAATCGTTGTTTAAGCTTCACATTCGATGACAACCCCTTTTGACCAAACACCAGTGATTTTATATCATAATCAATAAAAATTATTTTCATATCAAAAAAATTATTTTCTAATAATCCTTGTTATAATCTGCGATTTTTTATATAAACAAACGCATTATTTATTTATTTTTTAATAAACGCATTAAAAAAACAAACAAAAAAACTGGTGCGATGCGCCCAACACACTAATTTCACCTACTTGGAGTAGAAACCGAATAATTTGGTAATTGTGTAAACTCAATTTAGAAAGTTCATGGAAAATAGATTTAACCACATTTATTTTCTTTCTTTTTTCTATTATTAATTACCATATAATTCTTCTTACCATAAGGTATAGAGTATTATAATTATTGCAAAACTTGAAAGTCTTCAGTAATTTTCAGTTTATTATTTTTATTTTTTAATCAGAAAAAAAAATCTTAATTTCATCTGTAGATCTGGTCAAAATTGTTCACGATCGCAATACTTTCCCCTACTATATACAAATATATATAATTTGTACAGGGTTGAAAGTGCTGAAGCTCACATGAACGTTTTATAAAAAAAAAAAAAAACACATTTTCCCTCTTCAGCTGCGGCTGTCTCCGGACCACCATTGTTAAAGTCACAAATCGGTTTTCCAGCTCAATATCGAAACTGAATGTGGGAAAGCTCTCTCTGGGGAAATTGAGATTTTACGAGGAAAAGAACTTCTAGGGTAGGACTTTTCTTGACACTGTAGCCTCTCCCATATGAATCCAAAAAGAAAACTTGAAACCACAGTATTGAATATCCTTCCTTCCCACGTATATTTTTCTACGTATAAAAATATTCAATTCTTATACAACTTGCTTATCTTAAAACTAGCTGTATATCCCGGTTTCACCCAGGGAATTTCATTGAATTTTCGACTCAAACGGTCGATTTCGTAAAAAACCAATTTAAAGCGAGATCATAACGACTTTTCTAACAATAAAGATTTTACCCAGAGATTGGCTGAAGTTATGCAATTTTAATATGGACTGGTGTTCGCACCTGGTATGATAGAACCACTGAGCGAAATTAGGAGAATTTAGGACAAACGGATTTCTAAAAAGAACATGGATTTCTATAAAGAACTAACAAAAAAAAACCGAACAGTATTTCATCTTTATTTATATAGATTGAATATAGATTAAAAATTATTTAATTATTTATATGACTATTAAAAATTATTTTTAAAAAGACATTCTAATAACGGACAGAACGATACATAAGTATTTAATATTAAAAATTCAAATTATTTTTTATAATGTACATGGTTCCCGTTTATCCTAATCTGACATGTTTGGAGAATAATTGTTCGAATTTCCTTTTTAGTTATTGTTCTTTTTATTCTTAAGTTTGATCAAAATCGTTAAAGCCTTTTTTGTGTAAATAAAAAAAACACGTGAAAATGGTACAAAATTTATTAAGTAAAGTCCCCCCTCCGGTTAATCAATTTTGATGTAATGTTGGCTATCGCATCTTTGGCATATACATACATCAAATACCCAGTTTGATCAAAATCGTTAAAACAGTTTTTGAGTAAATAAAAAAAAAACACGTGAAAATGATACAAAATTTATTAAGTAAAGTCCCCCCTCCGGATGATCAATTTTGATGAAATTTTTACAGTCCTATCTCGGGAACATAAATTGATCAAATACTCAGTTTAATCAAAATCGTTAGAGCCGTTTTTGAGAAAATCGAAAATAACTTAAAAAGTTATTTTACCCCTCCTTGTAATAGCACCCCCCTCCCTTTGAGCAATCTTGATGAAATTTTTGCTGTCACATCGTGGGCATATACATACACTACATACCCAATTTCAGGTTCGCACGGTTTATAGTTTTTTAGCTAGTATGTTCACATACAGACCCACACGCACACAGACCATTTCGCGGGACTTGGTTAATTGGACTCAGGGGACCCCAAAACGTGTATTTCCGTTGAAAACCGGAAGTCGAAATTTTTCACGATCGCAATACTTCCACTTACTATATATTTCATATATAGGTAAGTGAAAGTAAAAAAAAAAAAAAATGTTATATACCTACACAGCATCTTATACGCCTTTTAACAATGAAACTTAGACTACAACTTACCGCTGACATTACAGTAATTCCTCCATCAGATTTCACTAACTTTACAACACTTAAATAAATTACACGATCAAACGCATTATGTTGCAATGTTATGCAATTTAAAAATAATATCCAAAACCAAATTTAGATAGATAAAAAACATATTTTGGTTATATTACAATTTTTTAAAATTGAGATGAATGTTTGTAGAAAATTGCTACATTATAGTCAATATTATTGGAAATTCGTTCAGTTAGAACTTCGTAAATCTTCACCATCGTTTCTAGTTTAATTTTAATACTTTTAAAGTATACAAAAATTTACATTTAATCAAAATTATGCTGAATTCTTAAATATTTTGGATGAGGTGAGTATACACAAGATCGAGACATTTTATCGTTATACTACGAAGATAATTATCAAAATTTTCCGGAGAAGCGTTCCCTGTATTTTTCCTTATACTTGACAGAATCGAGCTTTCGATTCACTAATGAATCTCGAGGTTGAATTTTTTACTAAGTTTTCCTTATTTATTTTATATTTATTTTATTTTATTTTTTTTTGAGGGGATTAATGAGTTTGTGTTATGTTGCATTTTTACTGAAAGGACTTCAGAAACTTTAAAAAGCCAAATGAAGTACCGATATTTAGGTAACCAAGATGCTTAACATATATTTATTTTTTAATTTTTAAAAATGTCAAGGCATTGTAACAATTATTTAATAAAAAAAAAAAAATTATTTTCATATTTAATGTATATGACCTTCTTTTCATATTAATCTTGTCCATATTTCATGTAATGTATCTTCTATAATACATATGAAAATTAATGCTAACTTAAACCTATAAACCAACCGCTTTTATATTTAGGGACATGGCTTACAGCTGACACTGCTATGAATACCAGGGAGAGATTAAAAAGGCGTTGGATGTGAGATCTTTTTACTAAAAGAAACATAATAATTTGATTAAAGCAGGGAAAAGGCGCTGTTAAGTACTTTTCCCCTTCATAAATCACATGTCATTTCATTCTAGGACAATTACCAGCGCATTTGTTGAATGTTGAAGATTTTTGCAAATAAATATATTGTAGCGTTAAATCCTTAAAAGAAAAACATATGGTTTAAAACCCTAGACCTTTTGTTGGAATGAACTAACAGGTGGTGCGAACTGTCATAGCACGTGTTTGTGACTAGAAAGTTCGAGCCCAATCCACGCCGTTCCACGAGGTTCTAGACCATCTCTTTACGACTGTATACATGGAGCGATTGACTGGAAAGTCTTAGAATTGTTGTGAAGCTCAAGCCATATGATTATTTGAGTGTTACAAAGTGATAATTTTTGTAACCTATTCTAATATTCGTGTGGCAATTAAAATTGTTATTCTTCTTTAAATAAATATTGAGAACCCACAGAAGTGTTACAATATCATAAAAAATAAAATTCAACATAAAAGAAAAAATAGATTCCAAAACCAGCATCAGGATAAATCTGGAAATTTATAATACCAATTTAGTTATAATGTAAATAATTGTTGAAATATTGCAAGCCGTTACTTTTTGAATTACTGTATTATTGAATACTAACAAGGGGAGGCTACGGACGTGGGGTCACCGATTACAATGAAACTTTTTTTCGAGTTTCTATATCCAAAAATATTAGATACGTGTCCGAGGGTTCTTGCCAATGGGCCTTCTGAGCCGAGAAAAAAAATTTATTAGGTACGAAAATAGCCAAAAATTGCCGCTGCTCAAAGCTCCTTCAACCAATTTCAATGAAATTTTCAGGGATGTCAGAGTATAAAAAATATTAGACACATGTATAGGGGATTGGCGAAATTAGCCTCTGGAAGCCCAGAATAAATCATTAAATTTTGTGTTATATTCGCGCTCTCGGTAACGTTAAAAATCAATTCCATTACTTTGTAAATTGAATAAACTACGTTTTTTCAGCTTCTTACTTCAAAAACTGAATATTTATATTTAAAAACAAATTATTTTGAGACGAGGTTTTTTTTTTATCTTCTAAATTTATATTTAAATATTATAAATATTTAACAGGAAATATTTTTCATAACAAAATTTCCTTGCTTTGATTGAAGAGATAGTCACCAAAAAATTTATACTCGTAAAATAGTAGTACCTATATTTAAATGTAATGTGATAAATTTTTGAAAAATTGAAATTAAAATCTTTTTTGTCCAAAAACATATTTTTGTCAGGAAAATGTTTCAGACTTTTCCTGGACTACATAAACATTATAAAATACCAAATTATCCTAAAATACTAACTAGGAAATTAAAAATATGTGTTTACACCCCACACTCGTTTGGGTGATATTTATCAATAAAACAGCTAAAACATAAGTTTTTTCGGCAATCAGAGCATTTAATAAAAGGTACACCTTTTCAATTGCAGTTTCCTTCCTTTTTCATTCCATCAGGAAAACATATTTGATTAACATTTTCAAATATTGCTCTCATTGGAATTAACTTGGATGCAAACCAAGCATATTTTACCATGTCAACAAATAATAGAGATGATAATTGGTGGTGAATTAAGGAATGAATTTTCAGAGCATCTTCCCTTGAACTAATTTCCTGACGACCATCACTCAATATTTCAGGGCAATTTCGTATTTTTTTAATGAAGTTTTTTACTTGTCGAAAAAATAAACATCACATGGTTGACAATATGCTGTTTTTTGTATTTAGAAGTTCATACTGTGTTTATAACTGCAATCCCTTAATTCAATAAAAACAGTTGTCGTCTTCCAAAAATTTATTATACTTAATTTTTAACCAACGTTTTCAATCATAAAATAATTCCTTAATTCTTTTGGCAAGGGAAAACAACAATGGAAATACTTTCAGATTCAAAATTAAAACTTTCAAATTCAATTTTTCGCAAAATTATCTTAAATATTTTTTTTAAGTAACTATGAAATTGTGCTTTTTACATAAAAACTGGAACATATTTCAAATAGTAATTTTTTTTTTTGGTTGAAAATTTTTCTTCAGTCTAAGCAAAAAATGCTTTTTCATGAAAAATATTTAAATACAAATATTTAGTTTTTGACGTAAAAAGCTGAAAAACGTAATTTATTCAATTTACAAAGTAATGGAATTGATTTTTAACGTTACCGAGAGCGCGAATATAACACAAAATTAAATGATTAATTCTGGGCTTCCAGAAGCTAATTTCGCCAATCCCCTATACACGTGTCTAATATTTTTCAATATTCTCACATCCCTGAAAATTTCATTGAAATTGGTGGAAGGAGCTTTGAGCAGCGGCAACTTTGTTGATGCAATTTTTGGCTATTTTCGTACCTAATAAATTTTTTTTCTCGGCTCAGAAGGCCCATTGGCAAGAACCCTCGGACACGTATCTAATATTTTTGGATATAGAAACTCGAAAAAAAGTTTCATTGTAATCGGTGACCCCACGTCCGTAGCCTCCCCTTGTAAGACCACTAATTATACATTATTTATATATCGATCCTGTTACAGCAGCCTGTAAACCAGCGGTTAGGATACTCTCCTGGGATTCAACTAACATGTATAAGGGAGTAACTTTAATTAAATAATAGATTAAGGGGGAAAACCTGTGGTTTTGAGTGTTCTTGGTCAGATAACCTCGTGTTGGGCACGCTAGGGGCAGGAGCACGAAACGGAGTGGAAGAGTTATTTATTTAGAGCTGACCCAACAAAATAAATCTGGACCTTTACACTCGGAATAGAATGGGTTAGTAATCCGCCTCCAGTTCCCCATTAGCGAGTAAAGGGCGACGTTAAGCCCAATAAACAGCGCATTAAACACTGAATAACTTTTGTTAAATTTTAATGACAGAGAGAACGAATCGTTATAAATGTTTAGGTTTTTTTTTTTTTTTTTTTTTTTCGTTCCTAACTTCTATACTCTATCTTAGTTTTAAAATATAACTAGTTGAACCAGTATGCGTATAATAATTTTAAATAAATGCGAAAGAAACTGCATTCGCTATAAATTATAAATTAAGATGTTTTAATTTTGTTTAAATTGTTTTAATCATATTTCAATCCACCATATAACGTCTGAAATTCTAAAATCTCTGAAATACAATTTTTTGCGGAATAAATTTTTGAGTTTATCTTGAACTTTAATAAATTATTATATGCATTTGTTTAAAAATCGAAATACCATAGTGTACAACAAACGTCCTTCCTTGCCACAAAACAAATAGCCGTTTATTGCTAAAATAAGGGGCTTTTATATTCACTCCAAAAAAAAAAAAAAAAAAAAAAACTATACAGGTCTTTCCTTTGCTATTTAATGCCTATTAGATCGTTTTTATCATGATAAATTCTACCTTATATCAAAGAATACTGGTGTCCTGGTGGTGGTGTACCTGTGGTGTTGTGGTTAGCATGGCAACCTACAATACTAAAGGTAGCGGGTTAAGGTCCCTTGGTGGCCCTAGGATTTTTTAAAAGGGAGTAAAAAGTCATTGGCTATGCCGTCCCCCGGATAGGACGTAATAAAATGGAGGTCCCGAGCCTGTGCGATGTCTGGTACTCGTTACAGACCCCTATCCTAATTATACCTAGATAGGCAATTAGGACTCCCATTGTATCCCACTCATTTGGATTAAACATGGCTAGAATCGTTTTTGAGATACCGTAAGAGGATGAAAGTGGTTTGGAAAAATTTCTCCCTACGTTAACTGAAATTTTATCAAATCTTTGCAGCCTATAGGAGCTTATATCGACCTCAAATATATCATTTCAGTTTCGACCGATTTGTCATTTTTTATCTTGTCTGTTCACACAAATAAACACAAAGAATATTTCGTGGCATATTGTAATATAGATAAATGAGTTACATTCATGGCATATTTATAAAATATAAATAATATTAAAAAATTATCGGACTTAAAAATTCCAGCAGTTTTTGTAACTGCCAAAGACAACTACATTAACTTTCACCAAGACTGGTCTATAACTATAACCCACTGACAGAAAAATTAAAAAAAATTACTTTCATTATTATTATATTTTTTAATTGTAATAAATATCGCATATTATATTACTACTATTATTACTAGCTGTATTTACCGGTTTCACCCGGAGAATTTAATTTAAATCTATAAAATCTATAAAGTGAGACTTTTATCGACTCAAACGGTTGATTTCGTAAAAACCAATGTAAAGCGAGATCAAAACGATTTATATAACACTAAAGAATATACCCAGAAATTGGCTGAAGATACGCAATTTTAATATGGACAGGGGTTCGCACCTGGTATCAAAGGCCACTAAGGGAAATTTGGAGAATTTAGGACAAATGGTATGTATTTCTTATTCGTACGTATTTCTTATTTATATAGATTAAATAATATTAATAAAAAAATTGACCAATATTTGAAAAACACAATTACCTTTTTAAAATAATTAGATTAAAATGTGGTCCACAGTAAATTATGTAATACATATTTAAATATAGCGGGACACAAATCGAAATTTAAATACAGTCAATTATCCGAATGTCTATAACCGTAACGTCTATTTTTTTCTTTATATATAGGTTGGATTTCACATTTTTATTATGCTGATTGGAGGTGTTGGCTGTTGTTGAGACTAGTCATACATAATTTCGACTCAGGGGTACCATATGGACAAAAGACTTACTTTAGGCTAACTCACGTTAAAAGCGACAAGAATTAAATAGACGGTGTGAACTTTTATCTAAGTTACTTGACAGACGATTTATTCAGTCCTCTAAAATAAAAAGTGTTAAAAAATATAGTGGGCGCGCCATTCAATGTAAGCAACAATATAATACATACGGACTTAAAAATTCCAGCAGTTTTTGTAACTGCCAAAGACAACTGCATTAACTTTCACCAAAGACTGGTCTATAACTATAACCCACTGACAGAAAAATTAAAAAGATTGAACAACCCGTACAGCATACCCTGACGAAATCGAAGGCGGTGGCCAAGAGACGAAGTCAATTATTACTCCTGTACTGGAAGCTGTCGAAGCAGCCCACAAAATTTGCTTATTGTAAAGCGATTTCCAGATTGCAAATTTTAATTTTTTTTTTTATATTCATTCATTTGTAGTTATAAATAACCAAAATTCAAAGAATAACCCAAGTAAATGTATATCCGCCATTTAGCTAATAATTGAATCAAATGTACGCACTTTGTGGAGGCTGAGTATGCCATAGGGAGGGTGTCCTAGACCCTTAGGTCAGGTTAAGACAATCTCGAGTGCTTAGTAGCTGGTATTCTACGCACTTATCTACATTTTTCTCTGATATACAAAATAATGTAATGAAATCTGGTTAAGCTACAACAGTCAACAGATGATGTTAAGAGGACAAAGCGAACAATATGGTGAGTACAAAGGGTGGGACGACAGCCATCAACGGGTTAGCCCCGATGACAGTTTAATTTAATTTCTTCCTCCTTAATTCCGCCGCCCTCTCTGATTACCAGTCCGCCGCATAATTGCCGAGATAAAAAAGATCTCTCTGGGGCTATCAGGGATAGAGTTTAATCTTGCACATTTATAAAATCCCACCAGTCGGCCTAGGATCACTCAACCAAGATATTATCTTATTTTCAAGAGGAATAAGAAAAAAAAAATATCAATTTAAATGTTTAATGCTCGGAAGAAAACAGTATATCTTACCAGAGGACTCTCCGAAACTATGCCTTGAATTATGAGCCACTTATTTATCTGTTTATTAAGTTTCTTCAACTAAATGAAAAAAAAAGGTTGTTATTTTTTTAAATACTTATAAAAGTTACAGTAGATAGCCGCTTCATGTTTAATTTTACTTGAGGTTCATTCTACTGAAATATTATCCTTTTGTTTAAATTTTATTTTATGATTTGGTTATAATGACAAATTCTGCGCGAGATGAAAATCAGAAAAAAAAATTTAAACTTTGGTGGAGGAATCGAACGTAGAACGATTCGAGCAATTTCGATGAAACCTGATTGACAAATAAGCGATCCTATATTTAATCTGATTAATTCCAAAGAGTGTGAACAGATGTCGACGTATCGACGTGGTGGATTTTTAATCAACTTATATTTATTACAAATTGAACATTTATTAATTCCGTGACCAAAACTGGATTATATTTTTTTTAAAGTCAACAGGCCGGATTAACTTTCCAATTGCAAATTAAAAATTAAATTTTTGGAATTGCAAATTCACTGATTGTTATTATTATATTAACAGATGTGAATAAAGTTAAAAAACTCCAGGCGCGATTAAGATTGATGTACACAGTTAAGTTGTTAATCACTCTCGGGATGATAATTAACCGGTAATGATCATGATTCTCATTAACCGGTTAATACAACATTTTCATCCTATTCAATCGGTTCTCAAATCTTAATCGTGTATACAGGCGTTTATATATGAATTGATTTTTAATAAATAATTTTTATTCAATAAGTTCACATACTTTATGTACTGTTATTTTTTTAAAACCCACTATATCATATTAGAAATATTTCTCTTATTCTTTTGCAGTATTTTATTTCAAGGAAGCATGTTACGATTAAATACTTTTTTCCAACTTCATCTCTATTATATTTTTCCTTGATATTGTTTTTTTTTTTTTAAATTGCACCCATATGTTTTCCTCCACAAATATTTAAAATAAAAATTCTTTATTTATTTTTTTGTATTTCATTTGTGGTGGCACCAGCCGCAAGTGTTTTTTTTTGTACTTTAAGTGTTTTTTATGTTAATGTTAGTAAAATTAAAAATTAAACAATAATAATAAATTTAATATAAATGTTATAACCTACACATATGTGTAAAAAAATATTTATTATATAGAATTATGTCGTTCGTTCTTTTTTGTGATCTCTTCTAAATAAAAGTTCTTATTGTGTTATATTGAATCTTATTTATGTTTAAAAACCACTACACATTATTTAATTTCAAAGCAGAAGGACTACATTGAAAATATACGAGTATTTGTTCACTTGCTTATTCTAGATTATTGGTGCAAATATAAAATTGGTCATTAGCTGAATATATTGGTGCTTTTATTTATTTACGAATCATTATTTTATTTAATTTAACAGGTTTTAAATTTTGAAAATTTTGGGATTTCTTAGTTCACTCTCATGACCACTAAAATTTAAAATGTACCAATGAATAATAAAGATACAAAAGACGCAAAAACTTTCCAAGCGCTTTTTAATTAACTACTTCAAGTTTTTTTTTTTTCAAAAAAGCTTAATATGGAAATTACCTTAGACGGATACAGCCTATTCCACACATATTTTTTGTTTCACGTATTAACTTCAAATCATTACCATTGCCTAATCAAACTGAAGCAAATTACTTGATCTATTGTTCAGACGAAAGTGAAGGGAAAGCCAATGCCGGACGTGCTTTTGTTGCAACAGGAAGATCAAAAGTGCTTCGCCCTGAAAAATTAAAACTAGGGGCTAAATCCAAATGACCACAAAGCCTAAATACCTCCCTATTGTTCAACCCTCCAATCTACAACTGGAGTCAAAAGGGCTATTTTACTTTATAACTACCGGCCAACTTACGTGAGATGACTTTCTGATGAACTTTAAAAGGAGAAATAGCAATTTCATTTAAATGTTTTAATTCTACAACCGCGCAATTCACTGTTCAACTGTCAAAAACGTTTCAGTTGTCATACTTTTAAATATTCTGGACTGTAATGATTATATTTGTGAGTCAAATATTGTTTTTAGCAGAGGGCTCTAGGTTTGAAATAAGTTAGAAAACTTAAAAAAGAAAAATTCTACAAAATAATTTATGTAAATAAATCATCCTTTATTCAGTGAACTACTACTATAGAGTCAAAATATATCAGGGATAGGATAGTATAGGGGTTTTAGGGAGATAAATGTCTGGATTATTATGCCTGAATACAACATGGAGAGTATTATATATATAGTTATGTGAAACAAAATCAGTTGATTTTTATGTTATATAGAAAAGAGTTCTAGACTATTTTTTGGGACAGTTACACAACTGTAATATTACATGTTCTAGATGTTTCAAGAAACATCGTTCTACGCCCTTCTAGGATGTTCAATTTCAGACTAAATATAAGCAGCAACGGACTAGGGGCTTAGTCTGGGCTCTAATGTCGAAGCACATGGTTAGGTTGGTGTCACTAGTAGTTATTCAATTCATTTGAGTTTTTCTTGTTTAATTGGCGTTGTTTTAAAAATTATTCAAATTCACAGTATGGTCAATCCATTTGAAATGGTCCAGAAAAAATGGTTGCTCGACCATTTTAGATAATAAATACATGTTTACCACCAATTACGTATGGAATCAGTACCCAAAACTTACCCTCAAAAACGGTCTTTTGAGAAATTAAAGTTGTTGTCAATGACAGTTTTCAAGCATTGGAAATATTCAAAAAATAAAGAGAATACAAAAGATAGAATAGACTGTAAGGAAAACAACCTTGTCTGAATTATTAACCTACGGCTTACCAGTCTTGAGAAAATGAGTTTTCCGTAAGAGCTTACAAACTCAACAACAAAGATGGCTGCCATTTTTAAACGGTTGACCCTACATTTTTTTTAAAACTTGTTTTGAACTACTGAATTGGTGGTAAGAATTTAATTTTTTTTTTTAAATGTTAGAGCAACCACCTTTGGACCACATGATATGGATTGACCCAGTACAATACAATATATATTTCTTATTTTAAAAAGTATTACATGAAAATTTTGATTGGTTTTAATCGAAATTTTTTTTATTAAAAAATAATGTTCAGGATATGGTTTTTTCACTGATGATCAAAAATAAAAATCACTATTAATAAAAATTATCAAATGGTATTGAAAATTTCTAGATAAAAATTTATAAGTATAAGTAATTTGATTTGAGTTTTTAAATAACCGATTTCAAACAATGTTTTAAACGTTGTTTTGGCTTAGCTCAATATGAATGAAAATTCGAAGGCTCAATAAGTCTCGAAAATATATTGGGTAATAATTTTAGTGTCACCATATTTTTATTTTATATTTTTGAGATTTCCATGAATTATTGTTTGGGTCCTAGCGGATCCAGTCGATACCATTACAAGCGATACACTGCCCTTTCTGATACGAGGACTATGAGGATAAATTGCTGACAGAGACACAATTGGCCGGTACTCGGGAGATGATTCCTCCGGATTCCCCCCGGGGGAGTGATAAAATGGTGGAGAAGTAGAGGATAACGGAGGCTGGAATAAAATAGGACGAGGGGACTCCTCTCTAACTTGCTCCAATCCCCTCGTCGCTTCACATTACCAATAGCAATCTCTTTTATACCTCTCTTCCTCTTCCTCCACTTCTGTTATTCCATATCCTGTTCGTCGGCTCTATTAATTCATATTAAACTCATCCAACCCGTCGAAATTCTCTGATGGATTCTTAATTATTTGCGACGCAGTCTACTCGTATTTATCGATACGTATTAAGGAGTCGACATGTACTGAAATCTAGCTAATATCATAGAGTAATGGAAGAGCGTAATGACCGCGTAGTTGATCTCCCAAACCTAACAATCTAACAATCTTGAAATCTAGCTCAAATAATTTGTGTTTTTTTTTTAATCATTTTTTATCGTAAAATTTATAACTTTTTATAAAAAGTTATCGGAGTCTTTTTATATCAAACCCACCAGTTTAAAAGCAATATTGAACCTGTAGGTCATGTATTTTGGTTATTTATTGCTAAAAATGATGTGAAGGCCTGTTGTAAAGAAGTTTGAGAAAGAGGTTTGTTCACTTGTAATCGCCATTGGCGTCACGTTTGTTTCTTAACTTCGTCCCAAAAACCTAAACTGTTTACACGCCTTTACATCAATTTTTTCAACAAATAACCAAAATACAAGACCTATAGGGTCAACATCGCTTTAAAACTGTTTGATTTTAAATGAAATGACTCCTTTACTTTCTTTAATATTGTGTTCCTTTGAAGAATATTAACAAGTAGGTATTATCATTAAAACTTAAAGTATTGTAATAATGAACAATCTGGTTGACATTTTACGTTTTAATATTTTTTCGTTTTATAGTGTTTCTTCTCACATCACTAAAAACGGCCCTTAAAGTTTTTCAGAGCAAAACTTGTAGTCTAAAAAAAAAACTTTTATGTTTAAATTTTATTCTATGTTTTCACTAAATAAAATGTGATGCGGTGAACTCATCATAGCTCCCACTTATCAAACTCCTTTATATTGGATTAAATACATTGGAAATTAGCAGGGAACACTTAAAAATTTTAATTAAAAATAACGATTTTTTTATTTTATTTTTTTATTCGGTTCCGAAGCATTGTGTGCACCACAGCAATACTGTGGTGCACAAAGAGGGGGAATGGAGTTGTATTTAAGTATCTTGGTACTTTTGGAATACCACGTCCGGTGTTTCGATTGGATTTCCATTCATATTTTATTTTGAATGAGTTTTAAAAATAAATGTCCGAAACCAAATGATCTACGTACTCTACTGAACAGTCGAGTTTTAGACCGTTTTCCGACTATAAATCGTAAGTTGAACGGCCGGTAATAAATTAGAACTTTATTTTATTTTTTCTTTCATATTATGCACCTATGCTCTTTTAATTTAGAATTCTCATATTCCAACCTTCGGTGATGAAAGTTATATTTTATACGCTGATAGTATAATCATAACAAAAATGTTGGTTCGTTCCTCAAATCCACAGAGCAAACAATTTTCAAATTAACATATTTATAATAATAATAACGATAAATTACTATGGGGAGAAAATATTTAGTAAGAATTACGCTATCTAAATAAGAGTATGCTTATTAAGATTTAGTGTTGTTCTGTTTAAAACCAAGACAAAGTAAGCTTTGAAAAATATGCCTAACTGAAATAATAGCAATGCAGAAGTAATGTTGCAATAGATATAAATGCGAGTAAATAAATAAAATATAAAATAAGATTCTTTTTGAGGGAAGACTCATATCGAAAATAAACCAAGAGCAGCAAAATAAATAGGCAAGAGGTTGTGAAACATTAGAATTTGGAGCTGTTGTTGGATCAGGTAACCGATAAAGCATCCTTTGTTACATCAGACTCCGAAGATCGGGTATCTTAGCAATCGATAACTTGCCCAAGTCGTTCCAACCAGAGTTCTAAGAACCTCGGTTCATTGGAATCGCTTTTGGTGTAAATATCCCTCAAGTTGAAGTTTGCACCGCTCTGTGAAAGTTGGAATCCATAGTGGGATATCTACTATTGATCTCTTGATAATTGGAGTCTTAAAATCCTAACCTGATTCTCTTATAAAACATTTTAGCATTCGTAACCACTGCCTTTTTCTGACCCAGGATAGCAAAAAAAAAATAAACAAAATATTATTGAAGAATTCTAATTCACTGGCAATGGTTAATTCCTATAAATATACTTTTAAGAAGACAATAAGACAGTGAATATGCAGTTTAAAAACGTCACATAGAAATTCTAATGACAATAATAATTTTAAAAAATCTAGTGCGTGCTCGCAACACACAACTTTCACTTACCAACTTACTTAGATTAGAAATTAATGCGTTTTGTTTACTGTCACGTCTCACATGAACAGAACAGCTTTAGTTATGAACAATGGTCTGTCATTAAAGGCATACTCCGCATGCGTGGGCTCAACGAGTTTTGTGAGTTGACTGAATATTTTTCTTTTTTTCTCCTCTATATTTTTCCTTTATTTTTATCATATCTCATATTTAGCCATTTCTTATTTTTATGCGTAACGATAGACAGTTAATTTTTCCATATAAACAAAAACAGAGGTACTTTATAGGAAACAAAAATGGCCCCTACCCCATTTAAGCTCCCTCAGAACATTTTAATTATGATAAAGCTTACCTGATATTAAATAACACCTAATTTTCATTAAGCATGACGAATTTGATAAAAATCGTTAAAGCCGTTTTTGAGATCATCGGAAAAAAGGTAAAAATTGGAATAAAATTATGAAATAAAGTGCCCCCTCCGTTTGACCAATTTTGATGAAATGTTGGCTATTACATCTTTGGCATATACGTACATCAAATACCCAGTTTGATCAAAATCGTTAAAACAGTTTTTGAGTAAATAAAAAAACACGTGAAAATGATACAAAATTTATTAAGTAAAAGTCCCCTCCGGTTGATCAATTTTGATGAAATTTTTACAGTCATATCTCAGGCATATTAATACATCAAATATTCAGTTTAATTAGTTAGGGCCGTTTTGGAGAAAATCGAAAAAAACATAAAAAGTTATTAATTAAAGTATCCCCTCCCTTTGAGCGATTTTGATGAAATGTTTTCTGTCACATCGCTGGCATATACATATACTAAATACCCAATTTCAGGTTCGCACGGTTTATATTTTTTGAGCTAGTCTGTTCACACACACACACACACACACACACACACACACACACACACACACACACACACACACACACACACACACACAGACCATTTCGCGGGACTTGGTTATTTCGACTCAGGGGGTCCGGTCCCAAAACGTGTATTTCCGTTGAAAACCGGAAGTCGAAAATTTTCACGATCGCAATACTTCCACTTACTATATATTTCATATATAGGTAAGTGAAAGTAAAACTACACACTTTATTGCTTTGGATTATCATCTCGAAAAGTTTGATATACATTTCGATTTGATAAAGCATTTTTGGCGTGGTAATTCTGGACCACGGTGTCCATGGAGAGTGGTCACCCTCCTATTTTGGATCCCGCTTCCGATCCGAGGCTGGGCCTGCTCCCAGGGACCGCTATCACACCACTTTCCAGGTCCGCGCCCTTTGCTCCCTCCCATGAGCATCCCACTTTTAATGTGGTCGAAGAAATGGACTTAGAAGCTAAATCGGACAAACGGAAAAACCAAACAAATGATGGATACGTCTTTCCCAAGAAACCGGCAAAAACCCAGAAGACTGAAGATCAGACCTCAGCACCTCTAGTGAAAACTAATCAATTTCAGATCTTGACAAATATTACTACTGAACCTTCTGAAGCTAGTCCATCAACTGTTTCTATCAAACCCTCTACATCAAACTCTCAAACTCAAGCTGCCCCCAACGCAGCACCTAAAGTACCTCCGGTAGTCATACATGGTACATTCTCAACTCCATACATAAGAGAATTCATCACTTCTTTAAAAATCGGAAATTATTTTATACGCAGAACTGGGAAGGAGATACGTATATTTCTTGAATTCGAAAACGATCGCATTTCTCTACTACGAAGCCTCGCACAACATAATATTAACTTCCATACATTTGCTATCCGTGAAGAAACGTCTCGAACTCAGCGGTTTATGATTAAAGGCCTCGATATCCAAGAAGAATTGGAAAATGTTAAAGCGGCCTTAGCGCCGGTAGGAGTTTTAGATGTTAGAAGGCTGCAAAAAACATCTCCGGACGGTTCAAAAACCACTCTTTCTCCTATTCTAATCACCGTTCCCGCCAATGTGACAATCAAAGATATTCAAAAAATAAGGGCGATCAACAGAGTTATATTTCGCGTTGAAAAATACATACCACAAAGAAACTACCTAACTCAATGCTATCGATGTTAAAAATTCGGGCACACCAGGAACTATTGTGGTAACATCCAGACGTGCGTGCGATGTTCCGGACCACATAATATAACAGACTGTCCACGACAAGGTCAACCAAAATGTCGAAATTGCTCAGAGGAACATGTCGCTTCTTATCGCCAGTGCCCATATCGACTTCAGTACACTGAGCAGCTGAGGAAACGAAGAGAAGAAGCAGCACTCAAAGCAAAGAAGTCACCTGCAACGACAGATACGATGCCAAACCCTTCTCCTGCCCCTAAGTCAAGAAAAAGTTTTGCGATGAATTTCTACCCTCCTACAGACATTCCACCACAAACACGAGATCTAGCAAATCCGCAAGATTCTGCGCCGCCACCTTGGGTAATCGAGTTCGAGAAATCTATGAATGGCTTAGTACAACAGCTTATTACTTTAATACAGTCAGTAATAAACCATGTAGCCAGACAATGAGTGCTTACTCCATTCTGAACTTCAATTGTAATGGTTTATTAACGAAGATTGAAGAAGTGGAAGCCTTGCTAGGATTAACACAGACCTCTATAGCAGTACTGACAGATACCCGCACACTACAGCGCCGTCCTCACTTTAAGGGCTACGCTGTCATCACTGATGAATCTAACGATCCTCACGGTGGAGTTTTAATAGCTATTCGTCACGGTATAACATGGAAGAAGGTACCTACACCGATGCGTATAGTCGACAATAAAATTAGCCATATAACAGTCCAGGTTCTTATGAAGCAGCCAACATATATTACAGGTATTTATCGCCGGCCGCATGGATCTCTGCGAGAAATGCGACAACTCCTTGATATATGTGCGACAAAAACGAACCATTGGCTTGTGGGCGATTTCAATGCTAGGCACATTCATTGGCATAATACCTCATCGAATGGAGCAGGAAAACAGGTTGTGAAAACCACTTTTAGAGTGGTAAATCCTGCTACACACACATTTTGCCACTATGGGACCGGGTCTACTTCCACAATAGACCTTCTCCTTACCAGGCAACTCCATCGTATCACTGGATGCTCTGCTCTTGACTTTCTTACTTCGGATCACCGCCCGGTTGTCTATAATGTTGAAGGAAGGCCGGAGCAAGCAAAGGTGAAGAAATTCAAATATAGAGATGCTGATTGGAAGAAATACCAAGCCGAAGTTTACCAAAAGCTTCATTCGGTGCCCTCTCTCAAAACAAAAGATGATATAGATCATTACATAAAATATTTCACCTCTGTCATTCTCGATGCTGCAACATTGGCCATCCCAACCTTCCAACCCAAACCAGCGCACCTTAGAATTCCTCCTCCTCATATAATGGCGCTAATCGAAAGTAGACGAACCCTGAAAAATAGGTGGTATCGATCCAAAAATCCGGAAATCAAGCGGGCACTGAATGCACTGACCACCCAAATCAAAAACCTCATTAAAAAGTGGAAGACAGGAATATGGCAAGATCGACTTCTAGCGACGCACGGTGACGTTAGGAGGTTTTGGAGATTGACGAAAGCTGCCACGAAGAAGTCTTCGACCATTCGCCTACATGATAGAGATCGCCTCCTTACACCTCTTGAGCAAGCCGAAGTTCTTGTCGAGCATTACCGTAAAGAGATTAACGCAAGAACTGGAGGAGAACTATCCCCTCCGAGTATGACGAAGGATACAAATTTTATGTTTATAAGCCCAAAACAGTTAAAAACTATAATTAGGAGGAGCCATGGTAACCGTGCACCGGGGCATGATGGAGTCCAAACCATCTTACTAAAACAACTTCCCCGAAGAGGAATAGTTCACCTGACCAATCTGTACAACTCCTGTCTACGACTACGATATTTCCCGGAACAATGGAAATATGCAATTCTCTTTCCATTATTAAAACCGGCAAAAACAGGTGACGACCCGGAACATTATAGTCTTTTACCTCATCTCGGGAAAATTTTTGAAAAAATAATTCTAAATTATCTGAGGGCCTTCTGCGATGAGCATTCTGTTGTCCCATTCGAGCAGACAGGCTTCCAAGCTCAACTAAGCACTGAACATTCCTTAATGAAACTCCAATCAGAAATATGTAACAATTTCAACAAAAACATAGCGACAGCTATGATATCTATAGACTGTTCGAAGGCTTTCGACTCTGTGTCTCACGGTATACTCTGCCGGAAACTTTCAGACCTCGAATGCCCAGAACAGCTCTATACTATCATAGTGTCGTTCCTAAAAAACAGGAGTCTTGATGTTCAAGTCCAACATAAGCATTCCCGAACTGTACCACTCACCTGCGGGGTGCCACAGGGGGCTGTCCTATCCCCTCTTCTGTTCTCTATCTACACAGCTGACATTATTGGACACAACTACAAAAGGGCCACTGTCGCAGCTTTCGCGGATGACATAGCTATTTACAGCTCAAGCTTGAATCCAACACGCGCATTAAAACATGCTGAATTGGTTAGCCAAACAGTCACAGAGAAATTAGCGCTGTTGAACATAAAAGTTAATACAACAAAAACCGACTGTGTGGTGTTCGCACTCCAGAAAGGGAATAAAGCACGCCTACCCAAAATGTTCCGAGTTGCACAACAATCCCAGCCAGTATCCCACTCTATCGTCTACCTCGGTATAAAGATGGATCGACACATGAAACTGTCGGCCCATATTTATAATAAAGTTCGGTCAGTCAGAACTAAATCATACCGACTTCAGCACCTCCTAACATCCCCGACTCTGTCGCTCAGACTGAAGCTGATGGTATACAAAAGCATCCTACGCCCTTCCCTAATGTATGGAGCTCCTCTCTTCACGCATCTCTCCGAGGGCACACTGAAACACATACAGCGATTCTAGGATAGCATGTTGAAGAAAATCACGAGATCGACTTCAATGAAGAAAATCAAAGCTGAACAGTTGCATGATATCCTTCAGGTAGAAAAGACTGCTGATTTCATCAAGAAAAGACATATCAAATTTCTGGACTTTTTGCATGCTATTTCAAACCCTCTCTTCAATACACTGACTCCGGCACCGGCTCCAGTTCGCTGGCAAAGTAGCTTTATTGAACATTAGGTCATAAGTTAGTTAGTAAGTCATTTTTAGTTAGTAAGAACTTAGATTAAGTATTAGATTCAGCACACAAAATGGGTGAGCCCCATCACTCCAAAGTAATCAACATTACAATAAACATGTAACAACGTAACACTATAAAGACCACAACACAGCCTTAAAATGTAACATTGTTACAGTAAAAGGTAATAAGAAACATTTACTGTATTGGTACTACACAATAAATGTATAAAAGGGGATAAGAAGCAGCTCAATGCCATTCGTGGCCTAACTTAGTAGTTGGAGAATACCTAAGATATAGTCTATTACACTTTTGGTTGAGTTTTACCCTTTGGTGGTAGTTTAAGGTAGATTTTTTTTTCGTTCATCACTGTCAAGATTCCTCAAGTTAGGGATTCATCTGTAGTTCGGCAAAAAAAAAAAAAAAAAAAAAAAAAGGATAGTTGATTCCATTTGGTCCATATTGCTGCGGTTTATATGCCTAGTAAAAAAAACCAGAACATCAAATCCATTATTAATACGCGATGAATTAGAAATATTTAACATCAAGTATTTTCACCATCTATGTAAGGCAGAACCCCTCGAAAAACCTAGTTATAAATCGTTCGAATAGGTACTTTATTTACAAACATTGACCAAAATCACGAACGCTTAACTCCTTATGAAATATCGTCTATATATTCAACCACCTGAAGTTATAGAGTGCCATAGTAGAATGAAATATCATTTAAACTACACTGACATAGGAAGCACAAAAAAGAAATACCGTGTCGATATGCAATCAACGAGAACCCTTTGCATGCCCCTGGGAAATTTCTCTAAATGGACCAAGCCATTTATGTAATAGAGCTCTTCATAACTTTTTTATAGTCACAAATATGTTAGTAAATAGCAGAACCTAGATTTCATCTTCACTGATACCAGTAAGTGTAAAAAATTTATATTTTTTATGTCTAGTTATTTATGGATTATTTATTTTGGTTATGTCTTCCATATTTATGTTTAATAATAAAGTATTTCTTGAAATATAACGTAGGATAACATCCACAAACTATATATTATAAAGTTGTCCGAAGGGATTTCGGTTTAATCCCCTAACAAACTCAGCATTGTTATATTTATTGAATCAATTCAGCTTGTCCTTGTTTACTCGTTGACTAAGAGGATGCTCAGTGAAGTCGACCCAAACCCGATCATCTTTGATGCTAGGTTTTCTCATCCGTGAAAACGGAACAAGCACGCTCTCGGTATCTTGAACAATATGCCTTCTCCTTCAGTTTTCACCTAACCCCCAACAATCAGTTACAGGTTTTTGATGTAACAGCATAAAAAACGTTCTTTCCCGAATAAAAATTAAAAAAAAAAATCAGACATTATAACAAGATTAACAGAAACGCAGTGAATAACTATTTTGAATTTGTCACTAAAAACTTTTCGTTTTAAATTTCTTTGTTAGTTTATATTTCCTTTATTCCTTTTGAACTAAGGGACTTAGTCCTTTATAACAAGAGACTAGAGTCCAATTAACGGTGTTAGGATGAAGTGCACGGTTAGGTAATATAAGCAACTTATTTTTTAATTTGTTACTTTTTATTTTAAAATAATAACATTTATTATTAATATCTACCTTCTACAAATAAATTCGGATATAATAAAACAAAAAACACTGATTTATACGAACATTTCAATAATGAGATTTATTTTTAATATTGCAACGTAAGTAGTATATGTATATGTATATGTCTCAATGTGTAAGTATATGTCTCAATGTAGGTTTCATACATAGCGAAATTAGATAGATGGATAGATAGATAGATAGTTTACTTTGCAGAGTATTTCCTATTTTTTTTCTATAGATTACCTGAAGTGAACCAGCAGTTTCGCGAATGGCTGCAATCATATTTTGGTACATTTCCTCTGGATTATGAAATATTTTACCGCCTACATGAGGAGAGCACATTAATAATTCTTTATAGAATTTAGTTTTATCGGGTTGCCACTTTATTATGTCATGATAAACTGGAGGACAATATTGAGCAGTTTTATGTTTATTTTCTATTTGGAGTGAAAGCTCAATTTTTAGAGGGAGATGGTCGGACGGGGTAGCTAACTCTTGAATTGACAAATCATTGATTTCATTTAGGGAATCGATATTACTCCATACGAGGTCTATTACACTTTGTCCCTTATAATTAATGCTAGTGTAGTTTGCAGGATTATCGGAGGGAGATCTGCCGTTAAGTAATAGAAATCCTTGTTCTTCCATCATTTCTACTAGTTGTTGTCCTTTTTTATTTTCTACATCATCCCTACTATTGCGGTAGCCCGTGAAATGTGTTCCCAGTAACAGATCTATGTCAAATTGATTAAGCTGACCAACTCTACAGTTTGTATCCCCGCCAATAAGGATTAATGTATTATTAAATTTAACCTTTATGTTAATTAAGGATTCTCTTAGAATATCTAAGATATAGCTTATATTTATCGATGGACTAAAATACAATAATCCTAAGACAAAAGAGTGCTTATTACTTACAATTATTTTCACAAATATCCAATATTCGCACTTTTCTATAACCTCTGCTTTGTAGTTTTCATTGTTGTATAGTAGAGCTAAGCCCCCGCTGCCTCGGCCTCTGGTTTTTTCTTTGATGGCTGGTGAAGAAATAATCGAGAAGTTCTGAAATTTTGTAGGCACCGACAATAAGTCACCAGTTAGCCACGTTTCACTGAAACAAAAAATTGTTGAGTTGTTGAATTCTGGTGTTGATAAATATAAGTTTGTAATGCCATGTACATTCCAGAAATAAAGATTTAAGTCCGACTGTTTCAGATTTGTATTAATATTTTGTTTGCTTCCTTTGTTGGCCGATAGCATTGATTCCTATGTCTTTGTTTCTTTGATTTTTTTTAATGGCTCTACCAGGGGTTACTGTGTTCTCGTTTCTATTTTTTTTTTTTTTTTTTTTTACGATGTGGAAGTTGATTTATTTCTTCATTATCTGTTTCAAATTCTGAAGAATTTGTTTCATATTCCTGAAGGTTTTTTAAGAAGTCTATGTCAGAGACAACTGCTGTATTTATCTCTTCATTTTTAACAAATACGTTTCCATTTTTACACCAGACATGAGAGAACAAGCCTTTTCTTTGTAGAACCTTTGCTGCATTAAAGATTTCTTTGTTTCTTAAATTCATGGGTTCGTTAATGTATATTTTTTTGTTTATATCATCTTGACTATTGCTTAATTTTAATCCAAACAAGTTCAGATTTGTTTTATAATGTTTGGCAGCCATTAAGAATTTTTCTTTATCTATTGTTCGAAGAAAAATTATTCTGATGGTTTTGCTATTTGTTTTGTCTTTATTTTTGATTCTATAGAAGTTTTCCAGATCTTTGATAGATATATCACAATGTAGTTGTTCGAATATTTTTGAACATAATTCTTCTAAGTTTTCTTGAGCTGTATACTCGATCCCGAAAATGTTAATAGATTTCTTAAGGTTGGTTTGAGCCAATGAATGAAGCGTATTTTCTGTTTTAATTAGCCGGTCTTTCAGTATTTTGTTTTCGTTTTTTAACCTTTGGAGCTCATTTAGTGATTGTGAGATGTTTGAGATTTGTGATTGGCAACTATTAAAATTAGTAATTATTTCACTGTAGCTTTGCTTGAGGGAGGATAGATCATTTGTAATTACTGGCATAGACAGAATAAGTTTATCCAATTTTGCATCAATTGTTTCGCTTGTCGGCATTTTAAATAAATGGTATTTTCAAAGTAAAAGAAAAATACAGAAAAAGAACAATCTATTCTATAAGAGTGTAATTCAGTGTGGCTATAGATATTCGTAATATGTAATCACCTGCATGAAGACGTCACCAAACCTGTCCGGTAATGTTTATAATCCCATTGAAATGTGAATTTTTCTTTCTCGGCCTATAATAGCCAAAGTATTTTCTCTATTTAGATATAACTTTGCACATTTACGCTTTAATGTCATTCACACACTTGGGCAAATTTTCATAAACAACCGAGCACTTCAAACCACATACATTTAACAGTAACGTGGAGCCGATGTGAACACTACCTATGCCGGCTGTTTACTCACATAGCGAAATTATTATAAATTCTTGGAATAGATAAATTATGCAAATATAAGTCCATGGTCATGAGGTTCGGTGAAAGCCCCAAAACGTCGACCAATAAATAAAAGAAAAATATAAAGCAAAGGGTTGTAAGCAATTGTTTTCTAGCACTATCACCTGTATTAACAATTCTTACTTAAGGCACTATAAGTGAATAAAGTGGAATCTAACGTTAATGGTAACAACCCCTCTTAAAGGAACTGAGCAACTCTTAAGTAGGTTACAGCTTTTTTTAGTACAGTTCTAAGTAACAGTAAGTTAACTAAGAAAGAGTAAGAAGTCCTTTATATGTTTTAAATGAATAATTGAATAAGTCAAGTAATTTTGTGTTTAACCAAGAAGATATAATAGAAAAAGAAAATCATGAGGTGACAATTAGAGTTTTGAGTGCTTCTACAATCAGAAAAAAATACTATAAAGGTTTTCTAAAAGCTCCTAAAATTAGGATTAATTAGTAACGGATCGGTTATTCAACATGAAATAATTGAATTATAACAAGAAATGCAACAGTTTTTCAATAAAATTTTTGAACAATTTTTTGTTATATTTATGTAAAGGAGGATGAAAGAGATCAGATCGAAAAAAGAAAAAGAAAACAAAAACTCCTACATGGGCGACCGAAAAAATATGTTCGTTGCATCTAGAAAGTTTTCTACATATCTCGAGAAAGTTCTTCGCTCAAAGTTTTACACTTCATCATTACTTGGGAGGACAACATGAACATTATGGAAGCTTCTCATGAAGCTTTAAACTTAGATCGTTGTCTTGAATTTATTTCATCAATATTAATAGTGAAATGGACATATTTATTCTAACATCTTATTTTACATGAATCGAACTGGACTGGGAAAAAATAATGTAAATATTTCCGAAAAATACTTATGTTTAGAAAGGTTATTGTTCAGCGCGTTTACTCCCAGACAACGCTCAAAAATTATTAATTTTCATTTTTGTATTTAAAGGGTGTGTATGTAATTAAGGCATTTGCTTTGACTTACTTAAGTTTAGGTTTTTTTTTTATTTATTTTATAATAATAGTGATTATTTTGATTTATTACATATTTTAATTTTGTTAATACCGTATAAATGTAATCAATTAGCATAATTTTCATTGTGTTCTACTGTAACAGATTTTAATATTGTTCAATGAAGAGTTTTTAATTTTAAAAAAATTCTTGGATTTTTTGAATTTTTTTATACAAAGTGATAATATTAATAATAAAATAAAGTTTAAGCATGCTCAAATCGAAATTTATTTTTATTTTTATAATGAAAATAATATTAATTCGTGATCATACCTGGAAGGGTAGATGTCCTCTATTTGCGATTAAAAATGCCTCAATAGAGGTGCAGGTGCTTGGACCACCGTTGTGACGGAAGCATACTCCTGTTCGGGCACTTCAGTCATCTTACCTGGAAAGCTACCTTATTAAATTAAAATGAACTGACAAGTAGTATAAAGTGCTAATTTCGTATGGATTATCGCAGCTCGGAGTTTACCTTATTATACATAAATAAAATCGGAAGAGTAAAAAATAGCGAATTAATTGCGCACACTATTATCAAAAATGTATGGAATCCAAAAATAGTGGGTTAGGTGCAATTTAGAGCAGAATTAATGGTTTGATTACTTATTTTAATCAGATCAATTAAATAGCTCATGATTATTAACATTAATATTAGTTTTTTAATCGACTTAAAAGAGGAGATTACTCAATTCGATGCGTATCACAGTGCTTCGATCAATGGACAAAAATCGAAAAATCAAGTTTTTACTTTTTTCTTGAATTTGCATTTAAAATGTTCCTAAAGATGTAAATGAGCATTGTTATCATTGCCCTCTACTGCATCAGATAATATTATTCAATAAAGAGTTTTCATTCAAATTCGCCTTTTTTATACAAAAAAATAATAATAATAAAATGAGGTTTAAGCAATCTATAGTGGATTTTTTTTTTTTTAATCTTGAAAAATTCTCATCACCATCCATTCTATTTAAAAAAAAAAAAAATAAAATAATTTATTAATATATTTACCCCACATTCGAATATAGAGTTTCCATCGTACAATATAAGTGCTAGCTTTAAGTGAAACCTCTTTAAATGTTGATTTTAATTTTTTTTCTTCTGAATATGGCCCGAAAGTCAATGAGATTTGCTTAGTGTTTAACTAGAGAGGAAAAAACCTTTTTCATCAGCCACCTTTTCTCCCCTGAAAATAGTAATAGCCTCCCAACCTCTGGGGCAACCTTTTACCGGGAAGTGGTTTTAATTTGAAGGCTGTCTAGCCCCCCTTTTTTTATTTATTCTTTTTTTTTTTTTGTTCTTTCTAAATGAAATGGTTAATATTCACGAAATGATACTTTCAAATATATATCTTTCTTAAAGTTTTTAATAAAATCAAAATTTTACAACAGGAACTGTTGTATTTTTTTTCTTATCATATAAAGTGCAACTTTATATCAGCAACCCAAAATTATCATATACTGTACATAAGTCTTTATATTGTATAACTTGAATTCCTGTCTATCATTCTATCGTAATTAACTTTTTTTAAATAAGTAATGATACTTGATATACTCTCCTTTCACATAAATCTACTGGTTTCCGTTTAAATATATACATTTTATTAATCAATTTAAATGTAGGAGTTCAAAACAATTACTTATTTTAGATATAAATATATAAAGACCGCAGCTTTATTTTCCTTAATTGTTTCAAAATTGAATATGTTTAATAAGGCTAAAAGTTAGTAAAAAAAAGAAAAGGACTTTTCGTTATATAAAATTTTTCAAAGACTTTTTTTTTAAAAAGCACATTTATCGCCAATAAAGGAAACAAAAAATAAACCGACTGTTAAACATTCATTATTTTTTTTTTTTTTTACTATTTACCAAAACATTTATATTAACATAAATTAGCTTATGAATGCGTTTACATTAATTAAACATGATATAGTAGCTACAGAAAAAAAAAATCTTTAACCAGCAAATATTAATTAGTTAAGAACTTGAAAGAACTAAGGTCCAATTATCATTTCAAGGTAGTTTCACTTCTTTGTGTATACAGTAGAAATATTTAGAAAAAAAAATTAGCTCAAGACAATTTTGATTTAAAAACTATAATTATAAAACTTTAATCATTATATAATTAATTTTTAATTATTTTTGTATGTTAAAACCGGCCGATTAATGTAGAAAATATAATTACCAGTGCAACCACTAACCGGTAATTTTAAATAACCTACATCCCTAAAAAGCAACCTTGCAGCCAAGGAAGGAAGCGGGTGGAGTTGGTTTAGCAACAAACACATGGTATTACTAGCTGCAAAGTATTAAATTACTGTTTTATTAAAGTATTTCATTCATGTGGATAGAATTAAAAGTTTCTCATCAAAGGAGACCTCATGTAGCAGTTCCTCAACTTAGTAAATAGTGTATTTGTCATTTTTTTAATTTTCAAACCGTAAATATTTGACAATATTAGAGAAGAGTATTAAGAAACTAATTGTCATTAGTTTATGGGGAGTTTATATTTATGAACGATAGTTTTGAAGGACTTATTACTAAGAACATGTTTAGCCAATACAGAATGGGTACTAGTACTATAAAGGCTGGATGTGCCACAGAAAAGTCCTGAACATAGGTTCAATTCACTTCTGACCTAACAGGCTCAGTAAACTTATCTGCCCCAGAAAATGGATCCGCCTTCATTCGTAGAGTGACCCTGTTCCTTTATTGATTAGGATTTATACCCTGACAGAAAAATAGATATATAATAATACGGAATAACAAATCTTATTATGGACACATTTTATCTAAAAAAAAAAAAATGTTACTCCTATTAATAAAAGGATTAAATAGTCGATTAGTTAACAATCAACATTAACGACAATCGACTAAAAATTAATGTAGTTAATAATGTTATGTATTAACCCACGGAGGATCGGAATGCCTGAGCCGCAGTCAACAGGTAGCAGCTGCTCAATTATTTCAGGTGCACTCTCAGAAGGTCTCTATCACGGGGGGGGGGGGGGGGGGCTGTCCCCCCTATTACTTATTACCTAACTGATTTACCCCGGTCATCCCCCTTTCAACCCTTACTCATTCCATTCCCTGTCTACTCCGCCACTGGAATTTCTAAAGCATGGAACAGAGGGATTCACCAAAGCTGGAATTGGCTTGGCTCCTTGCTTTGCACATTGAATGATTCTAATTGTTCTCCGTTATACAACAATCCAGGAATCGATCAGTCAGTGGTAGGTAACTGAGGAACACTCTGCTGATTCTAGAGAAGTTGGAAATTGAGTTTGAAATTGTCGACTTATTTACAAAGTTAATCAGTTCCCTTAAATAAGATATTTGTGAACTTCTGTACCGTCAAAATGATAAGGCTTTAGAATATTTAAAACCTCAAAGGATGGAGTACATATTAAGGTTTAGATTTGATTAAATAAATTAAAAACAGTTATCAGTTAAGGATAGTCAGTCAGATGCCGAGTTAACAATTATCCAAAACATGTCAAACACCAAAGTGTAAAAAAAAAAAAAAAAAAAAAAAATAGATAATTGTTTCACACTGTTTGCATTTTTTTTTTTTTTTTTTGGCAAATGCAAACTTTTTAAACGATGCCCACGCATCTAGTTTTATTTGAGAATTCAACAGTTAGGATTTGTTTGAACTTGGAAGCGTAATATCCCCAGGTCATCGACCCCTACAAAGATAGTTTTTTTTGTGTTTTTGTACCTTTCTATTTGACGCCTTTTAAATGAGTTTTTACACTTTGATATGGTGTGTGAGCAAGAATAAAATATTGAGGGTGAGCAAGAATAAAATAAACCATTACAAAAAACTCATTTTTTAGTTTAAAAATATGTTAAAACGAACGAAGGTTGTTCAACCTTGCTCAACCTTGTTTCCTTGAACATCTTATAGATATTCAAATCAAATTTCATTCAAATAGTTGAATTTTTTTTAAAACCTACTAACATTCGAAGTCTAAAAAATTCAAATGGTCTAAAAAATTAAATTAAATTATAATGACTTGCATAAGCGATGTTTAAAATTGTAAAAAGTAAATTTAATTAGCTTTCTTTTTTTTTTTGGTTCCTAACTAAAAATAAATAAATGGAAAGAAGACTAATTCAAATTTACAGAGAAACTTGAAAAGAAAAAAAGATCAAATATTCCCACCTTGAAAAACCACCTGTAACTAACTCTCAAGGAGGAAAAAATCCTACTGGGTCCACTAGTTTGTACTGTTCAGAAGAAATCCAGTGTAAGAGCATTAATTTAATAAAAATAAATTTATTGGTATAGTAATTTACTTATTATTATTAAAATGACGTTACAGGTAACTTTTCAAGGTGGCAAATTTCATTGTTTTTCATTTTTATTTGGGAAGCCTTTCAATTTTCATGGTAAATTTGAATTAGCCTTTTTCCCCCTTTTTTTTTTTTAGCTGGGGGCCGAGGAGAAAAAGAATTCTAATTAAATATATTCACTACATTTAAAAAAAATTTTATTTATGTTTTATTAATGTTTAATCGTGTCTCTAAATGTTTTCCTAAGTTCTGAATTCGATATTTAAACCGTGAAAAGTAAAACAAAAATCTGGTACGGTGCGCGCAGCACACCAATTTCAGGATAACGTTATTTAAACCAAATCTCTGTCAGCTAATAAAGGATACGGTAAAAATATAATCAGAAAATTGAATTTTTTCCATCAATGTTTCATCCAGACTGTCTTCCTAACTTTAAAAAAAACTGTTAGTAATAAGGCAAGCTTTTTTCGCAAAGAAAGTTGCCAATGCCAAATTTGTACTGAAGTTTTTTTTCAAATTGCGATTACTTGACCTTCGATTACGTTGTATTTTTTAAAATTATTTCTACTTTAAATAAAATGAAACGATTTTTTTTTTTTTTTTTTTTGTCTATGAAAGAAGCCAATCATAATTATTTTTCAGAAACTCCTTCGTATATATGTATCAGGTTTACCAGTATGTATATCAATGCAGGTGTTTGAATGAGCTCTCTGTTATGTATAAATGTAAAACTAAAGAAAAATTTAACTTTTGAATATTTTTAAATTATTATAATAGAATCAAAACCCAGGTAACCTCATTGCAGTTTGCTATACAGGATCCAATATTGAATGAAGAAAAATATTATCAACGCCCATACAATCGAAGATATGAAAACTAATTTGGTGATTCAATAGGAGCATAATCATCACAAAATCCATTGGGACTGAGATGTCGAATCGTTAACGAGCATCTGCATTCCTAACTAAATTGAATTGCTTCCGTCAACAGCCCAACTCCCTACATCAATTACTCCCTAACATAACCGTATTGAAGGAAAATTCGTCGCATGCTAAAATTTATTTATGCTCTAACATTTTTTTATCTTTAATCAATTTAATTTAATTAATCAAAAGTGTGCCAAATAAGTGCATTGATCAGCAAAGTTGATAACAATAAAATATTTATGGTAAGTTGTTGTGCTTGGGGAATGATTGTATCTCTTTGAAATGTTTTGTCCCTTGATTCCCTATTAAAAAATAATTATTATCTTACCACCTAATATTCAGATACACATTAAACTCTGGGTTTCTAATCTAGAATAAGCTTAAAAATATTAAAGAAAAAGGGTGATTATTTACAACATTTGAACGAGGAAATAATTTTTTTTTGCAGAATCTTTTTTTTTTTTTTATTTATTCCAGAATATGCAGTTCCTCCAAATTCTTAATATGACCAATTGTAAAATTTAAATTCTGAATACGGCCATCAGTAATTCAGAACTCACTTGAGCCGTCTCGCTAAAATGAGCAAAAAGCTACCATGAAAGCCAGTTGAAGAGTTACTCAAGAACTAGTCCTCAAAGAGAAGTAAAGTAACCCAGAGTTTCCAAACAGTGGTCACCGTCAAAGAAAACACCGCAAAGCTAAATTAATACCTGTAATTACTAGGGCAGGTGTTGAGACCGTGATATTGTAATTTCAAAGTGATTCTTAAGACGATCGGAGAGCAATAGTATTTGAAAAACTTTATTTTTTATTCACGTGGAGAAATATGAATATAAGTTTCAAGTAAATTAAAAAGAGCTACGTATGGTTTTGAAAGGTGAGAGCTTTAGGAATAATATAGTATAATGTGTGTTGAGCGGAAAATGTTTTAAGCTGACTGAAGTAATTCGGAAGCGAAATATTAGCTAGCCTAACAAAATGGAAGAAAATATTTTTGAGAGCCGAGGGGCGAACACATATAACTGAGAAAGGGGGTACTAGAGGGCCGTGTGTGCTGGGAGCCAACTGACTGTAAATATTTGAGTTGTCGCCGCAGAGCGTAGGCAATGCCATTCCACTTTGTCCCATAGGCACTTCAAGTCTTCTATCTAATATTCACGTATATTTTTTTCGGATCTGCAAAAATAATATTATTATTCCATTATTTAAATTGATGTCTGCATTAAAAAAATAAATAAACTTGAAAAAACAAAAGTGAATCAAATGAATAGGTAGATAGATAAGATTTTTTATTGGCTTTAACGTCACTACATGTAGCCATAGAGTCTGGGCCTTTTGTTTTAATATGTTAGTGATGTTAAAATAAAAATAAAATAAAAAACAATAATTATCATCTTACTTAGTTTTATGATATACATTAAATAAGTGTGTAGGAAGAAACTATTAGAATTATAGATATAGAAGGCTAGGCCTCATAGTCTCATGTTATTTCAAAAACTCACCTAATCATGTAGATACAAGCAAAATTTTCGCCTATTCAGGGCTACAAACGTTCTGCAAGCAAGTCTGCATCATTCTGTTTCTGTCTTGCTTGCAGAATGTTTGTAGCCCTGAAGATGCCTGAAAAGGCGAAAATTTGGCTTGTATCTGCATGATTAGGCGAGTTTTTGAAATAATACGAGACTTTGAAGCCTAGTCTTCTATATTTATAATATATATTGATACAATTTACTCGCTAAAAAAAAAAAAAAACCGACGATATTTGTTCTTTAGTTATTGTTGTTTTTTGTTTAACGTCTCGTTATTCTAATCTAATTATAATCGAACGACGCTACAGTTGGAGCCTAAATTTTGACTATCCAGGTATAATTAGGATAGGGATCTTATACTACGCGTACCTGACATCGTACAGGCTTGGGACCTCCATTTTACGTCCTATCCGAGGGACGGCGTAGGCAAGGATTTTTTACTCCCTTCAAAAAATCCTAGGTCCACCACGGGACTCGAACCGTACTAGATTGCTATGCTAACCACTACACCACTACATCCTTTTTATTCTTTAGTTATCATTAAGTTAAATCCTAATCAAATTGGTGAAATAAGACTTAAACATGAATTATGTCTTGTTATTTTAATATAAGGAAAACGTGACGTCGTGAAACAGACACATTTTACTATTTAATTACAACATACACTACTAAATAGTTATTAGCTATTTAATTAGCTCTGGTATTGATACAAATACTTTTAATTTCATAATAATTTTAAAAAACAAAATGAAAATAAACAACTTTCTAAGCTAAACCAAACAAATGAACCCTTTATTTTTACACAAAGCCCGTCCAATGTGATGCCTTTAATATAATAATGTGTATTTATTAAAATCAGCTAATGTTTTTTATCTACTTCAAAATACATATGGAATTTAGCATTTGCCACTTTTTTCGTGAGATTAATCCTAATACCTTTCCTTAAATTATCTTTTATAAATTTAACTCTTTCTTTTATGTTACCCTCTTTAATCCAATGTGATACCTTTATCTTTACTTAATTTTACTGATTATGATATGCAGTAGTGATGTTCGATTCCTTCGAATACTTATTCATTTTATAACAATACGCTAAATATTAAACAGCAATATTTTTTTTGGTATAAAAGCTAATGAAAGTAATAAAGAAGTTCCTTCTTTTTTCAATTTCCTTTTTTTTTTTTCTTTGTCTCTAAACGACCCGCATGGATTTGTCATTTAGTAACTAAGTTCGAAAAAAGTTCCCAGTCAAGACCATAAGTTGAACGAATTGCGCCACAGCTATTTTAAGATATAAAGAAAACAAAAAGACCTATTTAATATAAAATTGAATCAGCGCCAGAATAGTTTTCTTCCGATGCAACAAGTGATATCACTTATAAGTGAAAAATATGAAATATTTAATGTCTGCACTTTTATATAAATTAAAGGAATATTCCGCTTGGTATGGAAAACAAGTGTTCAATTTATTGTTTATATTATAAAACATTAATATGACATATTAATGGTTTATAATAATAAAAACCATGGTAACCGCACATACCCCTCTATTTTTTATCGACAATAGTGTCAAACCATCAAACCTTCGAATTAAAGTTAAGCCCCAATATTCTGTATCTTTTTACTCTTTCCATTTCATTCCCATTTAGAGTCGGGGCTACGATATCCCATACGGAATTAGCTATTTTGAGACTACTTCCAAGTTCATTTTTAGTTAGCCAATCAGGTAAGATATACGATTTTATCCATGAGGAGAAGTCGTAGGAGGACCTAAAGGTGAGTTGGATTTATGTAGGTAACCCATGAAACGATTAGAAACATATCATGGCCCGCTAAAAATCTTTCAATGAATGATGGATTGTTTTGTTGGAATTTTGTCTAAATGCACAGGTTTAGCATAATTCTAAAGTTCTACTGCTTATGTTTAAACAGGAATAAACATTATGTTATTGATTAGTGTTTTGTTCTGTAAGTTCTTTTTAATTTTGTCATAGTCTTATTTAGTTTGTTTTAATTTAATCACAGTTTTTTAAAAGTATAAAGGCCAAGAGGTCGACAAACATTGACTACATTAATTAATTTCAATGTCAATTGAAAATTAAACAAGGTTTTTTTTTTTGGTTTTTTTTGTATCTCCACTTCTACCTTAGAGTTTCATTGGCAGTGTGGTTGGCTAATATTCTACTTTAGTATGATAGTTCTTTTATATATTTAAACAAAGTAACTATTTTAACTTCATCATCTTTTAACAGTTCACTCAGTGTTTATTCCATTATAAGTTTCTTCCGCAGTTCATTGTATTGTGAACAGTTTATCAATTGAATTTATAAAGACTACTTTATTTTAATAAATGGTAAAGTATTAATTGGTTTATAAATAATTGTATGTCATCTAATTTCTAATAATCATCTAAATAATGTACCTATGTCAATTTTAAGATATATTTTTTCTGTTTGAAAGAATGTTTCCAAAGAGCTGAGTATTCTTCATAACTAAAAACCATAATTTCCATTTATGCATGCATCCCAACGATATTTTATCATATATTTACGAATAAATGCTTGCTTGCACAATTTCTGTGACCTTACATGTCGGATATTTTCATAATCACCCATTTCTTGCTTTATGTATTTTATTTACCCTTGGTTCACTATTAAACTTTGAGGTATATTATTTGTGTTTTAGTTTCATATTATATTTTTGTTGTTTTGTTAATTATTTTCTACATATTTTAATTGTATGACTTTAATATTTACCCTCAATTTTGAATTTTAACTAAGTACTTGTTATTAGTTTTTTTTTTGTTTTTTTTACTGTCATGTAAGATATTTTATAAGTAGATGATAATTCTTCAAAAACACCCTCCCTATATTTATGTACATAAAAAAAAAAAAAAAAATTGTGCAGGTTAATTTCTTGTAATTGAAGTAATTGGTGCAAGCTTTTTTTCATTCCTATTTTTTATATATTTTTTATTTTCATGTTCATGATGTTGTTTCTGAACTTCTAACCAAGGTTATTGATACAAATTTGAAACATGCAGTAACTCATTTTGTGTGTGTGTGTTTAAAAGACGCAAAAACTAAGGGAGGATATTAAAGGAGGAGGAAAAGTCCCAAAATGAGAAGAAAATGACCTCAAACCCAAATTTGCATGACAATCAGCCACACTTTGACCCACAGCATGCCTAATTTACAGATGGCCATTTTCTGAAAAACCTAATCATTAGTTTGAGGAAGTGCTTGAAATCTTTTTTTAAAAAAAAGTTCTGGGTTGTTTTTGTTTAATTTATGAGTCTGATATTTAACTCTCGTGTAATAATTAAATAGGAGAACGAATTGGTATATTCTTATTGAAAATTAGATAGTGCAGTTTTATAAAAAAATATATACCTAGATAAACTAATAATGATAAAATAAAATATCTATGCATATGAGGAGGTGAAGTGCAAAACCCGTTCGTTCCATTTTTTTGAAAAATTGAGATGGTAGCGGATTCTAAAAGATATTTTAACGCTCTTTCAACATATCTTATCAGACTGGAGCAAAACCTATTATTTCTTATGGATTTTTGCTATACAAAATAGTGGTTTGTTGCAGAACTGATTCGTTCCATAGCCCATTGTGTTTCAAAACTGGTTCGTTACTCGTTTTGATGCAAAACTCTTTGGTTCCAATAATCACTTCTCACTTTGCACCAATCCCATTTGTTTACTTCAGCAGTTTCTGTTACTCATTCTGAACAAAATATCGAAACCTCCTTAAACTCGCGTGTTTTATTTCAGTTTATACTCAATTCTTCTTACATAGCTTGTATATATTGTATTAATTGAAAAATCAATTAATAATTGATTTTTCAATGGCTCCAACATGCTGAAAGACTTTGATAATCTGCTGAAAAAGCATTTTGGTGCTGAGTGGAACGCCAATGATTCATTGAAGTATTACACACGAGTTCTCTATATATCTGCCACAGACGAGGGAAACCACGAACAACAGGATGATGAAGTCGCTATTGTTGAAGAAGTCGAAACCCTTAGGATCTAGTTTTTTTGTAACTTTTTTTTAGTCAGATGTTTTATATCAGTACGCTGATATTTTTGAAAAGTTCGTCAAAAAAAAAAAGTTTAGAAAATGTTCCAAAAGTCTGTGGGTGATATTATTTTGTAAAATGATATCGAATTCATTTATAAAATGGTTGTGAACCTAAATAAATGTTGCTTATTAAGAAGATCAACTTACGCTGTGTGAATTAAAAATCGTTTGTACCAATGTGGTGTGCAGCAAAAGTCTTTCCTTTAAACATTTTGTTGCAAAACTTCTCAACTAGCTCATTTCATATTTTGTTACTTTTATTTTGTTACCACTAAATCAGTAATTTTTTTTTTCCAAGCTCACTTACACAGGGTAGCTGCACCTTTCGAAGGCAAAAAAATCATCTTTATCGGACCACTCTACAAGACGTGGTAAGTTTTTTGAGTTTCCTGAAAAATCTGTTCAGGTGGAACGAACGAGTTTTGCATCTCACATCTTCATATGATTTACGTTAAAGAAACAGTAGATTGTCGGGGTGAGTTGTCTCTATAAACAAATATCAGTTAAGGTAGTTTCAAAATAAACAGATCAACTTTTCCTGGGTATAATTGACTGTAACTGTCGTGTTTTAATTATGATTAATTCAGAGATGTTCTCTGAACATTTTTGGGAAGGTTCCTATCAACTAAATATCGACCAATTATTCTACTATTATAAAGATAGTTAGAAAAAGGAGAAGAAAGCCCAAATTAATAATGATAAATGATTTAGCAGTTATCCAATAAAGCATTTTGTTTCTTAAAGATTCTACTCACAAACCCAGTACATCAAAGAGCTCCTACATTTTTTTCAGTCAATTCGATTTTAGTAAATATGACGACGAAATGTACGCGTATGGTCATTATTATTCAGCAATCCCCTGGTTAGAAGTGAGCGATGTGTGAGTGTGCTCATGACAGGACTGCAGCATAGATCTTCGCACCTCCCAGACCCCCCCCCCAATCTGTAACGCCCCGCCCCGCACCGTGTTTGTTTCCGTTCCATTTTCCAGCGCCGATGGTAACTTCGAAGTGACGTTGGCTACCAAAGCTACCATCTACCACGAGGGCCTCGTTGAGTGGAAACCACCGGCCATCTACAAGTCTTCCTGTGAGATCGACGTCGAATACTTCCCCTTCGACGAACAGACTTGCGTCCTTAAGTTCGGTAGCTGGACTTACGACGGCTTCAAGGTAGGTCTCCCCTCCCACACCCTAGAACCCCAAATGTAACAAGTACTCTTAGATATATAATATGAATATATAAAGTTATTACTTTTTGAGTGTTATTACCAAAATCCTACAAGTCCTTTAAACCTATTTATCCAGCATTCCCTCCGACATAATCAATCTATATTCTACTCTGTATGATTACGCTATAAAACACTGTTTAACTGTATTTTTCAGGATTTATACATTATATTTCATTGTCTGTTCACATAAATTATCAGGGGGGGGAGGGGATAGTACGCTATAATTTTTAAAGATAAATCAGTTTAAATGTATGTATTCTTGTTTACATAGGACATTGTTTGTTATAAAGAGGAACAAGTAATTAAATATTAAGTAACCAAAATAACAATAGGGACATTTTAATTCAAAAGATTTTTTTTTTTTTAGTGGGATCAGATTTTTAGAAGGAATATGCTCCATTAACAATAGTCCCTTAAACTTCGTAAAATTCAGAAAAAAATGTCTGAGATCGGAAAAATTATAAAGCCTAAAACTAATAAATTAGTGAGATGTAATTAATAAATAATAAAAATTAGAAATATAAAAAAGTTCAAGGTGGGTTTGAATTATTCTATACATTCCTTTCATCACCTGATAATGTAGTCAGGAATTTCTGTCCAAAACGTTTTATATGCTTAATTAAAGTCAGCGTTACGACACAAACACATGGCTCCTCAACAGTACTTTACTTTATTTATGGTAGTAAATATGGTAGCTAAATATGTATTAAGAATTAACTTAAACAAACAAATTATGTACATATATTTATCTATACCATCTAGATATTCACACCTGTAATATAACGTAAGCTGTTAAGTCTAACCGGGATCAGTAGGAAACTATATATCTGCCGATACGGCTAATTCCCCTAAGCAATATATTGAATAGGACAGAACGCATTATAGGAGCAAAGTCAAATTTTGGCTAAAGCTTGATCCTGGAAGTTAAGGAAATATAATTATATAACAATGCGATATGTTCGAAAAATATATTATACATAAATATGTATATAGTCCCGAATTAGAAATAAAATAAATTTCCGGTGTTCCTTTCTATTTCTATGTCACTATGTGTCAAGAATGTATCATTGGCAAATTTAAAAATTCAAAATTAAGGAACCGAAAAAAATTGAGCCCAATTTTTTTTTTTATCTTCATCATCAAGGTTAGACAACTTTAAAGTATAAAATTATTTTAAAAATAAAGAATAAATAAGAAAATAAATGGTTAAGAAGAAGGTCAATCAAAAATATAGAACAACATAATCAATTTAAAGTCCTCATGGATTGATAAGTATGCTGTACACCTAGCAACCCTACAAAGTAGGGTAGCACTACTTTTCAATTAGTGTTTCTCTCTCTATTTTTTTAAGGAACCAATCATTTAGTGTGAATTTTCAAAATTTTGTATTTCTGAAGCACGCATATTTAAAGTTTTCAAAAAAGCAAAACAAAATTGTTTAAAACATTTAATAAATATTTGGAATTTTCAAAAATAATAAATATTACTCCTGCCTGGAGTTCGTTCGCTTTAATTTCAGTGCCCAAAAGAGCTGCGTAGAACAAAAAAGGTCAAGAACTCCCACTTTAAGGCCATGCCGGGCCGTTAATAATAAACGGTCGCTAATGAGTTTTCCTCCGCTGAATACAAAGTAAATAGGTTTCCCTTCGGCGATAAGATCTCTCTCCGCCAGGGCGACGCTGGATCAGCGATCGATATCAAATATCCCCTGGAGGCGGTGTCGCTGGAGAATAATTCCGAAATGGTGAGAGGACCATGATGGATGGCCGCATCCCTCCATCAGATCCAGGATGCGATAAACACTTGCAATATTTGGCCTGGAACTGGAAGCAGTATCTCATACGGTTGTCCCATCCTCGACGATCGTTCAATTTGTTCGGATCTCAGCGACCGATCAAGGAAATCTCTTCTTTATCGTTCTTGAAACTGATACTTTTTACTGAATTTGAAATAATTATTCTATTTATAGTAAATTAATATTTTTATAGCCAGATAAAGACTAAACATATTGCGTTGTGGATAAGTTGTGAGCTACATTCCAAAATATCTAATAAGACTGATCAGGTGAACGTTCAGCCCATCCTCGAAGAAATCAAGAAAGTAATCAGATATAGGCCTGATTAACATTTGCCTAATTGAATAAAAGATAAAGATGAAATTTATAATTAAAATAAAGACTCGAAAAAGTTAAAAATAAAACGCAAATATTAGAATACCTGATTAGCACAAGTGTAATAATAAATTATAGAAAGATTGATTCAGCTACTCTAGCTGCATGTAAAATTACAAGTTTTGTTGAAAAGCAGAGAAGGGTCAAGGTGTGAGAAAATCAAATCGGAAATCTGTTTCATGAAAACCTGCCTAAGGCCTTGATTAAATAGTCCATATAAAATTCAGCAATATTAATTAGCGGCTTAACCAGCGGAAGAATTGTGACTTTAAATGGACTCAAATGAGGAGTCCATAACAGTCGAGGCAATGCGTTTTTAACAGTAACCAAAACAAAAGAAGCACATCTGACCTAGACAGACGTCGTCAACCAAATGACAGCCAATACAGTACGACACTCTAAATAAAACTTCAATATTCAAATAATTTATTATTTGTATAATATAGGTTTGTAATTTACTGAACAAATACACTTTTCCCTAAGAGAGATGACGTCAGGTTTTATACGATAGTAAAGATCTTAGTTCATCAAACACTGTGGAAGCCTTGACAAGTTACAGTAGTTTCCAATACAACACATTAGAAGCATATCACGTTTATGTTCGTTGTGTAGTAATGAAGTTTTTTTTTTTCAATTATTTGATAGTGCAAATAATTATAAGTAGCAACATCCAGAACAATTCTGATCAAGAAGTCATTATATTCACTTTGAAATTTCAAAAAATCAAAATGAGATGGGTCACCTGTCCATTCTCGAAAGTTTAATTGGATAACAGGTGTTTCTTATGGACTAGCTTAAAGACGAACTGGTGAAACACGTCAAGTTAATGCCCTTTGCGAAATTATGAACCTTATTTCAATTTTTTCAATAGTCTTAATCAATTTATATTATAAAGCAAAGTGTACAATGTGCGTGCCGAAAAGGCTCAAAAACGACTCGACGTGGGATTAAGGAAGTTATGTCAGCGTGTTGCTATATAACCCATAACGGAGAAGAAGGTTTCTGTTTTTCTCTTAAGAGTGTAAAATTGAAGAGAAAAGGACTGGAATTTTAAGCCTCTCGCACCATGTAATTAGCCTCTCTGAGATTGAGATACGAGTTTATGAATGAAAAATTTAGTTCGAGCTCCAGGCTACCAGGAAGCGCTAGGGTGCGTTTATTGTTCATTCATATCGTTCAATTTGTAAAGGTTATCTATTTGTTCAGCTGTTCTTTTTAAATTACTAAAAAATCAAGCGAAAATACTTAGTTTCACCGTTTCTTTCAAAATAAAATAATGATTTTACATATCAATTAGAAAACCGACTGGATACCTTACAAAATTAATTTTCTTATAAGAAGGTTAATTGATTAACACATTATATTTAATCAATATATAATATATATCTACTTAAGTAAATTTAATACAATATGAGTGAACATTTTTGAGTAGTACAGTGAGCGAATAAAAACAGATATAAAACAAAAAAGGAGAGCTGAATTGACTGATTATAAATCGAAAATAAAATGTTTGAAGTGTTCTTATTGTATGTAATTATGAAAAATGGTTTTATTACTATGTATGATGAGCATTCCAGTTGACAAAGTGACTATCTCCAATTACAGCATTTTTTCAATAAGATTTTATCGCCCCTCATAGTTCAGGATAAAAAGAAATATAATGAAAAAATTGTGTAATTAATTAATCACCATTTTCAACCCCCTTTAAAGTATATAGGGTTCCTTATTTGGGCGGACTCTGCAGGTATCGAATCTTAATACATATTGATATCATGTTAAAAGTTTCAAGGAAGTGCTAATTTTGTTCTATATTTCCTTTAATTTTAAAGTTTTTCTGTTATTAAAACTACCACACAACTACCGGAGCGAAGCCGGGCACCCTAGCTAGTAATAAATAAAGTATAAAAACGAGAATATCGTAAACGAAGTTGGCTTTCTAATAGTTTTAATTATGTTCTAATAACTTCAAAAAAAATAAATAAATAAAACAAGGATTTCTTTCAGCTCTTTGGGACCTCCTAATTTTGAACCAAACGAAATTTGTGTGGTTTCCTTTTCAGCAAAGTTCGATCCTCTCATTAGAAGATCAAAGAGATTTTTATTAAAGGACTTCACTTTTTAGCCAGCCCTTTATAGAGGAATGCGATACTCAACCTCCAGGCACCAATTTCTTATTAAAGAAAGAATAATGAAAAAGAAGTGTGAGTGTAAGTGAGTTATTCTGGTTACATAATAAGGAAAGGAAAGAAACTTTATACATGGTGGAAAATGCAAAATTAGAATCACTTTTATGTTTACAACTTCCAGAAAAGACTTTCTGTATTATAGAAAACTAACTTCCAATTTTATACAGGCGTGCTTTAAAAATGTACGGACTCTTAAATATTCCAAAACTATTTCGAAATTGAAACCAGTACCTTCTGAATCCCACAAATTTCACGATAATTATCTGAAAACTGTGAATTTATTTACCTAAACTCACAACAAAAATATAATGAATTGTGGATAGTTATACAAAAAGATGTGAGCACGGCCCGTGAGAGTCACTGCGTAAAATTTACAGTGCACCTCAAGCCCTGATAAAATAGGAATGTTGAAAAGTGGAAAGGCAGATTAACCAAAATTTACAAAACCGTCAGACTAAAGATTTGGATTAAGATGATAAAGAAATCCTAAGAAAGGTGGAAAGACTCAAAGGCTGAGAAACTCGAGGTTATCACCTTATCATTCAGACTAGAAGCTGATGAGGGTGGGGGAGCGGTATGTGTATAATATATACACAGTAGAGTGTGCATTCTTAGTGTATAATGGTGACCGGTATGTACTCACGGCACAGTATAGATCCACAAACCATATAAAGATATATATACAATCCATCATCCTACAGACCAATCAGCCTGCTTTCTATATGCTCAAAAATATTTGAAAAATTGATGTACAGTAGACTTGTTGACATAATCAGCTGTTGGCGTAGTATTCATGGAATACCGTGGCAAGAAGTAGAACCAGAAGAACTAGAACTAGAACCTGAAGAATTAAATTACTCCACCTTTTTAAGAAAAATAACCTTTTTAAGAATTAAACCATCCCCTCTCAAATAAACAAACAATAACAAAATATTAATCTTTCAAACACAGGTGAAAATATTTATTATTACACTGCCTTCCGAGGTCAACATGTATACTATAATATACGAGTATGTTATGCTTTTAAATGGCGGGTTTTAAGCATGTTGCTTAAAAAAACAAAACGTTTAAGGCTCAAACAAGATTAAAGGGCTAGGAAAATAAAATTTTGAAATATGCTTGCCCGCAAAGGGACACTGACTGATGTGGGGTGCTCTGAAAAAAAAAAAAAAAAAAAAAAAATGAGCAACAGAGACAGGAAAAAAACCTTTCATCTCCACTCCGCTGGTAATATTTCTAATTTAGTTCTCTTGTGTTACTACAAATAATGGCATTATAATGTTTTTATACATTTTAGCATTTTTTTTTTCTCTAAATAATATTTTTCAGTCCTATAAGGAGACAAATACTTTACTGACATATATCGTCCATCCCTAATCGTAATCTCCGACTGTATAGCATTGGGTATTTAAAAGAAACAGTTCAATGGCGTTAGGCTGGGATTTATTTTTAAACATCTCTTGATTGAATTTAGTCTCAGCTAGAGATGGAATAGATGTAGCTGGACAGGCTTATTTTAAGGGCAGCTTACCCTAAATATTTCGGGTTTAATATCACTATAGATTATTGAACTTAAATCTGAGTCAGGTTGGTTATCATTAACGTTTGGTGATTTAAAATCATGAAGCGGTTATTTCTAAAGATGCAATGAACAGTAACTTTGTTTAAATAAAACTATCCTGATCGAAATAAATATCATGATTTAAACAGTTAATAAAAACAATTACATATTTTAATGATTAAAAAAAAAAAATTAAGATCTCTTACAGTAAATCTTTTTGCGCTAATATTTTGGAAAGGGGGGTTCAAAACACGTTATCTGATAAGAATAATCAAATATTGAGAAAATGTTGGAAAAATTAAAAGAAAACTGGAGTCGGGAATATTTAATAAAGCATCATTATTTTTTCCGCCCTCTTCCTTGTCCTGAAAAAAGTTGAATAGCCTAAATGGTGAGAATGGTATGAAAAGACAAAAGTGTCATACTAAATGAAATTAAATAATTTTTTTAAATCATAATTTTTCTTTTCTTGATGGTGCTTTTTCTTAAATCTTCTAGTTTATTTTTAATTTAATTATTTCATTCTATTTTCGTTATTTTTATGAAAAAAAGAATGCAAAGATATTTTATTGTAATGGAAACGTAATTTATCGAGTTTATAAATATACATTTAATAGGATCCTCGATGTCATATTCAAGCCCGATAATTAATATTCTAATTAATATATTAATTGAAGGTAATTACGCGATATTTCCTGAACCTCCCTCCACCACTTCCCGCCCCCACCCTTCCGCCCCACCCCCACAACCACAATCCTACTACCCCATGCTCAGCCCATCTGTGTTTCAGCGCTGACGGGAACTACGAAGTCACCTTGATGACCAAAGCCACCGTCTACCACAACGGACTCGTCGTGTGGCAGCCTCCTGCGGTCTATAAGTCTTCCTGCGCCATTGATGTCGAGTATTTCCCCTACGACGTTCAGACCTGTGTTTTGAAGTTGGGAAGTTGGACGTATGATGGGTTCAAGGTGACAAGAGAAAAAAAAAAAGAAAAAAAAATGATCCTTAACAAAAAAGAGGAAACATAACCAAAAGCCAAATGCACCAAAAACAAAAGAGGGGAGAGATAAGGGGACAAATAGCTCCCTCTCTGTCCATGCGATGCAATGTGTTCACAACTGGGTCGCATGCCTTCGGTTTGGGATAAAAAGGTCATATAACCCTCTAGTGTATGCGATTGGTGTTCCTTTATTAGCAGTTACAATTATGGCATATGCACTCAACAAGATCATTTTCTTCCATGCTTAATTTTTAACAGAGGAAATGGTACCAGGCGGTGTAGACAATAACATCTTTTTACTCATTCTATATGAGATTAACATCTAAAACAAAACTTTACTACTCTTGCCGAGACTACTAATTCATTTGATTTGCATTCATAGGATAATCATTATTGACATGTTTAGTGTTGCTGTGCTGATTTTTTATGAAATCATAGAATTGCCAACATAGTATCTTATCTCTTGTCAAATTGTGGAGCAAGAAAATTACTAACTATAAAACAAAAAAAAATCTACAGCATTCTTTCCAGCAGGCAATATTTCAGTACTCCTTCTACTGTATTTATTGGCCACAATCGGGTATCCTACTAATGTAACAATTCATCATTAACCAAAGAAAATCAATTATCTGTTAGATCAGAAGATCAGTAGGCCTGGACGATCTTTGATACAAAATACCATTTTTAATACCAAAATACCATTGTTATTTATGCATTTGAGTCCTAAATGCTTTCCTTTTTTGCAACCCATGCGCCTGTTTAAAGTTCACATACCATTAATGGTTATTTTTTCCACTATGCAGGCCATAAAAAATATAATATGGTGACACAAAGCTGTTTAATTCGAATCAAAATTATTTATATATTTATGAATTTATTTTCTCCAAGCCCCAAAAAGGAAGGGGGGCCTACTGCAAAGAGTCATTAAATTAAATGAATCGAGGAAAACATATTAATTTTTTTCTCGGATGACTCAATGAAAGATTTAAATAGAAATCTAAAGATATGATAACTACTCCTTCCGTTGAGTTTCCATTATAAAATCATAAACAGAATGAGAAAATGACCCTGTTGAGTGTAGTATATCAAAATTCAATGTCGCTACTAGCATGTTATGTTCACCCAGTTGTGAACAACAACAGCCTTCCGAATGCCAGCTCCCCACGTCCACCTAGTGGAACTCTGAAAACGAGTAGTGGGGAGCTGCCGGAAGCCAACCCCTCTCTGTGTTTTTGCAACTATCCGTGTTTGTAATTATTTGTTAATGTTTTGTTTTTATCTTTTTTGTCCCGATGGCGTTTGTCTTAGTTGCCTAGCAACCATACCTTCCCAACCTCCAACATGGCCATACCTCATGAAGGTTAACTACATGAAGGATATGGCAAATTAAATACCAGGTTATAGAAAGAAAAGAATTAAAAAAAAAAAAATAATAACAATATGAAGTTTAGAAATAGACCATTCAGAAACTCAAATCCAACTCCCTTCATACTAGCCGAGCTTCATGTATTCTGTGTTATGTGTTTATTTTAGATGCTGTAACTATATTGGGAAAGGTATATCATTGGACTTTTTCTTCTATTAATTTTTATTTTTGTTTTATTGAAAAAATTTCTGCTTAATCTGGTAAGATTTAATTGTAAATACACAGAAGCACGAGTCAGCCACAGTATACTTGCTTTTATATTAAATGTTTACATAGAATTAAAAAGTTATGTTAGTGTGGTCTGTGTTATATAGCATCCTTCAAACAACTTCACAGAGTACGTACTGCATCATTCTATTTTTTGAACATAACTTACAATTATGATGAACCATAAAAAGTTCAATTTTATCATACCATAGAAATGATCACCTATTTATATTGGACTTGGTATAACAAGAAATATTGAATCTTGCATTTCAGGAGGTGCCCCCAATTCCAGCAGGTTATGCCCCTCTACATAATAAACTCTTTTCTCATTAATAATCATTTTTAGGAGTTTCAAAATTTTATAAGGGGTGCGGTGTGCGGTAAAGCGCTATACTCCAATGCCGGAGCTGCGGGTTCGAGTCCCGCACTGGGTGGTGCTTTTCTTTCGTAGGAGAAGTATCACCCAGTGCCATTGGTGTTAGTATGGGCAGTATAGGTCTTCAGTGGAAGCCTTGAAGTCCCAAAAAAAAATAAAAATAAAAAAAATTTTATAAGATGCAATTTTTTTGATAAAAAAAAAAGAAAAAGAAAGTACCCCATTTCATAAAATTTCTGAATCCACCACTAAGAGATGGTGATGAGTTGATCTCTCAGGTGTATGATAAAGTAAAAACTTTTTAAAAGCCCTTTATATCCCTCAAAAAAATTTTAACTCAATTAAGATCATTTATTAGGATGATTATTTAATTTTTGTGCTTGAGGTTGTGAGCTAATTGCCAATCAGGTTATCTCTCTATGTATAATAGAGTATTGAAAAAACTGTTCATATATTTCCTTTAAAATCTCAAAAAAGGATATTTCACAGATCACTTATAACCGGTAATATACATATGTCAACCTAGTATCAGATTTAGATGATAATTAAGTATCAATAAATTAATATCATACCAACTTATATACACAAGCAGCTCTGGAATAGAAAAATATCATTTTTTTACAAATATATAAACAGCTGGTTAAAAAAAAAAAATAAAAAATTCTCAGCATTCTGAAGATTGTCTTTAATAATAAATAATGATGAAATAAATAAGTTAAAATAAAAATCAATGATAATCAATAATCAAAATGATACTCAGTGATCAAGTACGTACTCTGTTATTTAAATGCATGGTAATTTAATAGGTACAGTATGACCGAATCACTGGGCTTGTAAATACGCAGGTAATCACTCATAAAAGCATGTACCGCTCGAATCACCATATATTACTGGGTAGTGTGGTAATTCGCTTATTCAAAATAAGTTAGTGCAAATTATGCAATCAAAATTATGTATATTTATTCATTGTTTAAAATGTAAATTATTATAGAATATATTAGGTACATCTGATATGATTTAATTAAAAAAAGAAATAAATAAACGTTTTTAAAGTATATCCAATAATAAATAAATCTGTATCTAACATTTTACTAATGCTGTTTTTGTTTATTAATTGGGCATAAATAGAAGAACATAATATTATGAATCATAATAAATCCTAATAATTGTAAACAATATTTTATACAAGCAACAAATAATTGTATACCAGTCTCACTCTTTTATCTTCTTTCAATTGAAATATATACTAAAAAATACAAATTATCTATTTGAGGTTTACTGAATGTGTAAATGCATATACATGTGGAAATTGGAAGACAAGGGGTCTAAGTGGAGTTTTTGAAAAAAAATGCAATTGGATATGAAATATAGTACATAATAAAAATGCCACTCTTTTGATGGGTAAAGAGATTTATTGATAGTTTAAATAAATAACTGAGTTGAAATTCATTGAAATCTGATAAAGTGGTAAAGAATTAATTATTCTAATCCCCCCTCCACCCAAACCTATCCATGATAACATTTATATGGAAGTAACCTTCCTATACTACTATAATACCTAAGTATGAAATGTGTAAAATTTCGTCAAAATCTGATAAAATAGTAAATAAAGTAATAATTACATCTCCCCCCCCCCCATGGCACCCTTTTTTACGATGTTATAATACTTACTCTTCTATTCGGGTTGGACACAAACCTGAAAAATCAAAGATCATAAAAATCGATCTCGATTTATAAATATTTATAAAGCCCAACTTTCTTTTATATATCACCAATAGATGGTACATATGCCATAACTAATTGAAAGTCAAGAGATTTTAGAAGTAAACAAAAATTAATCTTTTGAATCCACATAAAAATATTTTTTCAAACTTTAACTTTGATTTACACAAAATGGGAAAAATGTCACTTTGACCCCTTTGCCTTTCTTGGTCCACAAATTTATTTAAAAAACCAAAGTCTTTTCTATACCAAGAAGGAGCAAAGACAAAAATATTCAGAGGGTAAATTAAGAAATTTTAGTGTTTATTAATCCTTTACATTAAGGAGAAGGTTAGCCATTATGCGGTCATTAAAGGAACAAATAGTAAATATTATTACATTGTTGATCGCCCCTAAAATAATTAATCTCAATAAATAACAATATCTGTACTCTCATATTAGTGTTCTTAATGACTATTATTTTATGAAATATGTAAGGTTTATTGGCTTAGATGTGATAAGAGTCAGTCGGAATTCAAAATTTATAATGATCATTAGAATTGAAAGGGACTTAAAATTGAGCCAATATAAATCAAACAGATATTATTATTAATATTTTTTATTTAGATAAAACAGTGTGTTTTATTTAAAGGATGTAATTGCATGGACTATCTCAACTAAAGCTGAATCTACATATCTGAATGTTTTTCGATAGATACATCTTGAAATTATTTAATACATGTTTCATAATAGAAAGAGAAAATTAAAAGATTGTTGAGAAACTTTTAATGAACCTTCTAGCACATTAAGCTAAAATAATAACTGGTTAATGAATTTCAAAAAGTCTCATCGGAAAATAAGATTGCACTCCTTTGCTCAATGCCCAAAGAAATGTACCGACTTTGGATATTTATTTTCAGTGTGATTTTCAACAGTAGGTGGTGCAATAAACAAACTTTTCAAATTTAAGATCTATGTAAATATCCTACAACGTCAAATACCTCAAAACATAAAATCTAATAAAATATGTTCTAATTAATTTAGATGATGCTTCATATCATTCCCACAGTTCATTTATAAATTTATAAATGGTAAATTAGTCTACCAAAGTTGGTAAAGCCGATTAGAGCCGGGAACTTGTTATTTATAACTATTTAGAATGAAGTATTTAAGAAATGAAAAATGCTACACAGGTAATGTAGAATATACATGTCATATTGTATAAAATAGTTATACGACAAGAAGTGGTACATAAAATAAGCTTTGATATGCTTGTTGTGTATTGTGATTGCGACTTAAATTCATGATGAATATTTAAAAAGAAAATAAAGAAGCATCTTCATTAATTATCAAGAAGGATACAAACAGTAATAACAACTTGAAAATTTGTTGTGAAAAATTCCTTTGCTTCTGAAAGGAACTTTAGCCTAAATAATTTTATAAATCTCTACAATGAGAGATGTGATGAGAGGAATAAGAAAAGTTCGGCACAAAACAGAAAAATTATTTATTTCGGTAAACTTTAGGCTTATAAGACCTTCCAGGGATCAACCAGTCACTAGGAAATGGGTACCTGAACCTTCATCAGGATGAGTACAAAACCTTAGGGTCAAGCATGGATTTCGACCACACCACCTTCTAAACTCATGAAACTAACATGGTCATAAAAAATTACTTCAATATCACTTGTAATAATGTAGATTCACTTTTTTAAAATGAATACATGTTTCTATAGTGTTGTTGAGGATTTCAATATATTATACTTCCTCATTTACTTAATATTTATTAGTGATCATTTGTGTATGTGCATTAAAAAATGTTTAGAAAATTAATTATTTATATTATCTTATTTATTTAACTAACTTTACTTATTTAGTTTAGATTTTACAAGCAAATTTACCATTTTTATTTCCATAAACAGTATTTGCAATGTTTTTAACAATGTATTTGTTTCAGAAAATATCAAAGTAATCATCATTTAACACTCACCACACTAAACATTAAGATGCCACATAGTGAAATATTTTTTGTATTATAATATGATTAACATAAATTGTATAGATTTATGTCTTCCTCTTTTCGTTAACAAATCCATTTTCCTAGCGTCTCAAAATTTGTAAATATATTCCAATGTATACCTTCCCAAAAATGTCACAGTAGGCATTTTTTAAATAATTGTCAGTAGAAATATAGACTGTCTTTCTTCTATTTTCCTTAAATATTTTGTAATTAATCCACTTGAGTTTATTTGCAAAATATAGTAAGATTGTGCATTGTAAAGCTTTTGATGAGCAGTAAAAAAAAAAGAAAAAAAAAAAAATGTAAACATAAAAAAATAATTTTCACCTTAGAAATAGAATAAACAAATAAATTCAAGAAAGGATCTTAATTACAAAACTATTGCATGAAAATTGGTTGTGAATTGAAACTGTGGTACTTCAGTGTTAATGGCAGCATGTGCAATGTGATACACCCGATGTCAGTTCTTAAAGAAGAAAAGATTTGTTTTTACTTGAAATTATGACAAAAAAATGTGTTTTATTATAAACATATTCCTTCTATATCCAGATATCCAGATTACTGTCCTGTTATTCGCTGCATGCGCTTTGCACGGTTGTTGTGTTTAACTGTATAGAGTAATTTATGAAACGATATTTCTGTACATATATATATTTTTTAATTGTAAATATATAAATATTATTTGAACCATTTTTAAGCATTATTAAAAATATTTTAGAAAGAATATATATTTGTGTGCATAAAAATAAATAAAAATTTCTATGCTTAAAGATTAAGTTTTTTAAAGAATTTTCATCTAAAAATGGTTCAAATGTGTAAATTTATATTAACGTGCAGTTGTAAATATATACATAAGGAAAAAATATTCATATTAAGTTCATATAAATGCCTTAGTTTTTTAAGTATTATGCTTTGCTTCTTTGACTTTCTAAAACAAAGGATACACAAGCTAAGTATAGTCGCATTTTTAATTAGCTTTGGTTGATTAACATTTTTTTTCTTTCATTAAAATCATATTTCTGTTTGGTAAAATGTTTTTCTCTTAGTCAAACAATTTTAAAAATATGATTTTATCCAGTGCGAATTTTTTTCAAAAGCTTCAACTATTTTTTAATAAACCTCTAGTAAGGAAATGGACAATTCAGGTTAGTTAGAAAAATTGAGATGTAGTTTTGATCAGAAGAAAAAAATTTACAAGTTCTCTCGTATATTGTAATAGCACAGGGTTAACGGGGAAGGAATGTATATATAAGTCCATAACAATGGAAGTGGTCTAGATAATAAAATAATAACAAAATCTGGTTAAGTGCACGCATCATCCAACTTTTACTTACCAAACCCTCCTTAGTTTGACTAAAAATAGACGATATCGCAAACGGAACACATTTAACTTTTTCCTAAATGACAATATTTTTGTTTCTTCTGTTAGAATGTACATACTGTCGTTAGTACTTCATACAGTGATGTACTAAGATTTAAGTCGGCTCCACTTTCTGTTGGGACTTCGAAATTGCCCATAGGAATATTTTTTCGAAATAGCATTATTCTCAGGTAGGGATAGTTAGTATTTTTTTATTTAAATCAACAGTATAAAAAATAGTGAATTCTATTCATTTTTTTTTCTCCATCAATAAGCATTTTAAGCATCACTCACTTCTACTTTTCTCTCACTTCTTTCTAACCAAGTTCTCTTCGATTTCCATTGTAAAACAAAATTAAAAAGGTTATTACATGTTTGGTAATTTTATTTCATTTAGTTTTTAGATAGTAGTTGGTAATTGATGAGTTTTGATTTAGTATCAAGACAGTAGCTACTACTTGCCATGGAAAGCAATAGTTGCCGTGAAAGAATCTAAAAGTAGATATTATTACTCTTTAGTGAGATTTTACCAATTTTTCTAACTAAATATATGCATAAGATTTATCTTCCCTACGATATATTATTAATTCTATTAATGAAAATTATATTTTCGTCGGTGGAAAAATATTTTTTCTCTCTATTGTTTGATTACCTATGAATTATTTTATGCTTGATATTTAGTTATTCATTGCTTGTTACCAGGGACAATAAGGGACTTTTGTTTACACCAAATAAACAAAATGAACGAATTTTGACGAAATATTTGCTGTCACAAGTTGGACATATATTTCCTCTATAATATAATTTTAGTGTTGAAAGATAAATTGTTTCTGAGCATGCCTGTTCACACACAACATACACATACACGCACACCAACGTAGTGTGGTTATACAGGGGCGTATGTAAGAGGGACTAGGGCCCTCTCCCCGAAAAACCATTTCGCAGGACTTGGTTTTTGGACACAGGGGACCCCCAAAATGTGCATTTCCTTTAAAAACCGGAATAAGATATTTTTCACAATCGCAATACTTTTCCTTACTATATAATTATTTCATATGTTGCTAAGTAAGATAGTCGCGGGATAGCCGAGCGTGCGACCTACCTAAGCATACTAGAGCTCTCGGAGAGTTGACATTTATTTTTTGGCGGACCCACCGAACAAATAGCCAGGATGGGGTTTTGAACAAAAAATAAGTAAGCGGGTAAAATTAGTCATTTTATGCCTTAAATAAATTAAGCTTAAAATAAGACCACTTTCAAGGTTTTAGGGTGAAAATTATTTCCGATAATTAATAATTTTAACTTCCTCAATGGCGATGTTCCATCATAAATGGACCTTGCATTATAACATTCCTAGTTTTTAGAAAATCGGCATGAAAGGGTTATTCTTTATATCTAGTGAAATAATAGAAATTGAATATGATATACATTAACAGATGAAGGGAAATCAAATAAATCATTTTACCAAACAGGAGTATGGAAGTTTAAAAATTATTTATTTCTTTATTTTTTCATAACTCAAAATAGCCTTTAAATAAAATAAATAAACTTGAATTAAGCTTCCCTCAATGCTTTCATCTCCTTAAAAAATTCTAAGCATAAAGAAAAAAAAATATTCTGCTGAAACAGTATATTTCACTTCCTGCTAATGAATTCTCACAAGAGAAACAGAAGAACAAAAGATTTAGAATGATTTATTGCTAGGCCTCCATTGGAATAAAAAGGAAGAAAAAACAGATGAATAATCGCAGAATCTTTTCTGTTCCGTTTCCAGTAACGGTTATCCGTTTGAATTCTTTAGAATCTTTAATCCTCAAAAAAGGCCTTCAGGCCGAAACATTAGCGGTAAATGATATTCTTTCAAGTGTTTAAAAAAATACAGGAAATGTAATTTATTTTCTTGTGATTTAAGTATGAAGAATTGACCAATGAGAAATTGAGAATATTATTACATTGGTTCAAAAAGAAAACCTTGACAAGAAATAATCGGGCAAAAGTTGCTGATAAATCTGTAAAATATTGCATATGCCCGTATGCTTATTGGAAAACTGGAGATCGCTTTTTGGTGGATACTAAAAAATATTTAATAAATTAAAGACTAATACATATTTATGTACTGCTTGATTCATCTATATCCAATATAGACTAAAAAAAACATACACTTTTAGATTACAATTTATATACTTTAAATAGAGTGCACTGATTTTCTATTAAGATCAGTGACCTTTGCTAGCCCAATGCACTACGATATATGTCAAAAAAAGAAAGAAAAAATTATCTGTAGATAAAATAATTTTAAAAAATATATAAATTACGACTTTTGAAAATTTTATTTAAAACAAAATAAGGAAAGAAAATAAGATAATCTAAGGAACTTTCCTCGAAGTGAATTCATACCTCATAATAGAGGATTTATGACGAGAGATTCTTACGCCTGCTCATAGATAAACTAAAAGATGTAAATCATTGACTTCTAATGTATACCAAAGTTAATTTCAGCACCGTCAAGAAACAAATTATGTATATAAGTTATATTTAAATATTAGAATATAACAAAGCAGAATAAACAAAAACAATTTTGTTCCTTGGTGACTAAATATAAAATGTGAGTGAAAATTTTAAAGGAAGGCTATCATTTCTTCTATTTCTGAAGAATAAAAAAACCTTCTTTAGTAGTAGAAGCAAAATAAATTGATATTGAGAGATACATAAAAGGAAATTAAGAAGCCTATTGAAGACATAATTATATCATAAAATTATGTCGAAAAGAAAAGAAATGAAGGATAAAAATTAAAAAAAAAAACTGTTAGAATTGAAAGACGCTATATAATAAAAAAAATATCATTCATTCATTAGTAAATAATAAAGATGATAACTAAAAAAGTTTTTAAAAAATATGCTTAAGCTAATAAGACAATTAATATTCATTAAATTATTAATGAATGAATATAAATATGAAACCAACTGGATGTTTTCCAATAATGTAAATAAGGCCCAAAAACTTTTGAAAATAATCTCCCAATCTCTATCTCTCTTTTTCTATCCAACTTGCCTATCCGCAGCTTCCTAAATAGTAAAATAATGAGCATTTTCTTAATCCACTGTCCCCAAATTGCATAAAGCCACAAACATTTACATTGATTTTAGTTTAGTAACTATTTTTCTAGCTACCTCTATAAAAAACCTTTATAACATATTCCTTACACCACTGTACATAATCCCATCATAAACACCATCTTGTAAATACTTTTCTTTTTCTTTTATTTTTTACCTTTTCCTAATAAAGTTACAGCATATGTAAACGAATAAATAACATCTAAAGCAGCTTGGTAAAAATCCCAAATAACCCAGAAATTAAAATGATCTTATTTCCCCCGCATTTTTATTTTTTTAATTATTTCAATTTTTATTTGTTTTCCTCCGTTTGGATAAAAACTAACACTAAAAGGTCTTTTTTACAATTGAAAAGAATAGTTAAGGCAAAATGTGTCACCTATATTTGAACCCTGGAAATGCGATTATAGCTAACAAAAAATAAAAGTTTAAAAAATATATATAAATAATTATAAAATAAAATTAAGAATCTGGTTTAGAGATACCAAGATTCTAAAATAACACGACTAATGGTTGAACTGTCTAGGTGGACCTACGCCACATGGACGAGCAGCAGGGAACTTCCGTCGTCGAAGTCGGCGTGGACCTTTCGGAATTCTATATGTCTGTCGAGTGGGATATTTTGGAAGTACCCGCTGTCAGGTATATATAAATATATATTAATAGTATACCTTCTTGTAATAGGGTCCACAAATACCTGTTTATACATTTTTATTTAAACGGGGTTTATTTTATTTTAATTTTGGTGATTATTTCCAAACAGGTTTTTAATTATTCCTTAAATCGACAAACATAACCGAGATGAAGGAATAACACATCGGATTATGTAATACAAATTTCTAATCGATCATTTCACCTTTATTTTCATTATCATGTTAAAACTTTGATATGTAAATAAATTTTCCAAGATAAAAAAATAGTAATTATGTCATTTTAATTTATAATTTATGTGTTAAAACTGGTTCCTATAAATTCCTTTCTAATCTAATTGAGGTTTCAACAAAGAAAAATCCCGTGAGACATTCGGAAAGAGTTCACCGTGATAGGCCTCTGGTTCGGGTCTCGCAGAACAATTCCGAAAAAAATAAGGATTTTGATCCTTTTGGAGCAAAAGTTGAGATTAGATATATATCTTTTTCCTATCTTAAAATCAGTATTTGGCACTTACAGCCTTTTCCATTTACACGCCTAAACTGTTTAGAACAAGTAATATTGAAAAAATCAAAGATTTAAACATTTAGAAATATTTATTCTAATTTAAAGTTTTAATTTTAAAATATATCATATCTATTCAGAGGTCTCGAAGCACCTACCTGTCAAATGTGCAACAATACAACTCAGAATGTAAAACACTTGTTACTACACTGTTCACAATATAACGACATACAGTTGAAGTTAAATCTAGCAAAAATTGAAAATAAATACTAAAGGATGAAGAATCTTCAGCCCAAACCTTATTCGAATTCTTAAAAGCAGTTCTTTTAATACTAATGGTATACTACAATAGAATATAAAAAGGGAAAAATGAAAGCCAATGATCCTTAGGAGTAGAGGCAAAACAATAAATAAAATAGTAGAGATGAGAGATGGTCAACTGTTCTTCAATTACGATAGGTTAAATGATGGTCAGGATTTTCAGTTTACAATGATTTTATTATGGTAAGCCAACGTTTCGATCCAACTTGTGGATCTTCATCAGGGTTAAAAGAAAACAAATATATGAGTATCTATGCTAGAGGGTGACAATAAATGGATACATTACAGAACTGATAATAATATAAAAGATGGTGTACACATGAATATTAAAATAAGAGGCTGGTTTACAAGATAAAATAGAATCTGATATTTACCTCCTGAGTTCAAGTTGATACTAAGACTAAAGGTAAAAATAAGGTGAGGGTTAGTGGTAGGGGATTAGTTTGCCGACTTCAAAGATGAAGATCCACAAGTTGGATCGAAATGTTGGCTTACCATAATAAAATCATTGTCAACTGAAAATCCTGACCATCATTTAACCTATCGTAATAAATAAAATAATTACTTTTAAGATTGATATAATTTTACCAGTTTATATTTATACGATCAAAAAGGAAATTAAATTCGATTTTACCTTGGCATAATAATTGTTAAACTGAGAACAGATCTTAAATCGTACTCACGACTTAATAATACAATATGAGACTAGCTGACCAGTGCGATTACCATTCCCCCTCTTGCCTTTTTAAATCTCACTTAACTAAAGTACCTGCACACCGTTTATTTAGTATCGCATAGCGCGCATTTGTTTCTGCTTGTAACTCGCAAACGACGTCGACAATCCGAAAAGTTTATATGTTAAACCAAAAATGTACGTCTCGATAAACTGAACAAAATTACACCTTCGAAAAAGCCCTGCGACCATTTTAACATTTTTTTGCTGAGAATTGTAATTTTTCGCTTACAACTCGCAAACAAAGGGGTTAATCGAAAAAACGTTTATGTCCAAAAATTTTCACCTTGAAAATCTGAATAGATTGAGACCATTTAGAAACTTCTACGACCATTTTGATTTTCAATAACTGCGGTTTAGAGCTTGTAACTCGCAATATACGGCAAAATGAGTGATTTGTATGTTTTTCCAGTGTAGCAGTTAAGGAAAGCATTAAAATGATGCCTCATGCATGAAAATTGATGAAGTACTAAGGAAGTTATGGCGTACCGACAAAAAAAGGCTTTACTATAATTTAGTAAAGTATATGATTATTTTTAAATAAAAGGAATTTAATTATAAAGACCTTATCAAACCCAGGTCAACTTTGACAAGATGCAAATCTAACTAGTTCTAGGATGTGATCAAAAGGTATAATAGACCACTTTGCTGGATGAAACTAGGGGCAATCATGTGACATTAGAGGCACGCTAACATTGATGAAGGGTCCCTAGCAACCCTTCATGGCTACAGCCATGTTCAAAAGACTGCCACAAGATCTGTAACTGACATTTTAATTCCGAAACATGGATCATCTGCTCCTCTCGACCATAGGATAAATGAGAAATCAATTTTAATCATATATTTTTTACTTTTATTACTAATGCTTTTTCGCTAGATATGATTAGCTGATATAATTAATATAGTTTTCATAAACCGTAGAACATTGGTATCATCAGAATGACCTTTAATTTACCCAGTGGCGACTTAGCAAGGATATTTTATATTAGTTAAGGTTAAAAATTTAACAGATTTTTATTTCATATAGCATAATCAATGAAATTGTTATGATAAAATGCGATAGGAATATTTGAAAATATTTTACTACAAGAGTACAAACAAGTAAAAATTGTTTTTCTAATTTAACAAAATTGTCTATTTATTAATAAAACTTAAACTAAATGTGTACACATACAATAAAATCATGAAAGGTATAAGAAAAAACTTTTAACTTTACAATGTTTATAATAGTTAGGAATATTTTTTTGCGTATGCTCGGTGCATAGTGCGTTCTTGCTAGTTTCACAATACGATTTAGTCATTTTCCTTTTGCTGTAGTCGTACAAGTAATTTTTCTCCAAATTTTTGTTTCTCTTTGGCTTGTCCTTGAGTGTATTGATCATCCAACCTCTCTCTGTATTTGTCGAATAATCAAATTTAGATTATTCAAAAACGTGGGTACGGATAACCTTTGGCTGATTTTAACCCATAAATTCAACATTTTCATTATATTTCCTTTGGCCATATTAGTTATAAGCATTACTTTCATCTGATGCTCATCGCCTTTTCTTTCTTCCACAGTCCATATTTTGGTCATATTTGATCAAATGTGTCAACTCAGAACATGTAGAAGTATGTATAATTTCGAGTTTATTTTAGTTCAATTCTCCAATTTAAACTTGTTGTTCTGTATCATTGTCGATACAGAAAATATTAAACCCCCTCCCTATAACCTATTCTTGATATTATTGATGAGGACTGAACCTCAAAATACTTATTTTTGACCTATGAATAAGTGTTTCCAATTTTTTATTGAAGTCACTAATATTTATGAAATTATGACTATTAGTGATGGATAAACGCATCTCTAGGAAAAATAAATTAAATGTTTAACTACAATCCGTTTTACAAGGGTATAAAATATTATTAGATAAAATCCCTTTTTACATAGAAATAGCAATGTTCTAGTTGTGTCTCCGCCTCACTGGTGCAAAAACAGACCATCAGGCTGGATTCGCTGGTCGTTTTTGTTCTCTTTAACATTCATAATCCCATGACGTTTCAAGTCCATCTAACACTGTAATAACATATTTACTAATACAATTTCTAAGGTGGAAGAACGTGGAATGTAGTAGAACGTTGCCGAAGTAGGTAGATATAAACAAGATAAAAAATTTGTCCATCCCATCCCTAATCTAACAGAGACAAAGAAAAATAGAAGAGAAGTGCAAACATTTGAGGCCGCTAATCGCTAACCAACTTCTTGCCTAGAAGTTTGGACCAAGTTCAATACTCGGAGCTATCGGGCCCGCTAAAATTCATTTAAGTTGGCCCGTTCCTAGAAACAAGGAGTGCTTCTCTTACTCCCACTTACAGTTAGCAACAATGGATTTGCCAATTAATTGATAAATCTCCTATAATCCTGGGTATTGTTTAAAATGAATGATTTATCAAGAGAAGGTGGTCTTATTATCATAATCCTAAACCCTTAAATGCATCTTGTTCTTCAAATTCTTTTTAAATCTGAGCCTCTTCCCTTGTAATCTCACTATACTTATAATTTTCTAGTGCATGATTAATTCTTGGTGTAGTTGAAGAGATTCGTGTTTTTGTCGATTGTATAGTGTCAGGAATTTTAAATTTGCCGCAGACACTACCATCTAAATATCTGATTTATTTCCAAGACTCATTCGATATAGATATGAATGCACGTATGTTTCAAGGAAATTAAGTACATTTATACAATAAACGTGTAATAAATCAAAATCAGAACTAATTCAACTTTGGTATTTGATTATAAGTAGTTGATTCCTGAAAAAAAATGGGTTACTTCCATGCCATGTCTCCCTCACAAAGATTGTATTTTCTGAGAATCTATGCCACCAAAATTTAGTAGATGTTTTATAAGAATTTGATAACTCACTCGTTTAAGAGTTTAAAAAACAGTGAGTCGTGATGGTAAGGCGAGATGAAATAATAAGTTGTATCCCCTCCCTGTAATTTTGGACGAAAACCGCCCCTGAATCACCCCGTTTTGGAATAAAGGTAAACTGGAAAATGGCCAGTTAACAACAGCATTACAATGAGGAAGGTTCCTCTTTTGTGCATAAAATAGAAGGGCAACCAACTATAGTAGGCTCCCCACCACCCAAGCGATGGAGTTTCTTCTTGGTTCGAGGGTATTCAAATATGTAGAGCTCAAGCTTTACCAATAATTGAAGCGTGGAAATGCATAAGGGTATAAGTGCCTTTGGAAATTCTTACAGAAATGATGTGACTTATACCCTCTAGGAAACTAGTGCTTACACACATGCCATCTTTCATTCGTTCAATGAACTCTTTTCTAACAACAAAACATTACTTATACCCATTCCTGAAGAATGGCTTTGGCAAATATAACAATATGGCAAAAAAAAACTGTTTTTTTTTTTTTGGCTCTTAGACCCTTATTCATTTCCACGCTTCAATTTCCCAACAAATTCAATTTTATATCGTAGTAAAAAAAAAAAATTCTACGACGGGTGCGATATACATAATAAAAATCGATTATATGAACTACCATTACATATGATCCTTACAATATTAATTTAGAGTAATAAGTAATGAAGAGGGGGTGACTAAAATACGTTAAACACTTTTGATATTTTTTTATCTAAACATAGTTAAGAGTACAGCGTGAATGTTGTTTATTGATCTGTTGCATATAATTTTCTCACATAGGACAAGTTGTCCAACGACGACAAACCTTATTTCATGAAATAAATGCTGAGAACACAAGGTGTAATTTAACCTTCATATCCTTTAACTGTAGCTCGCTGAAAACTCATTTATTAAATCTCAGAGAACTCTGAGAAAGGTTCTGTCAGCCTATAAATTGTACACTCAGTTGAGATTGAAAATACAAAAACTCGAAAACCAATTTGTTTAATGAAGTGCAGCCTGGATGCCACTTTTTAAAACTAAATTATATTTTTCTTTTCTTTGTTTTTGTTGCAGAAATGAACGATTCTACACGTGCTGTGATGAACCGTACCTTGATATAACGTTCAACATAACAATGCGGCGGAAAACCCTCTTCTATACCGTCAATATAATCATACCATGTATGGGAATATCTTTTCTTACTGTGCTCACATTCTACCTGCCTTCGGATTCTGGGGAAAAGGTAACAAACTTGGAATGTTTATCATCTACAGGTATCAATAGATGTTTACAGGTTGTTTACAGAAAAAAAAAAAAAAACAGATAGGTTTATTTTTTCTCTTCTCTTAAAGTACGGAATATTTTTCTTGGTAGTGATGATGGCTTGTTCCCTGTAGTTCCCTGCTATCAGTATTTTTTTTTTTTTTTTTTTTTTTTTTTTTTTTTTTTCAGTTGGCGCATTAGACCTTTGGCCGCGCAGTGTGGTCTTCTTACAGACATTTGTGTTGCTTGCGGGAGCACAGACAGCCTGGAGGGGGTAGCCCAAACCTCACGTTGCTGCAAGCCATGGTCACCATGGTGCAGCTGCAGACTGCCCATAGCTCCATAACCTATCCCATTGGGGCCAATTTGGCAGTGTTCTTCCCACCGATGGCGTCAGCTCTCTCGGGTTCAAGGACAGTGACAAACTGGTCATGGTCCAAGGATTATGGCAGCTCAGAGTCAGCAGGCCCTGAGGACCTATATTTCTTTCCCCGAAGCATACCGTCCTTGAACCAAACCTCCGGGCGGTTACTGACATCCTGGAAAACCACACCACGATTCTCGATGACATACACGGGGAAGGTTCATCACTGCTACGCCCGGTCGGTGTGAGTGTCGCCTCCAGTAGGCTGACGGGCCTCACATACCCGGGGGCGGGGGTAGACTTGGACTGCGTGGCGTTCATTGGTGGGCGGTCACCCGGATGGACCGGTCACCCATCCAAGTACTAACCACGATGGACGTTGCTTAACTTTGATTACCTATTGCAAGCGCCTTTGTCCACTCGGCCATCCCGCCCCCCCCCCCCCCAGTATTCGTCTTAAGCACACTTATTTCTTATAGGTGAATATTTTGTCATTAAGTAAAAATTTAATTGACAAACCTTCCCATATGAATTAAGTAATCTTTACCACATAATTATACCTTATCTATTGAAGCGTGGAAATGCAAAAGGGTCTAAGTGTCAAAAAAATAAAATAAAGTTTTTTTTTTGCCAAATTGGTATATTGCCAAAGCCTTTCTTCAGAAATGGATATAAGTAATGTTTTCTTGTTAGAACATAGTTCTTTAAACGTACGAAAGATGGCATGGGTGTAAGCGTCGAACGTAGTTCACCCTAGTCGGTATAAGTCACATAATTTTTGTAAAAATTTCCTAAGGCACTTATACCCTTTTGCATTTCCACGCTTCAATTGCTATTTTACTAACAAAAGTTGAGAACAAAATAATGCTGACATCTGAAGAACTGCATAGAGTCTGATTTACAAAAGTTCATCCTAGCAACAAACTTATCATTCTATTTTCACTATGCTTTAGCCTAGTTAGGTAATTATAAATGTTAGTATATACTTATTACACCTAGACTGTCGTACGCTAGTACTAAGAAACTTGGTCTCAAAATAAAGTTTCTTTTCCTTTTTTATCCTATATCCTATATTATATTAATTTATGTGTCTATTATCAAGGCATTCCATTTTATTTTAACCTACTGCTGCAAGTAGATCTGAGATAACTTGCTTCTGCTGGCTATTCTCTGGTTTTAGATGTACCGTGTGGACTCTTAAATTTGTTCGTTTAAAGGATTCCTATCTATTAACACATTATACGATCATAGCTATCATTATACTCTTTAAAAAGTTTTTCCCTCTGCATTCTCTCTTCCGCTATGTTGATTCCAAGATTTCAGGGGTGGCTGCAAACAATATCCAACCATATAGTTTTGAGCGGTGTCTCACCACTCAGCAACATAGCTTATCTTTCTTATGCAACATCCAAAATTGTGTTTTTCCCAGCCATTTTAGATGTTAAAGCTTGTTGTAGGTCCCTGATAGAGATAGCATATATACATTATTTGTTCTTATTCTCCATATACTCTAGCATTGGCCGGGAGGTTATCTACTTGGAAAGTTTCCTTCGGACTTCCCTCTTAAATGTATCAATCTTTTTAGCAGCGGATCCGTTAAATGCCCATGTCTCACTTGTTTATGTTATTGAAAAGGGTTAAAGTATTATTTCTATTTATTTACTTAATCTATTTTTATAGAAAATACATTAAAGGAACAAAGAAACTATCTAGCTTTTTTGAAAATAGGATTTCTCAAAGCATAGAGACGAATGTAAGACAAACCGTGTTATTTATTATGTTGCCAGGAGGTAGCGGAAGGTAACTTTGTGGCCTATTAACCCCAGTTGGAGCTGAGGTATCCTGGGCATTTTCGTTGAGGGGGCGGGCTAATCCTGCCTATTGTCTTCTTGGCCCCCAAAACCTCCCCTCTTTGTCTTCCTCAGCAACCCAGCATGCCTCTAGTTCTGAATATTCCGCACAACAAAATTTCTCACATTTCAATCGTTTTTGAATTATTTTGACAAAATTTTGACTTGTAGCACTCATTTATTATTTAAAATAAAATAATATAATAGAGTTTAATTAACGTATTAATTTTTCAGGTGACTCTGTCAATATCAATTCTAATTAGCCTCCATGTGTTCTTTTTACTGGTTGTGGAAATCATCCCCCCAACGTCATTAGTAGTGCCTCTTCTGGGGAAATACCTCATATTCGCTATGATATTAGTTTCAATAAGGTAAGTTACAAATATATATATATTTTTTAAAATTTAACTTTAAATATAAATATCAGTCATCAGATTCGCTGATGGTCCTTTTCTTTCTAGACAGGTTGCTTATAGTAAGAAGAAAAAGAAAATGTCTACTTTGTTTAAGTACATATATTATTAATAACGATAATAATAAACATAAATCCCAATTGGCAACATAATCAGCATTTCGTTCTTTGTCCATATATTATTATTATTATAATGATGATAATAATTTAATAGTTATACTTCAAACCAGAACGAAAAAAAAAAAAGAATTGACCAAAACTAGCCGTAATAAGAATAAGCATGTAATGAATTATGTAACCCGAGAAAATTCGGTTTTGATTCAATGTTTATGTGACATCTTGCGTCACCAGATGTCTAATTAATTGCAATGATTAATTCGCAAAAAGTTAAAAATATTTATTTCTATTTTATATTAGTGGTTTTAGGTTACTCCAATCTGCCACAACAATCTCATTTATCACTTTTCAACATTCAGATTTGTTATATTATTTAAAATGACTAAGGATCAACTCAGATATCAATTTATTAAATTAATTCTGCAAATAATCAATTAGTATATTGAATAAGTAATCAACAAAAAGCATTCTCATAAAAACATATAATAGCATTGCTAAGTTTTTTTCCCTCAAATTCATAATGAATTGGATTTTTTAAGAAAAATATATGGAGGGTAAATTTAAGAAAAAAATATTACTAAAGCAATTATTGATTTACGATACATATTATTACAATTGGATAATACATATATATACTTTTGTATTCAATTTAAAAATGTTTATATATATTTCTTTCCTCTTTCCACATCTACAATTTTGAATTATAATGGTAACTTTTTTATTCCAATGTTTTTTCTCCATGTGTTAAGCCTTATTGGTGGTTTCATCTAGGGGTACTACGAAAAAAAAAAAAAAAATAATATCAGGGCTAGAGGAAATGAAGTTTTCTTCCATTTCCTCTGCACCTCAAAACGTTCAAGTTATTTCAATGGAGAATCAGATCGCTTAGCGAAAAGGAAATTTAACTTTTATCTTGTCTCTTTTTATTTCGTTCAAGAACAAATGGAATGGAGGTTAGTGACGTTGATATTTTTCACTGTGGTCACCGGTTAAACGAAAATTTCGAAACTTTTTCACCTGACTCACATTCTCTGAAAACGTGCCTTTTTATTTATATTCTAATATCGGACTTATAACTTTTGTTGTTTATGTCAGTTTTAAAATAATGATTTGAATGTTATTATGCTGCTTTATCTCTATCATGTAATATTTACTCGACCTGGTGTCGGGTGGGATCGAACAGAATGTGGTTGGGATTACGGTACTACTGAAGAGTGGCTCATGGGCGTGGTCTGTTTTGAGAATCCATATCTTTTATGTTCCCGCGATTATATCTAACTCCCATCGCGTTTTTTTTTTCTTTTTTTAAAGAGTGCCTTGATTAGCTTTATTAGGTCCCAGCTTTCGACTCCCGTTCGCTACGCTCGCTCTTCAGAGATAAATAAGTCCCCAAACGGGTCATTTTCAGTGGAGATTGGGCCTTACTGTGAATGATGCCTTACCGAACGCGTAACGAATGAGCCACTGTTCGAAAGTAGTACCGGCTTTACTGTGGTTTGGTCATTCGTTAAGAGCCCTGCAACGATGATGCGAAAATCCGGGTTCGATTCCCTCCCGTTGCCAATCTTTTCTTTTCAGATAAAATTATTTAAAATTAAAATGTGTAGAATAACAAATAAGGAGTCACTAAATTTCAGATCAAAGCTTTTTTAAATAAAAAAGCCTTATACAAAAAAAAAAAAAAACTAGTCAATATCCAAACTGTCAAGTTTTTAGAAATGTATATATGGTTGCATTTATTGCCCGATTTACTACTATTTGAATTTGAATTTAATAAAATATATTCTTAATCAACACTTTCACAACATAATATTTAAAAAATTTGTAAGGAATAATTTTACAGCTTCTAAGATTAAAATTTATTTAAAATTTCAAAATTTACCTATTCATACCCGTGTGTACCAACAAATATCTGCAATCATACTTATTTATCAAACTTTATAAAATGGTTGATCAGCACTTAATAAATGATAATGTTTATGGCTAAATACTAAGGTTCATTTAAGGGAAACAGCTCAATATTATAGAGAATATCAAAAAAAAAAGTTTCAATTATTTTTTTCTTACTTTTTTTCCATTTTTGTTTTTGGTTTTTCAAAACCTTTAAAGTTTGTTGTATAAGTATGCTATTTAGAGAATTTTTCAGACTCGAGCATTATCATAAAATATTTTAACATTTTTCTCATATTATTACTAAATTAAAATAAATTATATATATTTAAATAATTTCAGATCAAAGCTTTTTTAAATAAAACTTAACCCGTAATGCCATGTACAATAGGCAAGAGATTCATCAATAACAGACTTAAAAATACTGGAATAAGATCTGAAAGCAATCCTCCCCCTTAGATATGATTAATGATTTGCTCTACCGAACTTAAATAGGCCTGATGATTTATAATGTCCACCTTGTCTCACCCCGTACGCTATTAATAACGAAATATTTGACAGGGATTTAGCTCCTAATTTCTTTCTCTCTCTCTTTTTTTTTAATGGTTGGATATGGTGGTAGTTTCGTCAGAATTTACGTATTGGTCTATTGATAATATTTAAGCGAGTGGTTGAGTAAAAAAAAAAATAAAAAAAATGTAAGTTAAATTGAAATTAAAAATGAACATAAAAAAAACAACCGTATTGAGAATAAAAATCGGTTAAAAAGAGCGGGACAAAAGTTATTTCCAAAATTATTTTTGAAAGATTAAAGCAAAGCATTCCATTCTTTATACAGATTTCAATAATAAACAAGTTAATATGCGTTGCCTAGCGATCTGTTAACCTGAACATTACAAGTTAGAGTCCAGAGCATTTACATAACTCTAGCATTAATCCTCAGCCCTTTCCCCCAATCTGCGAAATACCAGGAATAGCCGAAAAAGAGTGGTGGTTCCTCCCTAAAATATACTAAATAATCGGCAAGTTTTGATAATCGCATTACAAAAAAATTAGTATTAGGCCATTGAACGAAACATAATAAATGCAATAAACATAATTTAATCGCTGGTGTCTAAAAAAAAAAAAAAAAAAAAAAAGAAAATAGAATGGAAAGCTCTTGTAGATGCCCCATTCTCCTCCATGAATTAATGCTATAATATGCATTTCTTATTTATACAGGGGTTACATTTTATATACACATGCGGCATAATATAAAAGCAGCATGATAATAAATTTACGTACAAAATATAATAGTGTAATTCTATGTTGAATAGGAACAAAAAAACTTGGAAAATTGGTACATTTAATAGTGTTGCGAATTCTTGATAAGGCTGTTCTAATATTTAACATAAAAAATTAAACTACGATTTCGGAAAGACGATAAAACAGAGATTGGGACAAGGAAATAGAATTCGTACTGGCACCCAGCCATTTCATTAACCCATTTAACAATAAGACAATCTTTCAAAGTACACCCTCAATTGAAATAAAACGTTTTGTTAAATGAACCGTGGGATTAGGGGCTGAACAAAACGATTCTAAACTTTACGATTTTATTCGTATTCGTTTTTGAAATTTGTTGTAACAAAAAATAAATGTTGTCAGGAATTATGCAATGCCTTGCAAACAAAATTTTTTTTTTCCATCTAACAATAACAGGAGAACCAAAAAGGGTATATATTTGGATGAAATGGCGTAGAGAATCTTTCAACCAACTTATTTCCGAAGTTTTTCCAATTTTTTCTGAATTAAGAATTGAAACCATATTCAATTCAAAGCCATATTTAGAAGACTAGCAAGAGGTAGTTCATATGGTAGGTCTCTCACGGATCTACGTAGATAATTTTTTTTTGGAGATTCCTGGTCGAATAATATTAGATATGTATTTTTCCGTTCTCTCAGATTTAGATTTTTTGAACAAAAAGACTTCAAATTCGAATTCAACAACCTCAAAAACATTGAGAAATATTCGTTATATAAATGAATTATGGGGCATTTTTCTTCGAGATCTAATTGTTGTTTTTTTTTTTTTTTTTTTACAATTTTATTCACCTAAAACTGCATCCAAGGCTGGTCCTCAATCTAGAATCAAAAATAAAAATTTTGGCCCTAACAATTATTTTTTAAACTAGAGAAATAAAATAAAGTGATTTAATGTTATTTCATGTTTTTTCTCGGCTTCTAAGATCCATTAACTGCAAAATGCGTGTCGAATATTTTGACCAGGAACCAAACAGATAAAGAGACATAAGGGATTGGCTGTGTTTTTCCCTTATAAACATATCCAAAAAAAAAAAAAAAAATACCATAAATAATTACTGTAATTCATTTTGAAAAATGAATCACTGTATATATACTTCATTACTTGATGAATGATTAAACATTTAATAAATTTAAATCAAGTGCGGAATAAAAAACATCAGTGATTCATGCCCGGAACACAAGCTGTTTTGTTTTTCAGTATGTATACAGACGGATTAACTTAAGTTGATACGGAAGCGAGACTCGTATGGATTTTCAAGGGTCTGGAATTGGTTGTAAAGGACTTTTCCCCCGAAAGGGGTATCAAGGATTTGATTTGCAAGCCAATATGGATTTAAGGTTTGAGTAGATGCGTTCTGAAAAAAAAGAGATATTGTTTCCATACCATGCCTAAAAAGCGCTGTATAAAATCAGGCACTAGCGTATGCCTTTTCTTTTTTTTATACAGATTATTATTTGAAAACTGCGAAAGTTTGATAATGACAAAAATTATGCGTTTCTAAATCTGAGAATGTTATCGCTCGTCTCATCACTCACTATTATAGTTGGTTAAGTTTTTTTGGTTTAACAAAAAATATATATATAAAGCCAAAAAAATAATGAAAGCGTGAGGATATTCAGTTTGAGGTTTGTAGCATGATTAAGAGCCTGAATGACCTGGCGATTTTCCAGAGTACCATTAGTATGCCCGAGTTTCAATTAGGATTACTAGAGAGTCAACTGAAAACAAGATAACCCCTGAAAAATAAAGAAAGTAATTTCAATTGGCCGAGTAAAAAAAAAAAAGTTACTGAAATAAAATATCACAAAGGTAATATTTTAATATGCAATATTTTTAATATCTTTGTAGCGAGAGAAACTCTTCTGATCCTAACATCTAAATGAGATTCTTTCCTCACAATAAACCGCTACAATAGTAGGAACTGAGCACAAAAGCCTTTTAGCTTTTGATGAACACAAATTAATTCCTTTCACCAGCCAAAAAAGATTCAGAATTAGAGATTAACACTAGATGGGAGGAAGAATTGATAAATATTTTAAAATATAACCAAATAGAATGTTATACTTGTACCATAATATATTGTATATAATTGAAATATTGTTATTATTTTTAAGTCTTTGTACAAAAGTATACCTCAACTTGAGGCCTCCACTCATTATGGGGTTAGTCTAACTTCCCGCAGGGATCCCCGTTTAATTTACAAGCAAAAATATTAATTATTACAAAGATCTGATAATAGGTTGGCGGGATGGCCGATTGGGAAAATTCGTTACCCTTTTCTCAGGATCTGATGACACGATTGTTTCGAAACATTTTTTAATTGGTCAAGAAGGATCTTTAAAACGTTTCGAGGTATAGGGTTTCGATAAATAATACTTTGAAGTAAAAAAAAAATTATCTAACTAAAAATATTGTGGAAAATGTTACTCTTGTTCAGAATTTTACAGTATTTCATATATGTACTCTCAATTCCTGTACTATAGTTAAACACATTTTTTATGCATAACAGCACTACAAAACCAGTCTAAATTAGTTGATTAGTTGATTATAATCTTAGAGCTGTTTCCACTAATTAAAACAGGACAACGATCATCAAAATTCGTTGAGCAATTATTAAATAACTAAAATTAACAATGACGCATACACTTACTATCAAATAACGGGTAACTCCCACGTTAAAAATCCATTATTCCAATAATAAATGTTATACTGAAATAAGCTTATATTAAACATAAAAAATTAAGAGCATCTATAATATGGTATGCATAAATTTAAAAAAAAAAATCTCAGTATCTTATTTTTTAATTAATTATTTTCACATTTTTGGACGCCCTTAGTTTACATTTAAGCATGATATAAGTTTAACAGCAATAACTTCTTTCATAAAAGCATGTATATTTAAGATATTCAAATTTAACCATTGACCTAGTTAAGAAGGTGCGATAAGCATTAAGTACGAAACTTTTAGCATTAAATAATTCGTTATAAGCTTTTATCCTATAAAATAAGCTAATGAACATTTTATGGAGCTCGAGAAAAACCCTCTCGTACGTTTTACTTTAGCGTGATAAAAATGGAGAACCGGCTAATGTATAAATATTAAATTTCAATCTCGAGTTCTCATGGAATCATTAATGACTAATCCGTAGTTTAAATAACCACTCTTTAACACTTTATAAGTTTGATAATTTCATATACAGAAATTTATGTTAATTCTAAAACCTATCATAATGGAAACGAATTTGAACTAAATAAAAATACATTAAGCTTATCATGAATTGTAATAAAACTGTCAGGCAACTCCCTTCTATGTATCCCTATTAAAATAACGGTTCAAGTTTTAAGAATCTACAACCGTATAATATAAATTTTGCAAAGATTCAAAATAAATTAGAATCAATTTCGCTAAAATTTCGAATGGCTATGCATTATTATACATTGTTTATAACGACAGTGGAGCAACATTGGAGAGGAGGCAAAACTTGAGTTTATTATACAAATATATGAAGGGATACTTTAAGGAAGAGAAGTGCGATAACTTAGAGTAGTCGACACCCCCCTCTCGCCCCCCTAGGGTTGGGGACATGACTTTTTCATTAGACTGCCCCCCCTAATAGTCCGGCTACTGCTAACTTTCGTCTCATAACCTCCTCAGGACTCTTTACACTCAATTCAGTCCACTTAAAGAATTTTTCTCAGTTAAGCATAATTAAATTTTTAATACATTTGAATATCTAACTATTCGGAGAAGTTCTGTTCCTCGCTTTTACAGAGGTTTTCGTAAGTAGTGGAAAAAAAGAAACACTCGCTACTCATTTATTGAAAAGTAAACCTTTATCTAAAGCATATGAAACAAAAGATATAATTTGATCTGAGGATAACCTAAGGATGTAAATATCGAAATGAACATCGATACTGTGGGCTGCAATGTTTTTAATATTTTAATGTGTTAGACTTTTCATACCCTCATTATTAATTACATTCAAAAATGAAATATTTATGTAATGCTTATGAAAAATAGAAAGACAATCTATATAAATAAAGATGAAATTCTGTTTGTTGGTTGGTTCTTGATAGAAATCCATACCGTTTGACCTAAATTCTCCAAATTTTGCACCCAGTGGTTCCATGATACCAGATGCGAACACCCGTTCATATTAAAATTGCATAACTTCTGCTAACTCTGCGTATATTCTTTATTGTTATAAAAATCGTTTTGATCTCAATTCACATTGGCTTTTACGATCTCGACTTTATAGATTTAAAAATTAAAATTTTCCGGGTCACAGGCTCAGAAACTCCATTTTACTACCCGTTCGAAGGACAGCAAAGGATTTTTAATTCCCATAAAGATTAATACCAAGCTTTTATTTAAATTAAGGTTTAAGGGAGTAAAAAGTCCTTGGTTGTCCTTCGATCGGGAAGAAAAATGGAGTTTCCGAGCCTGTGCGATGTCTGGTACTCGTTAGAGATCCCTATTTTAATTATACATGGATAGGCCAAATTTCGGCCTCCTACTGTGGCATAGCAGCATAAAGTGGCGTTAAATAAACGAACAAACAAACTAAAAACCTACAAAAGTATTCACTTAACAATTATGGTAAAACTTTGAAAGTGCGGCTCCTGGGCTTTGCCTACTTTAACGCTGCTTAATGCAAATTTAAAAAAACACTTGTAGTTTAATTTATCCCTTGAAAGTTAACGAAGCGAACCGTTGTGGAAAGCTGGAGTTAATACAGTAAATTATGTTAAATGAACTTAACTGATAAGGAAGCGATGGGATTTCGATAATATAACGGTCAAATAATATCTCAAGATGGGCCACGCCCAAGAGCCTCTTTTCTAATTTTTTACCGAAATTATAGTAAATATTTATTACGCACGATAAATAAAAAAAATATGCTATTTTAATGAATTTACGTAACCGTCCACCTGCAGAGGATGCTCATCAATAGAAGGTATTTAATGGATTGTCCCAGATATCAAGTAACGAGATCTGGCGAAACAATTGAAGAAAGACCACGATCTATTAAAGGCGGTTAACAGAACGTCAGGAAGGTCTTTAAATATAAAAGAATAATCGGAATATAACGAGAAATAAAAAAAAAAAAAAAAAAAAAAACGCCAATGGCTTAACTGTAGATGCAACAATAACTAAATATTTCCATCAAGATATATCCATATTATTCCAATATCTCATATATATGGGATTACAGAAAAACTGTATAAATAATGTGATTTGTATTTTACGTTTTTTTGTCTAATATTAATAAAAATAGAAGTTAACAGGATACATTTAAATTATATTAAAAGCTGCGCAGGTTTGTGGTATGGATTTATGTTAGCGCTGTTCTTAGACCCAATAATTTCCTAAAAATAAGTCAGTGGGTCAATGAGGATTAAGTATGTAATATACAGGGTGTTTCGGAATTGCACGGCACTATTTTAGGTACGTGTTCTCTTAACACAAAATAAACAAAAAAGTTCATATTAACATGTATCTCAAACTCATTTATTAAACAGATATCAAAGGTTAAAGATTTATTATTACTATTTATTTATTATTATTACAACATTTAGAGTAAATGTTCAAAGGCGCCTCCGTTTTGTTGAATGCAACATTCAGCACGACGAATCCATGCTTATCTGGCTCTTCGTATAGCATCAGGATGGTGGTTGATAGTTACTGCGGCTTCCACGATCCGATTTCTTAGCTCTTCTTGCGTGTCAACTGCCGCAGAATAAACCATAGACTTCATCCAGCCCCACACAAAATAATCTAATGGCGTTAAATCCGGAGATCGTGGTGGCCATTTAACAGGTCCGTTTCGACCAACCCATCGGTCTCCATAAGTTGCATTTAAATAATCAGTGACACTATGAGAAAAGTGAGCTGGAGCACCGTCATGCATAAACCACAGCCTTTGCCTAATGCCTAGCGGAATATCTTCTAGAATATCATGCAGATTATTTTGCAAAAAATGCAAGTAAGATATACCTGACAGCCTAGGTGGCAAAAAGAAGGGGCCGATGATTTTGTCGCTTAGAAGACCACACCAGACATTTAAAGAGAATGTATGTTGGTAATGTCCAACAGCAGTCGTAAGAGGGTTTTCTTCGGCCCAAGTATGGGTATTTCGAAAATTAAGAATCCCGTTTCTTGTAAAGCAAGATTCATCAGTAACCAAAATGCAGTTCAGGAAGTTAGGATCTCGTGTGCATTGTCGAATTAACCACTGGGAGAAATTTCTGCGCTTGTTATAATCTTGTGGTAACAAATCTTGCCTACTTGATACGTGAAATGGATATAATTGTTGTTCGCGTAAAGTTCGCCATACGCTGGTAGAGGAAACATCGAAACGACGTGACAATCTTCTGGTGCTAGTAGTAGGAGATAACTGAACAGCATCGAGTATTTCTTCTTCTACGTTTGCAGTTCGTCGAAATCGTTGTCGACCGGCGTTCACTCGTATAGATTTTAGCGTACCATTATCCCTAAGACGTCTTTCAATGGCCTCAAACGTTTTACGATTTTGTATTCTTCGGTTAGGAAATTTTTCACGATATCTTCGAACAGCAGCAGCACCGTTTGTATGTACCTCGCCATAAGTTAAAAGCATGTCTGTTTGTTCATCAAAAGTGAATAAATTTGTGGTATCTCCCATGATAATCATAAATTGAACTGTGTCACAAGATTCACTCACACTAAAACACACAGAACTAGACAAACAGATGAGCAACTACTGTCATTGCTTATCGTTCATTTGTTTATCAGGTGATTAAAACCTTTTATTTAGTATTAAACACGTTAAACGTTGTACAGTCAGTCTTAATGCAGTAAATAAATAATAAATCTTTAACCTTTGATATCTGTTTAATAAATGAGTTTGAGATATATGTTAATATGAACTTTTTTGTTTATGTTGTGTTAGAGAACACGTACCTAAAATAGTGCCGTGCAATTCCGAAACACCCTGTATATTCAACTAAAACGTTGATTAAATTATGTTTGGTACTACCCAACTTTGGATTATTGATTAACTTGGCATATCAAATTCATTTAATTTATTTGTATTTGTTTTTTCAAGCGAATTTCAGCAGTAATAAATAGGAGGAAACTTTTATTCAGAGTTCCGCAACGTAGCGTTATTTCCTGGAAACGTTACGGCTCCAGAAATGGAAACCCTCTCCCAGAACAATGAGAAATGATTTCCGAACTGGAATAGCCACACACGGTGTAGATGTAAAGCCGGTATCTGCGGAGAACACAAGGGCAATGTGACTAGTGGGGCAAGGATGACGCGATAATGGCCGGCCCTTCTCGCTATATTGTGTTCGTACCCAACCAACCCGCCACCAGAAGCGTGCTTATCGCTCTTCTAGCCGGAGTCCTAGGGCAAACAAGTGAGGGAAATGGTTCGGGAAATTAATTGCTATTAAAAAATAGAATGGGTGCTTAAATAAAAATAGATAGATAGAAACAGAGCTTTATTCCGGGATAAAGTCCCTTAAGGAGAAGAAATATGCTCATGTAAAAAGAATAAATATAACGTATTTTCATTCTATATCTACAAAAAATTAGGAAAACTCTAAAAAAAAAGCATTGAGGAAAATAAATTAGAAAAAAAAGAAGTATAGGTTTTATAGAAACTTGAAGAATGAAGTCGGAACATACTTCTTATATTCTTTAAATCAGGAATTAAGCTTTAATAACATTTAAACTTGAATAGCGCCTGCTTGGGAATAAGGAGTCGAAAAGGAAGTGGATTGTACGGAATCACGGGTATAGGAAATCAATCACCCTCCCCCCTTACATTTTGGGAAAAATAACTGATAAATGAAATACATTTACACATCTAATTCACACAAAATTTCTAGTACAGTAGTATTCATGTACAATAATATCATAAGTACGTGCCGAAAAGGCTCAAAATCGACTCCATGTACGATCAAGAATGTTATGTTGTCGTTTAGCCCTATAGCCCCTAACGATGAAGGTTTCAGTTTTTATCTTAAGTTTGTAATGTTGAAGGGACAAGGGTTGTAATTTTATGCCTCTCGCTACCTGTAATTAGCCCAGGCGAGTTATTAAATGAAAATATTTCGTTCGTCATTTAGAAGCCAGGAGCGCAAGCTAAGCTCCATTCATGAGGTTTCCGTTCATTAGTTCGGCTTGTATTAAATAAGTGTAATATTTGTTAAATTATGTATATTTTTATAGGTTTTTTTCTTCTTTTATACCGACGTTTCCCCCCACCACCTTAATTCTTTTCTGGAATCTCGCCTTAATAGCAGAATAACATGGTTCGTTAAGAGCTATTTAGCCTATACCATTGTAACCCTTGTGTTTAGTTTGGTTTTGTTCTTATATGGCTTGAACGTTTTGGTAAATGTATGTAGTAGGAATGCACAAGTGATAAAACGTAAGACGTAATTATAGCAGCAATAATTATTATTTAAAAGAAGTACGTGACTAATTTAATAAATACTCATTAATAATAAAAGGATTCGTTGAGTTAGTCTCCAAAAAAAAAATTTTTTTTTTTGAATACTCAATGCATCTACTGTAAGTAAGTAGAGTGTAGGTCACTTTCCAAGAATAAATTCAAAAATATATTTTTTAGCACTTCGTTATATGAAGCTGTACATGGCTAACGAGAGCACTTAATTATCATAAATAAAAAGACTTGTGGCGTCGACTCTGGCGAAAAGAGAATCTTGATGAGGTAGTTCAATAATTATAAATAAAAAATCTGAATGAACAACCTTTTTCTTTAATGATGTTATCAATAATATTAAATTAAGGAAATTGGAAGCTTTTTTAACCAACTATATAGAAATATGATTGATGGAATATACATGTTTTAAATATAAAAACAATATTATTTATTTCATTGCTTCCGTATATATACTTAATTTAACAAGGCTAGAAGTCCTGGTTCTGCAATATATTTTTTTAAAAATAATTTTATCAATATAATTATAAGGATATAATGATTTCCTATAGGGAAAGCCAGACTCCTTATAAGTTCAGATTAATCAGCCGACGGTCTCTTATAAAAATAGGATGGTCAAAGGAAGCGGAATAGATTGGGATCTTTGATCATTCCTTGAGGAAGCCGAAAGAATAATGAATTTTCCGGTATGGGCTTTCCCTTCCCCTTTGGCGATAATTTCTCCATTAAATGGAAAAATTAACTGGCGGGACCACATTACACGCTTTACGAAGCGAAACAATTGTAGACCTAAATTTCATTATAGTTGCATTATCTACCATAATCCATAATAATTGTAACCTTATTATATCCCTAAATATAGAAAAAGTATATGCAATAGTTATATTAAAATTAATACGTTTTAATGATCAGCTTATTATGTAATATAGATGTTATTGTAATTAATTTATAGAAATTTTTAAAAAACATCATGATGATTTTTATGACCATCTTTGATATAATGTTGACAATATCTTGGAATTGTACGGTTTTTTAAATCACCTTTTTCTGCATTCGTAAAGACAATGTCAATTATTGTAATAAAGTGTAAGCGAATCAAACATTGTTAAAATGCGAAACAAGTATTTTAAGTTAATATAAAAAATAAGTTTAATAGAAGGGGTCACCTGTGGTGTAGTGGTTAGCATAGAAACCTACAATACTAAGGTCGCGAGTTCGCAACCCTAGGTGGTCCTAGGATTTTTTAATGGGAGTAAAAAATCCTTGCCTATGCCGTCCCTCGGATAGGACGCAAAATGGAGGTCCCGACCCTGTACGATGTCAGGTACTCGTTAAAGATCCCTATCCTAATTATACCTGGATAGGCAAAATTTAGGACTTTTACTGAAGCATTAGCCTTCGTGGCATAAAGTGACGTTAAAACAAACAAGTTTAACAGAAAAATTGAGTAATTTTAGTTATTTATCTACAGATAGAGGAATAGAGGCTAATTTTATAAAAAAAAAAATTAAGATTTGTATAAGAGTCGCAAAAATGAGAGGCACAAAGCAAATATATTTACGTACTTTTAACGGTGTATTTTCTTTGAAAACTTTTAATATATTAAAATAGTAAAATTCAAAAGGAATAGAAAACATAGCCAAGTTAAAGAAAAATAAAAAAATTTCATGGGTAATTGGTACTTAAAAGATCCTAGAGTATTTTAAGATAGTTAACATTGAAAATTTTAAACATGCGTAGATGTGAAATCAAACATAACTTGTGGAAGTGAGGAGTTTGGGTGACATTTTTTGCATTTTGATGAATGATTGTCCAGATAGGTTTCGGAATTTCTATTAATATTTCTATATATCTATTAACATCTAAGTAATACAAATATTAATTATTAATTTAAAATACTGTACAGAGTTTCTAAAATTATTTTATTTCAGTGTAATTCATATAATTACTTTATTGTTATTACTAATGTAGTAAATAATAACAAATGATTAATACCAAGCTTAGCCAACGTGAATGAACGATTCCATTGAAATATGCATGGAATTTTTTTTTCTTAAAAAAAAAATCAAAATTAAATTTAACACAATATGGAACTCGGACATTATAATAAATAAATTTTATATTATAATGTATAGTATATAAATAATATTAGTATATTTTATTTTATAAAAATATACTCTTATCTTGACTTGGTAAATATCTTATTGTTGGGGCCGAAAATAACCAAGCGTTTGAAGATACCTAAATTATCTTAATTAAACCTACATAATCTTTAGAAAAAAATATTTTTTTTTATAAATTAAAAAAATTTTAATTTTTAGGAAGCAATACAATATATATATATATATATATATATATATATATACATATATATATATATATATATATATATGCACAATCCGGTTAAAATTGGTGATACTTGTAACCAAAACACGTTATAAGACTTAAACATCAATCAGAAGGTTTCCTGGTGGAAAATTAAAATATAATGTTTTATCAAGACAAAAATAATTATATTCATGAAATGTTAAACGCGATATATACACAACAGTGTGTTTTTTTTTTAAGGTAACTACTTTTAAAAATAAAAACAAATGAACTAAATGTCAGCAGTAGTTTGTTAGGAAAAATTGTTTGTTTTGTACCCCAAAGTAGATAGAATTTAGACAATATTCGCATTGTAGTGGATTACGCCCACCATCAAGATCATTACTAAATCCAGAATGATGAACCAAAACAACCAATCTGCACTCCTCCCCCCCCCCCCCCCCCCCCCCGCCACTGCCCCAGCCCCATGTAATAGTACTTCAGTTGAATGGTTACGTGGGTCAACAATGAGGATTGGAATTGTGTATTCAACGGATGGGCTATGGACCGATTCTCTATCCAACATACAACACAGATTTTAACAAAATTAATCCTGAGAACCCTTTTCTTGGATTTCAATATTAAACTTTTTAAAATTATATTTATTTAAATTTAGTAACTACTGTATTATTAGAAAAATATACAAAGATCCGCAGCATGAATATAGTAATCAGAATAAAAGAGGAATACGACTTCAATTCACTCAATGTTTACGACTTTCATAATCGATTGTTAGCAAAACTAATGGTTTTTCCCCTGTAAAGTTTTGTGTGTTGTTACCTCTTCTCTAATAGCCATTAGTAAGTGGGCCACACCTCCCTACCGTGCACTACCCCCGCAATTGTATATCGCCGTGTTCCTTGTGATAAAAGATTAAGAAAAAGCCAATGTTCCCAGAAAAAAAAGTAGCCGCACTAACCGAAAAAGTGTTCAAACATGGCGGAATGACGAATTTGATTTTACTTCGTTTTTTTATTATTGACATTCACCATTATGCTTAATTTCGCCATAACTGGTCTTATATTAAAGCTCGATAGTTCCAGATTCAGAATAAGTCAATTTTTTGGAAGTCACTGGCGTAAAAGCTAAAATTCCAAGTTAATTTGTGATTAAACGGCCATCATTAACGAAAAACGCCGTGAAATAAAATATCAGGAGCAATTATTCTTCTTTAAAAATAGCTCGTCAAAGTTCAAAATATGTTAACTAGGTTCATAGAAAACGGACCTGGGCGGCGAAAAGTCGCCAGTGACTCGGGCGCAACCAGTCGTCTGCCACATCGTTCAATTCTCATACATGACATAATTACAGCGGGTTATAAGACCTTATATGTTTCTAACCAACTAAGAAGTTTTACATTCTAAGAAAGATATGCCACTACAAATTACAATATTTATTCTCAACTAGATAAAGATAAGTATCATAGTGAATTTCCACAACTAGTTTTAATATATTATATAGTTTGAAACAGTAACTTGAGACTGAACTATTATGCATAATAGTTATATCACACCGTTGTTTACTATTAATCTGAATTTTCGGGCAATAAACATAATTCTTAAATTTCATTTTCCTTTATTTTATTTTTTTTGTGAAAATTGTTTGTTAATTCTTCAATTTTTAGGGTAAATACATTTAATTTACCAACCTAAATCTACATTTTTATGAAACTTTTCTCATTTTTAAATAAGATAACGACACCAACTAAGATAAAAATCATTAATTACTATTAAAAAATGGTCGAATGAGGAATGAACCTAATATGATATTTTCATTTCTCCTGTGTCAAAATTTGATCTGAAACTCCGAGGAGTTGATCATAAAAAATACACGAAAAAAAACCTGTAATAATATAATTTATGATTCTGTTTTTCTCAAAAAAAAAAAGCTCTGAATAAGTGGTGTCTCATGGTTTTTAACTCCATTGACACTAACAGACACATATTGACACTAACAGACTTGTACCTATGTTTTCGATCAAAAGTTACCGGAACCATCTTCTTTTCAAACGCAAAGGACTTATATTAGGACCTCAATTCTTACGATGATAAGATCGTTCAGATTAGATATATATAATACCATTCCATTCAAATATTGAGCCGAACGTGATAAAATCATCAATTGTTTATGGGATCTCATTAGCTAGCTCAATTTTTTTTCAAGTCCTTAATTATTGACTCATGACTTAATTTATCTCCGCGCTAATGACTGAAATTTAGTAAATGGAGTAACCCTTGAAACTAATAAGGAAAAGTGAAGATTTTTCATCTCAACTTATGAGAACGAAGGTGTTGAAATCAGGATAACTACGCTAATGAGGCCACCTCCTTAAGCCTTATATAACGCCTATAATGCTCATATTTATTTTTTTAATGCACGATTTTACTTTTTTACATGACAGATGATTTTTTTTTTTTGGCATCAACATTTGTTCTCAAATCCTATTTCGATGACAGATGATATTTTCAAATTTAGCTCACTTACAAAACATAGCTGTTCCCTCATGAGAAATAATCGACATATGATAAAGATGTTGATAATGATATTTCGAATTCTACAATGCCAATGCTATGATGATTCCAAAATATCACATATATATTTCCTTATATTAATATTATCTATCTTTGTGGGTAACCACCTTGTTTTAAATTATTTTAAATAATTTATTTTTTTTTTGAAGAGAAAAGACTGGGCTCCGCCGGGAGTCGAACCCGGGTCTTCCGCGTGACATGCGCGGTATTCTAACCACTGCACCGCAGAGCTCGCCTCCAAGCGGAGCCAATCCTTCCTCTTCACTGATACCTCTCCCTCGATCGAGAGGTATCAGTGAAGAGGAAGGAACCATCTTGGAGTTGCTAATCCGAAGTAATGCCGAAATTTTACCTGTTTCGCGCTTAAAATGGCCCGTTAGTGTGTCCACGATCTCCGCTATGAAGTACCCCTAGGGGGTTTCTTCTAATCTCTTCTGAGCGAGCGTAGCGCGCGGAAGTAGAACATACTAAACCTAAGTCGAAAAGCTCAGTTCTAACAAAGGACACCCAAATAATTTAATAGACAAGTCTTAAGATATTTCAATAAACAAACTTAACAAGACAATAACGCCAATATGGAAAACAAAAAAAGTTTCAAGAAGAGATTACGATAGGTTACCTGATAACATGATATATGAGGGGTTACCTGAAACCATGATATATGATAACCTGATAACATGAATTACTGTTGGGATTCGAATCTACTTATAGATAAATTTTTTTTCTATTGAGTACCTTCATTAATCAATCTAAAAAAATATATTGATTCTGAAATTTAAAAAAATATTCGAGACAAGATTCGACTCCACTTGCCATTAAAATAAGCATACAAAAAATATCGATGGGAAAAAAATCAAATAAAATACGAAAAGTAAATAAATTAAAATTTAAAAAGGCTACTTTTCAGTTTTCCTAGACAAACATTAAATTATTTCGGATTCCAGAAAATATCCAGAACTTTAATTTAAAAAAATAGTCTTGTGGAGAATTTTTTTTTTTTTTTTTTTTTTGCGACTAAAAACAATTCTGAAACCCTCTTCCAGAGAACCCATTAGCGCGGCTAACGATATTTCATCTCTCTTGTAAACCATAACTACCATCAAGCTCCCTTGGTAAGGGGTCCCTTTCGGTAAGGGAGACCATATAAGAAGATGATGCCATAACAAGGTGAAGAGCAGAGACCACGGGGGAGGAAAAGAATAATACGAGGATGGGTTTAATGGGGCGGAACAGTGGACCGCGAAGGCCGCTTTCACCCCCACAATGCCCGGGGCTACCCTCTCCTACCGGCTTAAATACATCACCCCGACTTTATTCACCTTCTTATTTAGCATCACTTTAGGTAAAGGAACAACATTTTTACGAATCCTCTTTTATTCGTTCTGTCGGGAAGGACGCATCTAAGCACAGTAGCATTAGAAAAGGTGTTCTTCGTATCCGAAGTATAATTACATCGTTATCAAAATATCCTCCTACTCCTTACTTTTGTTGTTGGGATCACCTGTGGTGTAGTGGTTAGCATGGCAACCTACAATCCTAAAGGTCGCGGGTTCGCTTCCCGTTGCAGCCCTAGGGTTTTTTAAAGGGAGTAAAAAATCCTTAACTATTTCTTCCCTCGGATAGGACGTAAAAAGGAGGTACCGAGCCTGTACGATGTCAAGTACTCGCTAAAGGTCCCTATCCTATCCACAGTAGCATCGTCCGAGTAGCCTAGTAGCATAAAGGGACGTCAAACAAACCTTTGATGTCTAATCATATGTTCGGGACTAATTTTACTTTTATTATTATTTTGATCCTAATAAAAATAAAAATGTATTATTATTTTACTAATCAATAATTATTATTACAATTTCTGGAAAATAGTAAATTAAATTTTTTTTTTCAGTATATGCGTTACTGTGGTAGTACTCAACGTACACTTCAGATCGCCACAGACTCACCGCATGGCCCCTTGGGTAAAGAGGGTCTTCATACACATACTCCCGAGGCTCCTAGTAATGCGAAGGCCTCAATACCAGTTCGAAACCAACAGGTAATATATGAATAATAAATATCAATTATTAATAAAATACATTGTTAATAATAAATAAGTGTATGCTGTAATAATGTGAATGATTCGCACACCACATTAATCGATGACTTCAGAGTGAGCACGCCTTATTATAAAGAAGAGATTTAAGTTCCAAAAGGCTTAAAGTTCGTAACTAATTGATCAAAGAAAGGGGGTGGATAGTTACTTAAATCATAAACAATTCGTAGGCTATCAGTGAAAATAGGAGGTATCCCATGAAGTGCATGAAAATTTAAAAATTACTTAAGGGAATGTGTAAGGAAGAAAAATGGGAAATTGGAAAACCCGGCCTAAGGCGCGGCACATCTGTCTTCCCTTTGAAAAATTGCACCTTGCTGGAATATGAAGGGCACATATCATTCAAACTGCTATCCGACCACAATTTTTCCAAGAGCCGTCGGTATCTATCGGGACAAGTTCGTTTTATACTCGTGTGCGAGTGGTTTAGGGTCTAGGAGAAATATTTCCCAACGTTTGAATGGGACACCTCATGGAAAATTAAATAATCAATCTAATAATTTTAATTGCGAAGTACCTATTACCTAATTGAAGCCTTTACGGGATATCTGAGATATTATAAAAGGCATTTAATGAATTTAAGAAAAACAGTATCGAATCATTCCTTAATATAAATCTAAATCTCTTTTTAAAATATGAACAGAGAAACTCGAGGAGCAAAGTTGATTGCCAAATATTTAAGCACGAATCCACAGAGCAGAAAAATTAAGCAAAGCAATATTTGATATAATCTAAATGAAGTATCCTTAGCTTAGTGCCTTTTTTTTTTCTTTCCATTCAAGTTTATTTTTATGCGATTCTTCTTTATGGTGATTAGACCGCAAAGCCCGGTAAACGTAGCGTGAAAAAAAGGTCTTCAGAAAAATATTAAAAGGGATTCCAAGCCATTACTTTCAGTAGACCATAATTTTGGCGAAAATCCAATTTTTTTATTATAGTAAAGAGAATTTTTTCTGAAAAATTTTATGGACATTGATAAAAAACGGAGTCGAGAACATCTTGACTTATAACCTTGATAATAGAGACTTACTGTACAGAAGTATCACACAGTGAGATGATAAGAAGTGGAACGTTTGTGAGCATTTTTAGCATATCTTGCCATTGAAACACTGTGTAGCTCCCATCTCTTAGTTTTAAGCCCTATTTAGCCAATAAAAGTTTTCCCATTTCATAAAACATGCACAACCTCTGATATGAAAACCACTTATGTTAACTACCATATAACTTGGTTTCAGAAGTCAGGACACTTGTCATGTCATTGTGAGGAATATTATTTATGTTAGACTGTTTTATAAAATAAAAGTTTACCCTTGTATATAAATGTTAAACTAAAACAGAAATTAAAACTAGATTTATTTATCAATTGTAAAAATTTGTAAATTGTTGGGAATAGCCACGTAAGATCTTTAAGAAACAGTTGTGGTGTTTCTTAAAAATCTTTTAAAAAGGTGTTTGAATACTTGAACAAAGATTGTGTTTAAGTAAGTGATCTATATCTTGAGTTAAGAAGCGATAATTTGACGATTAGGGTGAAGAAACCTTTATTTTGAAAATCAGTAATATTTATTTCTTTAATTACTTTTACCGGAAGGAGAAGCATGAGGATACAAAGATATTTATTTACATTTTATATATCAGTATTCTTCTTTAATTAACAAATAAATTTCGATTTATGTATGGCATTTTTCTTATATTTTTAGAAGTTTCATTTATCGATTGTTTACTAACAATTTCTATCAATTTTTATTATTATATTAATTGTAAGATTGACTTAAGTACAATTATTTTTTTACCTAGCCTATTTCATAAGCATATTGAGATATATTGTCATTAATGCATATTTATATAATCAATGGTGATAAATTCCCCTCCAATCTTTAGATAATGTTTTGTATTCACAAAAACTTTTATATATACAATGTGTTCTATGTTAACATTGATTATAAATCACCTATAATTCCTAGTGGCATCATTTTTTTTCTGAGCAATATTAACTAATTTATCAACATTTAAAAGAATTGGAATATCTTTTTTTCTTTTATTGACTATTAAGTCCATAGCTTATATAACATTATGGGCATTAATATTATATATAAACCCCCAAAATACTTTTGAACTCATTTCTCATAGTAATGGCTCGAATCCGATTTACGTTAACCTCGGAGGGTTAAAAACAAATATACTTTTATCAATAAAATGGAATATATTTCTACCTCTTGTCATAATTTTTGGTTCCAGGTTCAGCCGTGGACTGGTAATGCGAACAGGGAGGCAGGGCAAGACAGAATTAACTTCCTACTACCCATATAGTTGTGGTGCCAGTGGGGAAAGTCCTATAGGCAACTCAAAAGAGCGGTTATCTCCAGACAGGTATTCATTTAGTTTTTTCAAAAAGACTCTAACCCTACTTAAGTCAAGGGTAGATTTATCTGGTTCTTGAGTTTTTCTTTATTTTACAACTGAAAAATTAGATCAATCAAATTATATTGTTATAAATTACGAAGAAGATCTACCATCCCTTTGTAGGATCAGAAATTTGGATGAACACAAAACAGGCAGAGTTCCCATGGGTTTGAAACTATTGAAAAAATGGTTTAGAAATCAGATGGAAACTAAAACATTACAGTGGTAAGACCAGTGGGATGACTGAAAATCACTGGTCAAAGAAAATGCTTAACTACAAAAGAAGGAAGCAAGGAAAGCCAAAAACAATGGATTGAGGAAGTGGACAGCTAGAAGATTGTAAGCGGACATTGGAAGGATGGACCTATTGGCTATTGGATATTAGGGATATGACTTCATAGTTTATAACAAACCACTGAATTAAAAAAATAAAATTAGAATCAAATCGTATTTCAGCTAATACATAGAAAAAAAAAATATTTAGGATTAATAAAAGCCGTAGGTCACCAAATATATCACATCTTTATTTAAAGTATATAATTCTTGACATTTCAGCCTCAATGTGTCATTCTCAAAAGACAAAACTAAAATATTAAATAAAAAATTAATTTAATTTAATAACAATTGAAGAGTCCACGGAAGAAAGGGGGAGAGTAGATGAGTAGAATATGTTGGTGAAAAGAAATAGTCAGAAAAAATGACAGTAGGTTGGTTACAAGCGATGGAAAGAACCACCTACTCGGAAGAAAGGGGTAATGTCCACGCGGATAAACCTAGAATGAGGGAAAGTCATGTTAGAAGTTATATGGGTTGTGTATTAATATCACCATTTCATCAATAAAACAGGGAAGAAGGGGGGAGCGTCCATGACTATCCCATAGATAGTGATAATGATAATGATTTTTACTAAATCATTTTTTTTTTTAGAGCGTGATATGTCTGTTTCGGGCAAATTTATTATTTTGACACAAAAAGGAAAAGGGCATATAAAAAAATTGAAGACAAATGCTTTAAAAATTATCTTATGCACAATGTGAGTCCATGAGCAGCTATTTTCCAAAAAGTAAATTTTGTTTCATTGTGCCCCATGCCCGGGGTTCAATGAAACAGCTGAAAAAACAACAACACCATAATTAACAAAAATACTTTATTCGGCTTGCAGTCGGTTTTTCGTTCTTCTGCTTCAGAATAGCCACGAAATTTTTCAGGAAAGAGGAAAGTTTGACTTGGTTGTCAGAAAGGAAAGTTGGCATAAATTATTACCGTTTTTCTGGTGTTCCGCTCTCAATTTCCGCACCAATCTGTTAGAAAATGAAAAAACCGGTTGCTTATTGCACAATGAAAAACACATGCGGCGAAACACTCGTGGGACTCCATTAAACGTTTCATTGTGCCCCGAATGCCCTTGTTTCAAGGAACCCCAAACAAGCCATTTTGATGTCTTTAACTTCCTACGATGAACGTGAAGAGGTAGGAAAGCCAAAGTCAGGCAAAATCTTAAGAGATACATGCATAATGAAAAATTTGCAAGAGCAGATTGAATAAAATAATTAATCATACCTAGAGACAAAAATCCGTTCGACAAAAAATTTTATTTGTACCCCAAAACAAACAAAACAAAACCGCACTTCACCACATGGAATCTGTCACACAACAAGTAGAGAGTGGACAATAAGCTGACTTTGTTTGGAGTCACCCTTACCGCTCGCTATCTGGGTTAGTTGCACTAGACCTTTTGGTTCGCCCAGTGAACCGACAGTTTCATTGTACTCACCCTTCCCTACTATTTAAATCAACGCCGATATATAAGTGGTAAGGATTCCCCCTCTTCAATGCGGATTAATTTTCAATTGGGTGGACCTATTACCTATGTTAGTAAGAAGGTGAAATCTATCATTTATATTATATAATATTAGTGCTGCTACAAATATGACGACATTTATCTATACTTACATTTTTGTAAGAAACATGAGCAGGTCATTTTCAAAAAATGACTTTTAATTCCCCATATGTCAATTTGGGGGGAGAATTTTTAATTAATTCTCGCAAGACTTCCAATTGATTGTGAGCTTCTAAAATCAATGGGTTGCATTCAAAGAAGTTTCTTAAATGTAATAAACATTTTAATTTTGTTTCATGAATGTCAAGGTGTTTTCCAAATCAGATATCTAAGCTTTGAGGTTCCTTGGAAATTTTTAAAGTTAAGGCATGTCTCCTGCAGCTCCTTGAATGCTGAATAAATCTTTAAAGGAAATATATTATACGAGCAGACCCAGCCAAACCAACAGGATTGAAAATAGAACTTTATGCCAGATTTAAAATTGTTCGGTTAAGAATTTAAAAGGGCTAAAGTTTTTATTTTTTATATCTCATATTTGACTATAGTAACTATTAATGATCTCTTCATTTAGCTCTTAGTGGATTATTTCAGCAGAGGCGAGATTAAATATAAATAATAAAAATGTAAAATGAATTAATAAAGAATATAATTTGAATAGGGTTTAGTAGAATCACAATTTTTTTTTTTTTCCTTGTCTCTACAGCCCTTGCAGGGCCTTGGCCTCCTCTAAAATGCCTCTCCAATCCTCCCTGTCAGCAGGCTCGGTTTCTCCAACGACATACTCCCATGCTCTGCAGATCATCCTCGACGTCATCTATCCATCGCAGTCTGGGCCTTCCTCTTCCTCTCTTGCCTCCTGGTTTGCCATATAACAGTTTTTTTGGGAATCTGTCTTTTTCCATCCTTTCTACATACCTTAGCCATCTTATACGGCTAGATTTCAATAGACTGACAATGTCTGTTTCATTGTAGAGTTCCCGTAGGTCTCTGTTATTTCGCGCTCTGCATTGGCCATTTATACATACTGGTCCAAATATTTGTCTCAGTATCTTTCTTTCCCAGATCCGCAGCATATTCTCGCTTTCTTGCATCAGGACCCACATTTTACCTGCATATGTCACAATTGGCCTCAAGATTGTTTTGTAGATGACTAACTTTGCCTTTCGTGATAGATTTCAAAATCTTAGCGTTTTTCGTAGTGCAAAAAGACATTTGTTGCCTGCAGCGATTCTTGCTTTTATTTCCACTGCGATGTCGTTTCTTTGTATCACTAAAGTACCGAGGTATTTGAACGTTTCCACTTTCTTATATGTGTCATTGAGTAGTTGTACATGACTTTCTCTATCTTACGTGTCCCTTTTTGTGGAAATCATGAATTGGGTTTTTTCCTTGTTTATTTCCAGACCCAATTGTTCACTTGCCTGCTCAAATTCCTGCACCGTTCCAGAGAGTGCCGCTTTTGTTCTTGCTGAAATCACCACGTCATCAGCATATGCCAGGTTTTGGGTAAGTCGGTTGTAGATTGTTCCCCCAGGGTTCGTTCTGATTGATCTGGTGGCCTGTTCAAGAGCTTTGTTGAACAATACAGGGGAGAGGGGATCTCCTTGGTGTAAACCATTCTTCACTTTGAATTCCTCTGAAAGAGCATTTTGTACCTTTACCCTGCATCTAGTGTTTTTTAAAGTCATCGCACATAATCCGGTCAGTTTTTCTGGAACCCCAAGTGCTTTCATAATTCTTAGTAGCTGGTTCCCATTGAGTCTGTCATATGCTTAGCAGAAATCTATGAAGAGGTGATAGAGCTCAATATTATTCTCGTACGTCTTCTCAAGCATTTGAAGTATGGAGAATATATGATCAATGGTGCTTCTTCTTGGCTGGAAACCGCATTGGTATCCGCCGATATTTCTCTCTGCCCATTTTATAAGTCTTCTATTTATTGCGACAGAGAGGACTTTGTAGATAGTTGGCAGTTAGGCGATTCCTCGATAGTTTTGGCAGGCTAACCTGTCCCCTATCTTATGTATTGGGCACAAAACAGCAACATTCCATTCCTTGGGCATCGTCATTTCCGTCCAGACATCAAAGATGAAGTTATATATAACCTCTACAACTGTCTCCCCACCATACTTCAGAACCTCATTCGGTATACCATCTATTCCAGGACCTCTTACAATCACAATAGATAGCACAAATGTTCCAAATTAATCTTTTGTCATAATATATATTTATTAAAATCAGAATATAACACATGATGAAATGAGATATAGTACCAGTAGGTTCTACCTGAAACTGGTTATGAAAAGCGAGGAACCTTAAACCATGCTGAATGTTCTTACAGTACTACTTATCAAAACATAAAATTTAATTTTATGGGTGAAGCAGATAATGTTAATTTATACTTTTTTATAATATTAATTTACATTTTTTTTTATTATTAGAATTCACAATTTCTATTAATTGTATTGCTAATAGGTGCACAATGATTTCGGTTAACCTGTCTTTTGCTGAAAGATTCAATGTTATCCCCACACCTGAAAAGACGACACATAATTGCCAATGGGAAAAACCCGGAAAAAATAGATATAGCTACTGGATGCTTACCCACTCAAAATATGGAAAACGAAATGAAGTGTTGTGTCAATAAATCAACTTACACTGCCATCTGTTGGAAATTTATAGAACTTACAATCGCACTCAATTATAAGCATTTAATTTGGATTAAAAGAAATATTGAGGCCAATAATCGAGATAAAAACTATCCTATCTTTTAAGTTGGACAAAACTGCACACAATGAGCCAAATTTTATGAAGATCGTTTGATTAGTTTCTGATTTTACCCCCGCAAACATCATGACACGAGATTTTTATATAGAAAGAATCATTTAATCACCCTTACATCTCTTGAGTATAACATGATGGTCTATTTATTTTATTATGATTTGTTCTTTATAGAAATTCATTCTGTTTGTCCTAAATTCCCCAAATTTCGCTCAGTGGCTCTTTGATACCAGGTGCGAACACCTGTCCATATTAAAATTGCATAACTTCAGCCAATCTCTAGATATATTTCTTATTGTTATAAAAATCGTTTTGATCTCGCTTTACATTGGTTTTTACGAAATCGACTGTCTTAGTCGATAAAAGTTATAGATTTTATAGAGTTAAAAAATGAAATTCTCTGGGTGAAACCGGTATATATAGTCTAGTAAATAATATTTCAAAGTAGAAAAATATTATCCATTATCTCTAAAGCCTAATAAAGGTGTACAGATTTGATTAAATTGCTCCAAGTTATGGTTCATAAACTCAGAATGCTAATCCTGCATTAATTTCTATATTAAATCAATAAACTTTCAAGATAGCAAAGTCTATTAAAGGAAAAAAGAAAAATACTAACGAGATTGATAACATTTATAAGCTTTTACAGAGTTGCAATACTATCTAACGTGCTGCAGCTATGCATTCTAAAGAAAATTTTTAATAACGGTTTCTAGCCCACAATCTTGTTTAATTATTATTTCTTCTAGAAATGAAAATGGGTAAAGCTGTAAGCTAAATGAGGACTAATAATATCAATTAAAAAAAAGAATAATGTTATTTCATTTTTTAGCCTTTGTGAAGGATTGTCTGGTCTCAGTGGTTCATGCCAGATTCATGGTCCATCTCTTGTCTCGGCAGACACAGAAGAGATGACGATATCTGAGTCAAAATCACCTCCACTTCTGAGGTCTCCAGCATTTTCACACTCTCGCTGCCCTCCAAATATGCACAAATCTTGTTTTTGTGTCAGATTCATTGCCGAACATACTAAAATGCAGGAGGATTCAACCAAGGTAAAACAAACTTATTTATTTTGTCAGGATTACGGTCTATTTTATAGTGATGTAAAACTATTGATGGTCTCCACTAATGATAGTTTCAATAGTATTGGACGTAAAGCTATCTATACTATTAGTATGTGGTGAAGAATGGTGGAGGGAGGGTAGAATATTTGAATTTTTTAATGTGAACGATAAGAGCTTTTTCATTTGCACTTTCTTAATTTCTATTTTTGTTATGGAATTAGATAAACATTTTTGTAAATATAGGATGAGTTCTATTACAGCTTGGGGTAATTTTTGTCAATTTCAAGCTTGGTCATAACCTCAAAAATTAAAAACTTTATCAAAAAGACAAGAGGTTTTAGAGGAAAGTGATACCAACCCCATTCAAGCAACCATACACTAAAGATTTCCTGTTGTTGAAGAAATTGTTTTTTTGATGGGTCATTCCACTTATTTCCTAGGATACCACCTATTCAGACCCATATTATCTGCCAAATCATCCCATTTTTAATATTAAACAGTAAAAAACAAAAAATATTCAACATTTGAAATTTGATTTATCACATATTGAGGAATTACTAAAATATTAAATACTTCATTAAGTCGAATAAGGTTATTAATTAAATATCTATAATGTTATTATGTGAAAAACGATTAGCAATTTTTTTTTTTTTCAATAGGTGAAAGAAGACTGGAAATATGTTGCCATGGTATTGGATAGATTATTCCTGTGGATATTTACCTTAGCAGTGCTTGTCGGCACAGCTGGAATCATCCTTCAAGCTCCTACACTTTATGATGATCGTGTTCCAATTGATAAAAAATTTTCAGAATTCGCAACGTCTTTAGTCAGGTATGTCACAAATTATATTAATTATATGAAATAAATTATGCTTGAAAAACTTTCCACCACAGTTTTACTTTAGCAGTTAATCTTTAATAGCAGTCAAATTATGGTTTATATATTGTATCATGATAGTGAATGGTAGTTCAATTTGAAATTTCGAAAACAAATAACAATTTTTTTTTTTTAATTTTAGGAAACCTAAAATCAGCTCCTCTATACTGAACGAAAATTGATAGTGGAAAACATTGGATGTCATCATAAATTAGGCAAGATATTTAAAGCATTCTTTTCAGCTAAATCCATTCAACGAAAAATTATTTTCTTATTTTTTAAAGGACAGCCATTCTTTTAATAGAATTTTAGAAAACGACAATAATAATAAATTAATCAATGAAAAAAACTCCTATTTCTAATTTATTTAGACAGAATTACTTCAGTGCATTCCTTTGATCACTAAATTAAATATAGATTCTTATACATTTTTCTTATTATGTGTTAATTTAAAAATGGATGCCCTTGAAATAATTAAATTGAATATCTTTGTAAAGTGAAGTTTTCTAATAGCTTTCATATAGGTAATAATCAAATTTGATGGTGCCTAATTAAAAATCTGACAATATCAGATAGTGAATTAGGCACTATAAATTTGTACTTGTTAATTGAATTAAATATGATCAGCTTAGCCTTGAAGTTAGAAATTCTTTTACTATGTTTAAGCAATGCATGCCAATAAGGGAACATAATCAGGGTCATGGCATGGTTGTAAATTAATTATTTTTAAAAATTGAAACTACAACCAATTTTAAATTAATATATCTTTAATTAAAGGAAGCACAAAGATATGAAATTCACAAGCACAAAAAAAAAGTTAGGTTCAAGTTGATTCTGTGAATGGGACTTCTTTAAGTATGTCCTTATGACCCTTATGACCCTTGTTATAATGCATTCTGCTAAATTTTTCTTTCAATAAAAATCAGAATTATTTCAATACAGTAAGTTCGTTCAAAATTTATAAACTTAATTCAATATATATGTAATAAAAAATTACATTTTATTTTTTATATTGCTAACACAGAAAATTGCTTTATATAACATTTTGTAGACTAGAAACCTTGTTCTCTAAAATAAATGACTCGAAGAATGGTACTTGATATAAAATAGTAAAGTGATTTTGGAAATCTGATAATCATATTTTATATGAATCTAAACTTATTACGCTATACCCATAAAATCAGTTTAAAATTAAAGGTAATAGGGGTACATAACTTTGGAGAGGACTGTTCTTAAATACTTTAAAATAAATTTGTATTAATTTCGGTTCAATTAAAAATAAATAAAATCACATAGTCACTAAATTCAAAGTTTTGAACTAATCAATTGACATATTGTCACTTCGGACATTATCAGGACCCTTCATTATCCTCAAAAGTATATTATGAAGTCTTAAAAATTATTTTTCTTATTCTTTATTGCATTTTATGACAGTAGTTCTATAGGGACTATGTACTAACATGATTCACCTTTTAATCTATAACTGGTGTTGGATATAAAGTAAAATAAATAAATTTCTGGCATAGCCAGGCCTCTAATCCAGACTAAGAAACAAAGTGAATCCAATACCTAAGTTATGGTAATTAGCAGAGCATGGATGCAATAGCATATTTTGTTTGCACTTTTTTTTTTTTTTATAGCGGACCTATTACGAAACAGATATTGCAATATAGATGGCCAAGTTTTATTTAGCATATTCGTTAATAAATAAAAATATTTTCAAATTTTAATTATCTAAAAATGAAGTTATAAATATAAAAAATAAAATTCAAAATGGAAGCTAAGTTTCTCAATTTTGATCTAACAATATTAATTCTTCAAATTTAAGATAATTAACATTTCCCGACTTTACATTATTACCTTTTCTTAGTACAAAAGGTTGTTTGTTAAAAAATAAAATGATGAAAATAAGTTTATAGTTTCCCACCAAAGTGAAACATTGCTTAAAAAAAAAATGAAAATACTCAAAAATAATACTTGGTCAAATTCAAACCTTTATTTTGTAAGTCACCGATAGATTTAAACAAAAAGTAATATTTTTTAACATAAATTACTAAGCTCTTCAATCATTGCAGTTTTTCATGTATTTATCTTGATAGTTTTATAGTTAGTTAGATAGGAAGTTTGAATTATTTTTATATTTTGGTTTTAATTGTATCTAATCTTATCGCAAATTATGTTTATTTAATGTTTAAAAATATTTGGTATCATTCCTAGATGTCATTCTTTTACAACATTTTATAAAGACTTGTATTTTTATAAATTTCAATTGTTTAACAGTAAATTTAAAGAAAGTTAGCTGCATATGTTGCTGCTTAATTTGTATTTTTTTTTATTTCATAAAAATCCGGGCTGAGGTCATTAGCTAAACTTGATTTTTATGGGTACTTACATGATGAATTGGGTCTAGCGAGAACTGAAGAAACACTATTCTTCATTGCATGAACCTCTTCTAAATGTAAAATAAAACCTCAAAGCTAAAACATACAAAAAATAAAGTAATTATTGGGAAGTAATTTTTAATTAATTAAGGTAGTATGATTTGTCTTTGCTAGAACATATTATTTAAGATGAAATCATAATATAAATATCTTCCATTAAAATAAGTGTAATGGTAGAATAATGGTAGCATATGACCATAAAAATGCTTATAAACAGAGGTCAGACTTCACTGGGCCAAAAAATATGTTTTTTACATGTTTCAAAGTTACTTATATGTTAGATATAACATTTGTTAAATGTTACCCCTTTATAGTTGTCTCTTTTAGTAAATGGATTAGAATCTGTCTTGTTAGAAAATAAAAAATAAGAGAACTTAAAAAAATTTAAAAACTTTATTTTGTCAAAATTAAATTTGGACAACTTTACTTCTTTCTTTCAAAGATATAAAAAACAAAGTTATTTTTTATATTGAAAATAATTTAAAAGATAGTTTCTATTATTTTTATATATTATTCCTAATTGTTCGATATAAAGTCTCAATGATATGAATATAATAATAATAATAATAAACTCTTTATTGATTGTCCCGGGAACTAGTCCCTTAGGAACAAATTATACAGATACATAATAGGCGTTAGAGTGTTATAAAAAATGAAACAGATAAAAATGAAACAGAAAAAAAATGATAAATAATAAATTAGTCTTCTTGTGATGAAAAAAATTAAAAATAAATAATACCCTTATTCATTTAACATAAAGATAACTGAGTATGTGCAGCATATAATATGTACATATATATACTTATTTGCTACACCAACTGTACTTAAGGCCTACACCAACTTAAAGATAAAATTGAGAATTTATGAAGACTATTTACAATTGTTCGGGAAACTGGGTGGATAGGAGGTGATTGTAAAGGCGGGATTTGAAGGTAGGGAGAGTGTTGGAGTGACGGATAAAAGGGGGAATTTAGTTCCATAGGGATGAGGACCGGATAATGATAGATCTTTCGAATGCTGACGTTCGATGGGCCGGAGTCTATAGATCTGAAGACCTAGAACGGGTATTGAGGGAATGGACAGAGGTTTTCAACTGGAAGGACGGCGGGATCAGATTACTTGGAAAAGGAAGGAGGCCAGGAAATATTTCCGGCGGTATGATGGGTATAACCACTTTAGCCTTTCGTATAAAGGTGAGATGAAGACATCTCTTGGGACCCCAAAGATAAATCGTACGAAACAATTAAATAAATGTTTTAGTTTTGCTTCGAGATCCCCAGAGATATCCCCATACACCGCACAACAATAGTCAAAGTGGGGATACACCAGGGAAGTGACCAGGAGCCTACGTGTTTCGAATGGAAAATGGCACCGGAGGTGACTTAATCTCTTTAAGGTGGTAAAGGTATGGCGGGAAATGTGTTTTTTCCAGGAAAGGGTTTGGTCGAAAGTCACTCTGAGGTTTTTGACAGTTGGATAGAATTTGATGGGATTATTATTTAGGAGCAGGGTGGGGATGTTAGGGACGGTTTTGAGGATGTGATTGGAGCCCATTAAAATTGCTTTTGTTTCTTCTGCATTCAGCTTCAACTTATTAGCCTCTGCCCAGAGACTGATTAGATTTAAATCATCCTGTAGCTTCTTTGTCGCTGACATGAATATAGTGATATAATTATAAATAATAATAAATTAAAGTTTAATGCTGATACCAACAATCAGTGTTTACATAATTCTATCCTCTCAAGGCTTTTTTTTATTAAGCTCTACAAATTAGAACATTCATTTTATTTTTTACCATACTATCCCTTAATTTAAGAATCAATTTTAAATCTCTGAAGTACCATAGAAAGGACAACAACAGCTTTCATTAATGGATCTTTGTTTCATTAGTTAAAATGGGTAACATTTGTAAGTAACAAAGGTTAGTTTTTTGTTTTTTTTCCCCCCAAAAAAACTATCTCCATCATAAAAATTCATGAATCTTAACCCTCTCGGTCCAAAACTTCATTCACGAATAACCATCTGGAGTGAAACTATTAAATTATCCTACTTTTCAGGTTAATTTTACTAAACCAATGATGTCTAGGAATGCTTGTTGATAACCAAGCACTGTTTAAGAGGGCTTATACATATTTTCATAAAGATTTTTTTTATGTCGTTCAAAAAATATTTAATGATGATTAATAATTATTTGTTTTTACAGAGAATGAAGAGAGATAGCATTAATGTGGAGGGAAAATTTTTTGAAAAAAATGGCAACGTGGTGTGAATCTCACGTGTTATAATTTTATAACACTTAGCAAGGTCATAGAAACTGTATTAATAGAAAATGTATTGTATTCTATGTAAGCATTTAAGGTACACAGGGAGAGGAAGAAGTCAAGGAATTTGGCATTTTGTGAATAGAAAAATTAGATTTCCAGCTAGATTCATCAAAGAATGACATAAACGAAGTGCTAAGGAAACAGAAGTTTCTTCATTGGAGTACAGTTTAAAAATATATATATATATAAATATCTCTTGCGGTTTAAAGCCTTGCTTTTACAGCTCAAAGATTGAAAAGCAAACGGTACTAGATATACTGGTACATCAGAAGCTATGAATAAAGTAGTAATGTTATTTAATTAGTTTTTAATGGGAAAAAAATAAGCATTAGAGCCTAAGTGGCTATTTTGTCCAAAAAACTGTGATAGTTTTTTAAAAGGCAACAAAGGATTATTATTTTGACAAAAGGAAATAAATAGTTAGGTATTAAAGAAGAAATAATTTTTGAAAACAAGATCATTAATATTTAAATGAAATAAAAAAGAAAATAATTTTTTTATGGTTTTTATAAATTATTCTTTGAATAATTCTTTTTTAGTTTTTGAATTATTTTTTCAATCTTGTATATAAAAACTTGTTTTCTTGTTCTTTATGTTATTAGAAATAACATTAGTACTTTTTATTCCTATCAGTTGATATCAAATTTTAATTTAGTGATGAAACCCTATATTTAAATTTTCTTTAGAACTTATTTTAAGTGATGGAAAATAAAAAACTGTGAAGTTTATATAAAATTTTTTACAACTATTCGAACTAATAGAAATTATTCTATTATAAAAGTCACAGTTATAAAATAAAGGACTTTCATCATTTCTACATGATTTCTTGATAATACCAAATATCAGGTCCTTTTGTTATTTTTTTTATCTTCATAACACACATTATAGAGGTATGTAGACTAAAGTTTGTATAATTACAGTTACCATTGAACCCATTGTTCATCTTTTGTCTAAGAATAAGTGAAAACAAAATAAAATAATACACATTGAAAGATTAAATGATGATGTAAGATAATATATATAAATAAAGTCTTTATGCCTTGAATTTTATTATATGAAAAATATACTTATATATTTTCTAAGAACTAATGTTAATACGTTGTTGAATTAAATGACTTGATTAGCAACAGTTAATCAGACATTTCTGTACAATATTCAAAGAAATATTGTGAATTAAAGCATACATTATCTTCCATGAATTGTAATTATGTCGTTAATGATAAATGAAATCTCAAGTTAAAAAAAAAAAAAAAACAATAACAAAATTTAACATTAGATAAATAATATAACCAATAATGGTGCTAATAAACAGTTGTTTGTTATTTAGAATAGGAAACTAGATTAAAAAATTATGTTCAATGCAGAATGTATTTCAAACACCAGCTTTCTAATATATTTTGGTAATAAATTTGCATAGTCCTGTCCTATGAAAATAAAAAAGGGATGTGTATAATTTATCTAAATAAGGTAAAGTTGTTTATGTAATAAAAAAAAATTGTATATTGTCCACTTTGCACAAAAGTTATACTTATGACTTTGTTTATACAATTAACATTTGTAATTTTGTTATGAAAAAAAAATATCTAGAAAAATTTTATATATAATTACTAAGAGGTCAACTTGCAGAAACAGTAGATATGAATTTCATTGAGTTTTTAACAGTATTTTTTAACAATTATTGTGTTATAATTATAATTTTTGTTTCTTCATGAGCAAATCAGAATGAACAGCCATGGTTGATAGTGAATGGGGGAACCAATAATCGTTCTTACTTTGATTAATTCTACTTAACTCATTTGTAATTATATGAGAAATGAATTCAGTCTAATATGTATCTGGAAAATATTTAATGGTTTGTGGCGTATTTAATAATTTAAACATGCTCAAACAACAGCGGAATAATTGTAAATATTTCAAATAAATATATCTTTAGATTGTTAAAAGGCACGATAGTATATGACATAATGAATATGCTTGAGATATTGGATTTTTTTAGGTTTAATGTGCCCTTTTGGGTATTGAGGATATCTATGAGAGTTAGGCATCTTTGTAGTATTCTAGGTTAATAATTTTAAAAAATTAAAATCAAAGGTATGAATTTCTGTCTTCTGTTTCAGAATGAACTGGCATCTTATTATAATTTAAAGTAATTGATTAAACAATGAAGAATAAAAGAAATTGTTTCCCCAAATCATTGATATGGTTTATCTATCTTTATTTCAATACAATTATTTTTATGCAACATGTTTTTTGGCCGATTAATGTCTTGAAAAGTATCATCAAAAAATATTGAAAAAGCAAAAAGAAATTGATTTGTCATGAACCTTGATTTATACGATTTCTGGTAAATTAGTAAATTATTTTAAATGATAAGTATGATTTTTTTTTTATAAATTTATTGTTCAAACTTTGCTATTATTGAGTTTTTCTGAAATACAAAAATAAGTAAAAACATGTTCCGAATTTTCTCTTCTGCCATTGTAAGAAAAATTAGGAAGAAATGACGTAAAGCAGGGAGCAGTTTTTTTTTTTTTTTTTTTTTTCCAATTTTTATGGTTGAAATTACTGCTGAAATAAATAACTCGGTAATGTACATAAAATATTGTGAATGTAGAAATAGTTGTTGAGTGAACATTAAAATATATAATTAAAGTTTATACTGTTGTTTTATACAAATGATTAAAATAAATAACTTATTGTTAAAGTGAAGATCTCTAATAAATCTTCAGCATTTGTATAGTAATATATAAATGAGACCGTGTGTTTTGATGTTAGATTTTAGGTGAGTGGAAACTGTAGAGAGAACAAAATAAAGATTGTTAAAAGGATTTATTAATTTAGTGTTATCTTCTTTACAATTATCTAATTCATCCTACAGCTTGTTACGATTACTTTATACCAGCAATAAATAAGTGAGTTACAATATCGTTGTCACTATGCTAAAGTATCAAATGTGCAACTAAAAACCTATGCATATTTGCTACTTTAGCATGGTGACGACAATATGTTATACCTGAAAAATAAAATAAAAATTGAAAATATATGCACAGTAAGTTGCCTGATCCCAAACAAGGTTTTAAGCAGCAGATACTAATATTAGTACATTCACCTATTAGCATCTATCAATGGTGGCCTAATAAAAATTAATTTGTTTAACAGATTATTTAATTTATAATATGCTTCCAATTTAGCATAACTACTTGATTCGCAACAAAAACAAGATTATAATTAACATATTTTGTCCCAGAGATGCTTCTATGCTTCATTATTATTATAAATATGTTCAGCATATTATCATGAGATTTTTGTTTCCATTTCTGTTTTCATTTAATGTTTTAGGCTCTAAATTATTTTTGAAAAGGCCAAAGATAGTTAAATTATGGTTTTTGTGGACTTGAAAGCTTCGAGTATGCAAACATTAAGAAAATTAAATATGAAATTTAAAAATCAACATAAAATTATCATTATTTCAATAATATAAGAAAAAATAAATTTTAACAAATGTTAAAATATTTTGTATGTCTAATCTTGATTACGGTAATGTAATAATAACAAAAAAAATTTTTTTTTTCCATGTTGACCCATGAATGCCCCAGAGTTGTGTTTCCGAAAAATATGGTGCTGGAAGGGCAATAATTTTTACATTTACTAATCCTAAATTTTTGTCATATTTTAACATATAAATAGAAAAAAAAACACCAAAACTCCTATTATTTCTATTAACCATTGTTACAAAAAGGATTAAACAAATACTACTTTGAAGTAGAGTTGACACAGCTTGGTAAATCTATTAGAAATTGCATTCAATGTGTCTCAAGCTAATTATATTTAACAACATGACCTCACAAATTTAATTATTATTACCTTACATATCTAAGAATATCTCTATGTTTAATATCTTACCGAGAAAGGACGTTTACAGTTATAGAATAACTGAAAATAATCCAATGATTTCAAAAACTATACATAAAATATGTTACAACCATCAGAGATCCATCAGAGGGAAGAGCATACAAATAGTTACAAGCAAATCCTAAAGATAGCACTGACTTTGTTTGTTTGTTTAATGTCCTTTTATGCAACTTAGGCTAATCGGACGAAGCACTGACTTTAAAGACTTTAAAAGTTTTGAATGTGGAGCTTACCTTCATTATTTTTAAAATAACAATTACAATTATTCTAATGTTCGATCCGGTTGGTAACAGTGGTAACTGAATCCAGAAATTAGCGCTTTTCCCTCTCTTAAGTGCTGATCGAGAAGTGAACGGTTCGGTTTGAAAGTGTTTTATATTAATTTAATATCATTATTTTTGTGATTAGTGAAACTAGTATTTAGTGAAAACAACCACGGACATCGTATTCACGAGGTATGTTAACAATCTAACGAGCATCAATTTAGAATTCAGTATAGTAGTCATATTTCCTTACTTATACTTCAAATTTGTTACTATGAATAAGTAATAATCGTTCAATTAACTTTGATATATTTATACATACACTCTTACTATACATACATTCTTGTGTGTGTCTGTGAACAGACTAGTTCAAAAACTATAAACCGTACGAACCTGAAATTTGGTATTTAGTATATGTACATGTAAAAATTGATCAAACGAAGGGGGCACTTTATTTCATAACTATTTTTAGGTTTTTTTTTCGATTTTCTCAACAATATTTTTAACGATTTTGAAATGAGAATCTAGATTTCTTTAATATCAGGTAAGCTTTATTATTATTAAAATGTTCTGATGGGGCTTAATTGGGGTAGGTGCTTTTTTTGTTTTCCTATAAATTACCTTTGGTTTTGTTAATATGGAGAAATTATCTGTCACTCGTTTCGCCTTGAAATAAGAAATGGCTAAATATGAAATATGAAAAAAAAAAATCAAATAGACATATACAGGGGAAAAAAAGAAAAATATTCCGTCAGCTCTTATAACATCTTGAGCACACGCATGCGCAGTACGCCTTTAATCACAGACGATTTTTGTAATTAAAGATGTTCTGTTAATGGTTTTCAGTTAATGGAAATTATTTGTTTCATGGTAACTATATGAAGTTTCCAACAACTACATAGAAAATTGTAAAATCAGATGATTTGGAATATTATGCTTGCATTGCCGAATTATAACAAGTAAAAACTTTTATTTAATAATAAAAAAAAATTAGTGTACTTCAAAGAGCAAAAAAAAAATAAGTAAATGAATGTGGAAAAATGTGTGACTTTAAAAAATGGCATTTAACAAAACACGTCAATTTCTAATCAAAAGAAGTTGGTAAGTGGAATTTGTGTGTTGCGCGCATCGCACCAGATTTTTTTTATTGATTTTTTTCAAAACGTTGCAATCATTCTCTTGCAAACTATTTTATATATTAGCGAATTTCATCTAAATGAGTATTTTAAACATACCAAATTTTTTTAATGTAATGTCTAACTCTATCCGGGAGCGGGGTAGCCCACTGGTAAGGCAGTGGACTGCTGTGCTTAAGGTCCCGAGTTCGAATCTGACATGGCTAATGTGATATCTTTATTATTCGCCACAGTTCGTCTCGTGGGCCGAGAGACCCTCCTGGGGCAAACCCAGCCTCTATAAAGTGGGTACCCTTAATTGAAAAATCTGGTGCGTGCGCGCAACACACAACTTTCACTTACCAACTTACTTAGATTAGAAATAGACGTGTTTTGCTAAATATCATTTCCCAAATTCACACATTTTTCTACATTCATATCTTATTTTTGTTAATCGTTAAAGCCGTTTTTGAGTAAATAAAAAAAACACGTGAAAATTATACAAAATTTATTAAGTAAAGTGCCCCCTCCGGTTAATGAATTTTGATGAAATTTTAACAATCATATCTCGGGCATATAAATACATCAAATACCCAGTTTGATCAAAATCTTTAAAGCCGTTTTTGAGTAAATAAAAAAAACACGTGAAAATGATACAAAATTTATTAAGTAAAGTCCCCCCTCCGGATTATCAATTTTGATGAAATTTTTACAGTCATATCTCGGGCATATTAGTACATCAAATACTCAGTTTAATCAAAATCGTTTGAGCCGTTTTTGAGAAAATCGAAAAAAACCTAAAAAGTTATTAAGTAAAGTACCCCCTCCCTTTAAGTAATTTTGATGAAATTTATGCTGTCACATCGCGGGCATATACCTACACTAAATACCCAATTTCATGATCGCACGATTTATAGTTTTTGAGCTAGTCTGTTCACACACACACACACACACACACACACACACACACACACACACAGACACACACACACACACAGACACACACACAGACCATTTCGCGGGACTTGGTTATTTCGATTCAGGGGGTCCCAAAACGTGTATTTCCGTTGAAAACCGGAAGTCGAAAATTTTCACGATCGCAATACTTCCACTTACTATATATTTCATATATAGGTAAGTGAAAGTAAATATCTGGTGCGTGCGCGCAACACACAACTTTCACTTACCAACTTACTTAGATTAGAAATAGACGTGTTTTGCTAAATATCATTTCCCAAATTCACACATTTTTCTACATTCATATCTTATTTTTGTTAATCGTTAAAGCCGTTTTTGAGTAAATAAAAAAAACACGTGAAAATTATACAAAATTTATTAAGTAAAGTGCCCCCTCCGGTTAATGAATTTTGATGAAATTTTAACAATCATATCTCGGGCATATAAATACATCAAATACCCAGTTTGATCAAAATCTTTAAAGCCGTTTTTGAGTAAATAAAAAAAACACGTGAAAATGATAAAAAAGTTACTAAGTAAAGTCCCCCCTCCGGTTAATCAATTTTGATGAAATTTTAACAGTCATATCTCGGGCATATACATACATCAAATACCCAGTTTGATCAAAATCTTTAAAGCCGTTTTTGAGTAAATAAAAAAAACACGTGAAAATGATACAAAATTAATTAAGTAAAGTCCCCCCTCCGGTTAATCAATTTTGATGAAATTTTTACAGTCATATCTCGGGCATATTTGTACATCAAATACTCAGTTTAATCAAAATCGTTAAAGCCGTTTTTGAGAAAATCGAAAAAAACCTAAAAAGTTATTAAGTAAAGTACCCCCTCCCTTTAAGTAATTTTGATGAAATTTATGCTGTCACATCGCGGGCATATACCTACGCTAAATACCCAATTTCATGATCGCACGGTTTATAGTTTTCGAGCTAGTCTGTTCACACACACACACACAGACACACACACACACACACAGACCATTTCGCGGGACTTGGTCATTTCGACTCAGGGGGTCCCAAAACGTGTATTTCCGTTGAAAACCGGAAGTCGAAATTTTTCACGATCGCAATACTTCCACTTACTATATATTTCATATATAGGTAAGTGAAAGTAAAAATTAAGGGGAAAAAACCTGGCGGTTGAGCGTGATCACGGTCAAATCACCTGCTTGCACGACCGCTGACCAAGAAACAGTACTCTTCCTTACATAGCACTGAACCCAAGACCCTTTATGGGTTGTAGAGGTACAGGTTTTTTTTTTTTCTAACTCTATCAGTATCTATTTCATGTTTTAAGTCAAGCAGCCATAATATTTTATTAGATGCCACTGTTACTTATTTCTTTTCGGTTAAATAAAATATTCATTAATAAACAAGCTTTCTTCTAAATAAATAAATGATGAAATAATACTTAGTTATTTGTTGAACATTAACTTTTTATTATTTTTAAATAATTAATAATAATTTTTAAATAGTTCTAATTGAAGAGCAAATAATATCTATTAAAAATATGAATTTTATAAATGCATACCTTTCGTAAAAGAAATTAAGATACTTACAGCCAATTATTTATTTAAATCAGCCACTGGCGTGATCAAGGGCTTGGGTGCTATGTAGCCTCACCCTCACTGAAGACTCATATAACATTAAAAATTAAAGGTTGAATTTCAATATGACCTGGGGAAATCTCCTTTCCCCGCCATGTCACAACTCCAGTTTCCTAACTTTACGCTCGTCTACGAATTGACGCTTTTTGAAGTTTTTATAACTGTGGTGCTGTTCAAAACATTTCAAGATTATAATGTGAGGTATGCGATATTTTTAGAAATGACAGTGCGATATTTTTAGAAGTGATATTGGAGGGAAAAGGCTTGTCCTCGGCGTAAGGGTTTTTCCACCTATTACGTAGAAATTTCGTATTTTTGCAGTTTTAACCATTACAGATGACTGCGGCTTCTGGCTGAAAGTAGGATTACATCTCGGGTAACAGCTCTTTTTGCCGCCAAATGTTTTCAGTCACTGTAGAACCGTCAGGAATAGGTTGGTGCTGCGGCGGTAGGCGGCATACAAACCGTGTCATTTTCCCGCCCGTAGGTACTTAGAAGGTAATTGTATCGAAACTTTTTCACTGCTTTCTTCTTTTAGAGCACGTTGAGACGTTTCTGACGGTATATCGTTTTTTTTCAAAACACAACTCTATTTATGTAGTGAAGCTGAAAAAATGGATGGTCATACAATACAACATCGGGTGTTTTTCTCCCGCCCACATTTATTCGGAGAGTAATTGTATCTAAATGTTTTCGTTGCTTTCTACTTTTAAAGCTCGTTGAAACGTTTCGAACAGTCTATCATTTTGTCAAAAAGCTGCTACATTTAACTAGTAAACGGGAAAAAAACTAGATGGTCTCTCAAACTCTGATGTCATGATTCTGCCTCTACGGACTTGGAAAGCAATTGTATCTAAAATGTTTTGCTGAGTTTTACTTATAGAACTCATTGAGGCGTTTTCAACGGTCTATCGTTTTGTCGATAAGCAGCAGTATGTAAGTAGTAAACGTATAGTCTGTCTCTAACCGAAAACTAATTGCATCTATATTTTCTCGTTGTTTTATACATCTATAGGTCGTTGAGGCGTTTCGAATGGTCTACCATTTATATCAAAAGCATCTGTATTTAAGTAGTAAACGAGAAAAAAACTGGATGGTCATAAAGTTATGTAATGGCTGTTAGATGGCTTAGGATTTTTGTCAGCTATCTTTAAAAAAAAAGAAAAAAAATATATAAAAAAAAACAAGAAAAATATATTTCTTTTCTCATCTTCCCAGTTTTTTTTTTTTTTTTTTTTTTTTTTTTTTTTTTTATAAATAATAAAAAAGCACCTGCTGCAAAGAGCACCCTGCTCTTGTATAAACTTGCATTGGTGTTCAATCAGTGCTAAGTAAAGAGCATCCCTAAATATTTTCCAGACGTTAATTCAACATTTTCAATTTCAACAATTCCAAGTTCAGATTCGCCCTTTCTGGGGAGAAAGCGATTATAGGGAATGTGAAAAACAAAGTATTTTATTTTTTGTTTGTTTGTCAGGGCTTAGTGGCGTAAAACCCTTGGGTCATCAACGCCTATTTTATTTTTTGTATTTTTATTTTAATGATTTATAAACTTGTTATTAATTTAATTATTAAATATTTTACTCTTAAGTTCCCCCAATTACAATGCATCAAACATTTAGCGTTCAGTTAGAGACATTTACAAATACAATCAAAGAACATATGTAAAATGTTCGCTGGAGTCTGTTATTAACAGTAACTTTATTTGATGGAAAGGACGCTATTTCCTGATTGAATTAAGCCCTAGACACTCTTGTACTCCCTGTCGAAGGAATAAATGTTTCATGATATTAATATTTGTTTTATTTTATACGGTTTTGTTTCATATAAATTACGATTAGATTTTATAATTATATTTAATATGTTATCATTATTAATAGCATTTAAAGTGATTTTTAGTTTGTCTTTCGATTTTCTTCAGAGGGATTTAATTTTTTTTAACTATAAAAATATTAGATGCTAGTATCGTCATGTTACTTCTGGATGTGGCGTAGTTTAGTTTGTCCCTGATCTCAACTGAAAGAGACCCGCGTGGTAGTTTAGTGGCAGTAGGTATCTCTAAAGAGCGAGCATAGCGAGCGCGTGTCGAAAGCTGGGATCTAATAGAAGATGCTGATGAAGTCCCTTTTCAATTGAAAGTTTAAACTAAAAGTTATTACAATTATTATATATTTTATTATATAAAAACATTCGGGTCTCATTATATTACGCGCGTTCATGAGACCATCGAACCCCAGACACTATTCATTGGTGGTAGGCTCATGGAGTAATTGAGCTTTTCTTAAGACATGGATTCTTTTAAATATTTGATAATATAATAATATTAAAAAGTAGAATGAAAACTGCTCATGATTTATCACGTTTGAAGGCATGTCGGGGTATATTAGTAACATACTATTAGGGATATATTTAAAATTTTAGCAACAAACAAACTGAGATTGACAATAGATTGCTACTAATTTTAATTTAAGATAATTTACTTCTATTAATTATTGTAAAAGTAATTCTTAACTCTAGTGTTGAGATGCTGATTCGTTCGATTACTGGGAGACCATCTGCCATATTAAAAAATAATTCTAAATTCTAAAAACTAATTTATTTCAATTTTATTTGATGTACCTATCTATGTTTCGAACATTGATTCTTTATTAATTTTTTTTTAACATTTTCTTCATATGCTATGGTATTGTAAAATAAAATCTAAATGTGGATTAAATGTTAGAAATTAAATGTCTCTATTCTTTCATATTAGATTTATTTTAGTCGGAATAAAATACAAGTTATAGTTAATTTTTGTAGGCTATAAAAATTAAAAGAACCTATAACCTTTTTATATAAAATGGGCTTCTTTTATATTTAAAAATTCAAATAACTATTTATTAAAATGACTTGAGGAGGAAACAAATTTCTCTTAATGATGAAGTTTTTTCTTTATCCCTACTTACAAAAACATGAAGATCATGACGCTTCCTTGTCATATTTTTTTTTTCTTTTAAATGCATCAAGCCCTCTTAAAAATGTTATTTATTCGAAAACAGGTATGTATATTTAAATGAAAAATTGATCGAGGATGGTGAATGTTGGCTCAACTGATTGAAAGTGCAAAATAGAAGTTTTATTTATGTCGACTTTTCAACCCAATATAGGAGAGATCTCAAAGAATAAGACGACCATAATTTATTACTAATTGATTTTATTTATTAATGCCGTATTAGTTTTTAGATTTCATACAAATAACTAATAAATTATAATCGCGGCACGTGGAACTGGGTCTTAAAAGAATATCATGAGGCGAAGCATAACTTAAGTTGTAACAGGGATAAAATCTTCCATGAAAACATGATACCGGGTGTGAAATCATTATGAGTTGTAACAATGCCTTTGAAATTCAATCTCTCACGTTTTGTATAGTAATTAATCCCTCCCGAGAAATTCAAAGAGGAAACAAGGAAATAATAATAATAAACATATATAAACATTGCTTATATTTCATTACCGATTTATATGCAATTAACTGGTGTTTGTATGAATCCACTTTAAAACCACGGATAGAGCCATACAAGATGTAAACATACAATTTTTTTTAAAGGTGAATAATATTTTTTAAGGAAACAAGATCCTAATTATCATTCATTTATATAATATATAAATCGGTGACATGTATGTATGTCACCGATTTAGTAACGACTAGAAATTTATCCTTTCAAAATAAACTCATCCTGACCCTCTTGTTCCCATTTTTGTTTCTTCCTCTATTCAACATTATACCCCTAGCCGATTGAAAATAAGATGGCCTCTCGACCTTCTAAATTAGAACTATTGTTGGAGTACTACCAGCATACCAATTGGTATTTTCTCTACTAATGTATGCATGTAATATATTCTAGGGGAAGGACGCGCTCTAGATTTCCTGAGTATAACGGCGGGGGGCGGGGGGGGGGGGGGTTTAAATACAGTCTGGCCGTTTGACTTTTATATCTTGACGGACTCTCAAAATAAAATCTCAACCTTCCCTCCTTGATTAGAATAGGTTGGTTAGATCTGTACTGCAAACCCTCCCTCCCACCTCCTATGCCAAACATGACTAGGTAAGGGGACCAAAAAATAAGACGCCTGTCTTTTTTTTTTTTTTTTTTTTTCTCAGATATACTGATTTTATATATAAATAGTTTTCTGGAAGAAAAAAAAGTTTTATATTTATGCTTCTTCAAACAGATAAGAAAAATACAGTTATTATTTAAGCTTTATGGTTGTATGGTAAAAAGTCCAATCCGAGGCTTAATATATACATATATTCTCAATCCATTTCATTCTACTTTTAAATTTAAGAGAAACTCCCCAGAAAAATCAAGTTTTTTGAGATAATTATTAATATTATTTTGCTACAAAAACTAAATCTATACCTGAGAGGTAAACTGTTGTAACTACAAAATTTTCGAGTTTCCAATTATTGATGTAACTGAATTATTTCTATTATTCTATTTCTAGCGAAAGGTATTCGTATTTATATCCCTGATGAATGGTGTTTTATATAACCTATTATTAGTATTACTTTTTTTTTTTTTACAAGAAATATGAACAATTAAAAATCAAAGTGCTGTCCTTTAAAAATTTAATTATGTCAGTTACGACAGTTTACCTCTGAGGTACAGAAATATTCTTAAATCCTCCATTAAAATAAATTTTTACACTTTCAGGCGTTTGATATAACCATTGGTTTGAAATAAATTATAAATTTGTTGGTTAGCGAGGCATTAGTAAATGTTACTTTCATGGGCGTCACCGCCGGTGGGGATAGGGGGGACGCGTTTCCCCCAAAATTTTGGTAGGGGGCAACTACTTACACTCTAAATATGACATAAATAGACAAGTTTTATAGATAACTTTATAATGAATCGTTGGAGGAGGAATTAAATGTCCCAATAGTTGTTTTTAGGTGTTGTTATTTCAATTTTTAGCCTCTTGAATTTTGACCATTCTATGAAAATATTGATACGCCCCACAGTGGTCCAAAAAAGCTAAAAATGGGAAAAAACCTAATATCTATTATATTAACTTTGTTAGCGGCATGGAACCTCCCGTGTATTGATTTTTTGAGGTGCCGAATCTAATGAAACCAAAATCAGTGCAATGGGACAACCAGATCAAGTCCAAATTTGAGGTCAAAAAGTCAAAAATATAAAAAATTCGTGTTTGGTATAGTCTTATATGTTTTTTAGGTGCCTAATCTAATTAAATCAATATCAACGAAATCAGAGCATCAGATCAAGTTAAAATTTGATGTGGAAAATAAAAATGAAAAAAATTGTGTAGATAATTTTTTTATTTAAAATTTTTATGTACAATAATACAAATAGGATATAATTATTTAGTCTTGTTTAAGTAAATTTTATGCTTCCTCGGTTAGCTCTTTTTTTTCTTTTTATACTTGTATACTGGTCTTAAATCCGTAATGTATAGGTTGCTTGTTACACAAAATTGGTGGAAAACATCTTCATTTGTTGGGACTTGAGATATCTTTCTGGAATAATGTTTACTGTACTGCTTATAATTTTTGTTCCTATTCTCCATGAGTCTCTTCTGACAGCGAACCGATAAAAAGAGCTGCGTACTCAATAATGCCTGCTCCATAGAAAAGAATTTTGTGGACGGTCGATGGGAGATAGTACCAGGGGTACCGAGTCACGGCCATCTCAGCCGTTTCCGCTGCATACTTGCGAAATGCTGCAGAATCAATCGGGAACAGAGAGCAAATTCACATCTAGTACTGTTTTTAATCTCTCAATTAATTCTTCATTTATCCCTGGAATATGCGCGGTTAGTGAAGGATTTTTAAAAAACTTGCATCAATTACAGCATCTAAGTGAAATAAATGTACCACCTCAATTTTCAGGGGTGAGAGCTCTAGTGCAAAGGACCACCATACACTATAAAGAAACTGTGCAACTTCAAACAACCTATTTGTAGCTGTAGTTTATTTGATTATTTAAAATACAAAATAAAATACTTTTTTTCATTTTAGTATTTTAGAATTAAAATTAAAATAATTTTATTTTATTTTAGTATTTTAGAAATAAAATGAAAATAACGTGTGATTTATTTTATTTTAATTGTAAGTCAGTCCTCCTCCCTTAGAGACCTATAGGAGGATTTTTCTAAACTAATAGTTCCTTCCCAAGGTCATCCGCCTTTTCCACTCGCACCGTAACGAAAGGTTTAAATCCTTATAAATCCCAAAGTTGGCCGAAGTTGGCGCTGAAAATTTTACCGCAGTTCCTCTACTACCTACAGTTACATATTAAACCATTGCGCCCGTAACGCAACGTAACGCAAGCGTTTTATAAACCAACAAAGTCAAAAAATCATACTTATTTCAGCAATGATTTCGAAAATTAATTTCTTCTCTTAATATTGATATTATTTAAAAATGTTTAGTCCATAACAGTGCACATACAGATGACACACTCCTGATGTATTGGGGAATATTTTATTGTAAATCTTATACAGAGTAGAATTTTTTTTTTATGTTGGTAGAAAAGTACGATTTTTTCAATCATTAAAAAGTCCAAATTTACTGGTACACACATAATTTATTTTTGAACTAGTTAAAAAAATATATTCTTTCCATTGTTCTACAACTATTCAGGTATTCGAAAACCAAGAAAAAATTAGGTTTGGGCTACTTTCATTTATGAGGTTTTTTCCCAGGTTGGACCACTGTGCGCCCCCCCTCCCCTCAATATTTGGTGCTGGTGACGCCTATGGTTACTTTTACAAAAAGACTCAAAGAAGAATCAATAAGCTTTATCGCCGTAACTCATTAGCAGATGATCACAAAATTCGCGTGATGACACACCGTTATGGGCAGTGAGTCCTCTTCACAAATGATCCGGGTATGTATATGCACGCCATTCTTTGAAATGGCCAGGTCCTATATGGCGGCATTGACTAGTTTTTGAGGCGATTTGTAGTTTCGCTTCAATCAAACTGGAACCAATGATTAGCGTGGTTCATTAGAAAAAAATATATGTGTTTATATACATAAATACGAAACCAAAGTTATTAAAATACCAGTTTTTAAACATACCGCTCACTCCTTTCAGAAACGTCATATCTAAAAAAATAACTTGATTTTTCAGTAGAGCTTATCTTAAAGTAGAATATAATATATTCGGAATATATATTAAGCCTTGGGTGTAACTTTTTACAATGCAACCGATAATAGCTTTAGATAATATTAGAATGACTGTCTTCTCTGTTAGAAGTAAAATATATATTTTTTTTTTTAATTTAAAAAAGTTTTTTTTGATTTATCGATTTGTTAGAATTTTCGGATTGAGTTAAAAATTTTATGCGATACATTTCAGTCTATTTAGAAAACAGCCATAACTATAAATAGCCTATTTTTGAGATATGACATTGTTAAAAGTGAGCGATACGGTTTATCGAGTTGTTTAAACTTAGCATGTGATGATTCCCAAACCCAAACAAAAGGTCCAAGAAAGATTTCAATTTTTCAGTTTTAGATCAATTTCATTTTTTTATATTGAAAAATATTGAATGTATTTTTGCGATGCCGAGTGTATGCTAGAATCTACATTGGTTTTTATTGTATAAAAAAAGAAGGTACAAAATTGAAAGAAGCAAATTATACTAAGTTAAAAATTAAGAACTGATTATTTTTTTAAAATGCTTTATTTTTCAGAAAATGCTGATATTATTTTATTTTAATAATTATAACGCTATTGATGTTCCAATGTGATATTTCTTTATAGCATAAAGGGGGAAAAGGGAGAAAGAGAAAAGAATCAATGATGAAAAATAGCAATGCGACCGTGGCCTAAAAACTTCGCGGAGGCACTTTGATTCTGGAGCGGTGACTTTGAACAGCTCCATTTCCTCTTGCAGAAAGCGACGGACAAAAGTTCCCCAGGGTACACTACCGGGGGTCGCAAGATCCGCAGGGGATATAAGCACTTCTTTTTTAGATCTCCCCCCCCCCCCCACCCCCGGCGTCCTTTTTGTACATGGATAAAGGAATTCTTCATGAAAGCATGAGATATATCTGCGCTATAAGTGATTGTTTTCTTCAGACATTTTTAACGCACTGTATATTTCTGTATAAAGCTACTATTTATTGCAAATCTCTTAGAAGTTATTTTTCAATAATCAATTTTAAAAAAATTACCTAAAATCAATCTAAAAATGATCTCGAAAGTGATATTTTTGTATTTTATCACAAAAATTTAATTAAACCGGAATAGAACATATTTATTATCAATGTATTAAAAGTTTCTTTTTGCATTATTTAATCATAAAAATCATCAAGATTTTTAGCAAACTTTTATTCCCATACAAAGCTGTGCTTAGGTTTAATATTTTGAAAACAATAACGCTTCTGGGTCAAGCTTTTTGCAAGTCAGATGTGATCTGACCGCGATCATGCTTAATCATCAATTATTTCCCATAGCGTATCCTCATTATTCAAATCATTAATAGCATGTCGAGGGCTAAAACGCAGGACCTCGTATCTCAAAAATCGTAAATTGTTCAGGGGGACGAAGAAGCTGTTTAAAATGCTGATCGGCATTATAAATAATTTTTGAATTTGAAATATTTTTTTGGCCTTAGAAATATCAGATATATAAATGATGTGATGATAAAAATACTTTACTTAGGATTTCCAAAAATGACCGTCACTTACAAGTTACTGTTTCTATGAAGTATTCGCGAGTATGACGAGTTACTGTTTTCTTTAATTTTGACAAGTAAATAATTTTTATAGAATTTTTTCCACTCGTAAATAGAAGGCGCTCATAAACATAATGAGAACTGCATCAAAACACCAATTTGGTCAAAAATGTTAGTTACGAGATCCTGCGTTTTTGCCCTCGATATATAGAACACGTAGGTAGCAGGCAAAAAACGTAAACAAAGAAATTTTAAAGTAATAATTGAAGTGTTTAACAAGCTATTAAAAAAAAAAAAAACTTTGTTCAGGGCCATTTTTTTCCCCTTTCCCCAAGTCAATACAATTAATACATCTATATAAACATAATAATTTACATGATACCTAACTATTCACTGTATATTCCATTTCCAAGTTTGTAAGTTTGTAAGTTGAATGTACCTTCTACGAAACAGGTATAATAGCGTTTATTGCGGATGACATTGGTTCCATAAATAGTTTAACACTATCGCGGTTTAAATAATTTTTATTAATAAAAATTATAACACACAATGTCAGACGAACAATAAAAATCATATAATTAACAACGTTTCAAAAAATATTAACCTTTTACGACACAGTAACACAAAAATAACCATATGATTCGATCTTCAGAGGACGACCGACTCAAGTCCATTGTTCTTTATATTTAGTCTGAATTAGAACAGTCGGGAAGGTTCCCGAAAAGCGTGGAAGATTCTCAGTCACAAACATGTACTAGAACAGTTGTAACGGTTCCAACAAAAAGTCTAGAACTCTTTTAAATCATGTGTTGTTTTTTTATTTTACGTTACAATAGAATAAAAGTTGTAAACGAGTTAATAGTTTTGAACTTTAATCTATAAATGGTTAATGATAAAGTTTAATTATGCTGCTAGGAAGATACAATTTAGAGGAAATGCATATGCTATCATCGTTTGACGTCTGTGTTAAATTGCATTTGGGTGCAACATACAAGCGGATATTACAATTTAGCATCTGTGCTCGTACGAGTCGATTCTCCACGAGTCAATTGTAGAATGGGATGGGAGGCCGCTGTGGTCATAACAATGTAATGCAATAGTTAGCCCCATCAGTAATGAGTGTCCTATAACGATTTAGGACATGAACTTTATGACAAAACTATCTACCATTATTAATAAAATAAGCACTATATATTTAAAACTTTAAGAAATTTTAAGGGAGATTATTGCGAATCTGAAAATTACTCTTCAGATCTTCAACGGAAATACAGATTTGGCAGAAATACAGTTTCTGGCAACCTTGAAATAATTCCATTTTTTATCTCCTTTGAAATTTAAATGTTCAAAGCTAATATAAAGCCGTACCTTTCAAATCCAACAAATTTTCCAGAAAAAAAGAACATTAAAATTAAAACAATTCCATGTCGTTATTTTATTTGTTTTCCAATTTGCTAAGGACGAGGTAAATTTAAAATAAAAAAAAGGAATAAATTTTGTGAAGCAGTCAGAAAGCTTAGAAGAATTTCATATTAATTGAGACAGAAAACATTCAATACTGAGTGATTTCTATTCATTGTGACCATAAACTACTGCACAAATAGTTTTGCGAAATAGTTTGTACGTCAACCATTATGGCCATTTTAGGCTAATATTAAATTACAGAAGAATTTATAAACCTATAAATTTATAAAAACAAATATGTACAATTAAATACAAGATTAAAAAAAAATTACAATATGAAAATTGACTTATTGAAAAAAATTGTTTTTTTTTTCTTTTTAAATTTTGTTGCAAGTTGAAATATTGTTAAGGAATTTACACGATCTTTGGGTCTAAATTCGATGAATTCGGATAAACCTGTTAAATGTTAATAATTAAAGCCTCTCCTACAAAAAAATAAAGCCTATCCATTCTAAATTTGAGATAATAAATTAACTTCTTTTGTTTTAGCACCACTTCCTCGCCTTTCAGACTATTAGGGATTTTCCGGGTCAGGAGAGAGGGTGGGGGGATTAATGCCCAATACTCTTAAATGTCCCCAGGCTCCGGGTTTTGAACTGGCTATCTCGGGGTTATCAACCATAAGTTGGTTGTCTGAAGCATCGCGTATTTCCTAACGCGTTCGCCCACTCGGCCATCCAGTCACATAAATTAACCTCTTTATGCTTCTACTTGTCCTAAGAACAACCAGAGCCTTTAAAAATTTCGTCAAAATCAGAAAAAAAGTTTATACATAATTTTCATGTTTTTTTTTTTTAAATTCATAATACTGAGTGATATAAATATTATCGATAGTCTCCACTATCGATTGTTTCGATAGTATTGGACATAAAACTATCGATACTATCGATAGTCTGAGGTGATGACCGTGGTGGGGAGGGGGGTAGAATAGTAGAATTTTTCATTTGAAACGATAGGAGCTATAATGCAAATTTTTAATTTAAACTTTTTTCTTTCCTTTTTTATTAGGGAATAAGGTGTACATTTCTGTAGAGGATGGGTTCCATTACAACTCGAAATAATAATTATCAGTATCAACCTTAGTCGGACCACAAAGAATAAAAACTTTATCTATAAGTTACAGAAACTATATTTAGAGGATAGCTATACCAACCCTCTTTAAGTTACCATGCAACCAGGATTCCCAGTTGTCGAAGTTGTTGATTTGACATGATAACATTCAGAATGCAACCCTCGGATGTGTTGGAGTTTTTTAAGGAAAAAGGATGTTTTTGTGACATTTGTCTAGACCTATGGTATGTCTTTCAACTTCAAAAAAAAGTTCTCAGGTAGTTGATTTAATGAGGTTGAAGTTCGGGAATTTTCTTTCTATGCCGTTAACCCAGTAATTTTCAAGTCAAGGGACTGTCAGGCAATCAGTTGTTTTGTTTGTATATTATTCCATCAAATTGGCAGGTATGATGAGCAAATCATTCAATTTTTCAGTCTTGTATTTTTTGCGTGAAGTTAATATTTTTTTTTATGGAGTAGATAAGCATTTTTTTTATAGAAACATACATAAAATTACTATTATTATTATTTTTCTTTTCCATGAATTATATAGCAAATGGGTGCTTACAGGCAGAGGCTATCCCTATATCCTTTAAATACTGTTTTCGATAGTACTATCGATAGTTTTACAGCACTAATAATACCATTAATTAATAATATATTTATTTATTTTATTTTATTATTCTTTATTTAGATCCGCAGGAGGACAATAGGTTCATCTATATTCCTAAAGTAGAAATTTTTTACTGCACAGGGTGCTTTTTAATAGTATTTATTATCATTTTAATATATTAGATCGTCAGTCATTCACGAATCTGTCTCTGGTGATGGGACTTACCAGTTTTCTTAAATCAGTTATGTTTGTCTTACCTCAGCATGTCGACATGTGCCTTTATGACCGTCCATTTGGTGTTAGTGTTTGAAATAATGGGTAGTACTGTGTTTGAGGTTGTCCCAGAATTTGATGTGCCTCCTTGTAATGGAATCAGTAACTGTCGGGATGTCAAGAGTAGTGTGCAGTAAGTCAGATTACGTTCTTAGTAATGTTTTCAATACATATCGTTTTATACAATATTAATAAATAAATTGCATGAATATACACCTCTTTAATGTACAAAGCCTAAAACGAATTCTGCGACAACTTGAACATAAAATATTAGCGGAAATTTTGAAGCCATGGGCACCAATTTTAAACTCCATCAAATAACAAAGTGGAACTTCAGTTATTTAACATTTTAAAATTTTGGTAAAACCAACATTGAACGTTTATTAGTATTGTAAACGTTATTTGCATTTATAAAATGGAAGGAAATAGTTTTAGACCAAATAGTTTAGTGTGCAACATGTCCATTATCTCTCTATCCTATGTAGATATTAAACCTTTTTGAGATACTTTACTTATCCAATCTAGCTATTTATATAAGCATCACATTAGACTTTTTAATTTTATGATGTTTCTTATTTAACTAAACTTTCACTTATCCTGAATATCATCAATACCACAAAGATGGGGAGCCGGAGGATTCAAATCCAAGTTAACTGTCTGGAAGTGTCTCGATGGGAGTTGAAAATCGATACGAGCCAAGTTGCTGCGGATGATCCTGAGTACTAGAGGCTATCTAGGATACCCGAGGAGTTTGCCGAAAGCTGTCAAAGAGCTCTTGGGAAGCAGGGGATAGGGTGACTACTTTAGCTTTTCGGTCATCTTCGCCCGCGATCGGGTATCTCCGCCACCACCGGGAACCTTCCCCGCCCAACCTGCCTCAACGCCAGTCCCTACTCCCACTCCGTTCAGTTAGTGTCGTTCAGTCTCAGTTCGAGGATACGTCTTCTCACCGGTAATATTTAATTGTCGAAACTTATTATTTTTCTTAAATATTTAAACAAAAATAAAAATGATGGCTTTAAAAGTACAATTAAAAGCCAATTGATTCTTTTGTTGTAAAAAATAATTCTCATCATTAAAGAAATTAACAAACAAAAAATTCTTTTAATTTTTTTCAATTATACTTTGACCATTTCGAAATTTTTCTTTTTTTTTTAAAAAGTATTTTGCTTCACATTTTTTTCTTAATTTCTGTTATAAACTTTTCCCCAAATCTTCTGTTTGAAATAGATAAAAATGAACATAGAACATAGAAAAAAAAATCTATCGACTGTTCCCATTTTTGATAACATTAATATACTCAGTAAAATAAATACTTCTTTCCAAAAGAAATTTTGATATTATATTAATTTTTTAATGCTGCATGAAAGTTTTTAATTCATCAATTATGTATGTTTCTGACTATCTATATGTGTTACTAACAACTTCACTTAATTAATAAAAAATAAAATAAAATAATGACAACTTTATGTACGTAAAAAAAAAATATTTTTTACGAAATAATAACTTTTAGTCAATACACAGAATGAATTTTTATTCCTTTAGTAATAAATAACACCTATTTTTCCAATATTATTTAAAAAAAGTTGAGCATTTTCACTGATATCCTACTCAACCATCCCCTTTCTGTAATTTGCATATATATTTTTTTAAATTGAATAATTACATATCTTTATTTTAGTATTTTTTATTTGCTTATTCAACATTTATGAAGCATGTGGATTACCTCTATTCTGATTATCTTATAATTTTTTTCTTGTTTATTTGAGGGAATAGTATTTGATAAGAAAATTTCAACCGTGACATGGAATTTAAAATTGTACTTAATCGAACTGTAAGGTTTTTAAAATAATAATATTTTTTGTTATAATTTTGAAAATTGTTATAAAAAAAATAATTTTCCTATGACTTCTACAAAACTATTCTCTTTTTGAAAAAGAAATACTGTAATTAAGCTTTTTTTCTTTAACTTCTTTAGTGACTTACAAAGCCATGAATTTTCTATAAAAAAAAATAATAACTAGGGCCATAAAATTAAATGCGAAAAAAATTTTTTTTTTTGCGTTTTACAACTCTTATGTCAATATTTTCTTGACATAAGGGTTAACGAATACAGGATTTTTAATAGGATCGTTCAGCGAGCCGTAAAATGTGTACACTCATATTTGGAGTTTTTAATTTACTTCCAAGAAATTTTTTTTTTATGGTTTATTTTATTTAGACTCCTAAATACACAAGACATTAATTCTGCCTCTCTTCTATTTTATTTTTATTTTTTAATGATGATCTCAAATATTTTGTTTGTTTAATACTCTATTTTGGCATTGTTTAAGCTGTTTATTATTGTCTATTATCAAACAGGAATTATGGAATATCTTATATATATATATATATATATATATATATATATATATATATATATATATTTATATATATATATATATATATCATTTATACACTTACGGGATCCGCTGAGTCTGTATGAGATCAGGAAAAAACGATCTGAAAATATTTTCTCTGAAATTCTATGGGTAGGATGAGATCATTTCAGAAATGCGAGAAAAAAGCTTCTGCCAATTTATCGGATATCCAGTTTACCATATAGTGAATGTTTTATTTATGTATTAAGTACTTGGAGTATTAGCTATTTTTGGAGTGCTATTCGACCAGGAATAGCCGGAAAACAAAACAAATAAAAACCGTTTCTACAAGACTTTTTATAATTTAATTCTCTGAACTTAAAATGCAATATGTTTTTAAAACAGGAAGTAGGCGTAGCTTTTAAATCCTCAAATCAATGCGATACATGGTATCGGTATGAGATTTTTTCAAAACGAAATAGAATTTAAAATAGAAAAATATGGGTTTAAGGTGAAATCCGTCATCTAATATGATTCTTTACATTTATTTTTGTTATTACTATTATCGTTAATTTGAATTGACTTTCGCTCGCTCAAAAGGGAAGAACAAACTCCTAACGCATTTTCAATTGAGATAGGGTCTCCAATAAATCATAGACTACGGAGTAACATGCTCTTAACGGCTCGGTCATCTTCGCCTAGGTACTTTAGGGACGTTCGGACATTTTCGGAAGTTTATCTGGGGATGGTGGTGAGATTTGGGCCTATTCGTCGGAGAACCCGCACTTCTGTACTAGTACCCCAGATTGATTTAAGATGCCTTTGATTATTAAGGATAACTAATAAACAATAAAGCAATTTTCAAATAAGTTATATCAAGTAAATGTTATAGAATAAATCGGGAAAAAAAAAACAGAAAGAAAAAAAAATTAATGGTAATTGAAATATTAATATCTTTATATATAAATAAAGATCTCGTGTCCCGATGTGTCGGGGGTAAAATCAGAAACTACTCAACCGATTTTGTGAAATTTGGCTCATTGTGTGTAGTTTTGTCCAACTTAAAAGATAGGATAGTTTTTTATCTCGATTATTTACTTCAATATTTCTTTTATTTCAAATTAACTGCTTATTATACTAATATGATTATATTACATTATTATACTTAAATTCTTCAATTGTAATTGAATGTGATTATTTGTAAGTTCTATTGTAAGAAGGCGGTGCAAGTTAATTTATTGACAGCGAAGTATTTTTCATTTTTGTTTTTTTTCGATATTTAGGGAGGTTAAGCACCCACTAGACAAATCTATTTTCTCTGGCTTGGACCGTAAAATCCGTGTTTTTCCCAAGGGCAAAAATTTGGTGAAAGCATCGAATATATTTGTTTTAGCAAAAGACATTTTGATCTGTTTCAGATTGAACCTACCGCTATATTTAATTTCATATCATCATGTGTTATATTCTGAATTTAATTAATATGACTTATGGCAAAAGATTAATTTGGTACTTGTTTGCTGTTGCTATTGTGATCGTACTAAACCCTATTCCAATTATATTCTTTATTAGTTCCTTTTACATTTGTGTGATTTATATTTAATCTCGCATCTCTTAGAATAATCCAGTAAGTGGTAAATGAATGGATCATTAATACTTACTTATTATCTTACTTATTACTTTACTTATTACTTATTACTTACTTATTACTTACTTATCTTTATCAGTGAATTTTGATTTGTCTGTAACAAAAAGAATAGGATATAATTAATTCAACGCATTAAAGTTACTCAACCCTATATTGCCATAGGATACGTCTTAGGCATCGGGATAGATGGCGAAAATTTGATTCGGCCCTATGCCCCCGCAGTGGTGGCAACAGAAATAAGAAGGAGAAATAGAAGAAATTATAGTTAGTAAGCCAAATGCTACGAGTGGCCGGGACTGCTCGTTAATAATTAAATACTATTTAAATAAAAAAATCCGTTATTGATAGAGAAGAGACGGAAATAAACGATGCCTTCATAAGAACAATTTGATAGGAAATTTTGATTTGATTCCATTAATGTAATGCGACATAAGTACATTATCATTGTACATTGCAGACAGGATAGCTCACAAGTTATGATTGTGATGCCATACAATACATAGAACAGTTTCTATTCTCTGAAGTAAAGTGCACAATGTAATTTAATCGAACTAGTTCCAGCAACTGCGAGTGGGATCGCCTCAGTTCTTTCACATCCGATCGTCCTTTTATCACCGAATGTTCCCTTATCCTTCTATTTTGGCTAGATCAACTTCCATGGTTAATGTTAATAATGGAATGTATATATAGACAGAATGAAAAATGTTTTTCCTACTGATTTTTATTTTGAATAATAAAATAACAGAATAATTTGAATAATAACAGGCAACGTAAAAATATTTTAAGTAAACCTATTTTACAAAACACAAACTCTAACTTCGTTTCAGTTGCGCGCATATTATGGAGTTTGGCGCAAATTTACTTTCGCGTTACACCGATCATATTAAATAATAAAAAATAACCTGTGTGTCAAAGTTAGAAAAAAAAATACGATAACTCTGTTAATATTTGTTCCATTTTATGGATTTGTTTTTCTTTATATTGAGAATGAAGAAAACTATCATTTCGCACAAAAATAGTAAAAAAAGAGAAAAAAAATTGTTTTGATGAAATAATTAGTGAATTAAAACAATCTCCCAATAAGTAAATGTAGTTATTTATAACAGTCAAATTTTTAAAAAACCTATTTCCTACGTTTCGGACCTTTCGTCCATTTTCAGGCCATGTTCCTTTATTCCATAATTTTTTCATTTTTTGTTGTATTTGTATATCTGTTGATGTTTTTTTTTCCCCACGCCGAACAGATTTCCATGTATATACAATAGGTCAATAGTTTTTTTCACTTATTTTACCTTTTTCTTTTATACGAATTTGTATGGAAACTATACACTAAATTCAACTATCTTTATCACATCCACCAGCCTGCCATCTACGTGTGACGAAACGTAGGGAATAGGTTTTTCCTATCCGAATTTTCAGAATTTTCCATTTCAAACTGATTTTTTCACATCAATTTAAGATATTTTAGTTTCATTATTATTAAAATAATAATAATAATTAGGGTAAACCATACTGTTATTGGCACCCCAACTTTAACTTAAAGAAAAAGGTAAACAAGTCCTAATTTTATTACAAGATATACGTGAGTCTAATGATTGAAGGGTCATCTAAGTCATCAATGAAGTAAGACTTTAACAATCTAACCCTAGGAAAGATTTCACAATTAAATCCACAGGGTGCCAATAACTAGATTTGGCACTTTTAACAATAAATATTGCTATAATATAAAACTCTAGAACTTTTGACCCAAAAAAACCTCTGGAGTCTTTATGAGGATAGATAAAGAGGAGTGATAGGAAGTTGCAATTAGATCCCTTCATAAGAAGTATTTTTTTTAATGTCACCACTGAAATTTAGTCTTAAGGGTGCCAATAACTGTACGGTTTACCCTATATCAATCTAGATATGTTCTTAGAAATAGTATCTACTATGAACAATATGGTATTATAGAGCGGGATGGCCGAGTGGACAAGGGCGCTTGCAATAGATAATCAAAGTTAAGCAACGTCCATCGTGGTCAGTACTTGGATGGGTGACCGCTCCATTCGGGTGACCGCCCACCAATAAAAGCCACGCAGTCCAAGTCTACCCCCACCCCCGGGTATGTGAGGCCCGTCAGGCGACTCACTTACTGGAGCGACTCACCTACTGGAGGCGACTCACACCGACCGGGCGTAGGAGTAATGAACCTTCCCCGTGTATCTCATCGAGAATCGTGGTGTGGTTTTCCAGGATATCAGTAACCGCCCGGAGGTTTGGTTCAGGGACGGTATGCTTCAGGGAAAGAAATATAGGTCCTCGGGGCCTGCTGACTCTGAGCTACCATAATCCTTGGAACTAGACCAGTTTGTCACTGTCCTTGAACCCGAGAGAGCTGACGCCATCGGTGGGAAGGACACTGCCAAATTGGCTCCAATGGGATTGGTTATGGAGCTATGGGCAGTCTGCCGCTGTACCATGGTGACCATGGCTTGCAGCAACGTGAGGTTTGGGCTACCCCCTCCAGGCTGTCTGTACTCCCGCAAGCAAAACAAATGTCTGTAAGAAGACCACACTGCGCGGCCAAAAGTCTCATTAGGCCTAATGCGCCAACCGAAAAAAAAAAAAAAAAAAAAAAAAAAAAAAAAATAAAAAAAAAATAAAAGGTATTATAAAAAATCTTAAATTGATTAGGAAAATTCTTGATTTGAAGTAGAAATTTCTAACTTTATTTAGGAAAAATTCCATTTTGGTTAGTGAAGTCTTAATTTGATTTAAAATTATCCCACTTTGGTTTGGAAAATTCTTAATTAGACTTGGGATTAAATTTAAGTTTTAGCTTTCTAGAACAAAAAGTGTTGGACAAATACTTACCTGCGCTTACACATTTCAAAAATTCCCTGGAAATTGCCAGTTTTTAAAATACTGAAACCTTGAAATAAAACGATAAAAAAAATTCTTTATCTTATGAGGTAGCAATACCTTATTAAAAAAAATCATAAAGGTTCAAGGACCTAAGGTTATGACTATAGGTTCATTTGGCACTGAATAACCTAGCGTTTTAATTGTCAAAGACCCCACATACCATTGGCGTTTTTTGCTCAATCGCTTCCCGGTTTATCCTGTGAATAATTAAATATATATGAAGGTAGAGTAAATCAATCAATTCTATCATTCTGATAGAACACTAGCTATATACTACATGATTAGATTTCGAGGATGCACCAATATTGTCCTGCTTTGAGCCCAATGTAAAGGAAATGATTTTATTCCCTGTATTGAGATCAGAGGCTGGTAATGAACATTCAGTTGTTACACTTTGCCTTTTGATGTGACTCCCCCTAGCATTCTTCAATAGATTTCGAGTCAATATCCATCCAACAGCCTGCTAATTGTCTAAAACTCCTTTTGATGTCAGCTAATTTGATCGTGGGTCTTTTCTACGTTAGGAAATTCAGTTATCAGTAAGATTACTTTACTTTATCCACTATCAACTAACATATAGTCTAGGCAAATTAAGACAAAAAAACATCACTTGGAGGAAATAATTTGTAAAGTTTTGAAACCCGTTATGGGAAAAAAGTCATAACGGGTGCATTGTATCCATCCCTTTAGGGGCTGAGGCGCGTCCAGCGTTTCCCCTGTCTAAATTCCTACTTACTTAGTGTTTTTCACTTTTTAAAAAAAACAGTTTATATTTTGAAGACATCTGTTGTATAAAAATATCAGTAGTAAAATTCTGTTCAAAAATGATCCTATGAAAGTTTAAAGAGATAAAACCCGTTTTCGAGATAATCCAGTTAGAAGAAAATTAAACATCTTTTAGTGTTTGGATTGGGTCCAATTTTCGAAATTTTATTCATTATTTTTTTTTATGTTTATTTAAATTTCAAAGCTATTTTTTAAAATTACAACATTTTGGGAAACTCTTACTAGCCATTTATTATTTTTATTTTAATGATTCGAATAATATTAAGTGAACCCATCCTACAGGTTGATGATATCTAAGCATTTAATAGTTATTTTAAAACTAATTGAATATTAATTTTCAAAAAGGGAAAATGACTAAAATAAGACCACTAACATTTGGAACCTTCCTTTATAATTAATGTACCACAACTTATTCAAATCATTCCGAATAAAACCTCCGAAAACCATTAGTTTATTCAAGTTATAAAGCTCCTATTCTATTCCATTTAGTAGTAAAAGTCTTGAGGGGCGAGAGATGGTGTGTTGAATATCGATTGAAAATAACTGCCTGATTGGATTGTCGAACAAATATTGACATGAATGCCTTGAAATAATTTCCTTTTCTCCCCGGGAAGGCCAAAGGAAAAGGATTTTTCATTTTCTTTGAATGGTTCGAACCCACAAGCAATATCGTTTTCATTGCTTCTTAGCTCGCATTTATATTTGACTTTAGCTTTTTAAATATGTTTAGGGTTGAAAATAAAAAAAGTAAAGCATTTTATTTGCTAATTTTCTGTAAACAATCCTTTACAATTTATCAAGAAAGTTATTAGAATGTAAATTGATTTAATATCTGCCCAGTATCCTTTTTTGGACAAGCTTTTGTCTTTGTGTTTCTAAAATTACGTGTCGAAAATTACATATATGTATAGATAGATAGATAGATTTTTGCAAAAAAATGTTATATTAAGTACTTAATAATAATTTCCGTTGGCAAAATCATTACAGTCAAATTTTCTTGGGATTCTTACTTGTTAACTCGTTGAATCAACCCCATAGGTGTTATTACTGTAAAAATTTAAGACATCAATAAGCTTTAAATAACTTAAATCAATTTAAATAACTTAAGTTTATTTAAATATATAATTTAAAGTTATTTAAACAACATTCAATAACTTAAAACGTTGAAAAATTATGGTTTATAAAATAACGTTTTTTGTTTTTTTAATAATTTAAAATTCGAAAGTTTACTTTTTAAATTACTAGCTATTTCAATTCGAATGTTAAAAATGTTTTGAAAAAAAATTATTGGACATTAAAATAAAAAAAAAATGTAAATAAGTATATAAAAATTATGAAATTGACAATAATTTCGGCTTTGATAAAAAAAAATTTTTTTGTTGGTTACATATCAATTTTACTCTAAGTAATATAATAGTTGTTCGTAATAAAAAGGGGATACAGTTAATTTTGTTTAAAACAATTTATTATTATTTTTTTTAAACAAATGTTTGAACTGCAAGAAGTTCTGTTCCTAAGTTTAATTCATTATACTTTTTTATTTATATCTCCAATACATGTTTGTATTCTAAAAGTTATACTTTTAGAAATTAATTTTTTTTTATTTGGTTCTCCCCCTCCTCACCCGTATGCTATACGGACTTTTTTAATATTTTCAAAATACTCAGATATCTGTATTATATATTTTGATCTAGGGATTGTAAAAAGGTATGCAATGTATGTATTTTATACATCCACCTCTGTTAAAGTTCGCTGTTCTGCAATAATCTATATTTTCTGGAAGTAAAATCCTTTTTTTATAATTAAATATTAAATATACAGGTTGGTGATTCTTATCTGATAATTTCACCTGACCATTTAAGTATTATTATTATTATTATTGTTATTACCCAATATTTTCAAACTCTGAATTATTTAAAAATTACTGCTATCATTATACTATTAATACAAATGTTTTTTTTTTAAAGTAATTTTTCTGTTACTATATCTGTCAACCAAGTGATTAAGTGGTTTAAGTCGAGTTTCTTTTCTTTTCAGTAATTTAATGACTTAAATAGTTTTATGAGTGTTGCTAAAAAGTCAGGAGTTCATAAAAAATACCAAAATAGTGGCTACTGATCGCGACTATTGAACCAACTGAACAGACCTAATCAGCAATGAGATATTATGTTTGATTAATTGTTACCGACCGATTATTAGAGATTTAACGGAAAGTCCATTTATATTGAGCGGTATGACTTACACACTTATTCAGAACGCATAACAATTTTATGATAAATTCGACTTAATCACCCATACAGTGGGATGACAGATATGGAAACTATTATTCCCGGAAACTGCTCTAACGTTAAATCCCTAGATAAAAAAAACAAAAACACACGGTTTAAAATCCCAGACCTCTTGTTGGAGCGAACTAGCCGTTGGAGTGAACCGTCAAAGCACATGTTTGGGACTAGATTGTTCAAGTTCAATCCACGTAGGCCGGGAACCCTACACATTGGCCTGGAACCTTCGAGGCTTGTCTTCCTACGACTATATACAAGGAGCGAGTGACTGGACCAGTTAGTCTTTGTCTAATATGATTTTTGTTACAAAGTGATAATTTTTGTAACCTGCTTTAATATTTGTGTTTTTATAATACCTGTGGCATTGACTATTGTTATATTTTCGTTTAATAAATATTGTTAACGCACAGAAGTGTTACAATACAAAAGATTTATTTTGTTCTATCCATTACCTTATGTAATTTGATATTACTAGATTCAGTTATATATTTTCCCGATTAGCATCCGCAGCATGCACTTCCAACTGTCATGCCCTGAGGGTCCCAATTGCTGCACATAGATTACAATAGGCTGTTCACGACTGGTACTCAAGAGACAGGAAATGCTATAAGGAAGCATTCTAATCCAGTCCCTCCATATCATGCGGTCCGCTGAGGAATAGTTGTCACAGGCAAATTGCTTTTGCTTGGAATAACTATTGAAAGGGGTTATAAGCTCCGCGAGATGTGCCCTAGCGCCTGCAAACTCCGCCGAGAGGTAGCTTTGTAGCTCATTGATTAACTTGTGGATGTTCCTATGAAGGAATTTGTGTCTAGTCCTTGAAAGCTGTCTCTCAGTAATTATATCCGTGCTATACTAATTTCACCGATATTGAACGACCTAGTCGTGTATTTGGTAATTGATGGAATAAAGGCATTTTCATGTATAACATTATTTTCAGGAACATTTTACTTGGGTAACGTTTAATAACTTTAGACACTTGACATAACTTTTATAACAAAATGAATAGCTAGTCTCAGTTAAGAAAGTTAAGTTCACTTTTTAATGACAAAAATTAAAAAAAAATTATATCTGTATATTTGAACTCCATATTTTCAATAAAAAAAGAAGTGCTTATTGAAAAAAAAAAAAAAAATCAACTCTTTAAATATATACATACATACGTGTATATAACGCCGGCAAAAAGATAGTTACAACTCGAAAACCTTTATTTTTTGGGTAATGCAATGCAAAAACAGTGTACTGGATAAAAGAGTGTTATAAGTATATTTTAATTTTTATTATATTATATTATTGAAAAACCTTTACTACTAGAACCCATGAACAGTCTTGGGTGCAGTGTTGTGTAAGGAGGTAATGTTTCTTGGCCAGCGGTCGTGCTACCCCAGGAGGGTCCCTCGGCCACCGAGACTATCTGTGACAGAATATGATATCCTGCTTCAGGCCAGATTCGAACCCAGGAACTTGAGTAACTGAATGACATACCAATGAGCAAGCCGCTCCCTAATGTATTATTGAGTTGCGTATTATATTTTCTTTTTTTTATTTTATTATATTTATTAATTATATTAATGGAAAATGTTAAGGCACATTTCAATTTCTTTTGTTGCGAGTATTTTAGGGCCTTAGATATCATCAACTAATATTTTCAGTTTAATGAAATAAAAATCTTATCGTTTTATAATAATGTCTGAAGTAGTCATGCTTTATATATAATGGGTGTCCCAGACCTAGTGTAAAAAAATAATGGGGTAATACTATACTGCATGCTAAACGGGGTAGAATGGCGCAAAAACGAGTTTCCTATCTCACTCCTGTTGAGGAGATAGAATTTTTTTTGTTTTTATTTTTAAAATCTTACTTTTTTCGGAAACATGACAGTTTTTTTCTACTTTTGTTTAGCGTAGAAACAAAAACGATGATGTCTTCTTAATAAGCATTAAATTTTCTAAAAGATGAGATGGATCTGGTTATTTTAAATTCTCTTTTAGTGGGACTTTTAACGTGCTAAACACAAAACATTTATTAAAACTTAAATTTTTAATAGTTTTTGAAAATTCCTCACTCCCCACTGGAGCACCCTAGAAGCTGTCAAATTTCCTAAAAACTGCGAAATTTAGTTAGCTTTTTAGTGGTGTAACCCATGATACAATTGCACTTCTCCTTTTGAGTCTAAAGAAGTTTTTCTTATGAAAAACACGCTAGGGAATATCACTGCTGGGGCAATGAGGAAGCGCGGCGATCCTGAGTAATGGATGCCGAACTTCCCATGTGTTAGAGTTAGTTAGTTTTACTTTTTTAAGATTAGAAAGAACAATGTATGAATTCTTTTTAAACTCCTTAGTTTAAATTTTAAAATACTTTCTTTCAAATAATTTAACTTATTTCTACTCTTCTACTAAATTTTGAAAAATCCTACATAAAAAATGTTGAAGACAAAAAATAATAATATTTCTGTAGAACCATATTAAAATGGATTATTGCAGCGCATGTTCAAAATTTCCTCCATTACTTTGGATGCAGGTTTATATCCAACATTTTTTATGTAGGATTTTTTTTTTCTTAATTTTAGATTATTATTACCCTTTTTATATTATTTAGAATTCATACATTGTTCTTTCTAATCTTAAAAAAGTAAAACTAACTCACACACCACTAAAAAGCTAACTAAATTCCGCAGTTTTTACGAAATTTGACAGCTTCCAGGGTGCTCCAGTGGAGAGTGGGGAATTTTCAAAAACTATTGAAAATGTAAGTTTTAATAAATATTTTGTGTTTAGCGCGTTAAAAGTCCCACTGAAAGAGGCTTTAAAATAACCATACCCATCTCATCTTTTAGAAAATTTAATGCTGATTAAGAAAATATCATCGTTTTTGTTTCTACACTAAAGCAAAGTAAAAAAAAACTGTAATTTTTCCAAAAAAAAGTAAGATTTTAAAAATAAAAACAAAAAAAATTCTATCTACTCAACATATTGAGATAGGAAACTCGTTTTTGCGCTATTCTACCCCGTTTAGCATGCAGTATTACCCAATTATTTTTTTATACTAGGTCTGGGACACCCAGTATATATTAAGTTTTGTAATAAATGTTTGCCCGAGCTTTGAAACCATATCGGACAGAAATTTTATGAAGGATATTTCATCTTATTCCTTAAGCGTAATAAAAGCTTGATGGCCTATGCCTTTAGGGGTCACAAAATAAAATATTTTAGCGTCTGAAATATTAAAAATCACGTTTTCTTACCCCGTTGCGTAACAAATTGGAGAAGGTTAGCGGAGTCTTTCAAAGAGTTACTAATGATTTTATTTTTCGTAATGTCAGTTGTTATGCAACATTCACATCTCCCGTTTTCTTTTTGTTTCTTTTTTTATTTTTCACTTCATCTTCGACCGATTTTTTTTTCTATTAACAAAAAACTTGAACGTTTAACTAAAACGCTTAGCACCGATTTTAATGAATTTGGTTATTTTTTTTAATACCTTGTTAATTTTTTTCCTCTTAATTTAATTTAATTTCATAATTCATATTTGAAAGAGGCAACTTTGTGAGCTAAAGTTACCTTACACATAATTGTTAACTTAATAACAAAAAATTAAATACCCTTATATTACATAAAAATTTATTCTTTAAGCTATCTGATTAAATTTGTATAATAGCGTATAATGTTTTGATGTTGTTATAAATGAATGAGTACGTATACACCAGTAACAGTCAGTTATATTGTGTTTTCTTCAACCAAAGGACGAAGCTTTTTTTTTTTTTCCCCCCATCACTTCTACTAATGATGTTAACACATTAGTCTTCTAAGTTACTTAAGTCCCTTTCCTTGTAAGTTCCAAAGTAAGGACACTTTGATGGGTCGATGCTCCTTAAGGGAATAAATAATTAAAAGAAGGCCCTTCCACCACGACCTCTTTTTCAAGGTTCCTAAGAAATGAGTGCAATGTGACATAGCAGCTTTATTCCATGGAATATTATAATAATACATATATTCTTGTTATTATTCAGAACATTAAAATTAAAAATTGATTTTAGTATTGGTTTCAATAATCTTCAATATTATATTATATTAAATAGTATGTTAATGAACATTAATAAAAATTATAAGATTTTTATATACTTCAGAAATTAATTTATGTAAAACTAAGTTTTCATGTTCATTAACATACTATTTAACATAATATAATACTGAAGATTATTGAAACCAATATTAGACCACTTTTTTTTTCCTAATTTTCATTACAGCGGCCAGAGGGAAATATTAAAATATGGTGAATCTTGATTTTGAACACGGGTGTTTCCTTGTAAGTTAATATAAAGTTTGCCACTTAAGAAATTATTATTCCGATTTTATATTCCTGTGTGCATCATTAGACCATCGAAATTCTTATTTCTAGTGATTTGGAATATTATGAATTAACAAACCATTTTCCACTCAGAGAATTATTTTTACCGATTGAGGACTTTTTTTTTTTTTTAATTTTCCATTTTATTCCCTTGAAAATTTGATAAATAAATTGAAACCTTTTCTTATTCTTCCCTCGAATGTTCAGGCATGGGATTAAAAGTTTATACTTGGCGGTCTTCCTTATATGCCCCAGGTCATCGTAGAACTTGGTCGCCTAGTCGATGGATTCGCTTCCTGATGTCCTCCAGATGAGGGCATGTCTGCAGGATATGTTCTATGGTTCGGTCCCATCTTCTGAATTCACTGAGAGAGCTCTCCCCAATATTGAATTTTTGTTTTAGGTTGGCCTGTTATTTTCCTTAATCCTAAAGAGGAGATATTGTTTCTTTTTACTAATTTTTTAGTTGGCATCTTATGTGTCATGATCTGGTTGGGTAATAGAGCATTTTTGTCGCAGAGCTGCTTTGATTCTTGAGATCACCTTTCGTATTGTATGTACGTACGCAGTGAGATGTACTTACTTGAGAGGATGCTTTTGCCTTTGGGTTACTATTTTGCTGTGCAGGAGTTGGAGTTTTTTACCGTCTCCTGCAAAAACTGGTATTACGGATTTCCATTTTGCTTTAAAGTTTGCATTACCAATGCTGCTTCCAAAAAAAGCTCTATTTTGGAGTTTGAATTTCTTTCAATCGTCTCATTATTCTACTAAACTCTATGAACTCCTCTAGGTAAGCTTTGAATGTGTACAGATGGAACCAATTGGATGACTTGGTTTAGAAATTAATTTATAAACTCTTTCCTTTTAACTAATATTTAACTCTTTCCTTTACTGCTTTAGCAAGAATCCATTTGCTAGGCTAATCAAAAAGTCCTGTAACATGAGCAACACTTTAATCCCAACACTCATAATTAATCTTTTATTATTATTTACTTCAATAAAATCAGAGAAATTTAATTTTTTACGCAGCCTACATACAAGAATCGTATTTAGACCTCTTTTGAAATGATATCTAGTTTAAAAATTAAAGTTTTTATTGATGGATTATCCTTTATTTTCCTGAGACTGAACTCGAAAAAAAAAATATACGAAAAACATTTCCTAGGTTACTTGCGTTTCATTTTCCCCCTTTCATTCCCCGATTTAATTATAATATAATGTAGGTATGATTTAATTAATTTTTTTGCTCGACTTAATGGTGGTTTCGCTCGATGCGACGATGTTTATTCAAAGAGGTATTTGAATATAATGTACGTCCTCGTAAATGATTAGTCCTTAAATATGTTAAATACATTCATCGCACGTACGTCTATATAAATTAAACAATATAGGTTGAACTATAAGTCACATATTATTTAGCAACTAAAATATTTTTTAATTTTATTTTCTATCCTATTCAACCTCTGCCCATGCTTGTTTCTTTTTCGTCTTATCAAGAAGAGTTTTCATCCCTTTAAAACTAAAAATCGCAATAAATATTATATTAATTTTTTTTCCTTCATATTTTCATTCGCATCTATCGCAGCTAAGCGACAATCAGCAAATGCGAGATAAACTGCTTTGATGTTGGCAATTTAATCATGAGAGAAAGATAGTGATGAGGGAAGATAGTGCCCAGCAGCACATCATCCCGGACTTGTTTCAGGTGAGGAGGTCTCTCATTCAACTCCTTTTCAGGTGCCTCATAAAAGGCATCTCAGCCGTGGCCATGTCATTAATAAGTATATTGTTATGTCGTGTAATTTTATATGGAAGTCAGAATAGAGAGTCCTTATTTGTTCGTCGATAGTAAGTCAGAGTTTTGTTACTAACTTACAAAGGTGCGTTCGTTACTAGTCGTAAAATCCTGGATTGGAAGGTTTGCAGTTTTTGTAAGTGTTTCTTTTTTGCTGATACATAGATTTGTGAGGCGTATGTCCAAATGGGTTTCAGTAAATCTGTGTATGTATTGAGTTTCTTTCTGATTTTCATTTCAATAAGCTCATTATCAAATTCATGTAGAGGAATTTTTTGTAAAAAAATGTTCAAATGTGGATAGGTAGAAAATATTTTTAGAAATTGTATGTGAAAATAATTTAAAAATTTTGTGTTATTAGCAAAATTGATTACTGATATAGCTACGTCTTTCTGTCAGGATTGCCCATTATGCTTTTAAACAACATTTGATTATATCCTGTTTAATTAATTATGTTCTAATTACATCTTGTTATACTATATACCAATATCTATTTATTATGATTATTATCCAATCATGATATCATCACTTATTTAGTTATTAAATTAATATACTAATCATTAAGTTTATTTTATTTTATCAAGTTTGGATAACAATGGGACCATCTACAGCTCTAGGCTCCCTTCAAGTGAGGCCCGATCTTCATCAGTTAGGTATCATATATACTTTTTCTCACTTCCTCCAAGATTTTATACCTATGTAAAATACGCCTTCCTTCTCTCCAGTAATACGCAAAGAGCAATTGAAATTCTGCCCCTGAATAATTCAAGTATTTGATCCATTGCAGTTTAAATTTAATATTTAAAAATTCACATTTTACAATCCATATCTAGATAATTAATATCATTAAATGCAATTAGAAATAAATTATAATTATTTTTTCCAATTATTTTGTATCAATCATTCATTCGCCCATCCCTCCCCCCCCCCCCCCCCCCCCACGAGGTCCATTAATTGCTTCGGTATTTCAGCGCTGGCAAAAAATTAATCGGACTCATAATTGAAATTAAATAAAACAAATATGAAGATGAGAACTGGAATTATATTTTACCAGTAACGGGTTTTAATAAAAGGTAGCTAATGCAGTTTGGCCGATGGTTCCACCCCTATTAGTCTTTTCAATCAGGTTGATGGATATTCAGTTGAAAAGGGTTTTAGGTTTCCGATCCCCACTTGCTTTATTTCTAAATTAAATCGCTATCATTTTTCGGTAATTTATATTTTAAAACCCTCCTTCGGTTTCCCGTTTCGTTATTTTATTAACATGGACCCATTAGTCGCGATTTCATTTAAAGTTTCTGAAGAGTTTTCGTTTTAATTTATAGCTTTCAAATTAGTTACGGTACTCCTTTTATTGCTTGTGCCGCTATCTAATTGTACTTTTATTAATTTTTTGCGTTGATTGGGTAGCTATGCCTAACTGTAATGGGTATCATACGGTATCGATCTACAATAGAAATTTTATTGTCGGCTTTCTGGTGAATTTTTTCCCCTGTATTCATTAAAATACGCCGGAGCGGTAAGGATTAATTTATATGTTAAATGAAAAGGTACCTTGTCGAAAGTAATTACGCAGTTCCGGCTTGACTTTTTACTTCTTAATATTTTATTGAAGTATTTTATTTTTATTTTTTTATTTTTTTTTTTTTAGTTGTTACAAAACGAAAGCCTAGTTTCGTATCTAGCGAAAAAATTGAAATGTGAGTGTCTTAAATAATCGCAAAGAATTTGTGATGTTGGAAATGAAATGATGGACAAACGAACCTAAATATCAGATTATTTTTGTTCTGGTAAAAAAACATATTTAAATAGGTAGATAGAACATTTACATTTTTCATGAATATTTTCATTAACAATTTTTATATATCAATATCATAGAGAAATTGTTTTGTTTTTCAAATAAATTCAATATAATTTATTATTTTCACTCATAATGATTTTTCTTGTATCTTCATAACTATTGGTTAATATGTAAAAAAAATTCGATCCGTAGCTGTTTTTGATTATTCGTGCACCTCCTTCTCATTCATTACCCCAGATAATCGAGGTTTTAATGTATATGTCTAATACAATTTCAGAAACATGTTCAATAAAATCGTTATACCTGAATCATTCTTTCCCTATGTAATGAGAATTGTTTACCGGTGATCTGTTGTTGTTTTTCTTGTGTATTTAACGTTAACTTATGCTACTAAGTCTAATTGGAGGATGCTACAGTATAATTCCTAAGTTTTGCCTATATTGGTCTAATTTGTCGGTGTAACGCCAATTTGTGTATAAAACCAAGATCTATATTTATTTTAAAAATATATAAAAATGCTCATACGAATATAGTCGGAGCCATAAGCGTTTGAAGAAAGGGGGTTGTTGAATGTATCGTTCCACAGTTGAGCTGAGGAAAGGGGAATTTATCCCCCGGTGGCGACTTTTGGAAAACTCATTTGGGGAGTTAAATAATAAATAAGCTCTTAATATAGGAGCAGGCCGTGGGCTTTCAAATTCACCCTCAGAACCACTTCAAATAGGGGCGAGACTGCTATAATTAAACTCATATTTAAAATTACCCTTTCATTATTATTATTATTATTATTATTAAGAATTTATTTTTAATAAATCTTGAAGATAATTATAAAAGATTGAAGATAATTTAAATATAATTATAAGAAATATTGTGCATTATTTTTTTCCAATATCCTCCATTTTTCTTAAACTCACAACCTGTATATCTTTACATTTAATATTTTTTTTTTTTTGAGGATTAATATTAACCGCCCTACATATGAGGACATTTATTAAAGTTGTAAGCTTAAATTCATACATTAGGTATTTAGAAAAAAGTAATAATGATATTTAAAAAAAAAAAAGTAAAAGTGAATTATACATTACTTAATTTTTTAAATAACAGTATTACTTTTGCCTTCTTTATTTTGTAAATACTACATGGATTTCAGCTTGAAATTTTAATAATTATTTTTCTCAATTATGGCATGTTGTATCATTCCTCAACAAAAACAAAATATAAATATAATAAATAATAAAAGAAAGAGTAATGTATACATTGAAAATAAAAATAAGATTAGCCTAGAATTCTATTTTGTTTGGTGATTGAGTGATTTCACACTTTATGTTTTGAATCGATTATTTCAGTAAGCCTTCACTCCATTATTCTCTCGGCTTTCCTAAATCCTAACAGTTATGATATTGGCAATCTACTGCCCACAGCCGATGGCCCCTGGGTTCCCTGATGTGGAAACATCGATGTTGGACCACCCCACCAATTCCAGGGCATCAAAGAACTCCAATCTTAACTGTCGGATTGAATTTTGTCCAAGTTCCTTTTAGTTTTATAATTTTTTAATTAAAATATACCGAATCATAGCTTGGTATTTTTTAAGCAACTTTGTGCTTTGAATTAATATTTTTCGCTTTTTACATATTTCTTTTTATTTTATATATGAAGTTATGGTCCGGCTGAGCACAGCTTCACTGATTGACAATATCGTGTTGTCAGGTGTAAATAAAGACGAATACTTGCAGTATAAATAAAAATAATGCTGTGAGAAATAGTATAATCTACTACCAACTATACAGTTGGTTTAATATTACTAAACACGTAAAAATAATTGTATAAAAAATGGTATTGATTTCTCGGAGTTAAACTCTTTGGTTTTACCGATAGGATCTCACGTTGCACAGGAATATAATTTATAATAATCAAGTACATTATACTTGACAGTCCAGTTAAAATGGATAAAAGAATTTTTAGGATTCAATGAATATAAACAAAATAATAAAATTACTTCCATGTCTGAAAAAAATGTGATATTGTAAAATCCTTAAAGCCCAGAGCAAAACAGAAAAACTTCTGTTTATATTAGAATTGAAAGAAACGTAAGCCTTGTTGAAAACATATTTCTAAAGCAATAAATAAAATGTGTTGTTATTTAATAAATTGAGTAATCAATGAAGAACTTTGTGAAATCCAGACTTGCGACCTAATTTATGGATAGTACAATACCTCTCCTCCCTACAAGAAATTTGACCGCTAAAAAAAGTGCTTGTAAAAGTTGATGACAATTACTCTTGTTGATATATGTTCCATTATTTACCCTTGTCCTCCCGTTCGAAAATTTCCCCAAAATTAAAAACCCTACCAAAATAACCCTCTCAAGAAACATCAAAACCCTGTAAAAATGTGTCTCCCGCAAAAAAATTTAATGCGCAAATGCGTCATGCACCCCTTCCCCCGTTGGCACCCCTACGCTCTTTTATTATTATTGTAACAATAAACGAGATAAACAAATAATTATGCATTTATGGATCATTATCCAAATTATCGATTTCTTATTTACTACGTAGTAGTATGTAATAGTATATGTCACATTTATTGAGGCGGCAGGTACTAAATACGTAAAGCCTCTGAAGCAGCTTAGTTGGGTTTGTGGCAGACCGTGTTACAAATTGCAATCATAACTCCATGAATTTTCCAAACAGAATCCGGTTAAGCGATTCTCTTTCAATATCTCTAATACGCTTTCCCCCCTGCTGTATTAATTTAATTACTTATCTTTATTTTTCACATCTTCAAGATAGATTTATCAATTTATACATAGCGGCCATGAGATTCCTCAAACAGACTAAGTATGATAACTTTGACTAATATTTAAGTACGATACTTCGGACTAATATATGAGAGAAGAATCGCTTGGGGCCCTTATGTCAAAATGAAAAGACAGACCTTAAACAAATGACTGAAAATATTGTACACACTGTTTCCAAATCGCCAACATTGAAAAAGAGGCAGAAACTTAATACATACACATATCTATTGAGAGATAGATGGACGATGATCGGGGTTAGGTAAATTAGTTTAGATCAATTAGATTAACTTGGCGTTTATTCCAAATTAATTATTAATTTCTTCATTAATAGAGAAAAAAAAACTGTACCACTAGGGTCTTTGATAACGTACTTGGCAAGGTTCCTCCTAGCCTTAGGTTGTGCAGGGATATGAATTTACCGCGATTAGGCTTAACGATTTGATTTACCCCTCAATTGACTATTTAGTAAAGTAATTGATTGGTCGTCATTTTTGTAACAGCCTTGTGTAGAGCTGATTTTTTTGGAGATGTGGACTGCATCCAGCCTAGCTACGTAGCATCTTACAAGAACAAACATGATTGCAAGAGGAAACAATAAATTAAACAATTTTGTTGCCTGGGATAATAAGGTACAAGAGGATAATTACGGTGATTACGCTGTCTCAAGGTTTTAGTCAGTTTCGTTTTCGTGACTTCGTTGTTAAGAGAGAAATGGGATCAATTTATTTTAAACCACTTAATACGGTTATTGTTGAATAAAACAGTGTGTGGAATGCAACTATTTATGGTTTCCTTATCTCCCAAAGATCATAATAAAATCGATTTAATTAATAATTTCAGTTGGATTGTTATTAGAATTCGAAGGTTGCAACTTGTTAGGGTTTGATGGACATTAAAACCTTAGAAACTTGAAACCATATACCATATATATCACATCAGGTTTGATTGCCAAGTATTAAGCAAAACATATAACTTTGCTGTGATGAAAATTTTGTATCTGATTGTTAAATTTTTATATATGTATTATATTAACTCCTATTTTCCTGTTTTAGCATGAAAACAATCCGGGTTAATCCGTTGAATAATTGTAGCTGAAATTTTTTATGATATATATATCAAATGGAATAATATAAAAATATTACAGGGTAGGTGGATACCGGATCTACCATATTATTGCTACATTTATTTATCAGTTGCATGTAGGCCTATAGGGGAAAGTGCCGTATTATGGGTTACTTTTTTTTTAATTTTTAATTGGTTGGCTCTGAATTGCTTCGACGATTCGAAAAATGTTGTTCTACATTAAGCATTAGTTGTAGACCACATCCGAAATAAAAAGCATCCCATATCACCTTTTTGAAATTTGTAATCATAGTTAATGTGAGATAAGTAAAATTTGTACTTTCTGAAAATAGGTTTTTACTATGGGATAAGTGGGTGCCCCAATATGGGATACATATCCCGTGGCATAAAGTGTAAAATATAAATGAAAATTAGTTTATTTTACAGAAGATATTCACAAAAATCACATTTTTTTTTATAATTTTCAAATAATCAATATTTCATAGGGGCTTTATTTGACAGATTTTTGCAAAAATTACAAAGAAATATTGTGGATTATGAAGAGCTCTCAACACTCATGGGAGGATACTCCATAGTAAGAACATTGAACTTTAACATTGGGCTTTAACAGAAAGCAATTAACAAATATTGTAATGAATAGTTCAACATTTAAGATAAAACGATGATTTAGGGAATTCGACATGCCTTGAGGCCTGAAACATCAGGTCAAAATAATCATGAAAAAAGTTTATGAACACTAAAACAACAATTAACTGAAAATAAACTAACAGGATGAGAATGTATAACAATGTGAGAAAATAAAGTGCCAATTCGTCCTTATTCTTCAATTTTATAGAATAAAAGCGATGTTGCAGTACAACATATATCCATAAACTACATATCCCATATTAGCCAACCATCCGATGATGGGGCGCTTTCCCCTAAATGAATAATTAGAGTTTTTGTAATTGTTTTAGTAAAATAATATTATAGTAACATAATAACAAAAGTTGATATAACTTATTTATAAGAAAGAAACGGATTTGAAGGAATTTCCGGTCTTTTTATGTGAATACTCCTGTGGATAAACTTTACTAAAGCACTTTAGATATTGGGTAGGTGTGATATCTTCCTGTCAGTCTTTTGCCTGGTTTTGATTCCGGTTCCGCCGAGAACGGTTCTTTCTTTTATGTTACCAACAGATGGATTTGTTGTAGTTGGTTCATAAAATTAATTTGTTCAACATTCCATTGTGTAAGTTGATATTAAAATAATTAAGAAATGGTAGATTTATTTTATTGTATGCTATAATTATATTTATAATTGATTTAAATCTCTAATTTGCCTTTTCTCTAAAATACAAAAATGTTTATAATTAACTTTTCGATTTTGTTTTCTATTTTTTTTTTTTTTTTCGCGCATATCGCAATTTAGTGACAATAATAATTTTATAATGGCTTTCCAGGCTCGAGCAAATATTTTCCCTTCTCAGTCTTTTATTTAGGAAAGAAGATCTCTCATCTAACCTCTTTTTAGTCTCCGCCTGAAAGACTTAGGACTCATGTGTGAACACACCTCAAACACTTAAAATTCCCACAATTTTATCGTAATTCTCTTTCAAATATTATTTGGAAAGTCAAGTTGTTATTGTAGAAGCGTGCAACGTTTGGGACGGTAATCATGCCCCCATGTCTGGTGGACGTCTGCCAGCTGCCGGGCCAGCCCGCATCCAGCTCCGGCTTTGACACGCTAACAGTTCTGTTTGAAGAGTAACAACAATGTTGATATTTCATTAGAACTTCGGCAATGGCTTGTTTACCTTGCCATTCAAATTAAAAATCATATTAATTAGCGATGTAGTTTTGATCAATTATTTTAAATATTTTCAGTAGTTTTGTTTTGTTTGTTTTTAAAAGATTGTAATGATGGAATATAGTTGATTTTTTGATGGATATGGAAATAAAAAGTATAGTGAATTCCATTTGAATTTATGTAGAAAAATAATGGTAATCAGGTTTTCTGTAAAAATAAAAAAAATTAAAAAAAAAAATCATTCATTGGACATTTTTGAAATTTAAAAACCCAGGCATTTCGGTATGTTGTCGGCGTATTTTTTTCTTCAAAGCATTTCCATAAAGTCTAGACGTTGGAAATATTGTTTGTAACTAAACTGTGGAGAATAGGAGAGATAATTTTTGCTTTTTTTTTTTTTTATGAATAAAATAATTTACGAACTATAATTAACAAATTTCTGAGGGGGGTAGAAGTAGAATTTAAATTTTGATTTTAACTGTCTCAAAATGTATTAATGAAATAAAGTTTCATCGCTGATAATTGAAATATAAATAAATATATGAGAATAAAAAAAAAAGAAAAAAAAAAACCACTACGTTAATATTTTGCTTCTTAGGGCTTAAAGCTTATTAATTTCAATCTCAGTGTGGGATTCAAAAACCTTTTTTACGTCAAAGTATCGTATTCATGAAGTTCCCATTTTTCAAGTATTATCAAGTTCTATTATAAAAAACATCTGAAAATTTCTATGTTAAGAAATTAGCGAAGTTTATTATATTTAGAACTAGCTGTATACACCGGTTTACCCGCAGAATTTCATTTTTTAAATCTATAAAGTGAGAAATTCATCGAATCAAACGGTCGATTTCGTAAAACCTATGTAAAGCGAGATCAAAACGATTTTTATAACAATAAAGAATATACCCAGAGATTGGCTGAAGTTATGCAATTTTAATATGGACAGGTGTTCACACCTGGTATCAAAGAAACACTGAGCGAAATGGATGGATGTATGGATTTCTATAAAGAACAAACAACCGAATTTCATCTTTATTTGTATAGGTGTTTTGAACAAAAAGACTGTCTTATTTAAAAAAACAAATAATATGTTATTGAAGAGTTATCTTCACCAAACCAAGATAATATTTTGTTAGTTTTGGACAAAAAAACTTTCTTATTATATAAAAAACCAAAATGTTAATATTGTTTATTATTAAAGGCTCATTTTTACACTAATATAACAAATTTTTGTTGTTCTTCATTTTACCTACAAACTAGAACTTTCATACAAAACATGCTACATAAATATTTGTTTTTTTTTTATTGCATTTTCAAGTTTTTATGTCAAATTAAGAACCACGAAAATTGATTTTTATGTGAAAATGCGTCTTTAATATGGTGATGTTTTTAAAAAAATAATAAGAGTATTTTTTTCTCCATAGCATGCTATAGGGTTGGCTAATTTCTTAGCCAATAGCCAATAGAACTTTAAGATATTTAAAATCTTTGATAATGCTTTAAAAAGTGTAAAATCATGAATAAAGGTTTTTTTAACTGAGACTATTCATAGCAAATTTTCAGATTTCAATAGCAAGTAATCATATCGGTATTTATTTTTGGGATTTATTTGGTGCGGATAAATGCTAATGATAAATACTTTCCTCTGTTTTCCCGATAATTTTTTTAGTTTTTTTCATTTTCTCATTAATTGTCACAATTAAGTATAGAGATTAAGCCGAGTTTCTTATCAGTATACAAATGCGTTATTCAAATCAGCGTTATCTCTTGTAATTACAAATTTCTCGTTTAGCATAATTCGTCCTAGTTTTCCTGCTTCCACCTCACTCAAAATCCTATTTATTCGAGCAATGCAGATGATTCGCCGAAATTATTTGGACTGTGAGCTATTCGGTGAAGCATTAAATCCGACTAAGTGATGATAGTCGGTAAAAATAGTTACAGTAAAAAACTGTAACTATTTTTATATTTATATATATTCATAAAAAAGTATTGTTAAATGAAATTAAAATTTTAAAGCGGACCTTACATTACCTGCATTACACGATCAATAATATTGTCAATATCAGTATTGTCAATATATTGTCAATACTGTCGTTTAGCGTTGAGGGCCCACCGCCAATATCGCCATCAATACTCAAATTTTCACCTTACACGATCAATATTATAGACAATACCATACTGTATTGTCAATATTATTGATCGTGTAAGCTTAATGACAACAGTAATAAAAATTATAACGATAAATTTAAGACACTAATGAAGTGCCTAGTAAATTATACTAGATTAATACATTATAAGAAATTATTCGATTTTTTTTGTAATGCTAAAAAGTAGTCTTTTAAATTTATATATAATATTTAATTATTTATAAATATATTCACATCGTCATTATTTTTCCTTTCTAAGTTTTTTCTATTAATATTCAGGCTTGAAAATGGCTCTAGAAGCCGAAACGTTGCCTGTACAAAACTTCCATTGTTTTTGGTGAATATTGGCCTTGATTTTATTTATTTAATTTAATAATATTTTTTATTAATTAAAAGATTAAATATATTTTTTTAAAGAGGATTTTATTATTCCTTAATAGATGTAAAATTGTTAATTTTCGAATGAGTTCAGTGTGTATTTATTTTTTTTTTGGGGGGGGGATATGTGCAGAAGTAATTACTGACGAAAAAGAAAACATCCGTATCATCCCAGGATGGATTATATCTCAAAATCTCCAGAAGATACGATTATAAAAACATTAAAAGATAAAAGCATTTCTTCCTAAATAGCTTTTATCGTAAGCCTAAGAAAATACGGATCAAAAGCTAACGTTAATTCTGGCTCAAACATTCTAAAATATTAAAGACATTCTTCAGATATATTTACTTCAAAGCGTTCTTGGCGTTGTTAATAAAATCTTGATGGGGGATACCTGCTCAAAGCCCTAATGATAAAGTTCAATAACAAATATTTTACATACATTATGATCGTGATAGGCTGTTTAAATATATTTATTCTTGTGTACCGGAACATCATTTATTAAATATAATTATTATATATGAGTAATATGAATATGTTTATTAAAAAATGTTTCTTTTTACTTAGGTCTTTCGATACTAAATATTAAATAATATTTTATTATTATATATTTGTCGATAATAATATGTTCAAGATAAAGTAGGTATGATATCGTAAATGAATGAGTACCTTATAATTTTTTCTTTGAGAATTTTCTTCTTGTAACCTTATAATCCCTAGTCTATGCAAAAAATATGCGTGATTGATAATTTATTATTTGTATAAAGTATTTATCCATGCTTCAAGAATGACATAAATAAAGTAAATAAAAAATAGAAAAAGTTTAAAGTTTTCATAATTTAACTGAGCCTTGAAACCAATAAAATAAAATAATTATATCTTTTAAAGCGGTTTTTCAGTTTTTCTTTGAAATGTACTATGATAAATTATGAAATCCTTTCTCAAATTATAAATCTTGATATAAAATATACATATTAATATATAATATATAGTTTGGGGCTTAATATATTAATTTTTTGTATTTCTTCTCAACACTTTCTCCAATTCTTAAAAAAACATACACATGTTATATATTAACATTAACAAGATAAAGCATTTAATCGAGGGATATCTTCAGATCGGTTTCAGCTATACAGAGTGTTGGTAAATGATTACAGGGAATTTGTAACAGCAAGCTTCGTTGATAATTTCCGTTATTCAGAGGCAAGATGGCTGTTTAAGCTTAGGGGCGAACTTTTATATTTGAAAAATCGAGATTCTGAAACTTGCTCACTCTGTAATTCCAACTGCCGAGAAGACTATTATCACTTTCTAGGGGGATGTAGCATATTATCCGAATTCAGGCTTATTTATTTTGGGAAGCTTTCCCTCTCAAGGGGAGAAATTATTTTGTACCTAACTGGTCAACAAGACCTCCGCCCTTTGTTACGCTATGCCCGCCATGCTTGGAAATCAAGGTACAACTGGTTGTCCGATATGTAAACAGTTTTCATTTTCTTGTTATTTATTTTTATTTTTTATTTTATTTAATTGTATTTTTTTCCTTTACTCCCTGATCCCTGTAAAATATGAATCCCCTAAATTGTAAAATATTACATCATATGTCTGTAAAATATTACCCTCTAAAACAAAGGCAGTTAACTCTGACAGACGGCTATTGCCATTGTCATTAATATTTTTCAATTTTTATTGTATTATATATTAATGTGTAAATAAATATTATTCATTCATTCATTAACATTAACAATTAATGCTCTTCAGCAAAAAAATAAAAAAGATAACTGAAAAAGATGACAACTGTTCCAGCTGTCCAGCTCAAACAGTTTTTAAGATATATTTCAAAAATAGGTATAATTAGGATAGGGATCTTTAACGGGTACCTCATATCGTACAGGCTTTGGACCTTCATTTTACTTCCTATCCGAGGAATAGCAAAAGTTAGGACTCCTCAAGGTAGCATCGCCAGATTAGCTTTAGTAGCATACATGGACGTTAAACAAACAACAACAAAAATATATTTAAAAAATGCATAGTTTTCGCTTAATATTATTGCTTAAATTATCCCTTAAAAAAAAAAAAAACAGCCCCACGGTTAGCTCAGAGGTAAGAGCGCTGCAACGTAGGACCTGGGTTCGATTCCCGGCAGTGGTTGAATCTTTTATCTTGTTGTTAAATAATTTAAAAATTATAAACTAGTTATCTAACAGATAGGGTAAACGATACAGTTATTGATACGCCAACTTAAACTTAAAGAAATAAGTAAACAAGTCCTAATTTTATTTCAAGATTTACATGAATCTAGTGTTTGAAGGGTCCTCTAAGTCATCTATGAAGTAAGAATTTAACAAACTAACCATAGGGATGATTCCACAGTTAAATCCACAGGGTGTCAATAACTAGTGTGCTAGCACTTTGCGCACAATAAATATTGCCATATGGTAAAACTATTGAACTTTTGACCCAAAAAAACCTTTTGAATCTTTATAAGGATAGATAAAGAGGAGCTATAGGAAGTTTCAATTTGATCCCTTCATAGAAAGTTTTTTTTTTAATTTCACCACAGAAATGTAGTCTGAAGGGTGTCAATAACTGTACAGTTTATTCTAACCAATGATTACAAAAAAAAAAAAGTTCGATAAATCTGAAATTTTGCATTTTTCTTCACAATGATGGATGGAACAAATAACCCAAAATATTTCAAAATCTAAGACCTATGGGTTCAGAATCCTAGATGATTTGATATAGAATTGCCATAAGGTTATAAAATGTTATATCGAATTATTTTAAATACTTCAGCACAGTGGTATGACAAATTTAAAAAAAAATAAATGCATTTTTTTTTTCGTAGCACACTTTATAGTAGAATCAAAGGATTGCGATCATATGCTCTAGTTGTTTCATATTAACAACAGAAAACTTTTTAAAAAAATAAAATAAAAAACATAAAACAATTTCGACATTGTCACACAACCCTCAACAGTCCGACAGAAACACTCTCAGCGATAGAGCCCCTTATCATCTACGATAGTGGACTACTCTTCGGATGAGTGATTCTTTTAAAACGACGTTAACAGTAATTAATTGCTCTTGTGGATGGGATCCTGCTTGGAGATACCACCGCCGCGTCGTCAACGGGACGATAAAAACTAGATACAGAAGGGGGGGGGGGGGAGTTAACGTTGAGCGAGAGGAGAGGGGCAGACGGCGCTCGAGGAGGCTGTAAACAGAAGTGGGGTTAATGTCAAGCTTATCTAGGCCCTCGTTCCGGGGTTATATTTAGTCCTAGTCTCTTTGTCATTCACAAATATCCCAGCCAGTCCATCGTCCCTTTCTTCTTCATCAAACCGCCCGGATATTCCCTGCAGTTACGAGAGAATCATCAGGGGACTACAAAAAAGCGTTCCATTATTGTTACTATTACCTCAAACTATAGGAGTTATGTAGATAAGAAATAATAACGCTCAATTATAAAATGAAAATTATTTTTTCTATGCAATTTAGTCCTCCTATAAAAATGCAGCTAGGTAGAGCCTGGCTTATTCGGAATAATGGAACCAAAGTAGCAATCCAGTTAAGGTAAAATTGTTTGTACAATTTTTTTAACACTATTATCCGTTGGGGGTCACCTGTGGTGTAGTGGTTACCATAGAAAATTATTATACTAAAGGTACGTGTCCAGAGGTGGTCCTAGGATTTTTTAATGGGAGTAAAAAATCCTTGTTTATGCCGTCCCTCGGGTAGGACGTAAAATGGAGGTCCCGAGCCCGTATGATGTCAGGTACTCGCTAAAGATCCCTATCCTAATTATACCTGGATAGGCAAAATTTAGGACTCCTTCTGCAGCATCGTCCGATTAGCCTTAGTGGCTTAAAGCGACGTAAAAATAAACAAACAAACTATTATCCGTATAGGTAATGTATTATAAAGGAGGAAACCAAAACAGATGTTTATTTCTGTAACTTTGAAACAAAATATTGAAACGTCTGTAACAGTTGGAATTATTACTACGTGGTTACAAGTTATGAAAAGTTCTAAAAATTTAATTGTAGTTTAAATAAAGGAGCTATCGACTAGCGAATCAGTCTAACCTTGTCTAGCGAAGTAACAGTTAATTTTTCTTACAGTTACATTCTATTTACTGCTTAATTGGATTTATTTTTATGTTCTCATCTTTTTTGACGTATTTGTACTTTTTGCTTAGATAAAAATTGGTCAAACCCGAATTAGTGTTTCAGTATTATCGACATGTTGAAAAGCATATTACATCGGAAAAGTCAACGCTTTTTCTTCAAAATAAAAATAAATAGAAAAATAATGAAAATCATACTATTGCTTAGGAAGTTACAGCTATTGAATTCTGTTTATGTTTTCGTATACATTTTTAAATATAATTATTATAAATGTTGAATGTACCCACCATGATATGTTGTGTTTACCTACAATTAGTCTCATATTGGAGCTCTAAGAAAATTGATCAATATGGGATGATTGATCAATTTGAATTATTCAGGCTTATTTTTTTAGTCTGGTATAGGAATTTTCGTGAACTTTTTACAAAAAGTTATTTTTTTTCCTTTTCTCATATATTTACCGAAATATAAAAACTAACATTGAATTCCTATTTTATTTCTACTAGGATCAATTTTGGGTAATAAAGACACCAAAAAATCAAGCAGCAAAAAGTCAAATGACTTAACAGATATACAACACATTGTAAAAGAAACCTTAACGAATAAATTAAAACATTCAGGAGGTTGCTAACCGTGTGAAGTAGTTACAAGAAAAAATTAATTTTTTTAAATTTTATATTTTTTTTAAAATTTTATATTAATTTAAAAAAAAATTAATAAATAATAAAATAAAAATAAATTTTATATATATTTTTTTCATTTTATTATTATCATTATTATATATAAAAGCATAAAAAATCTACCTGGAGAAGTAAGAACAGTTGAAAAATTACCAGATGGGACCCTTTTAGTTGAAGTTTTCTGAGATATCCAATCAGAAAAGCTCCTACAATGTGAAAAATCTACTTAATAACTTTCCGGTGAAAGTAGAAGCACATGGGAAACTAAATGAAAGTAAACGGATTATTTGGTGCCCCGAACTAAATTATTGTAAAATTAAGGAAATAAAAGATGAATTAAAACCACAAAATATAGCCGATGTTAGAAGATTAACGTACTAGTAGTAGTAGTAGTAGTAAAGTAAATTTTATTTAACAAAATATATAAATGTACATTTTATAAGCTTGTATTTACAATAAGCTTGGCAATATTACCATCAGCTAGAGTGACTTCACAATTCATCAAAAATAAATAAACATAAATAAATAAAATAGAATCAAAATTAATCACTTAAATAGCATTGAGAAAAAACAGAAAAAAAAATCAGGAATAATCAAATTTATAATCCATTGCCTCTTTTATGTATTGGTAGACACTATCATAATTTGGACCGTTCAGCAGCTGGATAAGTTCCTCTTCTTTCATGTGTTTTTTACCCAAAACATTCACCCGAATTTCTTGCAAAATTGGGCAAACTGCAAAGAAATGGAGAATATCTTCTTCTTCACCCAGGTTGCACAACGAACATTTGGCTGCATCATCCTTGCTCCAAGGTTTCTTGTTTAAATTTAGCCCTTCAGTCCTCGCTCTCATAATTGTTCTTGCAAAGAGAATGTCCCTGGAGTTCCTCACATACGCCAGCTGTTCATCACCAAATTTCAATTGCTTATAGATTCTGTGGAACTGAGCTGTTAGTAAGGCTTCCATAAACATTCCTCTTCGTTTTTCTTCCAATGCAGAAATTATATTAAGGACTAATTTTCTGCCTTCATTTGGAGATGCTTGGAACAGAGCTGATGCTTCTATCCTGGCCAAACTGCATACTTCTTCTAGGTCTTTATACCAGGAAACACGGGTAGCCCTTGCCTTTTCCATTAACCTGTTTGTCAGTCTGTCAGAACATTGGCTGTTAGTTTTCAAGATGTATATCAAATGAAGTTTAACAGTATTGACAAATATTGGGTTCCGGTTTGTTTCCAACAGTACAGCGTAATTAGGGGTATAGTTGGGCAGGTGAAATAAACGCTTTAAAAAATACCGCTGGACTTTTTCCACTATTTCAAATTCTTTACCACCCCACACTTGAGCTCCGTAACTTAAAACAGCTTTTGTTATAGTGTCAAAGACCTTCAACTTCGCAGATATCGGAACTTCTTTCTTCATTAAGAAGTTGTTCCAAACCGTGTGAATCCCATATCTTGCGGTATGTGTTTTCTCTTGAAAGTGTTTTATCATAGATAAAGATGGTGTCAATATGATTCCCAAGTACTTGTACTCTGAGACAACATCAATAGGAACTCCTTTATAAGTCCATATTTCCTCAAGTGAAACTCTTCCACCTCTTCTAAAAACCATTATTTTTGACTTCTTCAGATTTATTTGTAAATTCCATGTGTCACTGTAATGGGCTAGCTTGTCAACCATTTTTTTGTAGCATTTTCTGGTCCTCACACAGGAGCACAACGTCATCAGCGTACAGTAAACAGTTTATCTCTATGTCGTCAATCTTCAATCCCCCACCAATGAATTCGATTAACGTACTATACTATAACGTACGTAAGTTAAAATATAAAAAACACAGTGAACCGCTATGCCGAAAATAATATTTTGCTTTTTTATCACCAAAGGCGAAATATCAATATAAATAGTTTTTACGATTTGTTTATGTCCTTATATGTTAAAAACTGAAAATTATTTGCATTGTCTCCGTAGCGGAGCCCTCGAGTTTGAAGACAAATTTTAAATGGCTCTGCTCCGGAGACCTCGAGTGCAAAGGGTTAATGTTCTGCAAAATATTTTTTTGGTAATTTAACTTAAGATCTATTTCCTTTGTATATGTTATTGACCGAAAATACAGGCCATCAGACCTTAGTCGTACATACTGAAACGCTATTTTTTTGGTTAGTCCCTTTTGGACAATTTTTCATTCTTATCGTATATATATTTTTTTAAACAATTTTGTAATTCGTTATTTAAGTTAATTTTCGGTAGACAATTTCGTTTGCCCCTAGAAGGAAATAGATCGTAAGTTTTCGGCCGATTGGAGAATACAGGACAAGTTTAGTGTAAAATCCCTCAAATAGCTCGAGTAAATAGACCGAAGTTTTGGAAGTGGAACTGTCCCATTTGAAAGGGGCTTGCCAACCGAAGGAAGAATAAACAAAGGCCTATTGAGCCTGCGCCGAAACCACATCTGAAGAACGGATTTAGCGAGCTCCTTTCAGCCATTCTTCGCCCTGTCTTAATGTCCCACTCTCCTTCAAGGACCCTATAAACTTCTAAATAGGTCAGTTTATCTACAACTTTAATGGTTTCCGATAGATCGAGTTAAATAAAGCATTGAACTGAAAATTCATCTGTGGATGCGTTGACCTATAATTATTCAAGGGAAAAGTTGATAAGGAAATCGGTGAAAAAAATCAAAATAAATAATATTAATAATTAACATTCTGTGGGTTAGCAAATATTTATTCAACAAAATATACAATTAGCAATACCACACGAATTATACCAACATAAATATTCGAGCAGGTTACAAAAATTATAACTTTATAGCACACAAATAATATGGCTTGAGCTTCACAGTCAAGACACAGACTAAGACAGTCAATCGCTCCATATATATAGTTTTAAGGAGGGTCTAGAACGTTGTAGAATCTTGTGGAAGCTGGTGGAACGCCTTATATGGAGCTCGAACAATCTAGATCCGAACTATCAGTTTATTGGATCGAATCGCTCAGTTTGTTCCAACAAACGGTCTGGGATTTCAAATAATTTTTTTATTTTTTTTTTTTTTATTTGCGATATAACGTTACAATATTAAATAATTCCAACGTATCGATCCACATCGTCTTTCATCATGAGAGATGACTAAAATTGAAACAAGAGACTCCTAGGGTGTCCTATCCTAACTCTAAGGTTTACAAGGACACAATTCTTTTAAAAAGCCTTAATTTTTATTCACCCTGAATGGTGAGATAAAAAAAGAATCATAAATTAATCAAAATGAAAAAGTATTGTGCAATTATTAATACACAAAAATACTTGAGTAATGCAAACATATCAATCTTTTAATCTACTCTTGAAAGCGACTCGTTAACGATCATTTCATATAGTTTCCTTAATAATTTAATCATTCAAATTATATGTGGGCGGAACAACTTTCATCGTGTTAAGCAATTTATTTTAAACACATATATGTCGTTAGATGAGCAAAAACTTTTCTCTCAAAATAACATTTTCTACTATTAATGATGTGCAATTCAACTTCATCATGAGTTGGGTAGTTATTACGGTGAAAGATTAAATTTACTCCATGTTTTCGACCATTTTATGTAATCATAATTGATAAATAACATCCACATTTTTTTAGGAAAGGGCGGGAGATCAAGGCTCTGTAGTACACCCACTACCTCTATACCCTCACACTAACTCCCGTAAAATCTGTAGGCTATCACTGGATTACAAAATAAATAAATGCCCACGACATTATTACGGATCAGGCAAAATGTTGCCTTTGCGGTATCAATTATGGTTCAAAATATTGATTCATTTTAAAAATTATTAACGCTATTCTATTTGAATGAAAATTGTTTTCATTTTTCACCAGTGAAATTCATGAAGTAAAATTGTGATTTTTCTTTTGTTTCTTGTTTTGTGAATAATGCTATTTCCAAATCGCAACACACTACTTTTACTTATCAACCTACTTGGAGCAGAAACCGAGGTGTTTTGATAATTGAAACGTGGAAATGCATTAGGGTATAAGTGCCACAGGAAATTTTTACAGAAATGATGTGACTTAAACCCTCTAGGGTAAACTACGTTCAGTGCTTACATCCATGCCATCTTTCATACGTTCAATGAACTCTTTTCAAACAACAAAACATTACTTATACCCATGTCTGAAGAATGGCTTTGGCACGTATAACAATATGGAAAAAAAAACTTTGTTTTATTTTTTTTTGCACTTAGACCCTTATGCATTTCCACGCTTCAAATGTGCTAATGTGAATTGAGAAAATTTACAGAAAATAGCTTTATCCACATGGATTTAAGTGGTTTTGTTTGTTATTCTCCACAAAGTTTAGAGTATTATAATTAGTGCGAAACTGGGAAGTCTTCAGTAATTTTCGATTCATTTCTTTTTTTTTAAGGGGAAAAACCTTAATTTCATCAATATTTATATTTTTGTTACCATTTTTTGTAAATAAGTGCATAATCCATTGAAGAGAGAACTTACGGTTCGCAGAAAATTGCAACTCAGTTTTCAAATTTTAGGTGGTGGTTCGAACCCATTTTTGGACGTGCGACATTTTTACCCATGTAATAAATCTAAAACTTCCTACCATGGTTAGAATAGGTTGGTTTCACATCTAAAGTAAAGGAATAGATAAAAAAAGAAGAAAAAAATATTATAATTTTACTTTTAATGTGGAGTTAATTAAATCATATTCTTTTTATGGTTTATGAAATTCAAAATAGAAATGTAAGAAGTTACGTACGACTATGACTAGAACTCTATTGACTTCTGGAAGCAACTAGGTCACGGAGCCAATTTCTTTTCAAGAGCCCTAGGGATTATCAGGGATTGTTATGGGTGGTAAGGCTAAGGCCGCTCGGCGTGTAATTATCGTAAAAGGATTGTTATTTTTCATCCTCTGGTTCTGGTAACATAAGGGTCGTTAAGGTCCGCGGGGGTACTTCGATTCGACACTTATTTAAAGCTTCGGATGATCATTTATTTGTTTAAGGGCATAGTATAATTTAGCTTTATTCAGCAAAGTAAAGTGGATTTATATGAAATTAATGTTCACCGAACCATTGCATATTTTTTATTTTATGTGTAAAATTTTATTAGCAACTAAGGGTAAAGGCAATATAATAACCAATTGAACAAATATGCTTTTTACCGTTTTAATTTTTATTTTTTATTAGTAGGCTTGAGACTCACAATGAAGTCCTGTTCTACCTGTCTTATTAAGTCATTAGGGAATTTAATTATAGAATTAAGGTTGTATATTTATGCGTTCAGGTCCAAAGATGCTAATTTTTCGATGAAGAGTTGTGGTTATTAATTTAGAATTTTTAATTTCGAATCCATTTTTGAAATTCATATATTGGGTCCTTGGAAACTGTGCATTTATCACTCTTATTAAATTTAATTAACGTTAATGCCCTATTTTTACGACTAGGGTTAATACCTAATCTATTTTAAAAATATGGGAGATACATGGGCGTAGAGAAACATCAGTTAAAACTTGATGGTGGTCCTTCCCATCTTCACTCCCTCATATACCTGTTTTGCTATTCGATTATGTACCTACTTTTTCTTTTTATAACTTACTGTTTTTTGGAAAGGTAGTTTAGTATTTTTGGTTTTTCCCGTACCCCATTTCGCTAGTGTGTCTGCTAGTCCATTCTCATACTAGCGAAGCGAAGCGGAATTGGCTTATTTTATAAATTTTCCTTTCTATTCTAAAATATCTAGGAAAAAATCATTTGAGCCAAAAGGCTGCCAATCTTTGCCAGATAAATTTTGAACCATTTCCTAGCAGTAAGAAAAACGATATCATTGACTCTATCAATCACTATCGCTTTCTTGCTTGTTTATTAATGTATTGCTTTACTAAAATGATTTTTTCTGATAAGTTACTATTTCACTGTAGGTGGTTTATTGTTTTCAATATAGCCTAAATGTCTTTAAGAAGCTAGACGCTCTCTTCAATGTACTCGTTTCAAATAGTACATTTTCTTTGTCTCAGTCTCCTGGTTTACCCAAAAGAAGTTAATTGAAAATATAAATTTTCAGAATGAATTTCAGTTTCATCTTTTTATTCAATAATTTTTCCATTTATGGGCGTATACTTACTATTACCTAATAAAATCGCTTTTTATCTAATAGTTTTGTAAAATAATTTTTTGTTCACGACTAGGAAGTGCTGCTATATAGTCATTGCAGTTGAAGAATCTATGTTCATCATGTTATGTTATGTTATATATGAAACTTATAGAAATTGCATTTTTTTATGTTCCTTACTCTAAGTAAAAAACCCTTAAAATATAACCTTTTTGGACAACAACAAAATTAATAGAATATTTATAGTTTATTGTTATTTAACAATTATTCAATAATTTTATCTGAAGGGAAAAGATTGGCTGGCCATGGCAGGGACTTGGACCCGTCAGTCTTTGCATCACCTTCGCAAATAAAATTAATAGTTAACTTAAGTGCTTTCAAAATTATTAGTATATATTAATATATTAATATATTATTAATATAGGTACATTAAAAAATACTACTCTAATGTTATTGTTATTTTGTTTTTAGGTGAGGAAAAAAGGACTTATCTTCTGTTGACCTAATTGTGAGTAAAACTCAATATTAAATTATTTATTATGCATCTTATTACAGTTTATAAACTATGAATCTCAAACTCTGTAAAATCATTATATTAAAAAATATTCATATTTAAATTGTACAATGATGGTATTATCAACGTAATTTGGACTATAAAGATGTATTAGTATTTTTTCTATTTTATACTTGTGAAAATCGCCTACGAATTGCCTTTTTTACTTCTTTATATATATATATATATATATATATATATATATATATATATATATATATATATATATATATAATCTATGAAGAAAGTTGCTTTTTGCTGTAATAAATTTTTACTTTCACTTACCTATATTTTTATTTTTTTGGTTCCTCCACTTCCTCGCCTTGTAGGCTATACTGGGTTTCCCGGGCCAGGGGAGAGGGTGGGGGATTGATGCCGAGATTAATTAAATTTTCCCCTGGCTCCGGGTTTTGAACTTGCTAACTTCATGTTTCTAAACAGACGTTGCCACAGGCAAAGCGTATTTTCTAACGCGTTTGCCCACTCAGCCATCCCGCCACCCGCGAGATGGTCTGTGTGTGTGAACAGACTAGCTCAAAATCTATAAACCGTGCGAACCTGAAATTGGGTATTTAGTGTATGTATATGCCCGCGATGTGACAGCGAAAATTTCATCAAAATTGGTCAAAGGGAGGGGGTACTTTATTTAATAACTTTTTACGTTTTTTTCGATTTTCTCAAAAACGACTCTAAAGATTTTGATTAAACTGAGTATTTGATATATTAATATGCCTGAGATATGACTAAAAATTTAATCAAAATTGATCAACCGGACTTAATACATTTTCTCTCTAGTAAGTTGGTAAATGAAAATTGTGTGTTGCGCGAACGCACCAGATTTTTACTCATTACACTTAACTTTTGAAGACCACGTGTATATCTTATTTATTTTTGTAGCTGTTAAGAATATATTTGTGGTTGAAAAAATTGAACTCCAATTTTTATTCGGTAAATCGACGTGGATTCTAAAACGAACTCCCGTGTCACCCACTATAGGTGGCTCAACAAAGAGTCAGCGGGCGGTACTCCTGAAAGAGCGAGAGATGTCCAATCTGGACAGTCCTCGACTTCCAATTCAGGCGGCTGAAGAGTCTTCACGTGACAAAACTGCCCTTAGTTAGTCCTCCTCTTGTCTTGTTAGGGCCTTCATTGTTATCCTTCTGTCTGTTTTGGCCATTCGTCCTATCAGCCTCTGGCATGCCCTGTCACTCAGTCTCTTTTCTCCGTATTAGGAAAAGTAGAGCAGATGGCCCAGCTGAAATAACGTTCTCGCTATAATTAGTAAGAGGAGGCAGTTGAACAAGTGGATGGATTATTTAAAATTTATGTAAATTACAAGTACCATCTAACGCATTTAGGAATTTTAGAGGAATTTATTGATTTCGTAAATTACTTTAGAAATAAAGATGGACTTGGAACCATGAGCTTATATCTCCGCAAACATGTTGTGAAACGAAACAGGTTGACAGATGCATCAACTTCATTAGTTTCTTTAGACTCTAATTATAGGACTTCCTATTGACATGTTGACCCCAGAGGGTCTATCTACAAGGTATTTAATATATACTTAATGTGGTTTTTAAAATAAACAATCAATCCTTTAATTTACAGCGAAATCTAACGTTTTAATTCTTCACGTCATAACTAAAACTGAAATTGTAATATGGTGGTGAAGGAATGAAACAAAACTCTGGTACCAACTTTAACACGCTGCCGTTTTGCGTTATTTTGAAAACTATAGATACCAACTAATTAATTAAAACTCTTGTAGGTTTTTGGAATCCTCTAACCCAATGGACAAGTCAAAATTGTCGGCGGCGCCCCATAACAAATCGTGGGGCAAACATTATGCTACTTATAGTTACTTCATTTCGAATTCTTCATACGCATTCTTATACTCTTATCTATAACTCTTATGTTTGAAATATTACCTAATAAATAATTAAAACTCTACTCATTTCCGACTAATAGTGAAAAATTAAAGGCGAATACTCTTTTTTTCTTCTTAAAAATAATGTAAAATATATTTCAGTTGTATCTGTGATATGTTGAGATGGGACAGCCATCGGTATCGTGGTTGTAGTGACTGTCCGCGTGCATTCAAACACATTAATACAGCCACTAACTTACATTAAATTAAAGATTAAACTGCACACTTTATGTGGATCGGTCAGGTTAAAAATAATTTAAAATTCACTAATAATCTATTGAATGGATATTAAATCAATAAATTGGATGGCCGACTTGTTGTTACTTACCCGTTTTATAAAGTGATATTATTTAATATAATATTTAGTATAAGAAAAATTTCACGGCCTTTTTTCTCTTGGGGACAGCACGGATGAGGAAACACTTTTCTAACCTTTCCTTAACAGTTATGAAAATAGTGAAACACAAAGTTACCGATCCCAGCTTCTATATAATTTTTAACGCTCGAAGATTGAGTGTGAAGGTGGACAGTGAACAGGGTGAGGTAATGAAAAAATTGATGGTTTTTTTGTTTCTTTTTAGTTGAATATTCATACTTCTTTAGAGATATAGTCAATTGATTCTCAAGGTTTGTTTGTTCATTAAAGTGAGGCTGGAATGGCTAATCGGACGAATTCTTAAGTATCTGACATCGCACAGGCTCGGGACCTCTATAGATATGGATTTTCCCTTTCTAGAAAAATTACCCTATTGCTCTTCAATTGATTCATGTCGGTTTTGAAAACATACATTCTTCATTTTACACATTGATCACTACAGCTTAAGTTAAATGACATCATATGTTTAGGTTCCCCCGAATGCTATAGCTATACATCAGTAACCCGTACTGTCAGGATGGGGATGCGCGGAGCGCTAACAAATTGCGGACCCCGGCAGTGGGCGGGAGCTATGCATCAGCCCGCCCCTGGAAGACACAGTCATTATCCTCTCCGTCACAATTACGGCGATAGTCCTTTATTGCCAAGCTTTATTGCCTTGTGAAAGGCCTGCTCCTTGCTACCTTTTCTACACTTACTCACAGGAATGACCCTAATTTGTTAACTTAAAAAATAACTCCTGACTAAAAAATGTTGGCTTAACTAATTTGTGACTAATTCCAATCGCTTGTTCGTTTTCCACAAGTTTGATTTAAAAAAAAAAAAAAAAAAGTAGAGTTCAAGTGATAATAAAATGTCCATTAACTAAGTTTCAAAATAAACAATAGACATTTTTTAGAAATTTGTAGGATATATTGGCTTAATAAACACGTATGTTATCAATATACATATCAACCAATTTTACTAGGAAAAACAATCTTTTAAATATTGGAACACGATGATTACCCCTACTCTGTAAAAACCATACAGTTAAAGGCACTCCAACTTTAACTTATAGAAATAGGTAAACAAGTCCTAATTTTATTACAAGATATACATGAGTCTAGTGTTTGAAGGGTCATGTATGAAGTAAGACTTTAACAAACTAACCATAGGGAAGATTTGAAGGGGTCGGGGCAAAATAGTGCCAAGCAATATTTTTAACAAAAATGAACTGTAGCTGCACTCTGCTGTACATTACGTAGGACTAGGGCTCTACATAGCCATATTTAGGTGGAATTTCCATCATAGACATATAGTTATACGTAAAATACAGCAGACTGTAGCTACAGTTTTTTTTGTTAAAAATGTTGCTTGGCACTATTTTGCCCCGACCCCTTCATTTCACAATTAAATCCACAGGGTGCCATAACTAGATTTGGCACTTTTAACAATAAATATTGCCATATTGTAAAACTATTGAACTTTTGACCCAAAAAAATCTCCTGAGTCTTTATGAGGATAGATAATGAGGAGCTGTAGGAAGTTTCTATTTGATCCCTTTATAAGAAGTATTTTTTTTTAATTTAACCACAGAAATGTAGTTTTAACGGTGCCAATAACTATACGGTTTACCCTATTCCATGGCAATTACACATTTTCTGGTATGATAGTACACTTTTAACTCAAATATCTTGCTTGATTGCCACTGAGCTAAAGAAAAAGCAAAACAAAATAAATTAAAATGTAACACCTATATTAACGAGAGCTAACTTTACTTCTTCTACTCTAAGAAATATATACTCAATAATATCATACTGCAATCAACCAGAGAATTTAGTCGTTCACACAACCCTGAACTGAGTGAACTGAGCGGCACGGCGAATAAATTGGCCATGTAAAATTTCGATACTCGGTGGTGAGCGAAACTCTAAACGTTTAGTAAGCGCAGTGCCGGTGAGAAAGAAGGAACGTCCGAGGGTTAAACCGAGAAGGAGATGGGAGAATTGCGTGAAGCCAGATCTGTTGAATTTGGGTCTGGACTAGTACGTACTATAATAGTGTATTGTAGCATGCGCGTTGCTTAACTGTAGTAATCGAGCGTCCGGGTGAGGCTAATAATTAGCTGTAGAATTATTTTATAATTTTTTTTTACATCGGGAAAGGCCCTTTGGGTTGTTGAAAGGCACCCTTTTTCTATACTGCTTAATATAAATATAAGCGTAAACAAATTTTACTTTAACTTTTTATACATGTAAAATTGATTTATCATAAATATGATAAAATAATTACAATCATATAACAAAAAATTATAAAATAAATCATTATATATTATTATGACTATTACCGCATTATTACATATCCCCCTCCTCCCAATTTAACTTAAAATTTAATAACCCTTAAACGCTACCGATTTTATTTTATTAAACTTTAATTTTAAATAGTAAAAATAATAAATTTAAAAGAGCTTGTTTGGTATATATTATTTAGTTCCCTGTTTCATATGACCCTGTCGACACCATTTAATTGTTCATTAATTATATACTTCTTTTTAATGGCATTTTTCAAGGGATTCAGACAGCTTTTCCTCTTCGTCCCCTTTATAAGTATGAAAATATTTTTTTTCTGAGTTTATATAAATAGATACAAGATATAGACAGGTATTCTTGGAAGCATACATTTAATTTTATATTTATCGAACAATTTTCTTTTTACACTTTTATATATTTTTTCATCGATCCGCTATTATCACACAACTTCTTTTCAAACTGTTCATCTCTCTTAATAACAATGTTCTCTCAACTAAAGGAAGTTCTCGATCTGACCAACCTCTCGGAGCACCCAAGTAGAACGTAATGACCGACTTCCGCTCTTGGAAAATAATACGTCAGGAGGAAATGAAAAATGTTTTTGTAGTAGCTGGCAGAAATATATTAATATTTTATCTAAGAATACTTTATCTTTAATTAAACAGGAAGACAAAAAATAAGTAAAATAATAATGAAATAAAACCGTATTTGAATATTACTTAATGCGTTTGCTAAGAACTAGTGAAAAAAAAAATAAAATAATTCAATCGATAAATCCAAGTATGCCAGCTAATGGGTACTGTCTTACTGCTTGAATGTTACGAAATAATAAACATTTTTTGTACTCTATTCACGAATCCGCAATTGTAAAAAGAATTTCGATAGTAATACTATGTATTTTATGTTAACATTTAGATAGAGAATATTGATTACTAAGAAATAGCGAAAAAAATAATTCATTCGATAAATTAATCAATTAAGTAATAATAAAGAGTAAATGGACTGAAATCCTAATTTTTACTATTAATCTAATTTTTCTTTTTTCAAGAGAAAAAAAATTTTAAGTATATTCCTTACTAAAATAGAAAGTAATAATTAAATAATTAAGTTCGGAGGCAGTTATTGTTAAAAATATCCGCCATTTGTAATTTAATATGCATTTTTAAACGTAGGTTACTAAAATTAATTAAAAAATGTCTAAACCGAAAATAATAAAAAAAGAAAGAAAAACGCTAAATATTTTTAAAATTTTCATAATAATTAATCGTTCATTCCCCTTTTTGTACTAACTGGTATGATTTCACAGCGTTTCGCGTGACATTACAGTTATATGCCTGCAATTCGAAAACCATTTATCGCAAAGAAAATCGTACTCGTTTTTAAATAAAATATCATAAAAATTAGCTTCGAATGACTTCCTTAAAGTCGGTTTAGTTGTTTCAGCAAAATCGGTGATCGAATATTGGCAATTTTTACCAAATTTGCAATTTGGTGGAAAAAATTATTACGCCTCTTTCTCGTAAACGTCTGCTCTGATTAAGAGGTATTAGTGATGATTTTATTTTCTATAATAGCATATTGTGGCAGACACTATCGTATGCTATTTTGTTATCTAGGTTTTGTGAAATTGCTGAACAATTTTATTTCTTATCGGAAGCAACAGATATTTCAACCTTTTTTTGTAAATTTATTTTATTATAATCTTCTAACTAATAAATTATCTTCTTTCATGCAACATTTTTTTTTATTTTTTTTTAGGAAGGGGAAAAATAAATTTATTTTGTAATGTATTACCTGGCTACAGCTCATATGCTTACAATTCCTTTTTGCCACTAACAAGTACGAGCGGGGTATTTCTGTCTGTGATAAGTGTCTGTTTGAATGATCGTGTAGTCTGCTTTGTACTCTAGTCTTGTTACCTGATGTACGCCATCCATCATAACTTGAGTGATTGTACTGTCTGAATTTCTCCAGTCTGAATTCTCCAGTTTTGCTATAGTTCCGTAAAGTACTCTTCCCTAAGTGCTGTTTATTATCTCTGTATAAGAAGATTTCAGCAAAATCGGCAAACAGAGATTTTTTTTTTCGTTTTTTTATTTTATAAAAGATTTATATAATTTATTATAAACACAATATTATATTTAATATACAAATAAAAAATTTCCAAAATCTTTTTACACAAATAAATAAAATTTGAAATTTTATTGTTTACCTTAAAACTACTTCAGAGTTTTTAATATTAAACGTTTCAACTTTTTTAAGACTGATTACTAGATTACCAAGTTTATTTAGCTTTTTCTCTTAAAATAGAACATTAAAAAAATCATCAAACTTTAGATTCATTATTTTATTTATATATATTTTTTAATGTCAAATAATAATTACAAGTATAAATATTATGCATGTTTCTTGATAAAATATTTTTTTTTCGGATGTTTTATTTATCTCAAGGGAAAAACGATTTTGAATTCTTAAACAAAATATTAGGGATATTAATTTATTTAAAAAACATTTTCTTGGAATGCGAAATTGCTGTATTTATATATATACCTACATATATCAGGGTTTCAGAACCTGTGGTAAGCTTGTAATTGGTTGTTGGTAGGTATATTAATTCAATAATAATAATTACTGTTTCAATAATAAAGTAATTACTTTTATACACAAATCTTGAAACATATATCGTTTATTTTAAATGCACTTTTAAATTATGTAACTTTAAAAGTGTAACCTACTGTCTCATAGTAAATGTGACGAAATAGTAGATAAATATGAAAGTTTGAATAAACACATACATATTTACATATTTAACCGTCAGGCACACTAATTTCTAACACAGGGGTGTTTAAATATTTTTTTTTTAATTATCTGAACACTTGCAATAACGAATTTCACGAATTACAATCCGAGTGGTACGATTTAACTTGATGTATGAATTATTCAACAATAGTTGGAAACCGCTGCTTTAAATACCTTAGAAATATGATTGTATACATGTATATTTGTTTATGCAATGTGAGTTATATGGATAGTTTTTCACATTTTCAATTTGCTTGTTATGACTTAGTTAATTCAGGAATTCAATAAAGATTTTCCAATTTTTTTTGTAGGAACACTTTTTGATTTTGATTATGGCATGACATTATCAATTAAATGGTAATAAAAAAAATTAGGTATAAAATTCAAATAAAGAATATCTAATAATATAGTTTATATAAACGTACATATATTTGAGAATTAATCAGTATAGAATTATTTTTAAGTGATACTAGACAGTGTCTTTTATCATGTTGTTAAATGAAAAAAATGTTGACTTCCGAATGTTTCCCTACTTAACTTACTTTAAAATGCAAATACTTGAAGTTATTTCTTACATATCCTTCTCTGCGATGGAACATGCTTGGTGAATAAAATATAAACACGTGGTATAAATAGATAGAACAATAATTCATTGAAAAATATTAACTGATAATAAGAATGAATATATTGATCATAACCCATGAATCAGGCTGGACATCGCTATGGATTGTATGCCCCATTTGTCTTATGACGATTGCAATTTCAAGCGCAACTGTTCCATGCAATAACGATAGATCGCAAATCATTGTTAAGTCTCTATGCAATCGGGCAAATAGTCAACGCCGAGCACGCTTACCGAGTCATATCAAGTTACTTATTGAACTTGGTAGGTGAGGATGTGATAAATGGATTGTAAGTAGGTAATGCAGGTAAAAGAAAGTCTTTAATTCACTGTTTTATTTATTTATTTATTTATTTTTATATATATATATATCTGATTCCTACAATCTGGTAAATTTAGGAGTTATCAGTGACGATAAAAAAAAAGTTACAGATAAGACAATAAAAATTATAGTAATATTTATTTTTCTCAAGAGGAATACGATATCATGTATAAGTTTCAGCGTTAAAACAATTTTAATGTGCTCATATTCATGATTTAATTTTAGATATATTAACAATGCATCATGTATCTGAAAATCTGATAAAAAGGGGACATACTTGTCAAACACAACCAATCAGTAGAAAATTATAAGAAACAAAATCAACTTTAACTTATAAAAGATTATCACAAAAAGCCAAGCACTGCTACAGTTCACATGAGCAGCCAGAAAGAAACTTCCACGTGACGTGAACGCTGCTTGGGTTAGTGCTTATAAGTATATATATCTATATATATTTTTTTTTTTAAGTTAAAGTTGGTATTGTTTCTATTGAGGTCATGCTAATGGATGTGTCTGTCAAGTATGGCTACTTATTTAAATTACTTTTATTAAGTTTTCATGTGCATGTTGCATTATCAGTAATGAATCTCAGGGATTTTATTTCTGTGCTTGTAAGATTCCCGAATAGGAAAAAAATTGGCTGTATTCATATTCTTAAATAAATAAGAACTTATATATAATATGTTTGAGGCCAAATCTTTCTATATCAATAATCCTGATTGAGTCTCTTTCTGCTCCCTTAAATATGTAAAGGTATATACTCAAATATGTGAGAAAAAAAGCAGAAATATGTAAAAACAAATATCTGTATTATTTGAATAATTATGAAAAACATTAAACAGACATATATGATCATATATGTAAAAATGCTATCAACATAAAAATCAGTCTATGACAAATTAAATTTAAAAAATAAAAATAAAAAAGACAAATAAAAAAAAAAAAAAAAATATATATATATATATATATATATATATATATATATATATATATATGAATATTAGACGTGGGCATTATTTAAAGTAAAAGTATTTTAAATACAAATGAAAGTACCTTTTTTTTTTTTTAATATTTTAGAATTAAAATAAAATAAATCGTATTTTTATTTTCATTTAATTCTAAAATACTCAAATAGAAAAAAGTATTTTTATTTTGATTCTAAAATTCTAAAATGTAATGTAATACCTAGTTTCTTTCGAAAATATAGGATCTGTTTAAGCCCAAATAGTTTGAATAGGTTCCGAATCAGATGGGATCTGTAGAAGAATAAATTTAATTTAATAATTTCAACAAAATGAAAGCGAAGATGATCTGAGAATCAGACTTCACACCAAGTAAAGACAACCAAAAAAAATAATTAAAAACTGTCGATATATTAATCGATTGCAATGCACGAGCTAATAGGTTTCAAGTATTTTGTATTTTTATTTTAATTTTAATTTTTATTTAAAATACAAAATGCTTTTTTTATTTTGTATTTAAAATACTTTTATCGAAAAGTATTTTAAATGATTTGAGGTTGAAATGCATTTTATTTAAAAACAAAATACTTGCTATTTAAAATATTGTATTCTAAAATAAAAATTAAAATACTTTTTGCCTAGGTGTGATATACACACACTTATATGCATGCAAATCCACCAAATTAGCTGTAAAAAGGCTCATTTTGGTAATGCTCAAAAGGCCTAGGGTATTTTATAAGGTCGTAGAACTTCTGGGACACGCTCAAATGTGCCTTTCTACCTGAACCGAAAGGTGTTTTTATTCCGTTCCTATTCTTGGCGGCTATAAATATTGAAGAAAATACGGCTTCACTTACAGTAGGAGTGTAATAGATCTTTAGGAAGGGGTTGCTCTGTTGGTGGCTAAGTTATTTGTTTTATATGTACATTTCTACTCCTTCTTTCATGTCCTCCCAGGTTGACAGTTATTGCCACCAGCCTTTATACTTGCGCGAGAAATACGTCTCCATCTGTACCATTTTCCAGATTAATTACTTGTCATGATGTGGTATTAAAATATTTATTTCCTTTGTACATATTTTATTATATATATACGCTTTACGACCTTTGACTTACCATAACTACATGACATATTACCATGATTTACTAAAATGTTTTATGTCCAAGTATTCCCATACGTGATTTGTTTATTTTATCCTTTCATGTACGATCTTGTTTTTGTTCCTTCGGTATAGAAATTTCACTTTGTTTTTATTATCATTAACTCCACCAATTTTATCATTTTATGTAAATAATAAATGCCTCCATAAAACTACACAGTTGTCCATTTTTGCTGTACAGTTTCTTTCACATACCTGCTTAAAGTCTTATATCGCTGATATGGGTTTACGTGATTTTACTATCGTAAAATTATAAAAAAAAAAAAAAATGTCATACAAAAATTTAGAAACCAAATTAGTAACAACATATTTACGTACTTAAAATTTTTAAGTTAGCAACGTTTACAATATAGTAACTAGCAGTTACTCAGAAGTAATTGCATTCTTTGCTGTTCAAGTTACAAGGTAGTTATGTCACCAGTCGACCGCTTCTAATATATGGTCTACCATGGAACCACCCAGGAAAGCCTAGAACAACCCTAACACTCAATCATATACTAAAAACATACCGTAACCGTTCTAGGCAGTTCTAGAACTTTTTACAAAGTAACATAAATATACATATGAAGACACGTTCTTAGCGTGGGGTCTTCATATGTTTTTGTTTACTTACGCCACAGTATTAAATTTCATATTTAAAGCGACTATCTTTCCCATGCACTATCTTTTTCCAATGACTTATAATTATAATTATATATATTTCTTTATTAAATGTAAAAATGCAGAAAAAGGAAAGATTTTAAAGTTTACAGAAAAATATAAAACGGATTATAAAAAATATATATACAAAGGGTACTACACAAGTTTTGCAATAGAGCTTTTTTTATTTATTTTTCTCAAAGTAACCAGTCATTAAACCAGCTCTGCCAAGTTTCATCTGGGATTGAGACACATTCGTTGTCTTAAGTCCTCAGAAGGTTCTCGTCGCTTAAAAACGTTTTCCTTTCAGCTTCATTTTCAAATGTGGGAACAGCGCAGTCACAGGAAGCAAGATCTCGACTGTAAGGAGGGTGCTCAAGAAGTTTCAGCCCAGTAGTGGCTAAGTACTCGGTGCAGGCTCTGGCACGGTGAGCTGGTGCGTTGTCATGGTGGAGGTGCCAGGTGTCCATTCCCGACTTTGGTCTCAGGTTTTTCACAGAATCTATGACTTTAGGCAGGCACTGTTCAGTGTACCACTCAGTGGGTCTTTCTTTAGGCTGACTGTCTTCTGTGTCTCCAAAACAACACGCTCTACAATTCCGCTTGATCTGAAAAATACAGCGATCATTTTTTTTTACAAATCGAGATTTTCTGACAGTTACAGGTGTATCCTCATCGTCAAATACCCAAACTTTGCTTTGAGCCTTGGTCGGCGCATCATAATAGTATAGCCAAGTTTCGACACCAGTCACGAAACTGTTCACATATGTAGAATGTCCCTTATCAAATAGTTTCAGTATCTTTCGGCACCAAGTCTCACGATGAATCATTTGCTCTTCCGTTAGACTATGGGGCACATAAAGACAGCAAACCTTTTTTACCTTTAAATGGTCTCTCAGAATTGAATGAATAGCTGGGGCGTGAAGTCATACCTAATGTCTCCTCTATCTGTTGATAAGTCACTCGACGGTCCTCATCAAGCATTTTCCTCACAGCAGAAATGTTTTCCTCTGTCACAGACGTTCGCGGCCTTCCTTCTCTCTCAGCGTCCTCCAGAGTGAAATTGCCCCTTTCGAATTCTCTGTATCTAAATATACTCCTACGATGTGGACAATCATTATTCAATGCAATCTTCATTTCTTCTAAGCATTGATCTAAGATTAAACCACGCACAAAATTATATCGCAAAACTGCCCTTACTTCACTACGTGACCACGATGCCATAATACGCACTTTAATCTGTCACCGCTAATGAACAACCCAGAGATGTGATACTGGCGGCTGGTATGCAGGCATGGATGGATAGGTCTGAACACGCAGTAACTTGCAGCCTCCTGGGTCTTTCTGTTAAATTTCATTGCATAACTTTTGAAGGACCCTCTGCATATGTTATTTTTTGTATTGAAATTTTTAAAAATATTATCTGGAAATTACATAGAATTTTACATAGAAACTAGATCCTTCTTAAATTTCCTGTTCAATTTCAAAATTTATTTTCATCTTGAAATCAAAAAATAAAAATTCCATTGGCCTGTTGTATTTTAAAGTAATTCTGTAATATATTCTCAATACTTTTAAAGTAAAAAAATAAGACAGAGCCTTATTTCCTCGCTTTTACATTTTATAAATGGAATTTTCTTTTCTAAAATGAAACACTTTATTTATAAAGAATTTTTTTTATCATTGGAGTTTGTTTTCCTTTTATTAATATGTTCTACGCAGGGTATCATTTTATCTGTTAAACCAGTAGATCTCACATTTGGGCCGGATCCCGCAAGGGGGTGGGGGTCGAGAGGGGATGCAAAGCTTAATTATTTTTAAGAAAATAAATAAAAATATCTGTACCTGAAAGGTAAACCGAGGTAACTGACATTTTGAAAACTTTTCAGGAGAGCGCTTTGAATATTAAATTTTCCAATTTATTCTGGTAAAAAAAAAAAAAAAAAAACCACATTGTATATGACACCAATTATTAGATGTTTAGACACAGCAGTTATATCATAAATCATAAAATCAATAATTTTGTAGTTACCAGGTACAGATTGGTGTTGAAAAATAAATTAATTATTTTGACATTGAACCCACTGACCCAATAGCAATAATTTTTTTGAACATGTGACTTATAAGAATTACCTGGAAAAGTAAAAAGGTTATAAAATGATGCACAGATATATAAATATTAGGGGGGCATGGGTTAGAGTTGAATAACCGCTGTCCTAAACGTTTGATTTTCATTAATAATTGTTAGAAAATTAAATCACATATAATTACTATTACTGTGGGTGAGAGTTTTAGTAATTTTCTTTTCTTTTAACCTTGAATGATTTGGTTTTTATTTTCACACGGATAGAAAATTTATACGATGATTTTTTAGTATTTCTCTGAATTTATTCTCAATCCGTTTATTTATTATATTGAGAGTCTAGCGTGCGGGAATCATGGGGGATTCTTGTCGGCGGGAAATAAGCTATGATTAAAAGGGAATTTTCAATTTCGAACCGAAAATGCGGGAATTTTATCCAACCATTTTCTTAACATCTATTCAAATTAAATTAATAAATTAATTATTGCTTTTGGTCGTTTCCGACAAATAGGAATGTTTATCGATAGCCAGAAAATCGATGTTTACCATTGATGATTTCTTAGTAAAAATTCTAAAGATAATATGGGAATAAATAAAATGTTTCCAAACATTTGAACACATCAGAAGAATTTGTTTTTTGTTTTTTATTAGGGTGAGGCTTATTAATATAGTTTTTTTTTGGGGGGGGGGATATTACTAAACAGCCCTTTAATTTGATTCATGTTTTTCTTTTCTTTTTTAAGAATATTCTCAATTGTTCTCTGGCATTGATTTTAAGAATAAAAATAACCGAAACGGTTAAAGAAGTAATGTTTTATTTGGATGATTTTCTCGTATGTAACATGTTCAAAATGAACAATGGTCTATTGTATAAGGTTATTTAAATAAATGAATAAAACTGGATACACCAATTTATTCATCGATATCCCGATAGATATTAGGATATCGGAAGAAGATTTATATGTCTGTGAAAAAAAAAATATATATACAATCCGGTTCTTAATTATAATATATAAATTAGTATGAGATAACAAATTTTAAAGATAATAAATTTTAGCCGCTATCTCCTATTTTTTGTTACCTTTCGTTATATTAATTCTTAAGTAAATTTTTCGTCTGCAGGAATTATTAGGGGAATTTTATAATTCTGTACTGCTTGACACTATGCTATATTTTGTTTCTAAAGGTAGATTTTGAAGTTTTATTTTAATTAGTTAATTTAACTAATTATCCTTAAATTGAATTAATTAACAGGTGTAAAGATCTATAAAAATGTTTGTTAGAAGGAGCAGAAGGAGAAGGTATTAGAGCTCACGTGCATCGCTTGCAATTAGAGCCCGCTGGCTGCTAGTCACATCTCAGCTAACTACACCCGACCTCAGTTAATTTGCTATCATAAGCCTCTCCGGTTGTTCAAAGTTTCTCTACCTGATCTCTTGTCTATACAAACTGTTGTTTCTATTTTCATTAGTTTCTCTGATTCAGAAGTCTGGGAATAAATGGATTTATACCTTCAAATGGCCGAAGGTTTAATGTCACAGCCCTTTACTGATCGACCTATTTCATCAATTAAATTTTATATCAGCACTGGTAAATAATTTTTAAGAAAATAGCAATGTATGTTTAAGCATACACAAGCAAAAATCATCTTATGGGATTTTTAACTAGACGGTGCCAAAATAGGACATCCCCTGTCAGTCTTAACGGCGCACAGTGGTCCCGACGATTCACGCATTATGGTGCAAAAAATCCCAAAAACCAACTTTTTTTTTCTGGATCTAATAATTTGTCTTGGTTTTTATATGAATTCTGGTCCTTGAAAATATAGTTGAAACAAAAATAGAATTAACTTTGTGGAATATACAACATTTCAAAGTTGTATGTTTCTGGCATCTCCATCCGCGCCCTTTTTGCAGCCCATTAACTAATGTTTGTATCATTCGCTAGTTAATTTCTATCAATTTTTACTTATGTCACCGAGTATTTGCATTCCATATGAAATATGCAGCCATCCAAATGATTTCTGTATCCAGTGATTTAAGCGAATGAACTATTCTTTAAAGTAAACAATTTTGGTCACCTATTGTTCATATTGGGGAATGTTTGAACAACTTTGTCTGCAAGTGTCTACGATGGTTGTGGCACTACACGTTACAGAAACTATCTGAGTTTCAATTGGCATAAGTTTCACGTCCATCACGATCCATCAACATTAGGAAAAGGGGAATTTTTAGAGATAAAGCTTGAGTCACGGCCGGCCGGCTCGAAGAGTGCGCTACCTTAATTTGATATTTGTGGTCCTAATTTCTGTTGAGTTCGTTAATAAATCACTAATTACAGGGAAATGAAATGTTCTGTGTTTAATTTTTATTTATAACATTAAAATTCTAAACTTATATAATTTTAATTCAATATGTGCATTTTAAAATGTGTTCTTTTTATTCCTCTGATGTATACACTTCAAATTATTTCCAGTGAACGTTCTTATTATATTCTTATGTAAATGTGCCCATATGTTTTTTTTTTTGTGTTTTAAAATGTCGTGTTTATTAATTATAAAAAAAAAAAAAAATTACCTACCACAAATGCTTTAGTGATGACTTATTGAATGAGTACTTAGGATGAGTAATTCTGAAGAGCATTGAAAGAGTTCTTTTTGTTATAAATTAAACATTTTACATGTTAAGTTAATATAAAATGAAGTATGAACCTATATAAAACAACTGTACAATCCACAATTTACGCGCCAAATTGAACCTGGCCCCATCAACATGTTGCTTAAACTGCGGAAATGCCCAGAATTTAATATTATGCGGTTACTATTACCACACTTTTTTGTTAGCAGTAGAGAGATAAAAATAAAAAAATACAAAAATTATTATGTAATCCGAATATAGATAGCTACAAGTTTAAAGTATTACACTGTTGATGGTATCAATAATCTTCGCTATTAAATTATATTATTTCCAAAGTCAATATTTACCTGACACAGCTCAAGCAATTTAACTGGCGCTTCATCTCAAGCTTCCTCCCTATCAACCGATAGCATCCTGATTGCTCTTTCTATACCAATAGAATTAATTAATTAGTCGTAACTTCTCAGCGCAAAGTAAAATATTTGAATCTCTACTAAATCAGAAATCCAAGAAACTAATTTGCCTAGGGTGTATTGATAATTTTATTTGTGAACTACGTTTGTTTTATTGTTTCTCACTTGCTAAACAGAAAATACTTAGTTGTATTGTTAGGACTTTCGAATAATATAATTTTGCTCCCTGGTATATAATGTTTAGAAAGGTAATAGATTTTTAAAAATAATTATTCATAATTAATAAATTATTATTTATTCAATTTGAATAATTTCTTCATTTGAATTCCTTTATAAAATTAAATTTGTGAATATGTGCTTATTTTATATATATATATATATAATATATATTATTTTAATATAATATAATTAATATAATATATATATATTTTTTTTTTATAGTCGGTCGTTAATGATCTCAGTTATTATAAGCCCCACTAAAGATTTTCTGCTAGGCTAGCCCATCTGTAGCAACTATGATATAGATTGAAATTATAAGCAATACTTATAATTCGACTCAATATGCAAAAAGTAATATACTTATTTGATTTATATATTAAACAATTCTTGCCCGAGTCGTTTCAAAGTGTTTTTTTCCGGTTTTATTCACTGTTATTGTTTGAAAAAGGCTAAAACGTTTGAATTTAGTGAATTTGACGATAAAACATGTATATATAAGTTAGTGTCCACTTTACTTTCGTACTTTCGTACGGTCCATTTTAGGAACAGCGGGCCTTAGGGTTGTATGAAAATATTTGATAAGGTGATCAAGCGTCATATTTCATTTAATAATGACTTTGTGAAAAAATTGATATTTAATCCACCTGAGTTGCAAAGTAATTAGGTACTTCCTTTGTTGTAATTAGAAGAGAGTAAAGAAACTATTTCTTATACTCAAAAAGTTCAGGCTCCCCTCCATGCAAGTGTTCGAATATTGGAAAAATTAAGTTTATAACTTTATAGCTATTATTGTATAATTTTTTCGAGTATTTATATAGAAAGTTGGCCTAACAAAAGTATATCAATATTATAAGTATATGGAACTAACTTTTCCACAAAAGTTTAACTGTTCTAATATTGAAAGATTGGGAAAAAATCGATCTAACAAAACTTTACAGACTTCTTACCACCATCTGCTGACTAACAAATAATGCTTTGAATATTTTATTTTCAATTTAAACGAAAATACCATAAGTTTCTTACTAAATATGGCTGACACACCCCAGAGTATACGAGAAGACTATAAAAAAGGCCCTGCATGAGAGATCTCTCTTAAACAACCATGGCAATTGAATCAAGCCAGGGAAGAAGTAGTGCTAGGTCGTTTCCTACCCTAAGTCCAACATGTCATTATTTACTCATTCGCTAATTATCAGCGTCTTGCACTAAATAAAAAGTGTCATTTGACTAATGATAATCTTTATACAAACAAAAATCTCGTGTCCCGATGTTTGTCGGAGGTAAAATCAGAAACTATTCAACCGATATTGATGAAATTTGGCTCATTGTGTGTAGTTTCGTCCAACTTAAAAGATAGGATATTTTCTATCTGGATTATTGTCCTCAATATTTCTTTCATCGCAAATAAAATGCTTTTTATACTACTATTGAGTGTGATTATTTGTAAGTTACATAAATTTCCGACAGATGGCGGTGTAAGTTGATTTATTGACATAAAACTTCATTTTCTTTCGATATTTAGGGTGGGTAAACTTCCAGTAGCCAAATCTCTTTTTTCCGGCTTAGACTAGGAAAATCCGTGTTTTTCCCGTTGGCAAATATGTGTCGCCTTTTCACGTGTAGGGAAAACATCCAATCTAATTGTTTTAGCAATAGAAAGGTTAACCTAAATCATTATGTATTTGTTAATACCTGTTAATAAATGTAAGTTATTATTATAAAAAAATTATACATTAACGTTATCTATCTCATTCATAAAAATAAATTTTTATGTTTTGATAAGTAATACTGAAAGAACATGATAACCTGTTTCACACGACACGATATATCTTATCATCACGTGTTATATTCTGAATTTAATTAATATGAATTACGGCAAATGATTAATTTGATACATTTTGGGTAACTGTCTATTCTGATCGTAACAAACTCTATTCCAATTATATTCCTTATCAGTTCCTTTTACATGTCTGTTATTTATATTTAATCTGCTGAAATAATCGATTAAGTGCTAAATGAATGGATCATTAATACTTACTATAGTCAAATGTGAGATTTAAAATTTAAAATTTCTAGCCCTTTTAAATTCTATACAAAACAATTTTAAATTTGGCGTAGAGTTATATTTTAAATACCCTTGGACTTTAGATCAGCTGAAACCTTTTTATCTTTATCAGTGAATTTTGATTTGACTGTATTAAAAAGAATAGGATATAATTAATTCAACGCTATTATAGCTACTGAGACACAGCAACGCCTGGCCGGGACTACTCGTATTAATATTAAGATAATTTGAAATCACCTAAATGTTAACACACGCCAAATGGTATATTTCCATTTACCAGAAAGCACAGTGTACTCCCTACTTTCGGAATTTTTATGTTAGCAATGCTTTCAGAACTCGGATTCCCCCTGTTGCTATTTTACAAGTTTTTGGCTGCTAAAAGGCGGGGAAGAACTTTTCGAGGCGGATATGTGAAAAGATAATGGAGGATAAAGAAAAAGAGACAGGCACAACCTTCGGGACCTCGGTAGAAAGAGAAACAGGAGAGCCCTTGAAGGAGGCTAACATATTGCCCCAGAGTCCCATTGCTGGGGGATAGTCGGGAATATTAGACCTACATCCCTGTTGTGTGGGCACGATTCGCTCCTGAAATGATAAACAGATCGAATAAGCTAGTTCAGTGGTCCTCTTTATTACTGCAATAAATCTGTCTTAATTTAATCACTTTCACCCTGACAAAATCTTATTAAAAAAAAAATTATCTCAAGTTAATGATTGATCCATTTATATCATATATGTTCATTAAATCCTAAAAATCTATTTTTATTTCTACGATGAAGTTCAATTGATTGGAATGTTGGTTGGGGGTGCGGAACTTAATAATAATGACAACATTATCATAAGCCGATTTATTTTATGTTCTTATTCATCAGGACTAAGAAAAAAAAAGATAACAGAAAACATTAACAAAGAGAAATAATAAAATTTAATATATATTGTATAATCGACATTTTTCGTTCTTCTGAATTTTCCATATAAAGAAATGTATTGTTGTTTTTTTTTTTATGAAACAAGTTGTCTCTTCGCTTATATCTTTCAATTCCATCTTTACACATTGTGCCAGTAAAAGTATTCTATCCTTTTTTCTACACAGAACCTATAAAATAAAATATATATATATACCTATACATATATATTGTTCCATGAACAATTTTCATGTGTCAAGGCAAGTTTATACGTTATAAGTTTTTTGAACGAATAATCGGTTATTTTATGGTTATCAACCGGAATAGTAATCATCCTAAAATTTATGAAAACGTAACCATGTAACCAGGATTACCTCTGGCGATCAAAAAGTCAAAATACAACGTTTGGTTCAAAACTTCGTACCAAATATTTAAGCGTGTGAAATGGCCTTTGAGCCAAAGCTATGTATTAAATGAATTAATTTTATTATTAGAAGTATTAGTACCTCAAATAATTGAACTATTTTTTTCTTTATTTTAAAATTTTTACCTGCTCATCAGATCTTAAAGAATGATTTTGACACACTGTTTCTTCTTAGATCGAATGGAAGTATAAGATGGTTGACTACTCATAAACGTTATCATGAATGGAGAGCATAATTACTAAACTTTTGAATAACTTTTTTCGTTATACCACCGCACATTTTACCTGGGAAATTGTCGTGTCTATCATTCGTTCCGAAAATTTTTGTTATGGCATAAGAATTTCAGGGAATAATAAAATGAACATCATCGTAGCTGTAATTTTGAATAGAAAATTCGAAGGGAGAGGTGTCTATTGTCACGTATTCTACGACATATACTATTGAATCTAAACGTTTACAGGCTCGACTCGCTTTTTCAAAGACCATCAACAAAACACTATAACAATACTTTCTCTTACTATTTATTTCATATATAGGTAAGTGAAATATGAAAATTATTTCATATACAGGTATACTGCAACAAGTATGCGGGATAGATTTGGAAAGAAACATGTTACTCACATGGTACATATGTGGCCAGTTCATGTTCCCAAGTAACATCTGATAAATTCGTTTACGCATCAGAGAGAATAATGCAACAAATACATATCGTCTATGTCAAGAATTCGAATAAATACATAAAATAAAAAGACACTGAAATGTTTTTCTTATAAAAATTAATAATTTTAAATAAAAATAACACAATGTAAATTGATTGGTATCGTAAAGTGTGAATTATAATTTCCTATATTCTGTATCGCAGCTGCTCTTGACGTGTAAGCTAAATTATGATTTCGGTTTTACCCATGTCTTCAAGTAATTGCTACGGTGCCAAATGATAGATAATGTTAAATTACAAGAACATGCCCTATTTAGGTACAATACACGAACTATTAATTAAAATTTTTAAAGTGAAATCGTACTCATTCAATGTACTCAACAGGCGAACCGTACCTACGACTTATATAAACTATTTACCTACAAATAAACCCGTTGTATTTGTGGAATCTACCAAAGAATAGCACAATAGCCCTCTAGGATGGGATGCAATCAACATTCCAGCGGTCGAGGGGGAAAAAAATACCTTTACCTTCAGTTGGTACATAGTTCTATTGGTGGAGTTCTAAGCAGTCGGGGATGTATTCGGTTATCTTAACGAGCGTGCTATCAGTCTGCTTTTAATGTAAATAATAAAGCCAGTTAATGCTATCAGAATACTTTATCCAGAGTAATATTAATGTTGTTGTGAAAAAGGTTTATTGAAAAAATATATATTACTATATAATCACCTACAAGCCATAAATGTTTGAGCTGTTAACTGTTAGTACCGTATTGTACATCTATAACGATAAAAGTATATTATAATTACTCTTATTAGTATTTTTTCCTTATTATCCAATAACCCCGATAAGTATACTTACTAGTCCCCAAACAGAATTGAAGCCATGTTGGGATATCTGTGGTTCACCGCTGTTAGTACAGCTTTGGGAGATGTTTCTGAATGGGTCAATTTGGCTGAGGTTTCAAAGTTTGTATGGTTTAGTGGATTTCTGGTTAGGATTCGGATTAATAATCGAAACCTATAAATTATGACTTTTTCATGTGATCCTTGGTTAGTTGGAATTGCATTAATTTTTTCTTTTTTTTTTTTAGACTTTGAATTTGCGTCTTTGAGTAAAATATTCGCTTGGATAAGTTACATTGCCTGGGATGAGGAAAAGCAGTGCACATCAAGATTGGAATAGTCATTTGGAGAATAGAGATACACATTAAATAAGTAGTTTCCAGCAAAAATGAGTTGGGGCCTGAATTTGACTTAAAGAATGAAACTAAAGCAGCATGATTCTCAATTTATGAAATCAATATTGGGGTTATATTTTGATGTTTGATAGGGTGATCGTTGCTCAGTATAATTATTTGCTAGGACTGCGTTGTGGGTCTGTTACTAAGCGGGAGTTCCATTTTCAGTTTCACCTGTTTCCTCGGTTCTCTTCTATAATGTTCCTTTTCCTCCCTGTTTCAGTTTCCAGGCATCCCTTGAGTTCTCCGGAACTTGGTCACTGTCAGTAAAATCTAAACTTGGAGTCACCCAGGTTCATTTGGCCTTCGTCAAAACAGTGGTAACTTCTGTCCAATTAATTCTTTCTACTCCAAACCTGAGATTAATGTTTGAATTAAAAAAATTGTTTACTTTAAAATAGTAAAAAATGCACTGATTTTTTTTAATTTATTTTTTACTTTCATTTCACTATATATGTATACTGCAAGGGAAAGTATTGCAATCGTGAAAGTTGTGTGTTGCGCGAATAGCACCACATTTTTTTAACTTTGCAATCAATATGAAGAGTCCACGGAAGAAAGGGGGAGAGTCAATTTTTTCCGAATTTTAATTATGTACATATAATTGTTCGTCTAGATGAGTAGAATATGTTGGTGAAAAGAAATAGTAAAAAAAAAATGACAGTAGGTTGGTTACAAGCGATCGAAAGAACCACGTACTCGGAAGAAAGGGGGAATGTCCACGCGGAAAAACCTAGAATGGGGGAGAGTCATGTTAGAAGTTATATGGATTGTGTATTTATATCACCATTTCATCAATAAAACAGGGAAGAAAGGGGGAGCTTCCATGACTATCCCCCTTTCCGTTATGTTTAAATTGTTTTTTTTTTACTAAAACATTTTTTTTTAGAGCGTGTTATGTCTGTTTCGGGCGAATTTATTATTTTGACACGCAAAACAAAAAGGAAAAGGACATATAAAAAAATTGAAGAAAAATGATAAAAGATACGTTAGTAATTAAAGATCCAAACCTAAAAACTCGATTTTCTCGGAAAGCACTCCAAATGACATCCCCCCTTTCTTCCGTGGACTCTTCATATATTTATACTTCCGATTGATATTTACCATAGCGCTTCACAAAAAGCAGAAGCAACTTAAAACTACTATTACAGTTTTATTACCCTTTTAATTAGTCCATCACTAATAGAGGGACTCTCATAAATTATCCTTTATGATTTCTCCATTTTGATATTGATTTATGCTTTAGACATTTTCTTAATTTATTTAGGAGATTATACAAATAATAATAATAATAATGTTAGTAGTAGTTGGGAAAATAATGAATGGGTATTATTAAATCGGGAGTAAGGTAGCTGTAAAAACAGTACCTACATACCCAACCATTTGATTCTGCTTAAACAGTTAATTACACATTTTTCTATGTATGCATTGTTGTTTCGATTGAAAATACCATCAGAGAGATGGATAGAGGGGGGGGAGAGCTCGTATTGTAGCATTGACTATTAGATAGCCTTGCTGACAGTTTTTGTTTTACCTTATCATTTACACTTCATTAGCTATTAATGAAACTAAAAATAAAAAATATATATTGTATTGTCAGATTCATTTTATTTTAGGTTTTCTGACTTCTTATCCAACTATAAAACTATTTTATTTAAATTTACTGACGACTATTGAAACGAGATATTGAAATAGATATTTTATAAGGATAAATAAGATTACATTAGAGAAAGTAGATAACAAAAACAATGGTGGGATAAAAAAAAAAAGCTCTTAAACTAAACTAAATTACCACCAACCAACATCTTTGATTTTATTTTCTGTTCAGTGCTAAGGCACGCTAACTATAAGTGAATAAAGTCTTAACTCACTGTTATTAATAAATATGGGGTTTGACGATTAATTACTTGTTAACATCCAATTTTACAATTGTTTCGTAAAGGTAATAAACCTACTATACAAAGAATAGTGTTATACAAAATTTAGTACTCCCATGTACAATGTCCAATTTGTTTTAATATGTAGCATAATGTGACTTCAACAAAAATATTGCACTAAAAAAATTAAATAAAAATTGAAAAGGGCTGAAAGTAGAGATAAATTATACCCTTCATTAAAGGTGCCCACCTTTAATTTTATGGCTTTTCCCCTGCATACGTTTAAAATCATACCATGAATCGAGTTTTCCTCTTAATATTTTCCGTGAAAGTTTGAGAGGAGGGGGTCTCAAAGCCTTCTTTGTATGGACGAAATATGACGCAAGTGTCTTCATTGGAATCATTTTCCCTTGTTCCTTTTCTTTTTTTTATAATGTCATATCATGGTGTAGAATAGCGACACTTAAGGTTGTAATAGCGGCCTTCCTTTAAAGCTTTTTTGGTCCCTGGATCGATTCTTTGCTTTTTTGTTTTTCCTCTTATGTTTAGAAAAAACTTATTTCATGTTTTATAAATGTGGATGTATCCGCATACGCATTGGAGCAACTATTTATATATTACTTCTATACCACTATAGTATATAGCACGTGGCAAGGTGGCAAATGCCACGGGCCTCGGCCCAAGGAGGGACCTTTTTTCGTATAACCAATTTTTCCGTATTCCTAATTTTAAAAAAATGTCTACTTCCTATTTTAATTTTACAACGCAGTGTCTCTGTTTTTAGTAGGCTCCTCTAAATTTATTTCTCTAAGTCATATTTCTGCAAATAAAGGGAATGTATGGCATAGTTATATGACGTAGTCACATAGTTGTTGGGTCATGGTGGCCATTGGCAAAGACGTTTTCTCTTTGTAGTATGCTATGATATACTTGTATATGTATATTAATTTATATGCACATGTACGTGCTTACTTTGAGTTTTGCATTCCAAAGAATCCATATGTTTTTAGTGTAATTTAATTTATATCATAAGAACCGAAAAGTGGCATTTTTCCTGTTGAATTATTATAGGCAAAATGTTAAGAGTTCCTATTAAAACTTTGTAAATTTTACTTTGAACCAGTATTTTAATAAATCTTTAAATTTCTACGTGCATTATTTATTATTTTTCCAAGCCACTTTTTCAAACTATTTGAAGAATTTTCACTATAAAATAATTCAAAATTAAAGTCAATTAGAAAAATTCAATATTAGATTATATTATCTGTAATACTATTATTGGTATACAGCAAATTTTTAAATATATGTCAGCAACATTTATAAATTTCGAGCCAGAATTTCAGGGGGCCTCAAATTTTTCCCGCCGAAGGCTTACGGAACCATAGTTGTGCCAGTGACCTTGTGTGTATACCACACATCATGGTTATAGTAAAGCATGGTACTATTCCTAATTTTACTCCCGAAAATAGGATGTCAAAGAGATATTTAGATCATAAATATTTATTTATATAGAGATGGCTATTTTAAGAATTTACTTTAGATTTAGTTGGCAACTCTTTCAAATCCCAGCTAATTTTCTAGTAATATAATTAATCTTGCCGTGGAAAATGGGTTGTTGACCGCTCTAACTATTAGTGTGCTTATCGTTAGCTAAAAAAAAAATATATTTTAACAAATTTAAAAATATTAAAAAAGAAGAATTTTTCACATGTTCATTACTATTACACTAGAAATAAAAGTAAATTAATGAATTTACACTGAAAGCTGTCTTTTTATATTTATTTTTATATAATTAATCCTTAAGTGGGTCATTATTTTTTATTTGCTATTTATCTAAAAGGCTGCTTTTAATGAGAAAATTGTGTTATCGTCTAAATGAAACACCCCAGAGGTTGCAGTATAATTATTGCTTATTTTTTATTTTTAAATAAAAGTAGTTGCTTTCATATTCTTTATGTTAGCTAACAAGCTATTTCCTCATTAAAAGAGAGCGGTAGAGGTTTGTTTGTGAAATTATGTCTTTTACAAGATAACGGCATCCGTCTTGTTAAATAAAAAAAGTAACAAATTAACGGATACCTTCATTACCTACTGTTTTCCGTTACGTTAAATACCATTTTCATTTACATATTAATGTTATTCATGTATGTATACACTAATTTTTATATAAATATTAGTTTAAACTTTTAACCTAAAATTTTGTTTTGACTCGGTAATAACTGATGTTAATGAGAAAAACTCAACTAGTGTCTTAAAATTCTCTTTTAATTTTAATGTGATGTTTATTTTGTACGTTAAATTAATTTATTTTTAAAAAATTGAAAAAAATAGATAATTACATATCCTCCGTTAAACTACCGAACCGCGTAATCACCAAAAACACTTTAACTAAATTTTCATGGATGTCTATTGATTATAGACATTAAACTAGTTTCAACATTAAATAAACTAGTTTCAATTGTAAAATTATCAATATAATCAGGTTTGCGAACGAATATTTACCTTATAAATATTGCTTTTCAGGGTCTCTGGAGGGAATTTATTAATTTATATAAAAATATTAGGGGAGAGCGGGGTTGGTTGGCAACAGTTTCCACTTTTTTTATTGTTGAGTCGTTCCTGTTAATATTATCCCAATGGGGCTGATACCACTGTAAACTCCAAGTATTAGAGTACTTCAAGTATTTTTTTCACAACATAATATTTAATACTAATTGTAAGATCATAGAAAATTGAAGAATTCGTCAATCCAGAGTACGCCAATTAACCCCCTATGTGGGGCAGGTTGGCCTAGAAGTTGGGTTTGTTTAGCCATCCCATTGAAGTACTGCCTGACACATATTATTGTTATTAAAAACTGCACTATAAAGGTATAATAATTTTGAATCGGTTTTTAACAGCTTTTAAGGGAAATAGAATGACAATAGAAGAAGATAGAAGTTTAGACTGTCGTCACTTTTTGCATAAGAAAAATTGCTCTCATCTTCCTCGCTGGAACTAACGACAATTGGTAGTTACGCCTTTGATTATGTTTACCTTGCTTTTGTGAATTGCTACAGCGCCAAAAAAAATGTTGAAGAGAGCCAACTAACCCCACAGGAGAGATCATATGAAAGATGACCGCCAGGACAGGGGAGAACAATCAAACAAGAAACTGGTTAGTCGAAAGGTTAGGTTTTTCAAAGCAGTTTGGGGCTAAGTGAACAGAATTGGAGTCAAATGTTTTTCCATGCCTTTAAACCAACTTTACTGAAAATATAAAAATTTACTTACATGTTGTAAAATCAATCAATGAAGCACACTCTTATCTACACTGTCAGCATCGGATTGAAATCTCAGGACAAGACTCCCGAGCTCGGGCGGGTCACATGGTACAATGGTGGGGTCTTCACAACAGGTGTGACGGAAACTATAAGCCAATGGCCAACCTACCCCCTATGCCAACCAACCCCGCTCTCCCCTATAATACGTAATAAAATGTTTATATATTCTCCCTTTATGTAAAAATATTGATATTCTATTCATAGTTTAAACTGTGAACCTTGCCGTACCAGCGTACTAAGAACAGCTATTTACATTGAAACGTGAAGTCAAGCGAACAATGATGTCTGACCGGACCCATGCACTTTAATACAATAATCTTCATTAAAATTACGGCTGTCTTGGAACCTTCGGCTGCTCTAAATTTTTCTCTAAGTTATTATAGATGTAAGCAACGTCAGAAAAATGCTAAAAGAAGGTTTAAAAGTTTATCGTAACTAACTCAAAAGTGATACTAGAGCTCTCCTTGAACACACAGGCGAACAGACAAAGTGCCTCTTCATATTCGTGTCTCGGGATAGGCTGTTCAAAGTTAACGTTCGCACAGTGTTAAGGCCCCAAATTAAGTGATACCTAATTATTGAGCGGGAGTTCGCACATTCTTAAAGAGATTGGATTAGAAACACATATTGTTGTGTTCTCCGTAAAATCCACGTTAGTGTGAATTTAAAATATTTCATGTACCATTTTTTTTTTATATATAAATAATATTGCTGAATATTTTTTAACCACTGTATGCTATATAATAATATTAATTACATCATTTATTAATTAATGATAACTTCCCCTATTAATTTATCTTGAATATGAAACACTATAAGAGAACAGACACTTGCTCCGAAGACAACTGATGTATAATATTAATTAATTACTAATATTTAATTTATTTATTTATTATATTGCTAGGCTGCTTCAATCAAATTTATATGGCTCCTAGCTACTCATAGATTCCAAGTAATAGCCTGCCTCTGTCTACATCGAAGAACTCTAGGGCTGTTTTATTTTTAAAATGCTAACTCGTGCTGTCTAGGTTGTTTTCCCCATTTAATCTTCTCCAAGCCAGTTGGCGGGGAAGAAGAAGAAAACATGTCACATTTATTATTGAAAAGACTTCCGACGTATCAGACTGCCAAACGTTTTCTAGTTATCTCATATTTCTAAGAGTCTCGCTTATCCCAACTGACAGCCTATCAAGAATTTCTGCTTGAGGAGAATACGCAATGGACTTCAATTATTTTAATTTTTTTTCTTACAACTCTACCTCTTTTTACATTAATACATTAAGACATTAATAATTCTGTTAAAATTTTTATTTAAAGTCATAGATGGTTGTTGACACTTTTATGTTAGATGGCCACTCTGTATGTGGGCTTAAATAATCTTATGTCAGTAAATATAGTCCATCACTTTTTATATTCAGTTCGAAATAAAAAAACCCAGAAAGGTCTAGATCAATCTTAAACATGTGATTAGGTACTTCTTTTTTTTTTTTTTTTTTTTTTTTTTTGGCCCCAAGATTTGTTTCCAAATCCCATACTGGATTATGTACTTATGCATGAAAATAACGGTTCCAAAAAATTCTAGAACTCTTATCAATTTATACAATTTATTTTACATAATTTTTAATTTAATTATCTTATTGGAAGTTTGAAGCGTAAATAAAACGAATGGCACATCTTCGATTTATTTTTAATTTAAACAAAAATTAATTTTTTAATTAAATTAAATATTTAACTTAAATTTAAATAAAAAAATCAACTATCATGTATTTTTATGACCTTTTGGTTTTTCTTACTTTAAAAATAAAATATTATTAACGAATTATTTAAATAAGTAGTGGAGGCGATTGTACTTAAGATAAATTATTAAGCGCTAATAGAAAATAATATTGAGTGTGGGAGAATGTTTCATTTTTTCAATAAAAATAATATAAGTAATCCAAGGAGCTGTCATTTGTTACAATTTATATTATCTGTTAGTTTAAGGGAGAAAATATCAGTCTCCATATGTACCTTTTTATTCATGATTCTGAAATTCCTTCATAACCCTTCATTCATTAGTTCATTGATAAAAACTTTAACTGAAATTAACTTTTAAGTAAATTTCGTACAGAAATAAAAAGTTGAAAAAAACAACATAAATTGTTGACTAATTGCATGGCCACTTCTGAAGTTTAGAAGAAGGGAAAAAACTCACCCCTCATTTAATGTAACTAACTATGCTACGCCTCGAAGTTTTTTTTTCAGTAACGTGCATCAATAAGTTATTTGTTTTTTTAAATGTCTACTAAATTTATATTAAAAAGTTTTTGTTCTTCCTATTATGGAAGTGTCCTTCCTTATTTATTTAATGGATTTCTGTAATGTCAAATATTCATGATTTCCATCTTATTTATGGTATTCCACTGGTCTGAACTCCACCCTCAAAGTTTTTATTTCGCCTACACAATAAATAAATAACTTTCTAAAAATTATTGAATCCTTATTATAAAGTTTCCTTGTCTTCCTAATCTGTATAATGGATTTTTTTTTTTTTTACTCATTTTACTGTGGCGTCAAATTTATATCGCCTGTAAATTATATTCGTATATATTAATTAAACATTTAAAAAATATAATTACATTTTAAAGCTTTGACATTTCTGTACGAATTCCTGATTAATATGGAGAATAAGTCATTGACATGTTTAATCATGTAAATGCATTCATTTTTATTTTTTATATATATCCACATACACACCAACAATAGGTATATAACCTGTAAACCAAGAATCATCATTAGTTATAAGGGTTGAGCATTAGGTGCTAATTAGTATGCCTACATTACTAAGGTGTTCCAGGAGAATCTCCCGAGCAGGAGATATCAAAGATTGATATAAAAATTAATTAATAATAACTATGTAATTATTAATTAATAAATATAAAATATAAAAATGAATTTCTGGTTACACTAAACCATGTTTAACATTTTTATGAAACATTTTTCTGCGCCATAAACGCTAAGAATGGGTAAAGGATTAGATTTATTAAAACATTAATAAAAAATGGAATAGATATGCCTTTGACCTTTCTTTAAATTGGGAGCAGCATATCTATTTTATCGATCCGTTTAAAAATTATAGATCTTTTATTTCTAAGATTGTAAAAATGCAATTTTTTTTTTTTCAACTTATAATATCACGGAATTATACGCTGTGCAAAATTTTATACTATGTATAGAACATAAAATTAAACTCCTTTCAAGCAGGGTTACTGCAGAAAAAGCCCAGTCAAATGGTGCTTAGAATGGCCTGTTTAAAAAAAAATTAGGGTATCACAGTGATAATCACAAAAAAATCCAAAAAATGTCGGACTTTTTTTCACAAAATCGCTTATAAGTTAAAAAATATGCATCCTAGTAAATTTTTCATTATTTACAAAATTAAAGTAGACAACATTTTCTTCAAAATGCACTGGTCACGTTTAATTTTTGAGTGCAGGACACCGCCGCTAGAGCCCGCTTATAATGAGCAACTTTTTGTCACTTAGGCAAAAACGAGAGAAACTCAGCCCTAAGTAGCCCCAGGCGCTAACTTATCGTATTTCCTCCATGAATATGTGTTTTTTCATATTCTATGGGGGTTACAAGACTACGGGAGCCTACAAAAAACATTGCCCACGGAGTGGTCGGAATTCACAAAGGACCGATCAAGCCGTTTTATTATTTGTTTGTTTGTTTAACGTCACTTTATGCCACTAAGGCTAATCGGACGATGCTACAGTGAGAGTCCTAAATTTTGCCTATCCAGGTATTATTAGGATAGGCATCTTTAACGAGTACCTGACATCTTACAGGCTCGAGATCTCCATTTTACATCCTATCTGAGGGACGGCATAGACAAGGATTTTTTGTTTTATTATTTATTTCAAAAATTAAATGAAATAAATATAATGAAAAAGAATGTAATAGCATTTAACTATTAATACATTACGATTAATTTTAATTCTTTAATTGAATTTCCTCTTTTTTGGCCTCGATGTAGCAGCCTCCGGTTGCCGATCAGAAGGGCCCGGTTGATCGCCGTCGGTCGGTAACTCCACTGGAAAAGGAATTGTACATATTATAGTACACAATACTATCATGTGTCTAATTGGAAAACTGTTCAAAACCCAGTGAAATAGGTTGTATTACAAACATGCAGTTTACCTTCTGCTGATGTCTCCGCTATCGTCGTTGGTGAATCGACCGGGATAGAATCGCCAGGATTCTCGGAGACCTCTAAAATATAAATCGTACGAATACAGTAGAGGGTGAAGTAAGCAAACCACATTGTAATAATGTGGTGTACAAACAAGATATTTACCTTGTGCTGATGCCTCCAGGATTGTAGGTGGTGACTCAACCGGAGGAGTGTCATCAAGATCTCCTTCATTGTCGATGTCGCATGAGTTGTCAACGTTCATACAGTTTCCCTCACAGATGCTACAAAGCCTAGAGCAATATAGACCCTCACGTCGACAACCGCAGCTTCCTCGACATTCGCTTTTGCATTTGCAAGAGACCTTGCGGAGAACCTTGTCAGGAGCTGGGGCCTTAGCTGTACTCGTGGGGATGAGGCCTCGACGACTTCCACCCCCACTGGTTTGGGTTGAGCTGATTGTCGAGCCACTGCTGGATCTGGTGGTAAACTCGCAGAAAGTGCTCACGAGCTGCAGCTTCAGCGGGGTAGGATCGAGGCCGAGGTTTCCGGTGACTTTATAGGCCAGAAAGGAACTGAATCAATGGAACGGTTAAGAAGGTCGAAAGTGAAGCATGCAGTGGATGTTCAGTTTTCACCAACTATGGCTCCGACTAAATCATATAGCGTGGGTGGTACATTTCCTATTTCTGGTTTCAGGAAGTGCACATTAGGAGAATTGCGGATGCCTTTCATGATGAAGAGAAGGTTAACATCTTCTCCCACCACTGCAACTGTGCTATGCGTGGAAGCCATGGATTAAGTCGTTCTTATGATGATGGCAACATCAACATCCTCAATAGCTTGACGTGATTCAATCCCTGCCTCTGTCAATCTACTCCTGAGGAGCTCTATGAATCTACTGTTGTTCTTGTCGTTTGAAAGTAAGTTTTCCTGCGACATTGTCGGCGCCATAGTTGGTGAAAACTGAACATCCACTGCATGCTTCAATTTCGACCTTCTTAACCGTTCCATTGATTTAGTTCCTTTCTGGCCTATAAAGTCACCGGAAACCTTGGCCTCGATCCCACCCCACTGAAGCTGCAGCTCGTGAGCACTTTCTGCGAGTTTACCACCAGATCCAGCAGTGGCTCTACAATCAGCTCAACCCAAACCAGTTGGGGGTGGAAGTCGTCGAGGCCTCATCCCCACGAGTACAGCTAAGGCCCCAGCTCCTGACAAGGTTCTCCGCAAGGTCTCTTGCAAATGCAAAAGCGAATGTCGAGGAAGCTGCGGTTGTCGACGTGAGGGTCTATATTGCTCTAGGCTTTGTAGCATCTGTGAGGGAAACTGTATGAACGTTGAAAACTCATGCGACATCGACAATGAAGGAGATCTTGATGAAACTCCTCCGGTTGAGTCACCACCTACAATCCTGGAGGCATCAGCACAAGGTACACAAGGTAGGTGTTTGTACACCACATTATTACAATGTGGTTTGCTTACTTCACCCTCTACTGTATTCGTACGATTTATATTTTAGAGGTCTCCGAGAATCCTGGCGATTCTATCCCGGTCGATTCACCAACGACGATAGCGGAGACATCAGCAGAAGGTAAACTGCATGTTTGTAATACACCCTATTTCACTGTGTTTTGAACAGTTTTCCAATTAGACACATGATAGTATTGTGTACTATAATATGTACAATTCCTTTCCCAGTGGAGTTACCGACCGACGGCGATCAACCGGGCCCTTCTGATCGGCAACTGGAGGCTGCTCCATCGAGACCAAAAAGGAGGAAGCTGAATTAATGAATTGAAATTAATTGTAATGTATATATGTGTAATGTATATGTTAATTGTAATAATGAATGTAAATTAATTGTAATAGGTAATTGCTAGTACATTCCTATATTATATTCATTTCATTTAAGTTTTGAAATAAATAATAAAAATGCTTGATCGGTCCTTTATGAATTCCTACCGCTCCGTGGGCAATTTTTTTCAAAGGCTCCGGAAGCATCCGGAAAAATACACGTATTCATGGAAGAAATATTATAAGAAAGCGTCTGGGGTTAGTAAGGGCTGAGTTTCTCTCGTTTTTTGCTTAAGTGCCAAAAAGTTACTCATTTTCAGCGCGCTCTAGCGGCGGTGCCCTGCACTCAAAAAGTAAAAGTGGCCAGTGTATTTTGAAGAAATGAGAAATTAATTAGGATGCATATTTTTAAACTTAAAAGCGATTTTGTGAAAAAAGTCCGAAATATTTAGGGTTTTTTGCGATTTTCACTGTGAAGCCGTCATTTTTTTGTTGGCAAACTTCAGATTGGCATTTAGCACACCGAAACAGAAGAATCCGTCGAAAACCCTTCTACCCTTATTTTTTTTTGGCAAAACTACCATTTGAGGCTAGAAGACTAGAAAAATGCACTGAACAAAAAATCTGAGAATAGAAAAATTGTAACCTTTTACTTCAAGAATAATAAGTTTGTTTGTTTGGGTTTAAAGGCGTAAAACCTGTGAGGTCATCAACGCCTACACACAAAATATTAATTTATTTTATAAAAGTTCATTTAAAGAGAAAGAAAAAAAGAATACGAGCACGCATCATCAAAACTCAAGTTTAGATTCGGTTATATAAATTAATGTCTTTCAAGAACTTTGATACCGACTTTATTTTATTTCCATTATTGCCCAATATGTCTATCAAATGTGGTGTTATACCGAATCTATTTAGAATTGAAATGTATGACGGACACTGTTCCAAAATATGTCTGACTGCGAGAGTGTTACCACAGTGATTACTTTGAGTCAAGAATAAGTATTTACTAAAAAAATGTAATTTTAAGAAAAAAAAAATTGTTGCAGAGAAAAGTTATGACATAAAAATGTTTTAGTTTTTTTTTTTTACTTTATATTTCAAGGCAACTTTAACTTATAAGATTAATCAATTTTTGAAAGAGGAAGAAAAACTTTGAATACTGAGTTATTTTGGTTAAGGGTAGCCTTTGTACACATCTGTAACAATGTAACAATATTTTTGGACACTCTCGAACCCAACTGATAATGGGATTATATGCAGACCAATTTTTTAATATCCTACCATACCTTTTCCATTTCTTAGTAACTAAGAAAACGACAGGACCGTTCTGTCGATTAATTGTGATCCAATCTAAAGTATCACAGACTGACTAGAGTTAATTTATAATTCTAGCCCGCGACTTAGCTCACCAGTTGGTCTGAACTCTTTGAAGAGAAATAGGCTTCGTGTCGAGTACTTTTGAGCGCTGAGTATGGGTTCGCATTCAGCTAGCAGCTTTGCCCTGCTCTCGAAAGGCTAAAACATCTGCCAACGGGGCGAGAGGGGTTCGTAATCCTTAACTCAATTCCCTCGTCACCAGAGAGCATTGAACGAAGCTCATTGCAGGGTTTCAAAAACAAAAAACACTGAGTATTAATAATTTATTACAAAGACTCAACAGAAGTATTTTCGAAAAATTGCTTCTAAGCTGTAACATTTTTTTTTTTCTTTTACAGTAACGTTTGGTATGTTGTTAATTCATGCCAGTTACCCCCAGATGCCAATGAAACCTAATTTTTAATCAAATTATCATCGCTTTTTTGTTACTTACTTCAACTGGGGTCATAAAACTAAAGTACTAATAAATGAATTACGGACCCCACTTCCAAAAAAAAAACAAAAAAACATTTTTCAAACAGAACCTCTCCGGCAGCAGTTAAGTATACTATTATCTAAACATCGTCTATTTTTAGTCAAAAAGAATGGGGGCAAGTGAAAATTTTGTGATACGCGCACCTCACCAGATTTTTTCACCTGTCTACAGGCTTGTCGGCCAGGGTGAAAAACCAGGAGCTATGCGAATTCTAATGAGCTACGTAACATCATTTTTCCAATGATTCCCAATTTGAATCTTTTTTTTTTTTTACTTTATAGGGTAAACCTTATAGGGTAAACCGTACAGTTTTATTGGCACCCTTAAGACTACATTTCTGTGGTTAAATAAAAAGAAGTACTTTTTATAAAGGGATCAAATAGAAACTTCCTATAGCTCCTCATTATCTAACCTCATAAAGACTCGAGAGATTTTTTTGGGTCAAAAGTTTATTCATTTTACAATATGGCAATATTTATTGTTAAAAGTGCCAAATCTAGTTATTGGCACCCTGTGGATTTAATAGTGAAATCTTCCCTATGGTTAGTTTGTTAAAATCTTAGTTCATAGATGACTTAGAGGACCCTACAAACATAAGACTCATGTACATCTTGTAATAAAATTAGGACTTGTTTACCTATTTCTTTAAGTTAAAGTTGGGGTGCCAATAACTGTACTGAGTGCCAATAAAGACTCAGACAATAAATAAACTGTATGGTTTACTTTACTTACGAGTATTATTTATTTTTTTGACTTCTTTTGTCTTCTACGCTCCGGTTAGTAATATTATATAACTTATTATTAATCCATTTTTAATAATAATAAATACAGTCCTTTCATAGCGAAAGTATTACGGAAAATAGTAGACGTACCATTTTTTGTCAGCAAAAATAATATACATACTGACTTGAACATTACAATAATCGCAATAGTAGGTAAAAAAAAATACAATAACTTTTACTAAAAGACTGACTAACAATATAGACTCAATGAAAGAAGATTTGAAACGGCCTTAAAACCCGTACAGCCCACCCCTACGATGACGAAAATGGTGACCAAGAGACCATCTAAGTTAACCATTATTCATACAGAGGAGAGCGGTTGAAGCAACCTCAAAATTTACTTATTGCGAACCATTTTGCAGATTGCAAATTCGATTCCTATTATTTGTTGTTAATAAATAAATACATAATACAAATATTAATTTACTGAATATTATTTCAGGAATAAGCTAAAGTAGGTAAGCCAACTTTAGTACGAGTACATTTTAGACTCTTTCGAACTGTAATTATCTGACTAAAATAGCCAGTTAAGCAACCAATATTGACATAGGTCTGTTAGTTTTAACGTTTTATTTTTATAGATAAAACAGTCGTAGGTCATCAGTTTGCTCATTAGCAAAGCGCACCTGAACAAGTTTTAAATTTGTCCCTTCGCTTAAGAGGATCCTAAAACATGCAAAGACTCTACCATAAACACTCAAAGGATGTGTGCTGGGAACTGGGGCATATTGCACATAACACATTACAAATATGCGAGCATGGGCTCTCTTGTCCTAGGGTTATATACCTTCCATCCATTGTAGTCCCTTTTTTCTTCTTCCGTCTCCGCGCCTCCTATATCCTCCCCCGGGATATCGTGAATGCGAATGAGGAACGAACAACCCTGATGATCCCTCTAGCCTGCGCTAGTATTTATGACTCGAAAGTGATGTTCCATTCAGCGGGCTAGACCTCCATGTGTGGGCCTTTGTCATCCCTGACACTGATATATGTCACCCAATGGTTCCTCTGTGCGAGTGTGTGTGTGTGCGGAAAACTCGGGCCCGGCGGTCCACCCACACACTCTTTCTACTTGCTACGGCTATGAAGATGAACTGGTCCCCTCCCCGCCTGCCGGTCCGATATATTTACGCTCCCTCCTACCACGAAAGGAAAAGTGTTTTCTCTGAATATTATTTTATCCCTTTCCGAATTCCGCTCTCCGTATGGCAGGTTAATTCCATTTTAACAATTAGCGTAGTTTTTAAAGAGCATCAAGTATAATAAATGAAGCAGCAGACAATAGATCTTATAATAGTTTATACTTTCACTTACCTATATACGAAATATATAGTAAGTGGAAGTATTGCGATCGTGAAAAATTTCGACTTCCGGTTTTCAACGGAAATACACGTTTTGGGGTCCCCTGAGTCCAAATGACCAAGTCCCACGAAATGGTCTGTGTGTGTGTGTGTGTGTGTGTGTGTGTGTGTGTGTGTGTGTGTGTGTGTGTGTGTGTGTGTGTGACTAGCTCAAAAACTATAAACTGTGCCAACCTGAAATTGGGTATTTAGTGTACATATATGCCCGCGATGTGACAGCAAAAATTTCATGAAAATTACTCAAAGGGAGGGGGTACTTTAATTAATAATTTTTACATTTTTTTCGATTTTCTCAAAAACGGCTCTAACGATTTTGATTAAACTTTGATGTATTAATATGCCTGAGATATGACTGTAAAAGTTTCATCAAAATTGATTAACCGGAGGTGGGACTTTACTTAATGAATTTTGTATCATTTTCACGTGTTTTTTTAATTATTCAAAAACGGCTTTAACGATTTTGATCAAATTCGTCATGTTTAATGAAAAATAGGTGTTCTTTAATATCAAGTAAGCTTAATCATTATTAAAATGTTCTGGGGGGGGGGCTTAAATGGGGTAGGGGCCGTTTTTGTTTGTTTGTTTTTGTTTCCTATTAAGTATCTTTGTTTTTGTTTATATGGAGAAATTAACTGTCTCTCATTACGCCTAAAAATAAGAAATGGCTAAATATGAGATATGATAAAAACCAGGTAAACATATAGGAGAAAAAAAGAAAAATATTTAGTCAACTCATAAAACACGTTGAGCCCACGCATGCGTAGTACGCCTTTAATGACAGATCATTGTTCCTAATTAAAGCCGTTCTGTTCATTTAATGGAAATTATTGGTTTCATGGTAACTAAATGAAATTTTCAACAAGTACTTTTTAAGTAGTAAGTAATTTTTAGTTCATCATTTTTAAACCAATATTAAATTCAATAATTAATAAGATCTAAATTCAGTAATTAATATATTTTCGTAAATGTATAATTAATTTATCAAGTTTATTAAAATTGAATATCATACCAATCGATATTAAGTATCCAATTAACGGTACTACTTTCCCTATTACCCTTCTGGCTTTGACAGCTGATAAGCACACTGCTATATGTTGCTCCCCATGCGAACTGCCATCTCCACTACCCCTCTTCTTAGCTGTTAAAGACCGAATTTATGGATAGGTTAGAATTATATTACGCGCCTTTTTTTAGTAGTATCGGACGGACGGAAAGATGGCGGTGCTAGTAGTTCCCTTGGTGGCCAACAGATAGCGGTGTGCTTGTCTGCTGTCAAAGCCAGAAGGGGAATAGGGAAAGTAGTGCCCAAGTAACATTTGTTTAGTGATATGTGCGTGGGTGTTTGTGATTGGTCAAAGAGGCTAGGAGCCAAGCTCAGAAAAAAACCCTTACGCTTCAACATTTTTAAAAAACATTTATGACATTCTCGTTCACCCAGGGTGTTCCTTTGTGTATTGTGCACAATTGCAGACATTATTTTAGAAGACGGGTCGAAGAGGAAGATGTTTCCCAGCTGGATGGACAAGTAAAATAATTCCAATATTATTTTTTTTAATAATTTCTGAACTTTAAATTTTGTTTCATCTTCAATTTTAAATAACATTATCTAAAAATTGGACTTTATCTTTTAACATTAAAATTAAATTGCTGAATTTAGTTATGTATCTATGCATTACAGTTATTAACCGTTTGTTAATTACATTATTCTATAGTTTAACTAACAGTGGCCATTCGATTAAAGCATATTTTTGTGTATAATAGTTTATAAGTTGTATTTCATTTTCATTTAATCATTTAAGTTTCATTCGTATTTAATAAATTATTATTTAAGCTCTAAAATATCAGAGAATTTTCTTTATTCCCTTTCATTCTTATTATTTTGTTCTTCTTGTTAATTATGCTAATATTTTCTAAATTTCAAAATTTTATTAATCAAATTTAATTTTAATTTTTTTATTAATTCAAATTTAATTTTTATTAATTCAAATTTTAATTACTCAAATTAATTTATTAATCAAATTTTTATTATTTATACCTGTTTATTACATTAATCAACAAAACTAGGAGCATTGAGCACCGGCCATACTTTCTTCATCTGGGAAGCGAAAGGTTTTTACTATTAAAACCTAACTTGCCTAAATAATGATCTTTGTTTAGTCTTGATTTTCCTGCTTGATTCGAAAAATCCTAGTAAATCTGTTATTTATAAAACTTTTATATAAAAGCATACGATTTAGTTTTGAGTTCATTTCTACATGGAATCAATATCCAATATATTTACTTTCTACTTGGTTGAATATTTCACTTTAGTGAGGAAGAATGATCTTATTACTATTCCTAAGAGAATGAACTAGTTAGATCAGTGACAATGAAATAATCCATAGCCATAATAAGTGTTAATAATAAGTTGATAAATAAAAATTGTATGTAAGGACAAATGGCGATGGAACTTAAAAATTGTACAATAGATAACCACAGAAGATGGGCCAAAAGTTCGAAACGTTGGGACAATTAAATATAAAATAACCCATGGAAGATATCCCTTCATTAAAGGAAATCCTTACATATATTTGCTTACTGGTTTGGAATTTGTGTCTCCATCCAAGAGAAACTCTAGATGGCCAAGGTGCACTTTAAAGAACTTCATACATCCAATCAAGATTGGAAACTTAATAGGTCATTTTCAACTTACATACTACGTTACATAAGATTCAAAAAATAATGCCAGTGTCAACGACAAAAAGTGGTAAAAGACAACTTTTAGGACTAATGTCATCCAAATAACTAGCTTTCTCATCACCTCACTGATTACAATACATTAACTTCTAATGTACATAGTTTCAATCCGCCAATCACTTAACACGTTGACGCCGGGACTGTAATTCACGCTCCTAGGCGGCTGAGTTTAATGCTTTTCGCTCTATCTGACGGGAGCTATTCCATTCCAGGGCATCATGCAGTATTGGCGATCCAACAATAATAAAATAAACGATAAAAAATACTATCCTACTAGTTATGTTTATAATACGATATTAATTATAATTGTTATTAAAAAGTATAAATATAAATAATAAAATATAAATATAAATATAAATAATAAATATAAATATAAATATAAATATAAATAAATACAAATAAATATAAAAATAAATTTATATTAAGTTTTCATTATTTTAATTTTCAGCTATATAGACATTATTTCTACTTTCTTAACACTCTGGCTGCCATGTGACCTGAAATCAAGTAACCGTCCTCTTATCAGAGAATCAAATATTAATATTGTGTCGAAACGAGAGCGTGACTCTCAGCGATCGGCAGTCAAATTGTTACAGATCTAATTATTTGGCCGAGGAGGCATTTTAGTATGAGCCACCGGTGGTACACGCCGCCCGATGAGGCAGTAAGTGTGAGCCACCGATGGTTCACGCCGGCGTGAACGCGTTAAGACCATTAAAAAATAAATTTTAAGCTACCTTTTAATTTATTTGGGAAGAATATTACAATATTAAGGTTATTATTTATTCTGTTCTTGTGAATGAGCGTTTGTAAGATAAATTTTATTTATTTTTTTGTAAAAATCGTACTAACTTATTTTTTTTTTTGTTACACATAATTCTTATGGTTATTTATTACATTTCGAAAATGTATTTTATACATACATATTCGATGCTTTCAAGGACAAATCTTCTTTTATGTAATATTATTAGGAGGTTCAATGAAATTAATTATTTAATTATTTTCTAAGCCACAAGTGTTATGTAGAGTTTCTTTAGAGTAAAAATTGGTTGATTGCATTATTATTGCTTTCTTTGGTATATTATTTATGTAATAAAATAGGTTTTATTAATCCAAATTAGTGATACATGATATTATACACTTGTTTAGAAAAATAAAATTACAATTAGTCCATACAAACTGTCCGTTTAACTAGAGTGTGGTATGAAATGAAACCAAATTCATAAACCAACAATTAAAACAAATAGCTTTGGAGATTAACAGAGGTTGTCGAAATAAAGCAACATATATAGTTGTGTATGCACAGGCATTGTCCCCACTTGTTCACCTCCACCGAATTTCCACTGGATATAGGCTGACGAGGTTGTGTGTGTGGGGGGGGGAGCAATAACCACATTTCACGTTTAATTCTAACCCCCCCCCTTCACTAGCAGCGGACCTCGCAGAATGAAACAGCTTATTGTCCCAGCTACTGACCGGCGATTTACGGAGGATCGTTTGTTTCTCTTGTACACCAAGCCCTCTACGTTATGAGGATGACCTAAGATATCCTGGAAATCGCCAGCGTGCTACGAGGGCTTCCAAAAAAAAAAAAAAAATGGAACAACCACAAAAAAAAAATAAATGGTCGAATCAAAAGCCTATATGTGGAAATGTTCTTTCCAAAGGCTTACCTGAGGAGATGGCGAAGGGCTTTCATCGTATTTTTAGGTGTTTTTTCTAAATTTTTCGGCCTATTTTGGTGAATTTTCTTGATGTTTGGCATCATCCCTCATTTCGGTATATATTTCTAATTATACACATGTATTTTTTACTTTATTTTATGACGAATGAAGCTCTTTAGAATTTAATATAGGATTAATACAGATTGGCTGAGAGTTGAACTGTCTATTTCTTTCCAAAGGCGCACCTGAGGATTTGGCGAAGGGCTTTCATTGTATTTTTAACGTGTTTTTATTCTTAATTTAAATAAATATTTGCTGAAAAAAAAACAAAAACAATTTTTTCGATTAGAGAAGAAGGTATATTTGTTGTAAATATTTTCATTATAAAATTATATTTTATGTAGTTTTATTATAATCATTTATTTTTATAATTTGCCGCTAAATATTAAACAAATCAGATACCCTACTGAATAGATACCCTCTCATATCATACAACTGAATTGTAAATGTTTCTTCCTAAAACAACACGAGAAAATATTTTTAAAGAACATATCTAAACACAGTAGAAACTTATTTTCCTAATACAGGTACCTTAGTATTATAATTAGAATAAACGTAAAGGATATCTATATTCGCATCTGCTCTCTTTGGTTATATAAACAGAACATGCACATAAATCTTACCTGTTCGAAGCAAGTAGTTGTGATCGTTCATGCGTGTTTCCTACGCCTCTCTAGCATTGAAGAATTCTCCTGTCTTGAACTTTTTTAATACAAGGCAATATATTATGGTCACTAACGTTCCGTTTAATATTTTGATTTGTTTATTAGAATTTTTAAAAATGTGTTTTTTATAGGAAGGTTGAAACAAATCTAATTTTCTCTATAAATTGGCTAAGTGAAATAAGATTTTTTGCAACATATTAGGAATGAGTAGTTTAATTCTGTAGACAGGGTAATTCGTCAATAAAATTCGTAAAATAACACCTTAAAACAGTCCTTTAATAATAAACTCCCGAGCCTAATTTTACATTCCCAATCTTGCTTCTTCCTCTATTCCTGCCAATCCTCCTCGGCGTCTGATAAAAGCATGGCCTCGTGACCGTTCAGGTTAGAAATGTTTGTCGAGTAGAAATGAGTAGGTTCTCCAAATGTCTTTACATGAAATTATATGGTCGGTGTAACGCCAAACACCACATTGTGAGAAAACTGAAGTTTAAGTTGATTTTGTAAAATGGGATTATAATATATAATTTAATTTATCTTTTAAATTATTCAAATCTAAAGAAACATGATTTAAAAAATTAACGATAGGTAATTTAAAAAATAAAAGTTTATTGATATAAGATTGACGCTTAGTTCACTATGATTTTATACCGACCGTTTATCCTCTTGTGATATAATCATCATATATGTGATATAAACATCATATCCACTTTATAATTTTATAAGTACAGTTGCTAATTTGAATAAAAAAACAAAAACTTAGATACATATATTTCAATTCAGAGCTATTGGAGTCAGAGCTATTTTTTTTTTTAATACATCTATTTATTAACCTATTATAGAATAAAAGTACTTATATATTTACATTAATATTTATAGTAAACTTCTGATTATTCACTATGTTAAAACCTTTGTTTGGCATTGCCTTTTGGAATACCGATAACTTTTGATTTAAGGAATTATTTGTACTATTTATATTATAATGAAGCACAGTATAGCTATACTGGTTTATTTTCCGTCAAACTCGGCCACGCACCGAAAACATCTACTTTTGGTACTAATGATGAAAATAACTATTCTTACGGAAGTAGGATTTATTATCAGATATTATTCATATTTTAATCGCCCAGTAATCCATTGATATTTTTCCTCTCTCCATGTAGTCATGCTAATGCCTAATCACAAATAGTTTACCATGCATTATTCCGACACTTACCTCATTAGGCAAGATGGTAAGAAGTTGTATCTCCTCATTTTGGAATTCTTTTCTTGATGACTTTAATCCATTTAACTTCCTCCGCGATTCTTCTCTCGGCTCTCCCTTTTGTTCTTACCGGCTCGTGGACCCCGGCACTCTTCCAGAACGCCCCTCGTTAAGGTGTCGAATGGTTCCATCCATCTCAAACTTATCCCTAATGCGATTAATGGGGAGTCACGTAGGTGGTTTCAAACTCCTCCCTCTGCAGACTATAACCCACGCTCTGCGGACACTTAATGCTTCTGCAATATTTTTTTTTTTTTCCTGTAGCATTCTAAAAGCATTAAAAATGTTTGCAGAGCATCATAATACCCTAGTAATTTAAAAGTACTTTAGTAAATCAATTTCATAGATCCACTATATCAAATCTATTATTTTATTGATAAGCCATGAATAATATTGTAATGTCATTACAAACATTACATAGTTCATAGAAAAAATATTTTTTTTTTCTTCACAAGTTTATTTTATTTTTCAGTATAAAATGAATATACGTATCCTCTTATGATTGCACATTACAGTAAAAAAAAAAAAATTATTTGGTCAGTGCCATTTGTAAAGTCATATTCAATAAATTCAAAAAATATATATGATTTCATATTTATGTTATTAAACTATCTTAGAGGCTTCTGTTATACTAAATATATGTGCGATTTCGGGTTAAAATAATTTCTGAATTTTGAGATGTTTCGGAGTTTATATTTAACCCTATATCTTGTATTTGAAATAGAAAAAAAAGTGAGCAAGTAAGGATACAATTGTGTAAACTCCGTGTGCTTTAAAGAATGAATTTTATATAAATTTCGATCGCATCCAAGGCGACAATAATTTGAGGAAAAAGAAAAATAGAGTGGCTTAATATTGGCGATGTTGATATTCTTTCTATAAGAATTTCGAAGTTAAATGTCTGGACAGATCATTTGTCGGAGCCGTGTTCTAGGCGAGGCCGGAAGTCAATGGCGCTGCAGTGAATAAAGCTTTGTGTTCTCTACAACTTTTAGTGTACTATATAATTTTTGTACAAAATATATCAACTTACTTTTTTTTTTTTTTTTTTTTTTTTTTATGAAATTATCTTTAATAGTTTTTATTGTCCATATAGTTTAATTTATATTTTATTCTCCTTATTTAATTGAATTATATGAATTATTCAAGTTTAATTGGTTTGTTGAAAATTTGAGTTTTAGTCTAATGATACATATAATTTGAGATAAATAGCTTAATTTTATTGAATTTTTTCTTCAGAGCAATTTCTTTTTTTAATGTTATCGATTTAACGTAAAAAAGCCCTTGCTAGAGTATTGTAGTCGAATCCCTTATTTAGTAATGAATAAAATTTTAATTTCTACAAGTTAATGGGTTTTTTAATTAGTTTGCATTCTACTTATGAATGTACATTTCATATCAGAAGGGGTCAACTGATCCTAAGGGATCATAAAGTTATATAATATAAGAAAATATATAAGAAAAATATAATATAAGAAAAATAATAAGTTATTTTCAAAATTTACTAGAACGTAAAAAAAGTAAGTTCATAAATAAAACACCCATCTTGAGAGAAAGTTGATTTTTTTTTTTTTTTAAATCATAAGTAGCATTTTTACAGAATAAAAAATACACTTTTTCCAGAGTACTTTACTTTTTTTTTTATCTTTTTTTATTCATAAAAGAGTCGACTTATTGTGATTTCAAAACTCGAAGATTAGGAAAGAGCTGTATCTATTTCGTCAGTAATAGGTCCTTAAGTACAATGGCATAATGTTATGGGGGGAAGGTAGATGCCTCCCAGGTTCCTGAATGGTATGGGAACTTCTTAGCTGGAAAATTATAATTTTTTTTTTTAATAATTTATTTATTACTGTATTGTAACGCTTCTGTGTTTTAAAGAATATTTATTAAACAAACTATCAATGCCACAAGATTTATCACTACATAAATATTCGAGCAGTTTAAAAATATTATGAGTTTATAGCACCCAAATCATATGGCTTGAGCTTCACAGTCAAGACAAAGACTCAAACTAACTGGTTCAGTCGCTTGCTCCTTATATATAGTCGTTCAAGGACTGGCGCAGAAGGTTTAAGGGCCGTATTTATGAACGTTCCTAAGGAAGCAGTTAAGGTAACCTTAACTGGTTCCTGTGTTAAGAAAACCTTTAAGCTTAAGTGTTCATTTAGATAATTCTCATTTTATGAACCTTCCTTAACAATTCCTTTCCTTAATTAAGTATGCATTTATTAAGGTGGAAATTTAAGGTCACCTTAACTAAACAACCAATCAGAGAAGATTGATAAGAGTACTCGGCCGCTAGGTGTAACCTCCCTAAACTGACATCAGTGTTAACTTCACTCTTGTTTACTGTGTTGTTTAGAGTGTTTTAAGTAGTTAATGTGGCAATTACAGCTCTAGAACTATAAGAAAATGATAATTGGAGTAGAAATCACTCAAAGTTGGATAGTGTGCAACATTGTTAGTGTAAAAGAACAAACAAATGTATACAATGTTTCATCTAATCGATTTCAAAACAACTTAATGGATGCTTCAGGATAACAATAAAAAATATCTTTATTATAAGATGAAGGTGCAAATGAGAGTGAAAAAGTGTGATAAAACAATGTTAGGTAGTCTTAGTCTCAAACTTTATTTCTCTTGAAGTTAGCTTGGGGTATGAGGGACTGCAATATTCTTCTAATTGAGATGTTTGTGCTATACTATTGTATATTTATTATATATTTCTTAATATTCTTCAAAATATTCTTGGATGGTTTAGTTCCAACCTACTTCATGAGAAGGAGTTGTAAATGTTAGATATGTGTAAATTAGTAACCAACTTATTTTAAAAAAGATGTGTGTTGGAAATGTGAAATATTAAAGCTTCAGTTTCCTTAATAAGTAAGCTGAAATTTATTTTCAACAACTTCATATTCTTATATGAATTATTAATAAAAACTGATTGTTTACTTTAGAATGTTATTACTTTTGTATTAGCATATTAATTATTAAAAAATGTTAGTGGATGTACATGTGTTTTGACATTTTATAAAGAATTGGTTTATTAGTGTGTATTATGATTCTGTTATTTATTTTTCATTTTTATATTATAATAATTAAAAGTTATCTATCAATTTATTTCTGTTCTTTTTACATTTCTCTTACCACTCTTCCAAAAACTTGTTATACCAAACTTATCTAATTTCAACAAATTCCATGAAAGCCTTTTATGTAAAATAGGCATAGATAAATAAATAAACTTTAAAAATGTTAAATTGGTACTATTAAAATTACATTTAATTTTCTCAAATTGGATTCAGTCTATATTTCATATCAAGATTTTGTTTTGTCAATGAGTAATTGAGTGAAACTTCCTTCCTATCTTTACTATCAATAATTAAGATTATATTGCTCAATACAGTACTACTTGCAGAAGAAAAAAATGAATTCACTTAATATTCTTTCAGATACGATAGGTTAAATGATGGTCAGGATTTTCAGTTACAATGATATTTATTATGGTAAGCCAACGTTTCGATCCAACTTGTGGATCTTCATCAGGGCTAAAAGAAAACAAATATATGAGTATCTATGCTAGAGGGTGACAATAAATGGATACATTACAGAACTCATAATAATATAAAAGATGGTGTATACATAAATATTAAAATAAGAGGCTGGTTAACAAGATAAAATAGACTCTGATATTTACCTACTGAGTCCAGGTGGATACTAAGACTAAAGGTAAAAGTAAGGTGAGAGGTAGTGGCTTGCCGACTTCAAAGGTTTATGGCGGGGAAATCCAACGCTTTTGAAGTGAAGGCACATGACAACTGAGTGAACAAAAATATTTAAAACTAACAAAATATATGGTACCGTATACAAATAGTTGTGTCTGGACAGAGTAATAACATAAAAATTAGATAATATATAATGTAACAATGCATACAAATATGGAAAATATACAGAAAGAAGCATACAATACAAAAAATAATAATAGTACAAGAGGTACAGAGATAATTGCAGGTACCTATGAAATCAAAACTAGGATTTGAGGATGCGGAAGATGTTAGAATAAGTGGATGAAATTATCTCTTTATCTGTTTTGTGATTTACCGGGTTATTTGTTTCTAGATGGATGAAAATGGATTCTGAGAGGAGACGTTTGTCGTGGTTAGATACAGTTGCTAATATGGAGGGGTTCTCAAAGTCGAAGGAATGGTTGTGGGCAATGGCATGTTCTGCTAATTTAGATGTAGACGAATTACGCGTGGAAATACTGTATTTATGTTGATAAATACGTTTTTTTAAATAATTTTTGGTTTCACCTATATAGCAACTGTTGCAATTAAGCGTGGAGCACTGGATACGATAAACTACATTACACTTGTCTAGGAGAGGTACAGGGTCTTTGAGTTTTGTATAAAGATTTTTTAATTTATTGTTATTTTTTAATACTAGGCGCATGTGTGGGAAACTCGATGAGAAGGACTTTTTTATTTTGTTTGAGAGAATGGGGATATATGGGATAGATCTGTATTGGAAAGTAGAAATCGGAGGTTGTGAAGAGTTGTTAGGGAGATTTTGAGTTTTAGCATTATTGGCAAACTAACCCCCTACCACTACCTCTCACCTTATTTTTACCTTTAGTCTTAGTATCCACCTGGACTGAGTAGGTAAATATCAGATTCTATTTTATCTTGTTAACCAGCCTCTTATTTTAATATTTATTTATGTATACACCATCTTTTATATTTTTATCAGTTCTGTAATGTATCCATTTATTGTCACCCTCTAGCATAGATACTCATATATTTGTTTTCTTTTAGCCCTGATGAAGATCCACAAGTTGGATCGAAACGTTGGCTTACCATAATAAATATCATTGTAACTGAAAATCCTGACCATCATTTAACCTATCGTAATTGAAGAACAGTTGACCATTTCTCATCTCTACTAGTATTCTTTCAGATGTTTATATCACCAACATTTTTAATTTTAATAAGTATTTAAGTCCTGATATTTGTTTTCTGTTTTTATTTCTATTATTAAATAGTTAAGGAGAAGCTAAAGGTAGCTAATCACCTACCTTAGCACTAAGGAAGGAAAACAGATCAAATTTATAGGAACACCTTAGGATCTGAGGCGTCCTTAAGATAAGAAAGCGTAAAGGAACGTTTATAAAATGAAAATTGTGTTAAGGTTAGCTAAAGGTGTGTCATAAATACGGCCCTAAGACTCTCGTGGAAGGTTCCACGTCTGCGTGGACTGGGCTCGAAAAATCTAGACCAAACACGTTGCTCCAACCGCTTAGTTTGTTCCAAAAAATGGTCTGGGATTTCAAATCAGATTTTTTTTTTTTTATTTAACGACTTAACGTTGCAGTATATGATACAATACAATAAGTAAATTAATGATATGAAAAGGCATGTGGAGAAACCACTCACTGGTAGCAATCGAATATTGTTTTAGTTTAGGAGATCTCTAGGCAATCTTCTTTTCAGACGCCTCGGATGATTGTCTGGGATAGACGAAGAAGCAAGGTTGTAGACAAGAGGGTTAGGATGAGTATGGATTTTACTGTGGTCTCTTAAATGTCTGATATCTTTTACTTAGCACAGGAATTCGCCAGGCTTGTTAGAGCAATTTATGATTTAGTTTTCAAATGATGCTGTCCCGTAAACAGTTTTAGATTGGATTTAGTTTTGGGGCTCATTACAAAGAATACTAATTTTCTCTCAATTAACTAATTAACTAACAAGTATAATGTCTGTCTCTTAATAATTAGGACATAACATTCGATATAACATTCGAGTTTTGAAATCTCAATAATTCGACCCTTTTACGAATAAATGAAGGTAAAAAAAAAATTAAAGTACTCTAGAAAAAGTGTATTTTTTATTCAGTAAAATGTTGCTTGGAATTTAAAAAAACAACTCAACTTTCTCTCAAGATGGGTTTTTTTATTTATGAACTCACTTTTTTTTTCGTTCAAGTAAATTTTGAAAATAATAAGAGATCTGTTGACCCCTTCTGATACGAAATGTACATTCATAAGTAGAATGCAAACTAATTTAAAAAACCCATTAACTTGTAATCCTTATATAAAGATGCTAATTGAATTATTGTAATTAACTCCGTTCCTTAGCCCTTAAGTAGGTCACGCAAATCATCTTTGAGCAACGGAGTTAATTTGTTTAATAAAATTTCAATGTAAATATTTTATATTATGAATTACATTTATTTTTATGACATAGAGTTTCTTATTCCCCGATTAGCAATGTTATTCTTACATAAAAATAGAAAATCAACTAAGATTATCCACCAATACTTGATTAACTGATGCATTGGAGAATGGAGTAGGTATATGGAGAAGTAGGAAGAGATACACTTATATAAAAATAAAAATATAGAACAAATATTTTTTTTATATGTTATATTTAATAGGAATAGTATGTATGCTTACTATATATTTTAAATAAGAAAATGGAAAAGTAAGTTTCTTCTTTTAACTACCAAATCTGTATCACGGTCGTATCGTAAATATCAGAGAATTTTAAAGAAAAATTTAAGTTTTCTGAATTTATTATTTTTTCATAACTCACACGTTTGTTTGTTTGTTGAATATGTATAGATGTAGATTTAGCTTTATTGTTTAGGCAATTAACTTATTACTAACTAATTAGGTAAAAAGGATGTTCTGTTAATTGTTGAATGTATTATTAAAAGAAGACCTTAGAGAAAACAGAAGATTAATTTTTAAAATTAGCTCTTTTTCCTCTTAAGAGAGAAAAACACTTTATTGAAAATAGTGATGCTGCCCCATTATATTGGGTTGCTAATACATAGCATACTCATTTATCTTATACAGATTACTTGTTAAATTCTAAATCAACCATTTTCCCATTAACATTTCCACATCTTTTGGTTTTAAACTGAATGATTGTCTAAATATACTCTCATAAGAGTGTTCCCAAATTCTAAAACTTTTCTAAAGAATTTCAGTTAACGTGAGTTATAATAATAATGTATATCTTCTTTACGGTCTCTTTGTCTTGTTTGTGGTACCCTAAATAAAGTTTTCCGTATACTCATGGAACGCATTTATTAAAACAAAAGAACATAAAACAAAAGAATAAAATTAAAAATGTGAAAGAGGTATCTTAAAATTATCAGAATCTAATAAATAAAAAAATCTACATACTGCAAATCTCCCCGTCGGGGTCAGATAATTTGATGCTAAATAATAAAATAATTATTATTTATAACATAAATCTAGGTTTATTGTTTTTATAATTTATTACTTTAGATCATTCAAAATTTTAGAGAATCAAATCTGTTCAACCGATGTGATTATTTCTATTACGAATGAATTCATGAAAATTTATCAGCTTTTTTATTGATCTATAACAATGAATATATCTATGACGATCCTCGAACATTTATTTTATATCTTGGGGAATAAGAGCTTATGGGGAATTCATGGAAGCCCGAGATCCTGGCGAAGACCTCACAGGCCGTAGCCATAAGGAAAAAATACGAGAGGAGGGCTAGTGGCCTTTCGCAATCCTATCAGGACCTGAGGCACTTCTTCCTATACTGGCTGATGCCAACGCTCCCACTCTCCCAACTATTGATCCATCCATAACGACAAAAAATTCTTTCGTTTCTGTAAGGTGGGTAAGTATCCATAATGCTCGATCTGAAGGTCGTTCCAACAATATCGACTATTGGATGTTATGTATATTACATCTATATACATATTGGTGCTATGTATGAACTTTAGTTCCAAATTTACCTCAGGACTACGGAGGTGTAGGATTCTTTTTATAAATATAATTTTTTATTATCATAGTTTATTGTTATTCACAGGGTGTCTAGCATGCGGGAAATACGTGCATTGTGGGAATTATACCAGAATTTTCGTAGCGGGTATTTTTAATTTCGAAGAGTAAATGAGAAAATTTTATTTAATTTTTTTTTTTTTTTTTTTTTTTTTTTTTTTTTTTTTTTTAACGTCCGCTTTATGCCACGAGAGCTAATCGGGACGGATTATCTACGGATAACCAACCTCTTCTAATCCATGGCAAGCCACTGAGTCTGTTCAGTGAGGCCGTCACCGAACAGAATCGAGGGGGCTTGGGCGGGATTCGAACCCGCACCGCCAGCGTGGGAGTCGGAGGCGCTATGCCCTCGGCCACGCCGCGGCCCTTTTCATCTGTTTAAATTAAAAAAATTACTAGCACGATCGATTGAGTTTTGTAATATGTTTTAACTATTGGAATAAAAAGTACTATTTTGGCATAATATTACCCTACCGTCAAGTAGAGATGGTTTATCAGACAGCAAAAATATAGGTTTTTTTCTAGGCAGTTTTAATAATGAGGAATTCGACCTAGGTATCAAGAGCTGAAAAACTTTTGTGAAAATAAAAACAAATACTTGGGCTTTAACTATGATATTCACATTAATTAATATTACAATAATTTTATAATAAATTGTTGCCACTATATTGTATTTCGTTTTACCTTTCATTATATCAATTCTTAAATAATTTGTTCTCTCAAGGCTTGGAATAGGGGAACATGTGACTGGACACCATGCATATACTACTGATCATGTTCAATAATCCTCCTCTATAAAGATTAGCAATGACCTTTCAAACATAAACATTTGATTGCACAAATTGCATAAATATAAATATTTCTGAGTATATAAAGTATTTTTGTGTACTCTACAAAAAAAAAAATAATTTTATTAATTTATAATTTGAGTTTAAACGATGAATAAGTGCCGCTCCATGTTAATGCGCTGAACTTCCGCGAGCAATCAAGGTACCGAGCAAGGATATCTCTCCGTCACATATTGTCTCTGGAGAAACCTCTACAGAAAGCGTACTACTCTTCATTGGAAAATTAAGAGGTAACCTGGCGGTTTAGCTTGATCGCAGTCAAATCACTCCTTGTATAATTGCTGAACAAGAAGCAGTATGTACTTCCTTACACAGTCCTGCACCCAAGTGTTTAATATAATAATAATAGTTTTATATTTAGGAATAACTATGGAGCGCTCTAACAGAAAAGTAATTGTCATTAATATATTTAAAAAATAAATAAAAATGCTACAACATGTACTTTAAACAGATAAATCCTGCATTACATTTTCAATTGTTACTATTTTAAAAAAATTCCATATCTTTTTTATATTGAATAAAGCGGGCATGAATTGTATCTATATTATTCGAATTGTTATCCTCTTGAACCACTTTGCAGTAAACAAATATTAAAATCGTTCATATTTTTATTTTACGTGAAGAGGGGTATACTCCAATCCTCTGCTACTTAATGATTGCCCAAGTGGCATTCTTTTAGTTTTTTATATATCTTTCTTTTATATGAAACAGTTTTGGAGTGACTCCTGCAATATTTTATTTTACAAGCTCTCGCAGTAAAACATCTTCTTCTTTTAGAAGATTAAAACAATTGGGTACATAAAATGCCCTGTCTCTGCTTTTCTGAAGAGCAACGTGTACATATTTTGTTAAGACTAAAACATGGACACATCCAAGCACACTCAGAATGTCACTCAAACACACACACACACAAAAAAAAAGAAATTTTATTTTTAGAGATTTTTTGGGCATATTTATATAAGATGAAATGAAGTGACGTTTGAGCTGATCTAATAATATTTAAAAAAATAAAATTAAACAGATTTTATCAATCAATCACTTAATATTAATTTTTTCCTTGTTGAATATTATAATATTTGAGAGCCTTAATTAATTAAGCACTTCATTCTATTATTGAAATGCATATATTACACCTCTCGTGTTTTCGTAAATTTTATTAAAATCTGGAAACAATTCTAATTTTTTTTCTTTTTAGGGATACAGGCTGAAAACGAAGTAGGGGCGAAGTTCAAATGTTTAGTTTATTTATAATTTTGTTCGGGGGGCCGACGTTATTTTATTTGAAATTCATTAATGCATGTGTATAATTATATGTTTGTTTTTTGTTTATTTATTTATTACGAAGCTAAATATTACCGGACGCAGTAATGTTTAGGCAAAACATCATTCCAGAGATCGAAAGAATTTTCGTTGGAACGAAACAGGAATCTGTCTTTATTCTGAGATTTAATAATGCAAACGAAAAGCATACTTCTCCTCGGCAATTCGTTTTATTATGACTTAGAAGCCTTTGAAAGCATTCCAAGAAAAGAGTATTTTTTTCCTGGCTTGTACTCTCTCATGCATAGTTTTCCCCTTGGTATGATAAATACTGAATTGCCCTGCTTCGCAGATAATGTACTTCAATCATTATTCTTGTAATATTTACATAGGGAGAGGTTCTGTTAATCCTCCAATAGGGGATGGTGATGCGGAGGCTGTAAACACTAGCGGTGTAAAACTATCGATAGTCTCCCTTATCGATAGTTGTGATAGTATCGGACATAGGTACAACTATCGGTACTATACATGGTAGAATAGTTGAATTATCGATTTGGAACGATAAAGCATTAATGCCTTTTTTTATTGTACTTTTTTTCTTATCTGTTAATTAGGGATTAAGATAAGCATTTCTGTCAATGGAGGATGGGTTCCTTTATAGCCAGAGGTAACTTTTTTAAATATAAAATTCGATGAAAAATCAAAACTATCAAAAAGTCAAGGAAAATGGATTTAGAGGACCCTCTTTAAGTACCCTCGCGCCCGGAATCCTCATTTGTCGATGATGTAAGCTACAAGACGCGACAATCCCCGAGTGTGCGGACTATCCTCTAGACCTTTACTATGTAGATAAGCACTTTTTCTTAGATAACTAAATAAAATTACTCTGTAACATTTTTTTTTACATTTAAATAAATTATATAGCACACGGGTGCAAAGGGGTCTATGCTATTACCACTTTGCCTATTCAAAAAACAAAAGTTTTCAATAGTACTATCGATAGTTGGAAAAACTATCGATGACGCTCTCGATAGTTCTACATCACTATTAATCACCTAAAAAACGCTTTATTTCCCTTTTCCCCTGTCTCCAGAAATTAATTGATTCCAATTAGCACTATGTCTCTCTGATTGGACTAAAAATTTCAGTGCTGCTAAAATTACAGTAATTATTAATTACCGTTCTAGGAAATTCTAAAAACAATTGAATCCTACCATTGATTAGTTTACATTTTTCATTAAGTTAATGAAAGACAACGTCGAAATTAAATTATAAAAAAAAAATCTGGTGCGTGCGCGCAACACACAACTTTCACTTACCAACTTACTTAGATTAGAAATTAATGCGTTTTGTTAATTGCTACTTCTCAAATGAACAGAACTGCTTTAATTATGAACAATGTTCTGTCATTAAAGGCGTACTCCGCATGCGTGGGCTCAACGAGTTTTATGAGTTGACTGAATATTTTTCTTTTTTCTCCTCTTTATGTTTTCTTTATTTTTATCATATCTCATATTTAGCCATTTCTTATTTTTAGGCGTAACGAGAGACAGTTAATTTCTCCATATAAACAAAAACAAAGGTACTTTATAGGAAACAAACTAACAAAAAAGTTATGAAATAAAGTGCCCCCTCCGTTTGACCAATTTTGATGAAATGTTGGCTATTACATCTTTGGCATATACATACATCAAATACCCAGTTTAATGAAAATCGTTAAAGCCGTTTTTGAGTAAATAAACAAAAACACGTGAAGATGATATAAAATTTATTAAGTAAAGTCCCCCCTCGGGTTGATCAATTTTGATGAAATTTTTACAGTCATACCTCGGGCATATAAATAGATCAAATACTCAGTTTAATCAAAATCGTTATAGCCGTTTTTGAGAAATTCGAAAAAAAACTTAAAAAGTTATTAAATAAAGTACCCTCTCCCTTTGACCAATTTTGATGAAATTTTTGTTGTCACATCGCGGGCATATACATACACTAAATACCCAATTTCAGGTTCGCACGGTTTATATTTTTTGAGCTAGTCTGTTCACACACACACACACAGACCATTTCTCGGGACTTGGTTACTTGGACTCAAGGGACCCCAAAACGTGTATTTCCGTTGAAAACCGGAAGTCGAAATTTTTCACGATCGCAATACTTCCACTTACTATATATTTCATATATAGGTAAGTGAAAGTAATAAGCTAAATTAAAAATAATAATTCAATAAACTTTTTTCGAAATTCTATGAAACAGGATAAACTGGTTAAAAATTGAATATTCACCCCTTCCCCATCACCAGCCCTAAACCTATCCATGATAACATCTGTGTGAAATTAATCTTCTATTGGTATAACACCGAGAACGAAGTGTATTTCAAATTTCTTCAAAATGAGATAAAATTGTAAAAGTTAATAATTAGGGAGGTGCTATATAAAGAATATATCTCAACCATTGTTATCATTGTTTTAATAATTATTCTGTTATTCGATGGAGAGACAAATCCTACAAACCAAAGATCATAAAATATGGTCAAGTTGTTCTTGATTTAAAAATGGTTTTACTAACATGACTTTTGTTTAAAAAAAACTGATGACTGTTTTTGTAAGTCAAAACCCTGATTGAAATTTTAAAATTAAAAAATAAATTAATCCTTTAAATCTACATTTTATTTTATTTAATTAATTAAAAAAATGGACATAGAAGAATTTAAAATTTATTTTTACACAAATTAGGTTGCAGCTCGGACAGTGTTCCATTGCAGGATTAATAATTAAGTTTGTCTCATGGTCCCTCGTCGTCGTCGGAGTTAACTGAATAGGTTGTTTAAACTTTTCAAATTTTCCGTTGGTGGATTAATTTCATAAGCCAGTTTTTGGTGGAAGTTAATGTAATTTTCTGTAATGTTGCAAAAACTGATGGGATGTTTAAGTCCGCATACATAATATAATCAACTGTTTGTCACATATAAATCTGCGATTACTATAATTTTTCGTAACACTTTCGAATGAAAGAATTGAATTTTTTTAACTTTGTATATTTGTAGAATCCTACAGTTCATTCTATAACGGCTTTGTAAGAACTTCATACAAAGTTGGTTTTTTAGTTAAGGTTAATTTTGATCGTCTGTCAAGTATCCTAGAAATAATTTCTGTTTATTTGTTTTCGTTTAAATATAACGTGTGTTTGCAAAGTCAGTGTTTTATCGAGGTAAAATTATAAATATCTAATTTCATCGGATACCGGATTAGGTATATTAGTGAAGTTTAGTTGGGGGGCAAAGACCACGATTAATTGTGAACATTACATGCACAATCTTTTTTTCTTTAATTTTACTTTTCCTACTAGCGGCTCAGGTAGCAATACAGGCCAGATGGTTATGAACGGATCTATAATAATAATAATCCACAGAAAAATATCTTTTTAAATTTCATCAAATTTTTATTATTGAATTTGGGAAATATTTGGCATAGACCCAAGGTCCACATGTACATATTAATTGGTAGAGTGTTCATAAAGTATTGATTGTTTTTTCAATATTCACTTAAGTGGAGGCCAGCATTGTAACGAACTGGGCCAGGACTACAGAAAAATTTTCCAAGAACATTTCGTGGAATATGTTTGACCGAACGGAAAAATGGTTAACCAAATCTCCAGTTGAGCGCTTCAAATCTGTTGAGATTTTATATTTAAAAGGATTTATCTAATATAAACTACTATAATTCGTATACTAATCGAAATTTCTGTAATGTTACTTAATATTAGCATTTTACGAAAGTATAATATATAACTACGATAGCAACAAAAAATTTGGAAGAGGATATAACTTAATTAAGAGTTATAGCAGCCACATTAAAGTTTAAAAAATCAATTAATGAATTTCAAAAATACTCAACGAAATTACAGGTTTTATTTTAAAATTAGCGATTAAAGAAATTGCTTTCTTTTATCGCATTTCATATTTCGTACAAACATTGTGGTCAAAAACGTAAAATGCTATGAGTACATTTTGAGTACTTATTTGTTTTTTTCAATAGGATTTTTTTTTTTGAGAGTCTTTCTGGTAGTATCTCTCCCTTCCTTACTTTTTTTTTTCAAGACGTTAAAAGGCCCCTGGCTAATAAGATGCGCCATTGAAAGAAGTCTTCCTTTTCACTGAGATTCGCTGTGGTTGAACGAAATCTAAGGAAATTTTATCTTTTTCAAGCTGGACAACTGTACCTTTTTCTTGGATATTTGAATTTCCTTCTCCTTAAAATAATTATAAATCTTCGGATCAAAACTTTAGTGCATAATAAAATTTAAGTATAATTGATTACATTATTCATTTCTTCATTCGATGTTCCGACACAATGCTTAGTCATATAATGTTTGCGGTGAAATTTACATATTGAGGACAAGACTATTGTTTTATATACTATAGTTTTATATTCAATGTACAAAACTGTTATTTATACGAATATAATCCAATTTTATGGCAAGTAGGCAAAAATAGTTTCACTTGTAATTGTTGAAATTAAAACTTAAAAAAAAGAAAGATTTAAATTTTCATTGTGTACAGCGGTGAAGAGTATTCTTAATATCTTCATGACACTTTTCTTGCGTAAAACCTACCATATGTAAATTAGATTGGCACAGAAAACGAAAAAATAAAAATTTCTAAAATTTTGAGTTCTTTCACTATTTTTGTGGCGATATGATGTTATTTCAATTCTTTATTTTTAATGTAAATGTATTCTTTATTTTTAATGTATTTTTATTTTCCTCTAATTGTTGATTTGCACCTGTCTATAAGATAATCTATGAAAATCACGAAATGGGATTGTATGTGAGGAAATAATGATATGGCTTTGGAAAAAAATGTACCTGGGAGCACCCCTTCCTGGCTTAATTCACTTGCTTTGGTTCTATTTGTGGAAGATCTCTCATCCAGTGTCTTTTCAACTGCCTCCTCTTGTATCGGCCAAGAGGATTATGTCGGATGATGTATCGGCCATTCAGCCATTCAAAAAAAAAAAAAAAAAGTTTGTAAAATTGATTTTTTAACTTAACGTGGTACTTTGTATCATGTTTGTACATAAGAGATGGTTAGGGATAGTTACGACTACCTGTCAGGAAACTTTAAGTTTTGGTAAGTGCGAACAGTTTTTATAGCTATACCATATAGAGGAGAATTTTTATGAAAACTTAATTAAGTTTGTATAGACGTGTTTACAATTTAGTTTTTGTTTCCTATTACATCTCACAAAATAAGGAAAAAAGCAGGAACTGGTAATTTAAGGTCGGCTTTGATGTCATTGAGTGATATTCTGTTATGGGATTGCTGAATTTATTATGGACATGTTTCTTTTAGATGTCTGAATTTGTGAAACGTTGACAAGTTATTTTGCATGCCTATTTTAGAGACGAAACATTTTTTCCCAATTATGTCTTAACCGACTTCATAGGTTTTAAATTAAAATATACGTGAATTGAGGGTAAAATAAATATTTATGTAACTTAAAGCCATTAACTATGCATTATACATAGTTTATACGACTGCGAGGTATATATACGTTAAACGCAACCTGCTTGATTTATAGCAAGATTAGATAATCCTACCTACTAAACTGTTCTAGATTAACCTAGTTGTAATTTTGTATTTGCAATAATTAAACTATATTTGTTTGAAATTGTATTAATTGAAAACATAAAATTAACGATGTTCGTCTCCCTATATATTATTATTTAATAAATAATAATTAGGTATATAGCTGTTATAATTATAACACTTGATTAATTAGCTTGATTAACACTTCTAACAGTTATTAATATAACTATCGTATATGTAATTAAGAATTTTTTTTTGTTTTGATAATTATTTCATTATAGTTTTTATATCAACACTTTCATCAACACACTCATTTTTTTATTGATTAAGCTTTGCTTGATTACTCTTCATAGCTATTTAATAAAAATAATATAAAGGCAACGTATGTTCAATAATTTTATATTTTATGTAATAACATAAATGAATACTTAAACGTGATATAAATTTCAGCACTGGAGGACATACTTAATCCACAGATGCCGTGACCAATGTTATGTTAAATTAGCGGATAATTCTTTCTCATTTCCTGAAACTTTATTTATTAAATTTGTTTATGTTCCTCCTCTTTTTTCTTTCATTGTTTTTATAATATTAAATAATAAAATAAATAACAATATTTTTTTTATTATTATTTAAATTTCATTGATTACTCAAATAATATTATACTTTATTTTATGTTCAAAACAACAATACGTTATTTTTTAATTTGTTGATTTATCATTCATTCTTAAAAAAAAGTCAAGCCACTTCTTTCTTTATTTTCAAAAAGTAGATAAGAATGTCTTTACCCAAACTATTTATTTATATGGTTATAAAAATTTTAACCAGAATTATGGATAACGTTTCAAACTAGTCCTGCGGAAGTTTTTGATTTAAAAAAAAATGTAATTTTTATTGTTTTACAATATATTAAAAACCTATGACTAAATATTTACATAATAAACCAAAAAAATGAGTATGATTTTTACTTTTTTTAATACTTTAAGTATGAATTTCAAAAAAGTTTGTCATTACTTAAAAAAACGAAATGAAAATTTGCCATTACTTAAGTTGATGCAATGTTCTTCTAAGCCCTTCGTTGGCAGTACCAACTTAATTTTTTTTCTGTGCCAAATTTACCTCTTTAGTCCGAACTTTCAATTAATACAATGCTATTGATAGATTATACTATACTAATTGTATTACTTCATTAATAGATATGCTACATTATATTGATGACCGTACCATGCATATATGGTTGTATACCTTATGACCCCAAACTACGTTTTTAGGGAACAGATATTAATGGGGTACCAGATTTGGCTTAGGAGTATCAGCGTACTTTTTAATTCTAAAAGTACCAAATCTGGTACAAAGTACTAAAAAGAACAACCCTGTGTAAAGGTACTTCAGGTTGGCGAAGTTTATATCATGACTCGAGTTTATGGTTCGAGAAACTCAAATGACATTGCAACATCGCTGACTTTATCAACATCAATTAAAACAGTAGAGTTTACGTAAGTTTAAAAACAAGCGAAATTCCCATTAAATCCCATGTACGACTTGTTTCACTTTTTAAATTTTCTATTTTTAAAGTTTTCATGAACTAGAATTTTTAATAATAAAAAGAAACACTTTATCAAGCGGTAAAACCTCTGAATTTCACTATTCCCTGATGCTATCACGTTTTCCATTTAGATATATTAAAGCGCAAACATATCAGAAAACACTCTGGCCTATACTCGTATATCATGCATCTTTGTCCCTCCTACATTGCTGGCGCCATGGGCACTAGCTTCTATCTGCGTCGGGCGTAATTTATGAACGTGAGGATGTAGGGGTGTGTGTGTGTAAGGTCTCTTGGAGGGGAGAGATTGTATTTTATTTTTGTTTAACGCAGTTTGGAAACGATACAACATCTTGTATGATAACAGAAGAATATATATTCGACTCGAGAGTATTTTCTTTTCCTTCCAATAAACAACAATTCTTTTTTTTTTCTTGCATCTTGTGAATCTGATAATCACCTAAAAGTTAGGTCTTTAATACTATTGCCTAAGGACGTGATTAATCTAGAATTTAATTTTCTATTCGACCATCGATTATAATTAAAATTAAACGTCATTAATAATTATTGAAACATCTTATCTTGATTGATAATCAAGTAAACATTTTTTTCTTCCTTGGAATTTTCTTGAAAACTCAATTTCGATCTCATTGGAATGTTGGCATGTTTGATAATGGCGCTCCTTATAAATCATAGAATATCCTAAATCAGAATAGTTATTTAAATGGATCCATTAACTTGATATTAGTACTTAATAGGTATTTGTAAGTTTTTTTAATTACTCTTTTTTTATCAATGATTTTACTGTATGGAAATAGTATTTAATGTTGTCATGATCTCAGTGACTTAATCTCGTAATTAGTTAATTTTAAATTGTTCTCTAAAAGTTAATAAGTTATTTAATTTTAAGTAATTACCTACCTGATTTTATGAACCTACATTTGCCGACCATTTATCTAGATTTAACGCCATGATTATGACACGTCGACTAAACTAGTTATGTTCACGAGACTAGATATATGTTACGTAACATTCTATGAATCTTGTAGCGTAAAAATAATTTAAAAAAATAATAAATATCTTGTTTCTTATCCTCTTTGATTTATTTTTTTTGTCATTTTGTCATTGAAATTTTAATAATTGCGTGATAAATAAATAATTAAATTTTTTTTTATTAAATTACATTAAATAATTTTGATTCATAATTTTAAATTTACTTTATTTGTTATTTATTATTTGTCCTCATGTCTGAAATGCCTATGTAATTAATTCCTTTATATCATCATATTCACTGATTTTCGCTGATGACAGGTTTGAACAAAAAAAAATATGAAGATAAAAAAAAAAGTAATTAAGACTAGAAATTTTGTCAATAACTATAAAATAATTATTATATAAAAAAATATTTTTTTTTTTTTTGGAATACCTATTTATTTCTATTACGAAACTTAAAAAAGAAAAAACAATGAGAATTTACTCATCTTACAACTTCTTACTTTAGCAACTAAGGAAATAAAATAAGATTAGAATACATGGCTAAATTTTCTTACTTCATTTAAATTATCTTAAAATTTTTAAGTAAAATTAATATATTAAAATATTCACCGAAGGTATTTCAGGAAATTATCATTTTACACTTTAGAAAGCCTATCTTTTATGCATAAAAGATTAATTCAACCTTTTTATTTTTAATTCATTATTGAAAACTGATTAAAATTCTACTTTATGAAATGGAAAATAATATTTAATTTAAAATTAATAATATCTCTTAGAAAATAATTGATGATAATTTATGCGATTAAGAGGGTCACTGAATAAATCTAAAAATAATTTTTACTGATCTACAAATGTCAGGCATAAATATTATGATATCATTGTGATGTAGTTTTTGATTCTGGTGGTCTGGTTTGTTGCATTGATCGGTATTGATCCTTTGGGCTCCCATCAACATTACAGTCAAAGAATTGTTTTGTATTTGTTCTTTAATTTATAAGCTTAATGGTTAAAATTTATTTTAATGTATGATTACAGCTATGGTAAAATCATTAATGGTATCCCGAATAAATGAAATATGTTACAAATTAATCTAAGTATATAGTAGTGATACCACCTTTATGGTAGAATATTTTGATATAATGCAGAAGGCCAATTCATTCCGAAACATCGAGAAAAATTCATTGTTTAAGCATTAAATTACTTATTTAATTGTTATTGTTTTTAAGCAATGTATATGCAAACCAAGTAGATAATATTTTGTTTTTATCATAAACGAATTGCAGGAGAGTGAAATATTGTTTATCAATAACTTCATATTAATGGTATTTTATAGGTACCTAGATGTATTTCACTATCAGAAAAAATAGATATAAATCGGTCTAAAATAAAAACCAATATTTATTTTTAATATAGTTTCATATATTTTCAGTAACCGTTACACAGTAAAACTATTAAAATAACAGAATGAAACTTGAATATAATGAAATAGGGAGGAACGGGCGGAAAATAAAATGGCTATAAAATATATCATAAAAAGCCAATCGGATGCTCTGGTTCATATATGATTTTTAGCTACTATTCTCTTTATAGCCTTTTTTAAGACTTAGCATTCATAGAATTTCATGATTTATTTGTATATTATATAAGTTTATTTCCTTTAAAAAAAATCAGGTGCGTGCGCGCAACACACAACTTTCACTTACCAACTTAATTAGATTACAAATTAATATGTTTTGTTAATTGCCACTTCTCAAAGTCACACATTTTTCCACATTCATTTCTTATTTTTGTTTTTATTTGCTCTTTAAAAAACACTAATTTTTTTATTATTAAATAAAGGTTTTTACTTGTGATAATTCGGCAATGCAACAAGCATAATACTTCCAGTCTTCTGATTTTATAATTCTCTATGTAGTCGTTGAAAACTTTAACATAGATAACTTTTAGTTACCATGAAATAAAGAATTTCCATTAAATGAACAGAACGACTTTAATTATGATCAATGGCGTACTCCGCATGCGTGGGCTCAACGTGTTTTATGAGTTGACGGAATATTTTTTTTTTCTCTATATGCTTACTTGATTTTTTCATGTTTCATATTTAGCCATTTCTTATTTTTAGGCGTAACGAGAGACAGTTAAGTTCTCCATATAATCAAAAACAAAGGTACTGTGTAGGAAAACAAAAAAGGCCCTTTCCCCACTAAAGCCCCCTCAGGACATATTTAATAAGGATAAAGCTTACCTGATATTAAAGAACACCTAATTTTCATTAAACATTACGAATTTGATCAAAATCATTAAAGTCGTTTTTGAGATAATCGAAAGAAGGTGAAAATTGGAAAAAAAGTTATGAAATAAAGTGCCTCCGTTTGACCAATTTGATGAAATGTTGGCTGTCACATCTTTGGTATATACATACATCAAATACCCAGTTTGATCACAATCGTTAAAGCCGTTTTTTAGTAAATAAAAAAAAACACTTGAAAATGATACAAAATTTATTAAGTTAAGTGCCCCCTGCGGTTAATCAATTTTGATGAAATTTTTACTGTCATATCTCGGACATATTAATACATCAAATACTAAGTTTAATCAAGATCGTTTAAGTCGTTTTTGAGGAAATCGAAAAAAAACGGAAAAAAGTTATTAAATAAAGTACCCCCTCCGTTTGACCAATGTAGATGAATTTTTTGCTGTCACATCTCGGGCATATACATACACCAAATACCTAATTTCAGTTTTGTACGGCTTATAGTTTTTGGGCTAGTCTGTTCTCACACGCAGGCACGCACGCTCGCACGCACGCATTCCCACGCACGCACGCACACACACCCACACTCACACACAGACCATTTCAGGTTATTTGGACTCAGGGGACCCCTAAAGGTGTATTTCTGTTAAAAACCGGAACTCGACATTTTTCAAGATCGCAATACTTTCCCTTACTATACATGGGCGTACCCAGCGGGGGGCAGGGGGGAGCAGCTGCCCCCCCTTCCTGGAAGACTTGGAGCAATAATTTTTTAGGCTTTTAAGACTGGAAGCATTTTTTCCAAGCAAATAATTGTAATAACTTAGTTGATAAAGCACTGCTATAATTATACATAATTTTGGTTTCATTCACCTTTCCGCGGTAAGGTGTTACAACCTGAACGACCATAGCTTTTAGCTTGTCCCCCTAGTTTAATCCTGGGTACGCCCTTATTACTATATATTTCATATATATGTAAGTGAAAGTAAAAAAAAAAACTTTCAACGGAAGATACGCATTAGCAAGACCAGTGGTACTCCTGATGACCATTAGGTTTTTGAGGAAGAGATGTTTCTTAAGGATCCCTAAAATAATATTTATATTATTTAAAATCATGATTTGAATTCATAAATATTGCTCCCAAAGAGTCATATAATAATTCTTATACTTATTTTTTAATTAAAAATCATGTGCGATTCACAAATAAAGATTTAAAGCGATTCTTGTTAAAGATAAAAAGCGGTTCTTGTTTAAAATTACGATCACTCAGTGATACGGTACTAAATAAACAATATTGATCAAATCGTAATTAAAAAATTATGACCATAAAAAATTATCATTTGATGGTAATAGAGATCCCATAATTAATTTGAATGTTACATTTAGGAGTGTCATTCAAATTCATTACTTTTTCAAATCTGTACTAGTTATGTCGTTTAAATTATTTGGGCCTAGGTGTATGATATAACTGTTATAACTGTTCACGAAAATGTAAACACTCTTCTACTACTTCTACTATCTAATGCTTTTCGAAAATGAAGATATTCCGTTGGTAAAATGGTAATAAAAACATTTTTTGAATTGGTACAATTGGCAAAAAATATTTCATGGAGAATATTTTAATAATACATGTCAATTTCTAATTTAATAAAGTATTACTTAAAAATAATTATTATTTTTAATAATAATAATCAAATTCTTTAATGATAACAATGATCAGGGTATGTTTTTTTTTTTTTTTGTTCACATAAGATGATAAAGAAAAATCATCCTTGTAAAAAAGCATCAAACGATTATTGAATATTCAAATAAAAATTTTGATTTTTATTTTATTTTTTTAGTTATCGATTTCAAACAATGTTTGAAAAGAAATTCCGTTTTTATCAAACTAAGAAGAAAATTCAATTTAGTTAAAAAGATTGGAGCTATCAGTTAATCATTTTTTTTTCTTTTAAAGGGCCGTAGTCGAATTGTTGGTCTCTTTTATTAAATTGGGATGGGGATCACCCAGGTACTGCCCTATGTTCGCCAATGCATACTAAGTAAGTTAAAATGGCTTTGTTTGTCTGCCATAATCTACTAAAACCAATACAGTTTAGTGCTCCATGTACATTTTTTATTTTAATAAAGTTTTTCAAAAGAATTCATAAGAAAATTATTTTTCCTCGGTTCCAGAATATAGCCCTTTGGACACAAGGAAATATAAAATATAATGACGCAATTATAAATCTAACAAAAGGGCTTAATGAAGTAGATCTTCGCAAGGTTAACGAACTTCCCCTCCTGAATTCCCGCAGTTTTATGGCTAATTTCTTAAACTGAAGTATTAAGATGATGAAGATTATGATTAGGGCTCTTTTAATTTTATGGGAGGGTGCCTACAAATTCGTGAGTAAAAAATAAAGAAGTTTTAACAGCCCCGATGTTAATTGTATCAAATTAATTTCCTCTGTCCAATTCGTTACATTTTAAGCCCTTTTTGAGAGTATATTAAAAAGCTGCGTTGTTGTGTTTCAAGTGCCACTATATATTATTTTTTAAAAATCTCATTATTGGAAAAAACACAGTTTGAAATTTTGAATAGTTGAGACTTCCGTCAACTAAACCTTTTCATACAACTATTTATTATGAGTTCAACTGTTTAGACTGGAAACCATTACCGTTTTAATATTGTTACTGAAGATATTGAATATTCTATTTTGTTTTATAATCGATCTTTATAGTCATATAGTATTAGTAAATGCTACATATCTTTTTAGCTATCGAAAAAATCTTTTTTTTCCGAAAAAAAAGTTTTATATTTACAGCATTCGTATAAGTGATTATATAGAAAATATTTTTATTTATTTTTTATATTTTAATGAAAAAAATTATGAGTGAACATAGCTAAAATATTATCTTAAAAGACATCAATTTAATATCAAAAATCGTTAACAGTCTTACTAAGTGCAATTATTATTGTATGTTCTATATTAAGATCAGTAGTAGTAGGGTTAATACTTTGTTTGTTTTTTTGTTTAATGTCACTTAATGCCACAAAGGCTAATCGGTGATGCTACAGTGGGAGCCCTAAATTTAGCCAATCCAGATATAATTAGGATAGGGATCTTTAACGAGTACCTGACTTCGTACAGGCTCGGGACCACCATTTTACGTATACTTAGTAATTATTGCAATAATTATGAAAAATCGAACTTTTTAAAAGTAATTTAATTGCTACTTCAGAGTCCAACTATTACAAATATTTTTCATGAAATGTAAAAGAAAAAAAAAATCATTTTAATAACTTCGGAGTGAACTGAGGTAGGTATTGTGCTTGATCAGCACCTTTGGTAGCGGTTTACGGACTGCGAGTTTACTAGGAATAGATGTGATCATTACCTACCCCAACCACAATGCTATTCAGTCACCCATTGAAGGTTCTAGTCATTAGGAAGAAGTGGATTGTATTCCTTGAGTTAAAGATTTTTCTTGTTTGTTAACTGAAAAAAAAATTAATAATATAAAAGATTATTATTATTGCTTTAAACTATTGTTAAAAAATAAACTAGGTGACAAAAAAAAAAACTGGACAAATTGATTTATTCCCCATATTTCTAGTAAATTTGTTTGCTATTTTAATCTTTAGTGGGGTTTAGTTCGTTCATAAGTTGTTGAAGCTAAATCCAAAAAAAAAAAATCTGGTGCGAGCGCGCAACACACAACTTTCACTTACCAACTTTCTTAGATAAGAAATTGACGTGTTTTGTTAAATATAATTTCCCATAGTCACACATTTTTCTACATCCATATCTTATTTTTGTTAATCGTTAAAGCCGTTTTTGAGTGAATAAAAAAACCCGTGAAAATGATACAAAATTTATTAAGTCTATATATATTTATTAAGTCCCCCCTCCGGTTAATCAATTTTAATGAAATTTTAACAGTCATATCTCGGGCATATACATACATCAAATACCCAGTTTGATCAAAATCGTTAAAGCCGATTTAGAGTAAATAAAAAAAACACGTGAAAATGTTACAAAATTTATTAAGTGATGTCCCCCTTCCGGTTAATCAATTTTGATGAAATTTTTACAGTCATATCTCGGGCATATAAATAGATGAAATACTCAGTTTAATCAAAATCGTTAGAGCCGTTTTTGAGAAAATCGAAAAATCCTAAAAAGTTATTAAGTAAAGTACCCCCTCCCTTTAAGTAATTTTGATGAAATTTATGCTGTCACATCGCGGGCATATACCTACACTAAATACCCAATTTCAGGATCGCACGGTTTATAGTTTTTGAGCTAGTCTGTTCACACACACACACACACACACAGACACACACACACACACAGACCATTTCGCGGGACTTGGTCATTTCGACTCAGGGGACCCCAAAACGTGTATTTCCGTTGAAAACCGGAAGTCGAAATTTTTCACGATCGCAATACTTCCACTTACTATATATTTCATATATAGGTAAGTGAAAGTAAAAAATATGTTAGAGGAACCAAATTCAAACAAACTATTCGGGGGTGTAGTAAGTTTTCTTAAAAAAAAAAAAACTCTTCCCATAAATAAAATAAAATGCTTCATATTTTAAGTAATGCTGTTGTTCAATATAGAACAAACCATAAAAAAAAAAATCTGGTGCGAGCGCGCAACACACAACTTTCACTTACCAACTTTCTTAGATAAGAAATTGACGTGTTTTGTTAAATATAATTTCCCATAGTCACACATTTTTCTACATCCATATCTTATTTTTGTTAATCGTTAAAGCCGTTTTTGAGTGAATAAAAAAACCCGTGAAAATGATACAAAATTTATTAAGTCTATATATATTTATTAAGTCCCCCCTCCGGTTAATCAATTTTAATGAAATTTTAACAGTCATATCTCGGGCATATACATACATCAAATACCCAGTTTGATCAAAATCGTTAAAGCCGATTTAGAGTAAATAAAAAAAACACGTGAAAATGTTACAAAATTTATTAAGTGATGTCCCCCTTCCGGTTAATCAATTTTGATGAAATTTTTACAGTCATATCTCGGGCATATAAATAGATGAAATACTCAGTTTAATCAAAATCGTTAGAGCCGTTTTTGAGAAAATCGAAAAATCCTAAAAAGTTATTAAGTAAAGTACCCCCTCCCTTTAAGTAATTTTGATGAAATTTATGCTGTCACATCGCGGGCATATACCTACACTAAATACCCAATTTCAGGATCGCACGGTTTATAGTTTTTGAGCTAGTCTGTTCACACACACACACACACACAGACACACAGACACACAGACACACACACAGACCATTTCGCGGGACTTGGTCATTTCAACTCAGGGGACCCCAAAACGTGTATTTCCGTTGAAAACCGGAAGTCGAATTTTTTCACGATCGCAATACTTCCACTTACTATATATTTCATATATAGGTAAGTGAAAGTAAAAAAAAAAAAAAATGACTATTCTTAGTTATTGTCATGTTTTCCAACGCAGAGCTTCTTAATTTGTCTTATTAACCCATTTTGTTAAAATGCACAGGAACCTACATATGTACTCTAGATTGAGTCGTGAATGAAGCCTCCAGACAATTATTCTCCGACCTGATTATTTTCGTTAATTTGGCCTATACTTACTATATACAACCCACATTAACAACAAAAACAAACACATCCCTCATAACCGGTCTCTTCAATTTAACATTCAACATAAGGTGTTTTTTTTTGTTTTTTTGCCGTGACTACTAAATAAGTTTACCGCCACCCATTTAGCTGAGTTTCCCAATTGAACTGGCAAAAATTCAAAAAAAACTTATGCATTAATTACCCTTACTTATACATTAAGATAGTTTTTTTTTACTCGTTCGATTTTTCTTTTCATGTTTCAATCTACAAAAAAGCCACATCGGAACAATAAAGGTAAAAGGGAAGAGGATTGAAAAATACGCTCATACAACGTCTCATTTAACACACTCATGATGCCTCTGGATATTCTCTCATGGCTTTCCTTAGCGCATTCTTCTTCCAGGGCGGTTCCTTCAGCCACCAGCCGCCGAAAAGCTAACTATCTATTACCCCCGGAAGAAAAGCCGCCACCTTATCTCTTCCTTCGCCCTCTTCCATAAATCTTGGACTATTTTTACACCCCTTCCTCCGCAGTGAATCATCTGCGAAGGAGCCCTTAGAGGTATAATGCTCGGGCCCTGGTGTGTATATTTGTGGAAGGCGGAGGTTCCTTAATATGGTAGCTAACGGCATTAGTAAGGGAAAGGACTGAGAGATGAGGGGGAGGGGGTGCGCTGTTTCTTCCTAATGCAATCCATAAGGCAGTGCCTCCTCAAGGCGTACAGAATCACGATGTACCATTAAATAAGTCCCTCACGCGTCTCCTGAGTGGAAGGATAACTCATTTATGAGTGTGTGTGTGTGTGTGTGGAATGATTCAATCATGAATCGAATGCATCAAAATATATCTCCGGAAGTTTTTACCTTATATCTACGTAAGGCATTTTTTACCTTAAACATTATCACTTGTAAGGGCATATGTTGTACTGTAGCATTTTATGGTTTAATTAGCAGAACTTGTTAATATAAATTATTTGAATCTTAACTATTTTTTTTTTTTATTTTTTTTTTGCAAAACTTATCGATTTAGTAAATAATACTGTAAGTGATGCATTGAGAGAAATTTTAAATCCGCCAAAAATCATAATGATTTTTAATTTAACTGTCATGGGAAATTTTCACTTGCTTCAGTATATATTAATAGATTTAAGATTTTTTTTCTGAATTCATAATAAAAAAAATCTCATAAAGCTATTCAGTTTAGCTGTTTAATATTAACAGGATTCCCGGACTATAGTTGAACTTTTAATTTTTCGTTTATTATAATTTTTGCATATTTGGTTTATAAAAAGTTTTCTATTAAGCAACATTATCTATGTAAATAAAGATTAAATTCTGTTTGTTTGTTTGTTCTTTATAGGAATCGATACCGTTTGTTCCAAACTTTCCAAATTTCACTGCGTGCGAACACCTGTCCATATTAAAATTGCATAACTTCAGCCCATCTCTGGGTATATTCATTATTGTTATAAAAATCGTTATGATCTCGCTTTACATTAGAGACGAGTTGAAATTCACCGGGTAAAACTGGAATATACTGCTAGTATACAATAAGCCTCAAACATTTTTTAACAAGCCATATGTGCAAAAATTATAGAAAGCCAAAAATTAAAATTTTAACTTTTATTTTTAGCGGCTCTCAAAAAAGTGATAGATAGATAGAGAGAGTGTCAGGCCATAAGATAAGTACAAATAGATGAAATTGTATATAGAAAAACAAACCATTAATAGATCTGCAATAATAGTTTTAAATTAGATGATCTCGAAGCCATCTTCTTATTGGTATGTGATCATTTTTAAAAGAGGAACTAAGAAAGAATGTTTCCTGTGAAACAATAGTAATTTAAGGGAAAATAAAGTCATCATGGATAATTTCATTTGTAACGAAATATAAATTTTAATTGTAAGGATTGGATGCGGGAGGAATTTATGGTTTAGTTGAGCTGGAAAGCTGAATTTCGTAAGACCAAATAGGCAATATTGATGTCGTGCGGATCAGTCTTTTGTTATTGGTTAATAATTACGAAAGTTATTCGAATAAATTTTGAAGTAGTCGGTAACGCCGAGCGGTGTTTGAGCATTCCAAGCTGAGCGTTTGTCTAAGTTCAATACTAAGTACCTATGTGACTTGTTCAACAGGGATAAGTGAGGGGAAAATTAAAGGGAACTGTAAAAACTAGAGAGTCTTATGGTTACAACAAAGAAGGATATTTAAAAAAAAAAATAAAATAAAAATTCTATCCACTAAAACCTTTTTTTATTACATTACCTACTGGAAATAGGAAATTTAATATTAATGTTGTAGAAGGCAGTTACTGTTTCATTTACTCATAAAATATCAAAAGGGGCATTCAGTAACAATTGTTTGTTATGCATAATATTTTCTAATAGGAGCTCTATTGTTCTCACTTGCGGGAAACAAAAAGAGTTGACTCTTTCACAGACGAAGAATTGAAAAGACCAAATAACAAATTTCGCTCTCTCGGCTTTTCCGTGGCTATTGTTGAAATCAATGATGGGTGATTGGACTGGGGGTGACAAACACCCCGCTTCAAAGAGAAACGTTCGCTTTATTCCGTCCCCACTGTCTCCCCTGTCAATTATAAACGTTATTCGGTTTGCTCTAAAAATTATTTAACTCTAGGGTTCCCTATAGGCGTTATTCTACTAACGCGATTTGTTCGCTGTGTTAATTGTTAAATTCCACAAGAGCTGAAAGCGCTTTTTATTTTATTAAATTTATGGCTGAACAATAGAACTGAAACAAAATGAAAACATACGTACATGGGCATCTGCAGAGAAGGAGACGAGGAAGGGGAGCTCTCCCCCCTAGAAATTTTAAATACCGAAAACTATAAATTAAATAAAATCTTATTCATTTGCTATATAGTGTAACACTTTTGTGGGTTAACAAATATTTATGAAACGAAAATATAACAATGTTAATGCCAAACGAATTAATACAACTCAAATATCCGAGCAGGTTACAATTTATCACTTTATAGCACACAAATCATATGACTTGAACTTCACAGTCAAGACAAACACTAAGACTAATTGGTCACTCGCTCCTTATATATCGTCGTAAAAGGAATGGTCTAGAACGCCGTGGAATCATCCAAGCCTTGAACTAGTCCTTTGAGGGTCCGCTTCAACCGGTAGTTCGTTCCAAAAAAAGGTTTGGGATTTCAAACCATATGATTTTTTTATTTTATTTATTTATCGATTTAACGTTAAAATACTTCTAAGCAATTTGTATAAAAATATATATTAACTCTTGAATGTTAATAAGTTATATTTGAAAAATAATGTCTAAAAAGTCAAAATACTTCGAACCCTTCCCCCCAGGCCATAGAATTTTATCTGCCTACCCCCTAGACGAAATTCTGCGGACACCCAATAAAACATACATTTGTGTCGCCTGGACTCTATTATTGTGTTGTTTTATAAAATCATTTAAACAATTTTGAGTATATTTTACTGTATGTATTTATTAATGTTATTATTTAGTTATAAGTTCTACAAGTCAAGTCATAGGTGGAGCCTCATCGACCGAGGATTGCTCCGAATACAAAATCCTCAAAAAATATTAAAATTCAAAATAAATTAAAATGCAAACAAGCATTAAAAGGATTATGGAACAAGAAAGAAAAATCAATCCTACCGATAAAATAAGGGGTAAAAAATTCTTGAATAAAAATAAGTAATTTACCGTACGGATAATCAGATGGATGGTAGAGGAGCATTATAATTTTTAAATGTTCATGAGGTTTATCCCTGTAAATTTCTCCATACTTTCCCTCAAATCTAATGAAATTTAGAATTCGTAATTTCTTAGACAGAAAAATAGAGGTAGAGGATGGATTAAATTCGGTCTAGAGTTTGACTTTTGTTTATTTAGTTTTGCTCAACTAGATTTTAAAACAAGCCGCTCTCCAGTTGAATATTTTTTTTTAATAGGAAATAAAAAAGAATATTTTTATTATAAAATATTAGGACTATTTTTTAAAATCCATCTTTTATTTTTTAAGTTTTGATCCTTTTCTTCAATGAAGGTATTGTCCACTCTTATCGTCATCTGACACATCATCCTGTTTTCAAGTGCTTGGTCTAGTAATAAATATCTCCGCTACCAACAGGTAACCCTTATACCAGGACTCTACTTGATTTCAGGATGTGGTTACTGTTCGCACATCCAAACAGAAATGGAGCTGGATGAGGGATCTCCTTACGCGACAATCTGAAATTTAATCAAGCCAGGGAAGAGGTAATCTGAAGTATAGGGAGGATACGCCACTGTTTTGTATACTATTAGGTTACGCGTTTAGCTGATTTTCACATTTCGTTGTAGGAAGGCAAAAATAGGAAAATAAAAATTGAACAATTTTATCATTTATGTTGGCGAAATAGGATTTGAGGACAAATCTTGATGCCAAAAAAAAAAAAGAAAAATAAAAATAAAAGTTAGTAAAATAAATCTAAAGACGTTATTTTGAAAAAAATATATGGAAAGTAAAATAACAATCTTCTTAACCCCTACGAGCAGCAAAAGAACCCGTTCGAACAGTTCTCCAGACCTAACAAAAACTTTAGAAAAGAAGACAAAAATAATAAGTTGTGAGAACGTAAAAAATAATTTGTGAGAACGTCTGTAGAAGAGCCAAAAATGTCTTTAGTGGCCTTTTGGACTCAAAAAACTTAGAGGAAAAAAAGAATATATAAGTCAAGGCTAAAATTGACATTTCGCAGCAAGATATCTTAAGCTTAAATTTGAGCTCGAGAAACAAAATTATAAGAAATAAGAGACTCGAAATAAGGCCAAGTTGATTTTCTATTGCAAAAAGAAAAAACCTTACTTTTCATGGTGTTAGGGTGCCTGATGGGAAAATTACTTCTCGGGTAATAGATGAGATTCGTGTGTCTATCTTGAAATTTTTACCCCTATTAAATACCATCATCTGCTTTTCCTCCAATCACAGAACACATACATTCAGGTTGATACTCCTCTGCATAATATGAATGATCGTGTTTATTCCTCTGTCATCACGATCGAATCTATGGCATTTAATGGTAGTGTTAGGTACCGACATCCATTATAACGGGGTTTTTCATATTGCATTTAAACTTCTTTCATGAATAAAATCAGAAAAAAGTAAAATAACAAGCTACATGCCCTACTATTTTACTACTACCATTCATTTGTTAGGCTTACGGCAAATAATTAAATAATACTGGATTCTCAGAAATTCCTTTGGCTAATCGGCAACATTCGATTGTATCCCAAATCTAGAATTAATATTACCAAATTCGAAAACGAATGTTAAAATGATCAGATTATTTGCCTTAATTATTCGGGGTATTGTATGTTTAAAAACTTTTTTTTTTTAATTTCTGCAGGTGTTCAAAGGATTTCATATTTCTATTATTATATAATTGTTAGATGTATCCGTAGTAAAATGTTTTCTTAAATTCCAGGTTCATTGATCGCCACTTGAAATTATTCTCAACTGAGCGAAGCCGGTATGTAGTTATAAATGTATACAAGTAGCTTAATATATGTATATTTTTATTTAATTTTTTGAAATATTATTTTTTCTTTTCTTTTTTATATATCTCTTTATATGATTTCTCCGCATTTTTTGTCTTTAAAAATATATTGCTTTAGAAACATAGTATATTCTATTCTCGTACTATAATTTTTTAATTCATAATTCCTAAGGGAGGAGAGAGTAGATACTGTAGATAATACTGTTTAGACGTCAATTTTCTCTTCCTTGGGTGACTTGATCAACAACTATAGAATTTCACGACAAATTTTTATTTTAGCAAATTCAAGTATAATTCTTGGTTGATGTGAATAAGGGTTAAATATTTTTTTTAAAAAGTTACATCAGATCGCTATAGTCGCATAATTTTGGCACTTTGTGTAAATTTTAAAATTTATTATTGAAAAGATAAAATCAATTTCTTAAAAGAAAAGAAAAATAATAGTATTGTAAATATTATTTTTATTTTCGGGAAGAAAATTTTCTGGTCCCTCAAGAAGGAAATCAAAGATGCTTGGGATGAGAGCCCAATGAGCTAATTCCCTTGAGTATCAAAGGAAGTTAAGACGTCTAGTACCACCATTCGTTAGTTACCTATTAATAGAGAGGTCACGATTAATAATATTTTCCAAGAATGTCACTTATTTACCTTGAAACTCAATATATATGGATTAATACCCGAAACAAACTCGATAATTGGTGACTATAATAAAACAATCGTAGCTTTTTTAAATTTTGAAAAATCACACCTCATATATCTAGAAATTTAATATCTTACATCAGCAAATCAGAACAAAGGAAATATAAGAAAAACTAAGTTTAAATGGTTTACTAAGGTTGATAACTAACTAAGCAATTTAATGCCATTGAACAGTAGTCCACCGGCCCCAGTATCTACCTACTGTCAAGAATTTAAGTATGATACATCGGCCTGTACTTAGGCAAAATACTCGCTTTTATCATTAATACTCTATTGAGAAAAAAAAAAATAGGCCAGGCAACTATCACCTCTACAACATCAACAATATATCCTTTATCTCTTCAAAAAACGAATGTTAAAATTTGTGAAAAATAATTTACACCACTATTCTAAGATATATTTGGATGTACGTATATATATATGTTTGTGTGTAACTGATAGAAAACTTAAAAGGCTTTAATAGTAAGCGATCGCGTGGACAATGGCTGTAACGCTTGGCTCTAAATGCAAGATTAGCAGGCAATTAGGGCTGTTTGCTTCCGGTCATCAATAAGTTGCACCCTAATGGTTTGTACCTGAGATATCAGATTGTCGGCTTTGCCATCGAGGAATATTTTAAAACATCGCCTCATTAGGATAGATAAATTGGTCTAGATAGGTATTTCAATTAGTGAAAATACTAATTAATATTAAGTATATAGTGTTCTTTTGATCATATATTTAATTAAGGGATTTCATAATTTAATTTAAATTATTAAAAACATAATTTTTTTTTTAAGTATTTTCTAACTTCTCTTAATTCCATTCCAAGAGAAAAAAATCTGGTGCGTGCGCGCAACACACAACTTTCACTTACCAACTTACTTAGATTAGAAATTAATGCGTTTTGTTAATTGCCACTTCTCAAATGAACAGAACAGTTTAATTATAACGCATTGGTTTGTCATTAAAGGCGTACTTTTTTTCTCCTGTATATGTTTACTTGATTCTCTTCATATATCATATTTAGCCGTTTCTTATTTTTAAGCGTGATGAGAGACAGTTAATTTCCCAATATAAACTAAAACAAAGGTACTTTATAGAAAAACAAAAAAAGCCCCTTCCCCATTTAAGCGCCCTCAGAACATTTTAATAATGATAAGGTTACCTGATATTAAATAACAACTAATTTTCATTAAACATAACGAATTTGATAAAAATCGTTAAGGCCGTTTTTGAGATAATCGATCAAAAAGGTAAAAATTGGACAACTTTATTAAGTAAAGTCCCCCCTCCTGTTGATCAATTTTGATGAAATTTTTACAGTCATATCTCTGGTATATAAATACATCAAATACCAAGTTTGATCAAAGTCGTTAAAACCGTTATTGAGTAAATAAAAAAAACACCTGAAAATGATACAAAATTTATTAAGTAAAGTCCCCCCTCCGGTTGATCAATTTTGATGAAATTTTTACAGTCATATCTCGGGCATATAAATAGATCAAATACTCAGTTTAATCAAAATCGTTAGAGCCGTTTTTGAGAAAATCGAAAAAAACCTAAAAAGTTATTAAATAAAGTACCCCCTCCCTTTGAGCAAATTTGATGAAATTTTTGCTGTCACATTGCGGGCATATACATACTCTAAATACCCAATTTCAGGTTCGCACGGTTTATAGTTTTTGAGCTAGTCTGTTCACACACAAACACACACACACACAGACCATTTCGCGGGACTTGGTCATTTCGACTCAGGGGACCCCAAAACGTGTATTTCCGTTGAAAACCGGAAGTCGAATTTTTTCACGATCGCAATACTTCCACTTACTATATATTTCATATATAGGTAAGTGAAAGTAAAAATCTGGTGCGTGCGCGTAACACACAACTTTCACTTACCAACTTACTTAGATAAGAAATTGACCTGTTTTGTTAAATATCATTTCCCAAAGTCACACATTTTTCTACATTCATATCTTATTTTTATTAATCGTTAAAGCCGTTTTTGAGTAAATAAAAAACCCCCTGAAAATGATACAAAATTTATTAAGTAAAGTCCCCCCTTCGGTTGATCAATTTTGATGAAATGTTGGCTATCACATATTTGGCATATACATACATCAAATACCCAGTTTGGTCACAATCGTTAAAGCCGATTTAGAGTAAATAAAAAAAAACACGTGAAAATGTTACAAAATTTATTAAGTAAAGTCCCCCCTCCGGTTAATCAATTTTGATGAAATTTTTACAGTCATATCTCGGGCATATATATAGATGAAATACTCAGTTAAATCAAATTAGTTAGAGCCATTTTTGAGAAAATCGATAAAAACCAAAAAATTATTAAGTAAAGTACCCCCTTCCTTTAAGTAATTTTGATGAAATTTATGCTGTCACATCGCGGGCATATACCTACACTAAATTCCCAATTTCAGGATCGCACGGTTTATAGTTTTCGAGCTAGTCTGTTCACACACAAACACACACACACACAGACCATTTCGCGGGACTTGGTCATTTCGACTCAGGGGACCCCAAAACGTGTATTTCCGTTGAAAACCGGAAGTCGAATTTTTTCACGATCGCAATACTTCCACTTACTATATATTTCATATAGAGGTAAGTGAAAGTAAAAAGAGAGATTAATGGCTATTTTTAGTCTTCTGAATGCGCTTAAAGATTAGTGTACCTTTCATGATTCAAAGATTGGAAGATTCAAAATTAAACAAATTACAGTCGACTCAGTTTAATTGGGCCATCGGATAATTGGGACCACCGCTTAATTGGGCCAGTTTTAATAAAACGGAATCAAATATAGGTAAAATATCACCGCTTTATTGGGACGAAACATCGGCTAATTGGGCCAAAACTTTCTGGAACTTAATGTTAAAAACTACGAGACCCGGTGTCAATCCTATAACCTAAGTTTCTGTTACCACGCCTGATTCTTATCCTGAAGCAAGAAACCGCATCAAAAAGGTTAGTCGCTTTTTTTTTTCCACAAAAAGGAAATAAAGAAGCCCTAAAGAAGTGAGCTAATTATGTTGATCCTAGTTTAAAATAAGTGTGACGATGCACACTTGATTCTTACCTGTTAAAAAAATTGACGTAAAAACATGTTCTGATTCATTTCTTATTTCGTCTTTATCAGCATAATTTATATTGTACACAAATATTTTAATTTGTTTCATCTAGTATATTTCTTATATTAAAACCTCTATTTAATAAAAATAAATTTTAAGAGTTAAATTAATCGTATTATTTTGACTCTATCATTAAATTAATAGACGAGAATAGGTACACCTAAATGCACATATTAACTGGGTTTTCCCCCATATATGTTTAATGTATGGCATCAATTATCCTACACGTACGGTAGCCCAGTGATTAGGCGTATTTAGGCATTTTTTATTTGCATTTATACGGGGATTCATGGTCTCCGCTTTATTGGGACCTCCGCCTAATTGGGACAAACACATTTTCACTTTATGTCCCAATAAAACGGAGTCGACTGTATTAACGAAAACGTTATAAATCTAAAGTGCAATTATTCGTTAATATTTTTACAATTATTCTTTTTTTTTTTTTAAATAAAAGTAGATTATTGTATTATTGGGAAAAATCCTTTGCATTGGGCTTCACTTTACGATAAATCACGTTTTTGGGACGTCGTTGTTGAAAAGTATATCACTCAGCTAATAAGGGAATATAAAATTTGGTACAGTCGTGACATTACATTATTTGTTTTAAGAAATGACCTAAAGGCATCGGCATACAAAAGAACTTCTGTACGAACAATATTTCTTTAACCTATTTCTTCGATAGGTAAGCGCTGCGATGGAGCGTTGACAGGTCGGGCCTGAGTAAAGGACAAGCGAAGACATTTCTGAAAGGAAAACTATTTTCGGCAACCCTTGGGATTACCTCAGGCTTTGGGGGACAGGCACTTCTTTCTGACCCTCCCGATTCCACCTCGTAGAGGGATCTTTACTTCTTTTCCTTTATTATTATTTTTTTTTGTATCCTGTATTTGTCGTCTCTTCAAAGCGTCTTTCGTAAGGCTCGTTCGAGGGAATATTTATTTTTATTATTACACATGTGCATTGGATATTGAGCGGTACTGATGGGCAATGCCATTTGAGCTGATCTTCGTTATAAATAAATCGCATTGTTCTAACGAACGGTCTTGCTTTCAGCAATGTCTAGCCGTCTATGACGGCTGTGGCTGGGCCTATACGGTTTAAAGAAGGATAAAAAATAAACTTAAAGCTATAAATTTCCACAGAAAACTTTTCCGTGATTTTTATATTTATTTTTGATTACTTGATTTAAAAAAAAAAGTTATGAAACATGAAAAATAATAGAGCTAAAGTTGGTCACACATTCAATGGCTCCTACGATGAATTTTTTCGATCCATGTCCCTGTGGTATTCAGAAGTTATACAAGGCAATTAATAAAAGATAAGTTCTTGAGCCTGATGTGAAAAGTTTGCTCCTATCGCTTCATCGATAGAATCATTGGAATGAGACTGGGAGGTACATTGCATATTGTTTTTATATCATTATCTTTCCTGAAAAGAAGGTTTTTGATGTTAAAAAAATTTTTTTGGTCAGCCGCATATGTTAACCGTTTTTCAATATATTTTGACGATGGTTCACAGCGTGTTACACTGAAGCTCATTTGATGGTAAAAATGCGACTTTGATGAACATATGCTTCAGCAGAAATGTGATTTTTAAATAGAGCGGAAGTAGGATACTATGTGTTAAGTACTTTTTGAAGAATTGCAGTTTTTTCCTTAATTAATTAATTAAGCTTCTTCAAAGAACTGGCGAGGGAGGGAGTGCAAGGTCCGATCATGACTGTCTTACAGCAGAATAGAAACGTAATTTCACCACTCTAAAGGTCTTGTCACACATATCCGTACCGCAGCACGAATGTGTATCGGATCTGATTCATATGTCCGATTACTATCTATTCTTCGTAAATGAATCAGATTCAAAACACGCCCCTGCTGTGACCAGACCTTAATTCGAATCCGGGAACTTGATCTTAAGCATTATGTTCTACAATAATCACTGAGCTCTTTTACATTCGTGAAAAGTCATTTTCAGTGGAAGATAGTTGGTAACGTTTTTTCTATAGGTTTGTTCTTACTAACAGAACCTTCGGAAATGTAATGATGGTTCCACTACTATGCCTGTTTTTTACTTTTTCAAGGTGGGAACGAACGCCCTTTGAGTTGCGGCTTATATAAAATAACTGTTGTTTGATTAAATCTATCAAGGCACAAGAAGGCGATTGTACATACTTGGAGCTTTATCGCCTATCCTAATGGTATTCCCATCCTGAAAACGGTCCAATAGCTTGTTGAAACAAACCTTATATTAAAGTCCACTGTTTGGGTATTAATTTTACCTTTCTCTTTAATTTGTGGTTCTTATTATTTTTTCAGACTACAATAAATAGACTAGAACCTCGATTATCCAGGCTGATGGCGGGGTTGGTAGCGCATGGATAAAGAAAAACACTGTTAATCGAAATCAATAAAGTTTATAGATACCCTATAAATAAACTTTATAGATTTATATAAGCAGCGTTAAAAGGTGAGGTCTTCAAATGATTTTTCTTAATTCAGTTCTATTTTTTCTCAAATCGTTGTCATCATGAAAATCGAAATTTTCTTGTTCGCAGAAGATCATAAAGGTATCAACTTCTCCAAATTCATTAATATGTTCGAACTTTTTATTACTTGGTGCCAAAGTCGTCCTCCTATTCTATGCTATACGTTTTAGGAATGTCTTAACATACAGATTTGTTTTCCCAAGCATTTATATGTTATATGCCGACCCATTGCATCTTTTACCTTGCAGATTTTTAGTCTTTTGATTGAATTAAACCAATTTTCATGTAAAAGAGAACTCAGAAAAATCTCTCTGTATGTTCTTTTCACACAGGCAGTTAATATTTGATCCATTTGCTTTACTAAGAGAACCTACTTTTTCTTGGGCCTTTTTTTTTCCTAGTGAGTACATTTTTTTCACAATTAATCTCGAACAGTCAATAGAGAGGTTCTAATATATATTTTTATCACCCCAGGTTAAATGAAAAGAAAATCACGTTACAGGCAGTGGAGGTTTCGGAAATGGTATTCATATGCTTACCGGCTTATCAGAATAGCATCCATAGTCAACTGACCGTTTCATTGAAACAATACCAACAAGGGACGCGGTAAAGTGTGGCTATTGTAAAAGATAAAGGTTTGGAAGGCGGATTGCGGTGCGGTGAGAGGTGCTCTGGAGTAAAGAGATTACAGTTGCGGCTAGGGCGGATCAAAGCAGGGCTACCCCGCTAGATTAGTTTAGCTCTAGCTCTAACACCACCTACATGGCGCGTGATTAAATTCATTATCCATCAAATCTGTTCCGCACAATATACTCATATTGTAATTTACTATTCAACAAATATTACTGCCAAAAATCCGCTTCCTATTAGTTCGATTATAAAAAAAAAATCTGGTGCGATGCGCGCAACACACAAATTTCACTTACCAACTTACCTAGATTAGAAATCGACGTGTTTTGATAATACTTTGATTTGATAATTGATAAACGCCAACTTCAAATATTTTCCCACATTTATATGCTTATATTTGTATATCTCCATAAGTTATAGAGTATCTGTATAGCAAAATTTGGAAGTTCTCAGTACTTTTCGATTCATTATTGCTTATTTATTTTTTAAGGGACCTAATTTCATCAACAGTTGAGGTTTTTTTTACTGCTTACTTGCTTCTTACTACGAGTTGCTTGCTAAATAATGTGGCCCCTTCGTTTGACCAATTTCGATGAAATTTTGACTGTCACATCCCGGCATATATATATATATATATATATATATATAATGCCACAATTTTTTATAAATTTATTTTATTTTTTATATATTTTTTTTAATGGGCAAGTGAAACTCAGCTTCACAGATCACTTATCCAATGCCTTTTCAATATTCTTTTTCATGAGCAGGTCAGCCGTAATTTGCGCTTATAAATATTAATATAAGAAATATATTTTTGATATGGATATGTAGGTTTTTGGATTTTTTCGCGTTAAATTTATTTTTATTACTTAAATATTTGAAGGAATTATTGGGATAATGTTGGTGTAAAGATCATTAACATTGATAGGCATTATCAATGTTTACAATCTAAAAATGAATAGTTACGGGAATCAAATATTCTCATAAATCATCCTAGTATTTTATTTTAAAAGTTGTTTTATAAAAGTTTTTATTTCGTTATCCTAAGTTAGAAATTTTAGACTTTCGGCAATGAGTTAATCGGTAATGAGTGATAATGGATCGCCTACCTCTCTATATATGGTCTGCGTACAATGACTTCTACTGTGGATCCTTGCATTCCATCCAGCGAATGGATAAATTTTTATGCCGTTGATTTAGTTTATTTATTTTGTTAAACTTCTTTCATGTCGTTAAACTTATTGGGCACTTATTAATTAAGTATCAATTAAACTGTATTACTCTTAAAATGTTTAACAAGCATACTAGAATTAAAGACGTGTAGTATAGTAAATCTAACGTTTAATGAAGATTTTTTTATTTATAGCAAAATATGCCCATTAAGTTTAGTTTAAGCATTTAATATGTATAATAACTGCAACAAGGATCAATTTTTAACACGCATTGTCAATTATTATATAATACGCCCTAAAAAAAAGTATTAAATATTAAATGTAAGAATATTCATAAATATTTTTAGAGAAAATTATTTTAATCGAAAATCAGTTTTGACAAACACGATAGTAAAACTACTTCAAGAAAAGCCTCTCGCTCATTTTAATGATCTTGAAGAAGGCTGCTTATGCATCCAAGTCATGTGCTAGCTGAAACAGTTTTCCCGCATTATGTATTCCGCCCCATTGCTCAACGGTCTTCATCCGAGATCCGAGAAAGTCTTTTTCTACCTATGCCACTACGTCATTTTATGTACTATTATGTATGGAATATTCAATACTTGTCGGGGGAGGGAGTGGGTTTTGAATAAATTCTTATCAGTTCTGTAAATTTGAAAGAAGAACGTACTTCAGCATTCGATCTATTCTCCGCATCTTTTTCTTTTTGCATGAAGTTTTATATTTGTATAGCTGTAAGCATTCAGCCTATACTTAACTATATGCAATGGCCTACATAAAATACTATAGAGTTTGCTATATGATATGCTTTAAAGGCTCTTAATATCAGAGAAATAAATGTAAAGTTAGAGAAACATCATCCCTCAAGAAGAAGATGTAAATTTACCTTCCTTTGAGGTACTGTCGATTTAAATAATCGCAGCATTAAAAAATTACAGTTACTAACCCTGATAACCATTACCTACTAAATGATGAGCCTATTTATTTTATTCTTACAATATTAATTACAAAAGCTGAGAGGAAGTCATCATCTAGAACAAGGATTCCCAATATTTTTTTCACCACGTGCCACTTCCCCTCCTTTTGAAATTAAATCCTCTCATACCCCTCTTATATAAAAATAGGTATATTGAAAAATGATATTTATTTTCTAAACAACTTGGTTATGTAAAATAATCTACAACGTAAGTTTTAATTTTTAATTTAGGTTTTAAAGTTTTTAATAAGTGAGAATTTTTATTTTTAAGTATTCACATGCCCCCCCCCCCCTCTCCGCTCTAAATTTTCTTTACGTCCCCACTTGGAGTAGGACTGTGTTAAAACGAGAGGGAGCAGTGTGATGAGTTGTGTAATATTAATGACTGTTTAATTAGTCAGTGGTTTTCGAGTCATCTTAAAATAGAAAACATTTGTGGTGTGAATTGCCACTTTATGTGATTTAGTTTCTGTAGCTGATGTAGCGCCTGAAGCATAAATATACCATTAATATGCAATTCAATTTTTACTTTTTGAGCGAGGCTCTACCTATAAACCATTTAGTTCGAGGCTTGGACATCTGGGCTTGATATCATATATAGCGATATGGTGTATACATAGAGAAATTAAAACAATAATTAAAAAAGTTTAAATAAAAATAATGTATATATTTTAAAATTTTAATCTACGGTAACATAAGGGTGTAAATGTAAAAAAAAAAAGTTTTTCTAAAGTAAATCACAATGTATGAAGCATATGATATTAACTCAAACCACACTAGTGTAGTCGTATAGAAAAATGAAATATAAAGAAATGAACAACTAAAGAATGTTAAGAGTTGAATGACTAAAAAGAATTGAATGAAAATCAGATATATGAAGACCCCACGCTACGAACGTGTTCAGTCACATTTTGCGAATTTCACAGGAGAGTAAAAAGAGTGCTTAAATCTTGTATAGAACCCAACCTAGTGACTCTAAGTCAATGAGAAAAAATAGTGTATACCTAATATATTTTAAAATAATGGTAATGTTAATAAAAATACAATAGATTATTTGTTAGTCCAAAAAAAATCAATGACCAAAAAAGAATTGTAATTGCGTGTGCCCCCAAAAACGAATTGTAAGTATCTCAAGGAACTAACACGCTGTTTTCGTGTAAACTACACAGATTTGTAGTACTCGAAATGGTTTAATATAATGCGCTATAAAACAATATTCACAAAAAATGGTCTGAACACGTTCTTGGCGTGGTTTTTTTTTTTTTTTAAATGACGATGAATTAAGTGAAATATAAACTAAAATAATTAAGTTTAAAAACAAATTGAGATAATTATACGTTGAGATATATAAGTTAATAGGAATATATATTTAATAGACTATGTGGGTACCCCTTGTCCGACAACTGACTGTTGCCCACTTAATTATTGCACATTCATTGTTTAGATGAAATGTGTAGCATTTTGATAGAGTGCGACTAATAGCAAGTATCCCATGTTCTTTGCAGAATCTGGAAGTGGGGAGAGTCAGATGAGACGCTTGTCCATATAGGAATAGGATTATTGGCAATGCAATTTTGCTCTCAACGATCCATGGATAGAGCACACTAGCTATAAATTCATAAAATAAGAAACCTGTTATCCATACAGACTCAGACTTTCATAAACCACCCCCAGATGGAACACTATTTGCTAATTCTAGCGGTAGTTGACATCGATGTCAACTATTGAAATTATGGATTAATATCCGTTCAAATAGTTGACACCTACGTCTAAGCCCTAAAACATTGCATAAATATATTAAAAAGGATATCAAATGATTCTCATGAACTTAATGAATACCATAAATGTAATTAAAACATAATTGAACTCAAATAAACCAACTAAAAAGCTTATTTAACTTGACTTCCACCTTATTGAAACAGAGTAGCAAAAACCAAGTTTTCTGGCCACTAGAAAATTTGCCATTACAACCTTTCACAAATAAGCTTGAGTTTTCATCAAACTAATGTCTATGGCAGCACAGCTAGTATAACTTGGCAAATTACCGCCTAATTTTGAACAAAAATAATCAACCCTGAATCTTAATAATCACACTTTTTGTACAAAATGTCAACTACTGGAGCACTGTCAACTTATGGTACAGTTAACCTAGTTGAGTAAAAGTTGTATATTGCTTGGATTCTGTATCTGTGGTCAAAACCATGTCACTATAATCACTATATAAACCGGGTATCATACCTATTGTCGTTATCACATTCCGAAAACTTACATTGATAAAATTGATCTTGTTAGGTTTAGAAACCTTTGCGAGAGGTAATTAGCTAGGGAAAAAAAAACCATAGTAATTAGTTAATGAAAATTAACGAGTGCGAGAGCTAACTGAAGCGCGGGGACAACTAGTTGGCGACGGTGGTGGTTCCTGGTGGCGTCGGGGAAAACCCTCCCCCCCGCCCTTATCTATAGTCTTACCTAATAAAGATTTTTGGACTAATTACCTATGCGAGAGGTGACTAGTCGCGAAAAAAAAAACCGTATTAATTACGGTTTTTAAAATTTTAGTTCGCGAGAACTGACAAGAGATCGCATTGAAAACGTTGGTCGCGGTAGCCAGGAGGGGGGGGGGGTAAAACCCCACCCACCCTCCCCCGCCGCTTCACCACATAATAAGGACTTTTTGAATATTTACCTTTGCGAGAGGCAATTAGCTAGGGAAAAAAAACCATAGTAATTAGTTAATGAAAATTAACGAGTGCGAGAGCTAACTGAAGCGCGGGGACAACTAGTTGGCGACGGTGGTGGTTCCTGGTGGCGTCGGGGAATAATAAATAAATCTAACATGACATGCCTTATGAGTATAATTAAAAAATTAAAACTTTTCAGGAGACCAAACTGAAGAATTCATATTGTATTCTGTCCTCCAAATAAACTTACCGTCAATTGTGTCTGTTCGTAATTGCGACACAATGAATGAATAACTTTTCGTGGAAGTAATGCTGATGGCTCTCTGTAAATATATCTGTATCTGTTTTGTACGTGTATCCGATATTACGCTGTATGTTGGAACTGCTGTGTACAACTCGGGGGTTAACTGGCGGGGATATAATTAAGGGGCTGGGAGAAAGTAGGAAGCATTTAACAATAAAAACCAAGTAAGGAAGTGGTAAAAGGAGAACTAATAACCAAAGTTAGCGGGGTCTCAAAAGCCTAGCATCCTAATAAAGGCGGCCCCCGAGCTTCCTCTCTTTCTCCAAGTTGGCTGTGGCCAGTTTATGCCGAGTCCTCCCCCAACTTCTTCCACTTTCACAGGAGGACCCGTTTATTAATTGGGAGTAAGTTTCGTTTTCCTTTCTCCGTAATTTTCAACGAAGGAAATCTAAGGAGGGATTATTTTATTACCAATTTCAGAAACACCTATAGGTAGAAAGATGATCCGTGATTGTTCAGTAAAATTTTATATTTTTTCTTTAGGATGTAAAATAGTATAAAATATTATCAAGTGGAAGATTGTCCTGTTTATAATTACATGATCAGAGATAAAAAAAATACAAGCTATTTGAAAAAAGTAAAAATGAAATAAATTTCTGTGCTGCTAAAACTAAAAAAATCTGGTGCGATGCGTGGAACACACAATTTTCACTTACTAACTTACATTAGAAATTGACGTGTTCTGTTAAATGCCTTTTCTCGAAGTCACCCATTTTTTCACATTCATTTACTTATTTTTGTATGCATTTGCTCTCTAAAGTACACTAATTTTTTTTTTTATTATTAAATAAATGTTTTTACTTGCGATAATTCGGCAATTCAAGCATAATACTCCGATTCGTCTGATTTTATAATTCTTTGTGCAGTTGTTGAAAACTTCATATAGTTCCCATGAAACAAATAATTTTCATTAAATTAGTAGAAAATCTTTAATTATAAACAACCGTCTGCCATTAACATGCACATGGCTCAACGTGTTTCATGAGTTGACGGAATATTTTTCGTAATTTCTCCAATTTTTTATATGTTTACTTGATTTTTTTCATATTTCTTATTTTTACTAAAACAGCAGGGCATATTTTACTAATTAGATAATTTCTCTAAATAAATAAAAACAAAGGTACTTTATAGGAAAACAAAAAAGGCCCCTTCCCCAATAAAGCCTCCTCAGAACATTTTAATAATGATAAATCTTATCTAATATTAACGGATACTTGATTCTCATTAAACAGGACGAATTTAATCAAGATCGTTATAAAATCTAAAAATTGGAAAAAAGTTATGAAATGAAGTACCCCCTCTGTTTGATCAATTTTTATGAAATTTCGCTGTCGTATCGCGGGCATATACCTACATCAAATACCCAGTTTTATCAAGATCGTTAAAGCCGTTTTTGAGAAAATCGTAAAAAACGTAAAAAGTTATGAAATGAAGTATTCCCTTCGTTTGACCAATTTTAATCAAATTTTACTGTCACATCACAGGCATATAATACAATAAAGAGTCATTGGCGTCTAAGGTTATTTACTATCCATCTGTAAAATTCAGTGCACTTAGGTAACTTGAATAGAGTGGTGAATCTTTCTTCACTGTCTTTCATAATTTACTTCAACGAATCAGAAAGACCAAATTTTTTCCTGATTCATTTACAGATTACATTTAAAAGATAGATTAAATTTAAATGATTATTTTTTTAAATAATGAAGCGTGCTGGTCAAATTGATAACGTGACTGAATATAAATCGAAAGTGAACTTAGTTGGTTTGTTGATAAAATGTTGGTTTGATCAGTATTTCATAAAATACCCTTTTGACGAAAGTACATTTAGTTTTTAAATATTCTTGTAATTTTATTCATGGAGTTCTTTTTTACTTCTTAATTAAATAATGTAGAAGCACTTCCTAAATTTTGCTTTCTTAATTCTATTAAGTATCTTTATAAAAATACAAATAACTTCCTTCAAAGTAAAATGAATGAGAGTTAAAAATATTTAAAATTAGACCAAAAGCTAATATCGAGCTTTCTTCTCAGACTAGACTCGTAATGATATTTATGATCTTAATATTATTAACTGCGGACACCTTTTCGCCCAATCATTATAATGATTTTTCTAGTATTTTAGGATGCGTATAGATTAATATTATTTAGTCAACATTAATTTTAATGATAATTATACAAATGTAAATTTTTATAATTTAAATTTTTAAATATATGACTTCATTATTTTGACTGTGGTTTGCCTTAAAAGGAAATGAAATGCGCCCCGTTGTGCTTTAAAGTTCAACAGAACCCAACTGTTGTTGCCTCCAAATATGACTGACATCTGTTTCTTGTTTACTCTCCGTCTAACCAAATATGATGCGGACGTCTCCCGCAGTCTCTTCCACCGAGATTGAAGTTCGAGTTATTTTCGAGTAAGTCATTCGGTATAATGGCTGTAATGTGGTCACAAATATAAATTTTTCCAAATTTTAAGTACCATCGATATGAAAATAAATTGTATCTAAATTTAGTTTAACGTATTGTATCTTAGTTCCATGATTAAATATCATTAGCAGGGATGGGATTTATATGTAATACAAATTTCAAAATATGTAAATAAGTATGGATGTTGATTTGCATATATATGTAACAAAAATATGAAAATATGGATACAAAAGAAATGAAAACATGGACTGAAAATTAAAATAGCTAAATAGTTTAATTCTCATAAAAATAAATATACATTTGAAATATTTATAATATATCAAATTATAAAAAAAATATTGTTAACACCATTTTAGGAAATTTAAAAACACATATTAAACTTCCTCATTCAACGTTGCAAATAGATTAATGCATTTTAAGATTTTCTTCAGAAAGTCGACTACGATTCTCCGAAAATCCTTTAAAAGCTTATTTATTTATATAAAGGAATATCCGCCTTTAATAATGGCCGGCACCAATCAGTGTCAAAAGTAGACCTGCTTGAACTTGCTCCTATATAAGTCAAAAAAGTTTGTTTTGTTTTTTTCTGAATTTCTACGTGTTTCGCTTTTATCAAATGATGCAAAATCAAAAATCGTTGATCCGTTGAAATGTTTTTTGGCAGCACAAACAATCCATGACACCTTCACTGTCGCATTCAAATGTGTAGCGGCAGTAAGAGAGAAGGAGGTTTCTAATAGAGCCACTTGGCGCGCCACCTGCACTAAGCAGAGTGGGGGGCGGCCAGCCAGTATAAATACCGCGGCCGTCTACTCTTAAGCCAGAGAAGGTACCTCACCTTCTCTCACACCTTCTTCCTCTCCTTGACCTCTCGCCTTCTCTCTTACTCATCACTCTCCTTCTCCGCCTTGTATACTACATAGCATTCGTTTAATAAAATATTTTTTAAAAGTTGTTTTTTCTTATTTTTCAAACTTCCTTTCCTTTCCTTTCCTTTCCTTGTTACCCGTGACGAGCCTACTGGCGTCCGAGACACTTGTCAATGACCACACCAGTAATCTCCGAGGTAACTCTCCTTTACCGCCTATGACGGGCCTAGCAGCGAACGAGTCTTGAGACCGTGACTTCACTGTTACCCCCGAGGCACTCTCCTCCTGCACTCCTCTATCACCCGTGACGAGTCTAGCTGCGGTCGAGGCCAGTGCCCGTGACACCACAGGTACCTCCGAGGTGGAATTCCCATCCTGTCCGTGACAGGTCTAGCTACGGCCGAGGCTCTCGCCTACGACTCCCTAGCTACCCTCGAGACACTATCCTTCTTCCTTTCTTCCCGGTATGCAGGTTGTCGTCGCCTTCTGATCGGACATCAAGCCGGTTCTGCGACGAGCCGTAGGCAACAGCACCGGCGACACACCTGGCGACCCTCCGTCAACTTTAGACGACAACACTGGTGACCCCGGAACACTACAAGAATTTCCAGCAGGCCAGACAAGGAAGACAAGAAGACCACCTCGACTTCAGCTACACAGGAAGGAGAACGCCTCTATCAGGTTGGAGCATTTAGCGGCCCATCGAGCAGGCTACCTATCTTCTACAGAACAATCAGGAGATTCTAGCCGCAACACGCCGAGAAGACACCGACGCCCTTACTGCAAACGCTTCTAGACACAGACGAATACCTCTAGATACAACAACGGTATCTCAGCAAGCGCTTTCTTCTGCGCCCACACTCAGCAACCAAAGCAGTTCCTGCCAATGGAAGACCTAGGTGCGACCGCCACGGCTCTACCTCAACGCCGCATCTTCATAACGGACAAGCCAAGGAGAGAGCAGTTCCTGTTAGATACAGGTTCCTCAATCTACACGGTTTATCGTCCACGTGATTCTCGAAGAAACCGGTCAACTTCACCCTGTTCGACAACAGCACGGTCACAAAAACATGTCTAGATTTCGGAGTGCTATGGGACCACTTTCCAGCATTTCTTCTTACAATATATCAGTAATCCCTGGTAACGGCCCGTAGGCACATTTACTCCTGCAGTACCTAATAAATGTCGACCTTCGCCTATTAGAGGTCTTTCGAAGAGCATATTTGAGCACGTCATGGAGATAAACTGGAATCCTGTGCGGAGCAAAGCTCGCTATTTTCCACCATTCTCTTCATATATTCATGGCTCCACTCAACGCTCTTCTACACAACTGCAAAGACGGACGAGAAGACACCCATCACCTCGACAGAGGAAACGGTCAAGGCATCTTGATGACAGCAAGATTAGCTTAAGCGACGCAGCGAAACTTGCTCATCCCGTCACCGCCTTTCAATGGTTTGCGACGCCTCCGAGTCGGCATCAACCCGCAGAATATGGTAACTCAAATTCATCAACCAATTCTTCCTAAACATGAAGCTTATAAATATTCCTGGACGAGAAATCCTCAATAGGACACCACGACCTATCGTACCACCGGACTTTCGGAAACAAATTTTCCAACGTCTGAACGGACGCAGCCATCCAGGAAAACCGCGCATCATTGGGTGCTGGTCAGTCATCAGTGAGTGTTGTCGTCTAAAGTTGACGGAGGGTCGCCAGGTGTGTCGCCGGTGCTGTTGCCTACGGCTCGTCGCAGAACCGGCTTGATGTCCGATCAGAAGGCGACGACAACCTGCATACCGGGAAGAAAGGAAGAAGGATAGTGTCTCGAGGGTAGCTAGGGAGTCGTAGGCGAGAGCCTCGGCCGTAGCTAGACCTGTCACGGACAGGATGGGAATTCCACCTCGGAGGTACCTGTGGTGTCACGGGCACTGGCCTCGACCGCAGCTAGACTCGTCACGGGTGATTGAGGAGTGCAGGAGGAGAGTGCCTCGGGGGTAACAGTGAAGTCACGGTCTCAAGACTCGTTCGCTGCTAGGCCCGTCATAGGCGGTAAAGGAGAGTTACCTCGGAGATTACTGGTGTGGTCATTGACAAGTGTCTCGGACGCCAGTAGGCTCGTCACGGGTAACAAGGAAAGGAAAGGAAAGGAAAGGAAGTTTGAAAAATAAGAAAAAACAACTTTTAAAAAATATTTTATTAAACGAATGCTATGTAGTATACAAGGCGGAGAAGGAGAGTGATGAGTAAGAGAGAAGGCGAGAGGTCAAGGAGAGGAAGAAGGTGTGAGAGAAGGTGAGGTACCTTCTCTGGCTTAAGAGTAGACGGCCGCGGTATTTATACTGGCTGGCCGCCCCCCACTCTGCTTAGTGCAGGTGGCGCGCCAAGTGGCTCTATTAGAAACCTCCTTCTCTCTTACTGCCGCTACAAATGTTTCTTCTGCAAATTCCGTGACGAACTTAGCCTTTAAGCATTTTCTATTTACTTTCATTTTTGGCATTTATAAGCAATTTCAAGGATGAGATACATATCTATATAAGAAAAGAGGGAGATAAAAATTTCTGAGAACTGTTGATATTGCTTTGTGCCTTTTGATTTTCCAAGAATTCTTTTAATCCCTACGTTCATTCTTTGCTTTGCACTTTATTAATTCTAGGTATTAATTGAATATACGTAAAACAAGTAAATAACTAACAATAATTTTAAATGAAATTCCCTACAAGTTGTAAAATATGGACAAAAATATGTATTTCTCGCATATATGTAAACATATTTAAAAACCAAAAAAATGTGGAAAATAAACATGGTTCAAAAAGGTTTATAGCATGGTAAAAACCATTTAGGATGCATATACGTGCAATTATAGGCCTCTGATAGAAAATAGAGCGATTAAGGGCCGTATTTATGAACGTTCCTAAGGAAGCAGTTAAGGTAACCTCAACTGGTTCCTATGTTAAGCTAACCTTTAAGCTTAAGTGTTCCTTTAGATAATTCTCATTTTATGAACCTTCCTTTATACTTCCTTTCCTTAACTAAATATGCATTTATTAAGGTGCAAATTTAAGGCCACCTTAACTAAACAACCAATCAGAGAACATTGATAAGAGTACTCTGCCGCTAGGTGTATCCTCCCTAAACTGACATCAGTGTTTACTTCACTCTTGTTTACTGTGTTGTTTAGAGTGTTTTAAGTAGTTAATGTGACAATTACAGCTCTAGAACTATAAGAAAATGATAATTGGAGTAGAAATCACTCAAAGATGAATAGTGTGCAAATATTGTTAGTGTAAAAGAACAAACAAATGTATATAATGTTTCATCTAACTGATTACAAAACAACTTACTGGATTCTTTAGGATAACAATCAAAAATATCTTTATTATAAGATGAAGATGCAAATGAGAGTGAAAAAGTGTGATAAAACAATGTTAGGTAGTGTTAGTTCTCAAACTTTATTTCTCTTGAAGTTAGCTTGGGGGATGAGAGACTGCAATATTCTTCTAATTGAGATGTTTGTGATATACTATTGTATGTATGTGTATATTTCTTAATATTCTTCAAAATATTCTTGGATGGTTTAGTTCCAACCTTCTTCATGAGAAGGAGTTGTAAATGTTAGATATGTGTAAATTAGTAACCAACTTATTTTAAAAAAGATGTGTGTTGGAAATGTGAAATATTAAAGCTTCAATTTCCTTAATATGTAGGCTGAAATTTATTTTCAACAACTTCATATTCTTATATGAATTATTAAAAACTGATTGTTTACTTTAGAATGCAATTACTTTTGTATTAGCATATTAATTATTGAAAAATCTTAGTGGATGTACATGTGTTTTGCCATTTTATAAAGAATTGGTTTATTAGTGTGTATTATGATCCTGTTATTTATTTTTCATCTTTATATAATAATAAATAAAAGTTGTCTACCAATTTATTTCTGTTCTTTTTACATTTCTCTTACCACTCTTCCAAAAACTTGTTATACCTAACTTATCTAATTTCAACAAATTCCATGAAAGCCTTTTATGTAAAATAGGCATAGATAAATAAATAAACTTTAAAAATGTTAAATTGGTACTATTAAAATTACATTTAATTTTCTCAAATTGGATTAAGTCTATATTTCATATCAAGATTTTGTTTTATCAATGAGTAATTGAGTGAAAATATCTTTACTATCAATAATTAAGATTGTATTTCTCATTACAGCACTACTTGCAGAAGAAAAAAATGAATTCACTTAATATTCTTTTAGATGTTTATATCACTAAATAATCAAATATTTACAATTACAGCTCTAATCCTGGCTACTATAACATAATTAATGTTAGAAGTGTAGAAATGGAAAAGATTCAAAAGCATCTGCATCAAAATGTTTGTGATTAAAGTTGTACATTTAAGTAATACTATCAATACCTATACTAATTAAGTATTCATTAATTGAAAATAATACATCTTTTGTTTTGATTTTGCTTATATAGAGAAATTATCTGTCTCTCATTGTGCCTAGTAATAAAAATGGCTAAATATGAAAACATTTGATAAATATATAAAGGAGAAAAAAAGAAAAATATTACACCAAGATTAAAATTTTTATTCATCTTAAAAAGTGCAATATTTCACCACCTTTGTTGTTTATACCTCATATAAATAAAGTAAAAATTCCAAAAAGTAGTTATTCTTAATAAACGGTTCTTTTTAATAAGTATTTAAGTCCTGATATTTGTTTTCTGTTTTTATTTCTATTATTAAATAGTTAAGGAGAGGCTAAAGGTAGCTGATCACCTACCTTAGCACTAAGAAAGGAAAACAGATCAAATTTATAGGAACACCTTAAGATCTAAGGCGTCCTTAAGATAAAAAAGGTAAAGGAACGTTTATAAAATGAAAATTGTGTTAAGGTTAGCTAAAGGTGGCATTTTAAGGAAGCCTTTAAGTAAGGCGTTCCTTAGGATCGTTCATAAATACGGCCCTAAGAAATTAGACTCATTTAACTTCTTTTAAACCTAATTCATAGACTAGATGGTTAGACATCGTTTTAGTCAATGTCAAACTCTTGGATACATCAAGAATTTTTTAAATAATTTTAATACGCACATACACACAAATTTTATTTCTAAAATAAAATAATTAAAATATTAAAAAAATATAAAACAAAATATATCAATATAAATAAAGATGAAATTCTGTTTGTCCTTTTTAGAAATCCATACCGTTGTTCCTGAATTCTCGAAATTTCGCTCAGTGGTTCTTTCATACCAGGTAGGCGAACACCTGTCCTTATTGAAATTGCATAACTTCAGCCCATATCAGGGAATATCCTTTATTGTTAAAAAAACCGTTATGATCTTGATTTAAGTTGGTTTTTACGAAATCCGGTGAAACCGGGATATACAGCTAGTATAATATAAATAAAAAATAAATAAATTAAATAATTGAAACCGTCGGTTTGTTCCCGGCTATATAAACTTTAGGTTGTCAAATGTTTCATCACCCATTTACAGCGAAACTAAATTTTAACGATATTACTTATGCTCCGATCTTCGTTGCGTCAGGAAGCTTCTAATAACTGGTTTAGTATATCGTTCGTTTTTTAATCCAAAAAATGTTCATTTCTTTCATTTTTTTTTGACATAATCTGTAATTATCTGCGTTGTCTGCGCAAGCACTGTAAGTTCAGAATATTCAAAACCAAAATTATTAAAACGTAAGTCGTTATCGCTTCTTTTACAATGGCGTGCTAAATTTTAAATAATTTTTGATAAATATACAATTGGGTTTTAGTGAATTTTAACAACAGAAAAGGATAGCAATGAAGTTTTTACTTCATTTGTACTTTAAATATGCCAATATAGTTTTTTGTGCCAGGGGGCTCCTTTCCTTGAGTGCTGTAAATCAGTTTAATCAATCCTTTCTTTTGCAGACCATGAAATGCAGACGTCCATTTCAATAACATTAATTCCGTTTCCTGATGTATATTTACAGGTTCTTCGTCAGACGATTCAGACCTGTGGATTTTCCAGTCGATTCATTCTACATACTACAATAGGGTGTTGCTCCCTATTGTTATTGGTCCTTCTTTAGATGTTTACCTCTAATTACCAATGCAATCAGAGCTAATTTGAAGCGAAAATCTCCACTCTTGGCAACAAGGGTTATCATCGCTCTGGCTAATGAAGTGACCTGAGATAAAAGATAAGCTGGAAGGTGGGATAAAATAAAAGTGGAAGGGAGACGAGGAGTTGGTTTGTTTATTGCTCTAGGGCCATTAGCGAGTAACTCATTAGTCTGTGGCTCCTACTTACCGCTTTTCTTCTGTCCCTTCTGTCTTTATTTCCACCCCCCCCCCCCCCCAGCAGGCTATTCTGCCCTTTTAACGAATCCCTATAGGGATACCCGTTTAATCCTTACTTTCTTTGATTTTTTAACTTTAGATTGTTTACAATTTTTATAATAATTATAACAAGATTGTTATAATAATTTTTTTATATCTTCTTAATCTTAACTCACCGATTCGTATTTTGAGATACCTGCGAATTTATTCGAATGATCTGTAGGGAAGATTCAAAACAACAAAATCAAACTTCATTTACCTAAACTTTATTACTTTCCCTTACCTATATATGAAATATATAGTAAGTGGGAGTATTGCGATCGTGAAAAATTTCGACTTCCGGTTTTCAACGGAAATACACGTTTTGGGGTCCCCTGAGTCCAATTAACCAAGTCCCGCGTGTGTGTGTGTGTGTGTGTGCGTGCGTGCGTGCGTGCGTGCGTGCGTGTGTGGGTGTGTGTGTTTGCAGACTAGCTCAAAAACTATAAATCGTGCGAACCTGAAATTAGGTATTTAGTGTATTATATACCCGCGATGTGACAGCAAAAATTTCATCGAAATTGCTCAAAGGGAGGGGGTACTTTATTTAATAACTTTTTAAGTTTTTTTCGATTTTCTCAAAAACCGCTCTAACGATTTTGATTAAACTGAGTATTTGATCTATATATATGCCCGAGATAAGATGCGATAGCCAACATTGCATCAAAATTGATCAAACGGAGGGGGGACTTTACTTAATAAATTTTGTATCATTTTCATGTGTTTTTTTATTTACTCAAAAATGGCTTTAATGATTTTGATCAAACTGGGTATTTGATGTATATATATGCCAAAGATGTGAGGGCCAACATTTCATCAAAATTGGTAAAACGGAGCGGGCACTTTATTTCCTAATGTTTTTTCCAATTTTTACCTTTTTTTCGATGATCTCAAAAATGGCTTTAATGATTTAGATCAAACTGGGTATTTGATGTATATATATGCCAAAGATGTGAGGGCCAACATTTCATCAAAATTGGTAAAACGGAGCGGGCACTTTATTTCCTAATGTTTTTTCCAATTTTTACCTTTTTTTCGATGATCTCAAAAACGGCTTTAACGATTTTTATCAAATTCGTCATGTTTAATGAAAATTAGGTGTTCTTTAATATCAGGTAAGCTTTATCATTATTAAAATGTTCTGAGGGGGCTTTTTTTGGGGGGGCTTTTTTGGGGGGGGCTTTTTTTGTTTGTTTCCTATAAAGTTTTTTTGTTTTTGTTTATATGGAGAAATTAACTGTCTCTCGTTACGCCTAAATATAAGAAATGGCTAAATATGAGGTATGATAAAAATAAAGAAAACATAAAGAGGAGAAAAAAAGAAAAATATTCAGTCAACTCATAAAACTCGTTGTGCCCACGCAAGTGGAGTACGCCTTTAATGACAGACCATTGTTCATAATTAAAGCCGTTCTGTTCATTTGAGAAGTGGCAATTAACAAAACGCTTTAATTTCTAATCTAAGTAAGTTGGTGATATGGTGTTTGTGAATCATAAAAGTTCAATTTATATTCTTCCTAAAAAAATTGCGTAGTTAATTGAGGTTTTTGGAATCATTTATTACTCAATTTCAAGAAGAAATTAAACCATATAGGACTGGTTTTAAGAAGAACCAATGAGCGAGGCGGAACTAGCCGCTTGTCCGAGCCAAGTCGTTGCTACCCAAGCGCCGGCTATGGACTGCAACGAGGAAAGTGACTCCGTCAATGCGAGAAATGCCTGGGAGGTAGTAACAGGCCGAAAGAGGAACATTGCTGCTGACCGGGATCCTAGGAAGCAGAAGAGGACCGAATTTCAGGTACCCTTAAATAATAGTTTTCAATCACTATTATTGATTGATTGATAGTGCTAGCGCACAAGTGAAGAATCATCATCAAATTCTAACGCACCAAGCCAAGCAAAATCAAATAATTCTTCGCCTGACCTAAAACCACCTCCAACATATATTAGTAACGTAGTAAATTATGGGGCTTTATCTACATGCTAATTCTAGCCCAAGTTCTTTTACATCAAAAAGCACATCAAAGGGAGTAACTGTTTATCCCCACACCCCAACCGATTACAGAAAGCTGGTCAGCTGCCTCAGAAACTGTGGAGCTGAATTCCATACTTATCAGCTCCCAGAGGATAGGAATCCACGCATAGTCATTAAGGATTTGCACCAGAGCACCCCAATTGAAGAAATCAAACGTGATCTTGAAAAGTATGGTTATGAAGCCGTGAGTATCACGAATGCCATCTCACGATTCAAACAACCCCTGCCAATGTTTTTTGTAGATATTAGTAAGGCCACGTATAATGTAAAAATATTCGAAATAAATACCCTATTATTATTATATAATATTACACTAGAATAAAAATTGAAGAACCTCGCAGAAAAAGAATTATACCGCAATGTTTACGATGCCAACAATACGGTCATACGCGGTCTTACTGCAATTATTCACCACGCTGTGTAAGATGCGGGCAAGGGCACGAAACCGCCTCTTGTAATAAAACTAGGGAAATACCAGCGAAATGTGCCAACTGCCAAGGCGATCATCCCGCAAATTATCGCGGATGTCGAATCCTCAAAGAACTCAGAGCCCAGAAGAAACTGAGAAATCTTGTTCATCAGCGTGAACCCCCGACTCCGCCTCCTTCAATTAACCCAATAGATTTCCCAATCCTAAAAGCACCTCAAAAAGGCAATATTCACATTCAGCACCAAAATCCAACACAGCAACAGCCAACAGCGTATCAGTGGAAGCCATCTCAGCGGCAACATCAGACGCAGTCGCAGCCATCTCAGCGGCAACATCAGGCGCACTCACGGCCAACAGCTCAACAATCTGAAGAAACCCCATTTCATATACAACCTTCGCCTGGCTTGTGACAAGATATTGCCCAGAAGTCACCTTCAGCCGATAATTATATCCCAGCTCAACTATCTCAGGTGTTGAACGGTCTTAACACCCTCATCCAGCCTCTTTTTAGTCTCCTCCAACAGCTCACGCAGCTAACTCAAAGCCTATGCCCTCCAAATGGCCCCTAATCAGCTAACTATGGCTCCTTGTCAATCCTTCTGTGGAACGCTAACGGACTAACCCAACATAAAACAGAATTGGACATATATTTACACTAAAAACGTATAGACATAGCGCTGATAACAGAAACGCACCTTAAACCACGCACTAAACTTTGAATTTCTGGCTACATGACATATAGAACAGATCACCCCGACAACACAGCTCATGGCGGTACACCGATACTAATAACGACATCACTCTCACATAACCCATTGTACTTACCCACTACACCTGACATTCAAACCACAGGCATACTACTACACACAAAACATCATACAATAACCATAGCTTCGGTGTATTGTCCTCCTAGATACGTACTAACACCCTCGATGTTTTGCAACTATTTTCAAAGCCTAGGAAGATGCTTTATAGTAGGTGGTGATTTCAATGCTAAGCATCAATGTTGGGGGTCACGGCTATGCACACCTAGAGGAAGAAACTTGAAGGCTGCTATCCGCGAACTTTCATTAGACACCATATCACCTGACACACCAACTTATTGGCCAACTTCACAACGGAAAACCCCAGACCTTGACTTTTTTATTACCAAAGGACTACGGACCATACCTTACACAATAAATTCGACCTCGGATCTTTGCTCTGATCATTCCCCAGTACAGTTAGTTATTCTTGATGAGCCCAACAACGTACAAAGACCGCCGAAGCTAATTTACGGCAATATTGATTGGGATGCTTATAGAGCATTTCTTGATTCCGAACTTTCAGTTCCATGCTCTATTAAAACTGAAGAGGAATTAGAAGAGGCAGTCGAAAAATTCAGTAAAAGTATCCTTGGACTTCAACGATATCAAGGGCATCAAGTACTGATCATCTGCCAAAATACCCACAGTATATAAGGGACTTGATCAGAGCAAAGAGAAGAGCTCGTAAGGTGTGGCAGACTAACAGACTACCATCAGACAGAAAAACTTTTAACATACTAAATAATGAACTCAAAAGACAAATCCGAAAATTCAATAAAACAAACTATGATACTTACTTAACAAACTTATCGACGGACGATGGGAGTTTGTGGAAGCATACTAAGAATTTGTTAAAGCATCGAGAGGTGTCAGTACCCCTGCGAAAAGAAGACGGTTCGTGGGCAGTGACGGATAGGGAAAAGTCTGAACTGTTTGCCGATCACCTTTCCACAGTATTTAATCCACTTATAGACATCACAAACAGAGAATATGAATCTTTTGTTCTTGATACTCTGGAAATACTTTTACAATTGACACCACCCTCTTATTCTTTTACTCCTTCACAAGTAGCACAATACATTAGACACCTACCCAAAAGAAAAGCCCCGGGTGATTTAATAACAGCCGAAGCGCTCCAACAAATGCTTAGGAAAGCTCTAGTGTTTCTTACGACTATATACAACTGTATGCTCAGGACAACTAAATTCCCCATTCAATGGAAATATTCACTCATCAAAATGATTTACAAAAAAGAAAAAGACTTATACAATTCATCATCATACCGACCAATTAGTCTTCTTCCCATCTGCTCCAAACTTTTCGAAAAACTACTATACAAAAGATTAGTTCACATACTAACCAAAAACAATATAATACCTGACCATCAATTCGGTTTTCGTACTTCCCATTCAACGACTCAACAACTACACAGAGTAACGGATTACATTGCTGGAGCACTAGAGCAAAAACAATACGCAACTGATGTATTTCTGGACGTTGCCCAAGCATTTGATAAAGTCTGGCACCAGGGGCTTCTCTTCAAACTCAAAACCGTACTATCCCACACATACTATTTTCTACTCCAATCCTACCTCTCTGACAGATTCTTCTCTATCCGGCAGGGCTCAGAGATTTCTTCACTCCGACCAATCTTAGCAGGAGTTCCGCAGGGTTCAATACTGGCTCCGTTACTTTACATCATATACACTCACGACATACCTACCAACTCTAAAATTCTCACTGCAACTTACGCTGACGATACTGCAATTTTAACAATACACCATGACCCCAGTCTTGCCTCATTGAATTTACAGAACCACTTACTTCAATTAAAAAAATGGTATACACTATGGAAAATGAAATTAAATCATGACAAATCACAACACATAACTTTCACGCTCAGACGAGATACATGCCCACCAGTTTATATTGGCGACAACCAAATTCCACAGACAGAAACTGTACGCTACCTCGGACTTCTGTTCGACAGAAGGATGACTTGGGGCCCACATGTCAAAATGAAAAAGAAGACCTTAAACATACGCTTAAAAATTCTTAACTCCCTTTTTGCCAAATCTTCTAAATTGAATATTAGACAAAAACTGAATACATACACCTACTTACTTAAAAACCCATTTGGACATACGCCTCACAGATTTTCGGCTCAGCTAAAAAGACACACTTACAAAAATTACAAACTTTTCAATCCAAAATTTTAAGACTAATTTCGGACGCTCCCAGGTACGTAAGTAACCAAACTCTACATACAGACTTACAACAACCGACTATCCAACAACATATACGAACGCTTTACTCACGCTTCTTTGTTAAATTAGATGGACATAACAATAGACTAATTCACGACATGGCCACGGTTGACTTGCTCGTTCGAAGGCGGCTAAAAAGAAGCTGGATGAGAGACCTCCTCTCCTGAATTTATTGTCAAGCCCGGAAAGAGGTGCTGCTGGGCACTTTCCTTCCTTCAAGCCATACATGCCTTCAATAGTATTGCGATGCTGCAGCCATCGGATTCGCTGATTGTCGCAGACGGCTGACAGGTGCGAATAAATGTTTGAAAGACAAAAAAAAAAAAAAAAAAAAAAAAAAAAAAAGTAAGTTGGTAAGTGAAAGATGTGTGTTGTGCGCAAGCACCAGATTTTTTTTAGTATTCCCTTCCTTTTCTTTTATGCTACTCGATAGGAAGCGGTAGGGGATTGAGCCTGAACCGTTAAAATCTGGCACTTGGGACTTATTAATGATCAAATAATCATGTGTTTTTTTTTTTGTTTCTTTTTTTCACCGTATATTGAGAAAACTGAAGTTACAGTTGAATTGGAATACAACTCCTTTAACGTTGCTTTTTGTACTATAAAAAATCATGAATAAAAAAATAACAATTGGTAATTATAAAAAAAAATGAAATTATTAAATGTGTTTGGCGCTTAGTTCACTGTGGTTTTATACCGACCAAAGAAACTAAGCATGTATTTACATTTTTTAAATCCCCTGATGGACAGTCGCTAAAATCTTGGCAGACTCGGTCCGACAATATGACTTAATGTATAGAGCTTTGTGATATACAGTCGACTCCGTTTAATTGGACCATTGGATAAATAGGACCATCGCTTAATTTAGCCATTTTTAATAAAACAGATCGAAAATAGGTAAAATATGACCGCTTTATGGGGACAAAACATCGGCTAATTGGGCTAAAACTTTCTGGAACTTAATGTAAAAAACTACGAGACCCGGTGTCAATCGAATAACTTAAGTATCTAAGACCACTCCTGTTTCCCAACCAGAAGCAAGAAACCGCATCAAAAAGATTAGTTGCTTTTTTTTTCACAAAAAGGATATGAAGAAAGTCTTTAGGCGTCCTAAAGAAGTACTCTAATTATGTTGTTCGTAGTTTACAATGAGTGCGACAATGCACACTTGTTTCTTACCTGTTAAAAATATTTGACGTAAAAATAAATGTAAAAATATGTTGTACACAAATAGTTATTTTAATTTGCTTAATCTTGTATATTTCTTAAAACACCTATTTAATAAAAATACTTTTTAACAGTTAAACGATTTGTATTATTTTGACCCCATCATTAAATTAATAGACGAGAATAGGTGCACCTGAATGCACTTAATACTGGGTTTTTCCCCAAATAAGTCTAATTTATGACATCAATTATCATTCATATACGGTAGGCCAGTGATTAGGTGTATTTAGGCATTTTTATTTGCATATACATGTGGATTCATGGTCTCCGCTTTAGGGTCTGGCCACACATGTCCGCACCGGATCCGCACCGTAGCAATAATACAGGTTATGTTCAGAATATTTTTAATTTAACTTACATAATACCTTTAGTTATGCCTAAAGTGGCCTGTGTCTGACATGTGTTGCTTGAACTTTAGGCATAACTAAAGGTAATATGTAAGTTAAATTAAAAATATTCTGAACATAACCTGTATTATTGTTACGGTGCGGATCCGGTGCGGACATGTGTGGCCAGACCTTTATTGGGCCCTCCTCCTAATTGGGACAAAACAAATTTTCCCTTTATGTTCCAGTAAAACGGAGTCGACTGTATTACAATTTCATTTTTTCTATTTTTAGATCATATGTATTATAGTCTTACATCCCACGTCCTTCTACGTCATTTATAAAAAAATATTCACCCGAAATTCTAGACGATAATCTTGTTGATGGGGCAGGAATGACGTCAATGGTGTGGGACTCGAGTGAAAAACATTTCATATTCTTCTTTCTGATCTTTCTTCTGAGTCTGGAACTATGTCTTATTCTGTTTTTATATTAGGGAAACGGATGATCCTTTGTGAATGAACTTTTTGCTCTCGACAATAATTATTTACGGTGGAGTAAATTATGCTATATCAAATAGTTCGATCATAAATTAACTTTGTTTTCTTATTTATTTATTTATGTTTCCCTTGTTGATTTGCACCTGCGCTGTGGCGCATCGAGCAAATTTGGTCACTGCTGCTTTTGACTCTGACTTTCTTGAGACTTCTTGCATTATAATTTACTAACTAAAGTAAGAGGTCTCTTGGCCACCTTCGTTTCAGTCGACGTCGAGGCTGACCAGGTAACAGGGAGGAGGAAAGAGAATGGATGAGTGGGTGAGGGTGATGTAGTGTTGAAGAGTGGAGTGTTTGATATTTGTCGTGTATGAAAGATTTTACTGTCGGTATGTTCATGTCATTGTGCAGTGTGTTATTCGAAATAAACAAAGGTGCATTTGTGATGCACCTGAGAATTTTGGATTGTGATGTTTGTATTTTGTTGATGTGGATGTCTTTCGCGGAACCCTTCGAATGTTTTCTTCAAAATTTTTATTTAAATATTTCTATATTTATTCGACGGTTTATCTTTCAATATTTTCTCTCTTTTTAAATTTTCTATTGGTGATACTTGAACCAAGAAACGGTTTCTTTGGGTAAAAAAGGGTTTCTTTGTGGTGTGGTTTTCCTATCTGGCAATTGCCGTTTAATACCTACGTATTATTGGTTTTGTTTCGGGTGATTTCATAAAATTATCTTGTTCAATATTTTATAAATGAAAGCAATGGATTATTTTTGAAACTTCAATATGAAACATCCAGCACGATACCGGCACCCCTCAAAATCCCCCTCGATCCAAATTTAATACATTATATTCCTACCCCCGTCGGTTTATTACAAATTAGGACTGCCTTGCTACGTAAATACATTTACATACGGCTTAGCTCTAAGATGAATGTTTCCCGGAATGTATAATTCAGGTACATTTGCAGATTGTATATGTAGGGAGAGATATGAACATGGGCCTGAAAAAGATTTATCATAGCCATAGCAATAAAAGAAATATTACGTTAGGGGTTAAGGGGGACTTACTTTCCTTCACTTCACCTTATCTTCATTTAATCCCGAACCTTTTTATTCATGATTCTATTTAAGGACTATGTTCCTTTCACAATCCATTTAGGGTGAAGTGTTCCTTTTCAGAATTTTAGTTTTTTTCTCTTTTTTTTTTCCATTTACTTACTTTTTAAAGTCTCCTTCTTTATAAGTTGGCAAGTATTTGGGAGTCGATTCCTATTGCTGGGAGTTTTGTAAACTTTCTCCTTCTTTTCTATAACACGGTAAGAGGGCGAGAAGTTCTCATTTCGTGAAGGGATTACAGTTACAGAACACGATCTTTTTTCTTTTCTATTTATACAAGCTAGAAAAGTAATTTTCGATCTCTAAATTTCTTTTTTCAAACTTTACAATAAGAAAAAGACCCCTGAAATTCTCTTCTAACTTACAGGTTTTACTTCTACAAGTATTTTTTCAATGGGATAGGCCTTTTGAAACCCCCCCCCTCCCATTTATTTACTGAATTATTCAAAAAATATTTGTTAAGATATTTACATATACCCATTACATTGTACCCATTCCTGTATGCATAGTAAAATATATTAAATTTTTGATTTTTTTTCCCACAGGAATACTGTACTTCTCACTCATATCTTGAATAATGGGACAACTATAGCTTAGGTTTTATTTACTCTTAGTAACAGAAATTTTCAAAGAAGATATTCTTTAACAATTAAATTAAGTAAAATGAAATTGTAAAATACTTTTTTTTTATGAGCTATGTAAAGAAAATAAGAAATGTCAAATTTGATATTCTCCTTGCTACCAATTATTTTCACGACTCTCCAGAACATTAAAATTTGTTATTCTACGAAGATGGGTTTCGTCCATGTCTGTACTAGAGTTAATACAAAAAAAAAAAAAAAAGAAATAGGCCATATGATTTTTTTTTCTTTTGATCTGAAAGTTTGCTTTTGATTAATGCATTCATTAGTATTATATTTTTTTAATAATCAAATTACTGAGGTTTATCAAGTACTTATGATAAAAAACAAAAAAACACGAATTTTGAAGTAACTGATGCCGTTAGTTTACTATTGATGTGGTCAGTTTTAACGTAGCGTTTCAGGGCGAAGCATAGGCAAAACGGATTGCAGGGAAGAGGGGATCTTTGGGGAATTCCCGCTTTGATGAGGAAATGCATAATAAAACAGTTGCCGCTACAGTTTGATTAACTTAAGCCCGCAGTAATTCAGCCGTCATAAAAAACAAACTTGTATTCCTAGCGCTTTTCTAGTGGTTCACGGCAGGAAAAAATTATTTAATAAAAAAATACTGCAGAAATATTGGAAAAAAATGTAATAATTTATTTGTTAGCATATATCAGTTATAGAATGCATTTGAGCCTTCTCTTATGGAATAGTATTATTACGTAGATTTTAATATCTATAATCTAATACATTCCATGTCGAGATGGCAGTATGTGTTTTGCCTAGGGAGTTCTGTCTCTCTCTAACACGCGCGGATCTAGATAACTCAGTCCTTATTCGTTGTCCTTAGCGTGACGTTGCCACTGATTTCAACTTCGTCCAATCTTTTCGGGAAAAATTCTATAATGTGCAGAATTTGATTCTCTATCAGCCTATCCTAAAAATAAAACACAAAAGATAAATAATCTACAATCGCAATACATTATTTTTGGTAATTTCTGTAGTTAAAAATGTTTATGGAAATTCTTGGTTTTCTCGTCCCTGTGTCCTTCGTTTTAGAAATATTGCTTCGAAATTTTTCATAAAGACACCAGACGTTGCCTCCACTCGTAACTAAGAAAAAAAATGGTTTTAATGTTAGTCCTTTCCTATTTTTTGGCAAAATGAAAATAATAAATGATATTTTCGATTTTTAAAAAGTAGCCTGCGAGGAATTTTCGTTCTAAAGCAGTCTGTGAAATTTTGGTAATTTTAGTTTCGGATGCTTTAACCACCACATACAATTGAACTGACGTAAGTCTAATAACCATCTAGTGAAAGAAAAAAGATTGATTTTAAAAGAAAAAAAATCTGTAGGATATTGTCAACAATAAATTAAAAAAAAGGAGACAACTTTTTACAAAAAAGCAACGACTTGATTTAATCAACGAATGCCCTATCCTTTATCTTTCTATCCAGGAAAACTCTTCAAGTGAAAAAAGGTTGTTATTTTAAAAGCAACGCACGCGTTCGTCCGTAATTAAAGTATTTTTACTAAAGTATAATCATAATAAAATCATTTTTTTTTTTTTTTTTTTTTTTTTTTTTTTTTTTTTTTTTTTTTTTTTTTTTTTTTTTTTTTTTTTTTTAGGCATTCATACTTTTGGATGAAACGAAATGTACATTGAAACAATTTTTTTTTCGATGCCAAGTTAATTTCATGTTAACTTGATAAGAAATTGAGTATTATCGATTGTCTAAATTTGAAATAACAGTTTTAAAACAATTTTTGTAATGTGAGAACAGCGCCTATCAGGACCTTCCCCATCGAGGTATGATTCCACCATGGGTTTTGGCCAAGGATGAGATTAGTTTTAACTAAATTATTTCAATTCTTCCTTATTTAGAATGTTTTACCTTAGAAACGTTAGAAACCATCGATATATGATTCCTTACGAAATTTTCATTTACTCACACTATTACCCTTTACTCGTAAAGTACCAGTTAATGAGGTCTAAATTAAAACAATAAAAATCCTGCTACTTCCAAGAGATGAAGCAATGCTTACAAAGCTACCTACGTAAGTATACTTAAGAAGAAGAAGAAGAAAAAGTATTTTTATTCTGGGACGTCATGTCCCCTAAGAATAACAATATATGTACAAATCCAGACATTTGTCCGGTTAGTTTAGAGATTAAAGAAATAAAATAAAAGCGAGTCTCATTGAACAAAAAACAATAGCATAAGAAATTAGAATATAAGTTGACTAGTTTTCAACCATTTGAACTTTAAAAAAAAAATAAAAGAGAAACAAGATTTATGTATACAAACACAGATAAGTATTGCAAATTAAAACAGGTTTCATTATTTTACATAGTTGCGGTAGTTTGAAGATTAAGGAGGTGGAGGAATAATTGGGTTTTAAAAGATGTAAGGGTTGCATTTTTACGAATGGTTGTAAAGACATCTGTAACTAAAATGCTCGATTGATATTACATCCGAAAAATATTGAAAAATTTGTTAAAAAAAAAATATATGTATATATATATTATATTTACCAAAAATATTAATATTTTATTCTAATAATTTTTGTATTTTTGTCTTATTTTTAGTGTACTCCATGTTTCTTCTGAAATTTTATTTTGAAATTTTTTTAACTAAAACCGAGCAACGTTTTTATATTTCTCAGAGGAACAGTTAGTTGCACCTGTTGAATCTAGAATAGGATTTTGTACATGGAGAACTATTCCAAAATTATCATTTTTGTTGAAATAAAATTAATAATAACTCAGTCTTTTTATAGCTTATTATTAAATTATGTTGAGGCTATTTTATTATATATTATAAAACAAGTTTATATATAGTTTTCCTTTTTCTTTTTTTCAGAAAAATCATGACTTTCTTTGACTTATTTTATCATGCTTGTTATAAAAATCGTTTAAACGTTTCGTGAGTTGAAAATTGTTTAAACCAATTTTTTTTTTAATTCTTCCTTATTTAGAATGATGAAATTGATAAAAACCATTAGAAACGTTGCTAAAACACAACATGAAACCTAGCTTGTGATTTTATATTGTTTGATTTAAATTGTATTTTAACCGTTTTGATCTCTAACTCAGATAAAGATACAATTATTTCACATCTTTATCTTATTAATTATTATACAACTATTTTTGTTTTTCTTATCTTGAAGCAGTCTTCTGGTCTGTCTGCTTTCCAAAAGAGCATCTATTTATCCTTCTAAATATTTGCTTGCATGTTAAAAAAAAAGCAACTTTTTTTTTTTTTTTAATTTGGTATTTTAAACTACATTTAACTAATAATATAGCAACTATTTACTTTTTTCTTTTGTTTTATTAGACACATTTCAGAGCATCTGTAAAATTGTACATACCTACATAATACACAATACTAAATACGTAATAACGAGTAGATTTACTCCTTTTTGTATTTAATGTTATTTTTCATATCGCAGAATATGGCTACTTACCTACATATAAATAAAATTTTTAAAAATCGAGTTTAAAAAGTGAAGCATATTTTAAGTAGCCTTTAGATGTCGGACTAAATTGCTTTCAATTTGTCCTTTTGTTCTAATGGATTTGAATTAAAATGTCTAATATATGCCCCAGCAACAAAGTTCGAAGAGCTAAGGTTGGCTCAACAGTATAAATAATTCTAAACGTATTATTCTGGACCTATACATGTATTACTACCAGCGTGCGTTATCAAAATATTTGAATAGTTCTGAGATCTGAGCGGTAGTAAACTCGAACCCAGGTTTTCCAGTATCTAAAATTATCACATAACGTAACTGAAAAAAAAATTGATTATGCCTTAGTTTCATAGTAAGATTACTTAAAACATGATTGTAGTGCCTACGGTACCCAAAACATTATTGTTAAGAGATTTATTGTAATATAATACCATTCTAATTTCCAATCAATTCCCACCATTAAATGGCTTTTAACCCGAAGGAAAAAAAATATTTCTTTTATTCATTAGGAAAGGAGACCGAAGTGCGAATAAACGGGAGAGGCGATTTTTAATATCGTTCGTTTGCAGAGGGGGGGGGGTACAGTTTTTCATCGGGAAATTTATTAGGTGGTGGGAAAGTTTTTGTTTGTGCCGCCAGATGGCTCCCTTATACATTCATCCAGAGCGAGCATCTGCCACTGTCTCAATTAACAAGCAAGCTATCACTGCCTCCTCGATTCTCATCTCTAATGGCTTCTTTTTTATCTTGTTTCTAAGATAAGCATTTTCACCTGATGTTGACCAGGTATTTCTTTCCTTCAATATTTTTTTTTTTTTTTTTTGCCAACGTATATAGGGATAATTAATTTAACAAAAAAAAAATAAAAAATAGATTTATAAAAATCTGACGTTCCAAGACCTGGGAAGCTCAATGAGTTTGTTATGACCATATAGCTACTATGTCTTAGGTCACAGGTTCGAATACGATTATAGTTCGTGTTATTCTGTTGTGTAACAATAACTGAGGTACGATACTTTTGGAATCTCGCCGCCTATATAATATGAACTAAATAAGATACCTTAGGGAACATACCTGAGACTTAACTAACTTTATCACAAAAAAAAAAATGTAATAATTTGTAGAAATATTCTTTTATATATGGCCCTTTTATATACATATTGTAACACTTCTATGGGTTAACAAATATTTATTAACGAAAATAAAACAATATCAATGCCAAACGAATTATAACAACATAAATATTCGAGCAGGTTACAAAAATTATAACTTTATAGCACACAAATCATATGGCTGGAGCTTCACAAACAAGACAAAGACTAAGACTAACTCGTCGTCACTCGCTCGCCAGTCGTAAAAGGATTTGCCTGGAAGATTCTAAATAGAGCTCGAAAAATCTAGTCCTATCACACGTGCTCTGACGGTTTGTTCCGACCGCTAGTTCGTTCAAATAAAAGGTTTGGGATTTTAAACCATGTGTTTTTATTAACCGATTTAACGTTACAATATAAATATCTTTTATGTACGGCTCCACAAGTATCAACATTATCTTTTTCTTTTTTGCTACAAGATTTTATCCAAATCCTATTTAGCCAAACCTTATCTTATACGCAAGTAAATCAATCTTATCTCGGTTAGATTGAGTGAATCATTCCTATTTATTACTAATAGTACCTTTAGCATTTAGCCTCGTCAGAAATTTGGTGCAAGATACTTAAATAAATTATAAACCCTGCCGGTCAATCGTACGACTGTTGCTTCAATGAACATAATAAAAAACTTAAATGAGAGAGCGAAAAATCCGTCGCTCCGTGTTAGCATAAGACTGGATGATATTTTAAATGAGATAAAAAAGAACTGAATAATATCAAGTGACGCCAACCTAGGCCACTGGCTGCTAATAACTCCTGCTATTAATAAAGAGTTTTTCAAACTATTTAACAAAATTGAATCAAAGATCCTTCGATCGATTATCTAAAAACTACGCTTTACTCCATTTTATGTAATTAAAGAAATAGGTAATTGCATAAAAAATCGTACTGTATAACAATCTATACGAATGGATCAAAAACAGTAGAATCTGCATCCTGTTTAATAAAGTATAATCAGACCTCACTAGTTCACTGCAAGTGATATAAGTATATGCTCAGATCCTCAAAGCGCTCTACGAAGTAAAAAAAATTCATTTTACTAAAAACCACTTTCACGAGAAATCTTTTATAATTAACTGCTTAATATAAAAATATCTAGGAATATAGTCGTTTTTAAATCGGTAAGTAATTTTGGCATAGTAGGATTGAAATGGCCGATAAAGCAGGAAACCTAGCCCTAGAAAATACTAAGGTTTCTTAGTTGTCCAGCTCTGAACTATTTTTGCTACTAAGAGAAAAATGTTGGAAAAATGGCAGGTAATATGGGATAGACCGATTAATAATAAACATTGTATGATCAAGGTAACCGTTAAGAGAAGGTCGTATTCTAGCGCAAGGAGAGAATTACATAGTCATTACCCACCTCCGCATAGGACACAGCCGCCTCACCCACGGCTATCCGAAAATCCATCACCTCAACGTCAAATGTGCCTATGAACAGAGAAGAGAAGATGGTTTACCAAGAAACATTGTTACAATCGGGAATACCTCCGTTTCTTGCCGGAGCACAAGGTAACAACGAGAACATCATCCGGAAAGTTAAAAAAGGAAATTTTTTTTTAAAGCGGGACCCTGCACTCTTATATAAGAACTATGCAGTGTCCAATCCGTAGGTGATGATAGATTTTGCAGTTTTAGCATCCTTTATAAATCCAACTTAAAAAAGAAAGAAAAGTTTTAACTAGAATATAATTTTTTTTTACTATTTTTGGAAGAAATGAATATAATTATTCTTAAAAGCAACCGATATTTTGAATATTCGAGGCGCCTTTTTTCAAAATGGGATTACTCCTTATTCTAAATGTTTGAAAAAAGTATATATGTGTATATATATATATAGTTATATTCATTCTACTTTCAGTGGGCCTTATAACTCGGAAAACGCAAAACATTTATTAAAACTTAAATTTTTAATAGTTTTTGAAAATTTCTTACTTCCCACTTCCAAAGCCTAGAAGTCATCAAATTTCCTAAAAACTGCGGAATTTAGTTAGCTTTTTAGTGGTGTAACCCATGATACAATTGCACTTCACCTTTTGAGTTTAAATGAAGTTTTTCTGATGACAAAACACGCTAGAGAATAAATACTTGACTGCTTCACGTACCTGCTAGAAAAAACTACTAATTGGATAAAAATATTAGTTATTTTATTTCTTGTCCATATGCACGAGGGATAAAGAGTTGTGAACGTGGCAAGCCCTTCCCCTACTCCCCCCCCCCCATAAAAAATAGTAACTAGACCTATCTCATATTTTAGAAAATTTAATGCTGATTAAGAAAATATCATCGATTTTGTTTCTACGCTAAACCAAAGTAGAGAAAACTGCAATTTTTCATAAAAAGTAAGATTTTAATAATAAAAACAAAAAAATTCTATCTCCTTAACAGATTGAGATAGGAAACTAGTTTAGCAATATTACCCAATTTTTATTTTAAACTATGTCTGGGACATCCTGTATAACCAATATTCTTTATAATTTATTTTCATAGGGAAGTATATTTTTGTCATCCAAGTGAATAAGTGTAGAAGTCAAATTTCCATATTTTCCCTTCCGGGAAAGACTTTTTACGTTTGAATAGTTTTGGTATAAAATCAGGTTTCTATTCTTAAGCTTTTTAAAATTTCGTCAAAAATATTGGCTAATGATTACGGCGATTAAATCAACTGAATAGATCTTATCAGTAATGACGTGATAGAGTTGAAATCATTTTCATGAACCGATAAAAACTGATTTAAAGCAGATTGTAATAACTACGTTTCAAAGAAGCGCCTGACTTGTGCACTTTTTCGCTGCGAAGAAACCGCCTCCATGCTTTTGTTTAACCATTTAATCGATTTTGGACTAGATACGACTTAATCACTTATTTATTATTTATTATTATTTATTCACTGGGATGACAGATACAATGCATGATTTTTTTTTATTTTTAAAATAAATAGTTTTATATATTTTTTTCGATGCACTATTTTATTATTTAAAACCGCAAACTTATTTATTAATGAATAACCCAACTAATTGTTTGAGTTCGTCGAGATTTTACACTGTTGTAAGTGGTAATGAAACAAATGGTTTCGGTTATCGGTTGAAGCGAGGAGGGGAGGTTTGAGAAGTGAAACATATAAACTAACAATGAAAGTTTAACTGGGTATGATTCATCGAGTCCCTACTTTCGCCATATTAAATTTACAACTCGTTATAGAAGTTACTAAATCCTCTCCTAGTTGGTCTCCGCTGCCGGCAATTCATTCCGAGGTGAGCTACCGTTCCTTCGTAATGTGAGTTTAACAATGATATAGTTTATAACTGAGTCGCCATATGGCTCTTAGACGCTCTTTGCGCTGGGGTATCCTTCAATTTCGCCCGTTCTATTAATTTCATTAAAAGTCATTGTTTCATAAAAAAAAAATATTTACTGATGTTTTAAGATATTATGTTTAGTATATTTTAGTATGTTTTAATAATTATAATGTTTTTCTTTACAATGGGTTGATTGGGAGTCAGGATTTTCAGTTTATATTTTTTATTTTGGTAAGCCAACGTTTCCATTCCTACATGTGGATCTTCATCAGGGCTTCTGAGTCCAGAGTAATAATGAGACTCCAGAGTGTCTGAAAGAGTGTTTAAGACTTTCTCGGTATTACCTGGACTACCTGATCCACTTCAAGGGATCAAAACGTTGGCTAAAAAAAAAAAAAAGATGGAACTGAAAATCCTGAATATCAATCAACATATCATGATAAAGTTTAATATGAAAATAAAAATTTGGTACTTACGTATTAGCCCATAGGCGTGTAATCTAACCTCTTTTTGCGCCATTATTACTGACTGGGTTTGTGCCGAATTTTTTTGTGTTAATTAATATATGGAAAAGATTCCATCAAATATTATCAAAACTTCGAAATTATTCTTTTATTTAAGAAAACGCATTTTGTTATAAGGAAATGATATGCACGTAGACCATTAGAAACCATAATTAAGTAAAACCTATTATTTTATACCTTTCCCTAACTATATCACGTTTACATATTTCCACTTAATTACCGCACAATGTCCTGTTGTAGTTATTCATACTGTGCATCAAAGCACACTTAATGCTTTTGATTTTAGTAATTATAAGAATTCATCTAAAACACACCAAGTTTATTATACCTACTTTTAATCAGCACAGCCGTTAAACGTTAAATGGAGTAACGTAATTTAATGGAGGTAGAACATCCAATTTGATTCATTGCGAGGAAAATATCAAAATTTTGAAATCATATTAATTATTTGCAGTTAAAGCATTATTTGTGGAGTAATATATACCCATCAACTTCATTCTTAAGTAACTTTAAAATTAAATGGTAAACTCTTGGAATTGATTCATTTAATCACATTAATATTGCCTCAATAATCGTATTAAGAGGTTCAATTCATCTACGATTTCGTTTTATTATAATTATTTTAATTTTTACTTCATAGCATATTAATTTAAATATTATTGTGTATTATCTCTTTGGGGACCAGTTAAACTGTCTACTGACACAGCTACAAGTTTCTCATAAAAAAAAACAAAAAAAAAAAGAAAAAAAAAACATTAGCCTTCGCATCTTACTTACGAAAATCTTAAAGAATATAAATAAATTATTTCGTATTAATACGTATCCTTGCTCTTTCATCTTCTGTAAATATAATATTTCTGTTCTCGGAAGATTATTTCATTACACGGCCTACTGTCTTCAGAAAGAAACTGGATTACATTTTAGAAATCTTTTTTTTTTTCAAGCAGCTTTGAGCGACTGTACCATTATTAAAAGCTGTTCAAAAATCCGTTACATTAATTTTAAAATAATGATTTAATTTTTATAAATTATATCTATTTCTTACATTATAATTAAAGATACTCGTAATCAAATATTACGTGACGGTTCATTGTAAAAAAATATTATATATATATATATATATATATATATATATATATATATATATATATGTAAGTTTGCTACAGTGTGATAACACCCTTGCAACCTTCGTTTTGTTTAGGTTTAAGTTGGCTACAGTGTGATAACAAATAACACTGTTGCAACCTTCGTTTTGTAAAGTGCTTAATGTTGGGTTACCTGAGTGTTAAGACTTATTATAACTTTATAGTTTCATACTAGTTTATGGACGTGCAATTTAATTCTTTTGTGCAGGTAACCTTATACTATCTATGTTATATTTTCATATTTTATGTTCTCAATGTTGTATTATAATAAATGTATTTTATACTTTTGTGCAGACAAAGAATAAATCACGTTAAAACAATCTTACAAATTAAATTGCAAGATATCAACTAGTAAGAAATGGATTTGCTTTATGTTCAAGTAGTTAAGAAATCTGAGAAAGAATTTGGAATCCAATGTATATCCATAGATAAGAATACATGGTATTTGGTACCAGAAGAATTTAAAGATGTAAGTATTCACATTTCTTTATCAAACAAAAACCCTATAAAAAATGCAATATCTGCTATAAAAATCCAAGAGGATATAGAACAGTCGCCATTAAAATAGATGAAGAAATTAGAAAAGAGTACTTTGATGAAGCTGACAATGTCTGTTTTCGAGAGTTGCCGTTAGAAGAATGTGTACCAATATCTGTTTCAAGAGTTGCTGAAATTGGAAAATCAGAGTTGGAAAGTCGTATAAGAGAATTAGAAAATCAAGTAAATTTAAATTTTAACCAAGAAGAAATCAAACTGCATCAAATTGAAAAAAAATTTGTTTTAGAAAAATTTGAAAAAAACCAATCAGATCCTATAGAATGGTTAACTCGGTTTGAAGATGAGTGTAGTCGCTTCCAGATAAATTCCGATTGTGGTAAAATTCAAGCTTTGCGATTTTTCCTCATAGGCCCAGCAAAAGATTGGTTTGAAATACATCTCAAGAAAATTGGTGTAAACGGTCATTGGAATAATTGGAAGGAATCGTTCTTTAACGTTTTTGTTGATAAAGGCTGGTATGTTGTTAGAAAAGCTTTTAACTACAAATATTTGGGCGGGTCTTTAATCGATTATGCACTTACTAAGGAAAGGTTATGCCTAGAAGTAGAACCTAAGGGCACTGAATTATCCCGTATCAACCTGATAGTTTTTGGATTGCCGAAAGAAGCTCAAGAAGAACTTGATAGAGAAAAAATTACCAAGCTTGAAGACTTATACGCGGAACTCCGAAAACTAGAGGACTCATTTTCAAGGAAGAAGAAAGAAAATCCACCAAGACCTAGATTGAACATAAGTTCTGATATGAAGACTTTTAAGAGTGAATTTCATCCGAAGAACGAAGCTCAAAGGAAGCCATGTCCATTTTGTGCAAGTATTGGTTTTCCGAATCGGTACCATCTTGCTGCAGAATGCCGTAATCGAAATAAAGAATCAGGAAAACTAAAAACAAACATAACTAAAAGATCTTCTGAGATTGAAGACATAGAGCTATTAGCAACAGATTTAAATAAACAAAATTTAAACTGAAGAACCGGGCGAAATTAGATCCGTTGATAAAGCTAAATGTAATAATTTGTGAAAAGATTAAAACAAAGGCTATTTACGACAGTGGCTCTAACGTTACATTAATTAATCAACGAATTGCTGATTTGCTACAGTTGGAATTAATCGAGCAAAAGTTTTTATTGAAAACTATCAGCGGATCAAATTTCACCTCAGCCCGGGCTACAATATTGCTTCGCATTGGAAATATTGCAGAATACATAACTACTTACGTTGTCAATAACGATAATTTTTCTTACAATATTTTATTGGGGATTGATGCCATAAAAAAATTTAAATTGATTCAAAATGAAAATTTAAGAATATTACAACGAGCAGATACCAGTAATGTGATAGATTTACAAGAAAACCGTTCCAATAGTGATCGAGAAGATAATTTTAACCGATCTCATTTAGATCAGATTACCAAATTTAAATTGAAAGATAATCGCTGTTTAGTTTATGAGGATAATTCCGACGAATATATAGAGCTAAATTTCAATGAAAATTTAAAAATAGAAGAATTTGAAGCGAATTTGAAGCATATGGATAATGAAGAGCGAAAACAGCAGATTTTGCAGCTAATTGAAAAGCATAAACACATGTTTGCTAAGGATAAGTTTGATATTGGACAAGTTAAATCAAAAGAAGCAGAGATAAAACTAATATCTAACGAATATGTCACCTGTCGACCGTATAAATGTTCACTTCCTGACGAAGAAGAAGTACGAAGCCAGATTAAGGCATTATTAGAAGCAAAAATAATCGAAGAATCTGATTCTCCGTTCGCTTCCCCCGTAACCCTCGCCTTCAAGAAAGATGAAAATAAGAAATCACGCTTGTGTATCGACTTCCGGAAATTAAATAAATTGGTCGTTCCAGAAGTTTTTCCATTTCCCACAATACAAGATGTTATCGACAAAGTGGTTAATTGTGAGTATTTCACAGTTTTAGACATTAATTCGGCATTTTGGTGCATTTCACTAAAAGAAGAAGACAGAGAAAAAACTTCTTTTATAACGAAATACGGAAAGTTCATGTTCAGGGTACTTCCATTTGGTCTCAAAAATGCTCCGGCCACATTCCAGAGAATTTTATCAAACATTATTCGCAGAAATGGTTTAGATGAATTCTGCATCAATTACATCGATGATATTTTGATATTTTCTCAAACCTGGGAAGATCATCTTCAACACATCGACAAATTTTTGCAGGTCACCAAAACTGAAGGATTCAAACTAAAACTAGTCAAGTGTTTATTTGCAGCTAAGTCTGTCAAGTATCTAGGACACACAATTTCAAAAAACAGAGTTTCACCAGCAGAAGGAAATTTAGTATCTATCCGGAACCTACGAAGACCATCAGATAAGACTGGTGTTCGGAGTATTTTGGGCTCAATTAACTTTTATTTGAAATATATCGAAAATAGCTCTCAAAAATTGGAACCGTTACATCGATTATTACGAAAGGATGTGAAGTTTGAATGGTCCGACGAATGCGAAAAAGCTTTCAATATGGTAAAAGATTATTTATGTACTGCACCAATATTGTCGATTTATGACTATAATAAGCCCGTCTTCATCGAGACAGATGCCAGTTTTAAAGGTATTGGTGCGACACTTAAGCAACCACAAGAAGATGGAATATTGCATCCTGTAGCGTATTACTCGAGAAAACTTTCGGAAAGGGAGAAACGCTTAGATATCATCCATTTGGAATGCAAAGCGATCAAAGATGCAATCAAATTTTGGCAATACTATTTAATAGGACGCCATTTTACAGTGTGTAGTGATCATAAGCCCTTGGAAAACTTAAGGACTAAAGCCAGATCAGATGAAATCCTAGGGGACTTAATTTTGTATTTATCTCAATTCGATTTCACAATAATTTATAAAAAAGGGAAAGAAAATATCCTAGCCGACTTACTATCTAGGTATCCAGTTTTAGAATATTTTGACAATGAAGATGCTATTAAGATGGTGAATTTAATTGATTTACATCAGATTTTAAAAGACCAAGCTGAACACCTTCCGGAATTAAAAATAGCAAAACGAACTGACTACAAGCAAGGAATGATACTAAGAAAATCAAAGGGAAAACTGAGAATATTTGTCTCCCCAAAATTGGGAAAAGATATCATTCAGCTTGTTCATGAGCATTACGGTCATATCGGTCCAGCACAGATGATCGCCACGATCCGGCCACATTACTACTTTAAGGATCTCGACAAAGCAATACATAACTTCTGCAAAAGTTGCCAGATTTGTGTTAAGAACAAAGTCCGTCGAAGTCGTGTTGTCGGTCTTCTCTCGCAATTGGGTCCTGCCACTGAGCCGTTCCAAATAATGTCACTCGATACTGTTGGAGGATTTTCAGGAAATCGATCACCAAAGAAATATATGCACATTTTGGTGGATCATTTCACGAGATATGCTTGGATATCGACTAGTAAGGGTCAGAGCGCCCAGGACTTTATAAATCTAATTCAGCCAATCGCTAAAAGAAATAATATTTCGATCTTATTAGCCGACCAATATGCCTCCATTAATTCCTCCCATTTTCAAAAATATTTAGAGAAAATTGGAATACAGATTGTTTTTACCTGCATTGATCACCCAGAATCAAATGGGCTTAACGAAAGATTGAACCAAACGCTAATCAATCGTTTAAGATGCAAAATAAACAGCGGTACTAATAAAGCCTGGCCGACCCTCGCAAAGGAGTGTGTCAGTGAATACAACGATACTATTCATAGCTCCACAGGATTTGCACCATCGTACCTACTGCTAGGGAAGAAACAACCTATATCTCCTCTTGTCGAAGACGACTTATCTTCCCTTGAAGAGGACCGGAAAATAGCTTTTCAGAATTCCTTAAGAAGTTTTCAAATGAACAAGAAGCGTATTGACAAGAATCGAAGCCAGCACAATTTTAAAGTCGGTGATTTGGTTTACATCGAAAATGGAAATAAATTAAACCGCAACAAGCTTGACCCCGTACGGATTGGGCCTTTTTCGATAATCCGACAGATATCACCAACGTTTTATGAAGTGGCAAGCGGAAAGAAAAAGACAATCTCCAACTTCTTCCATTCCAGTAAGCTCCTTCCTTTTTCACCGGATGATTCGTCTTCGGGGGTGGAGGTGTAAGTTTGCTACAGTGTGATAACACCCTTGCAACCTTCGTTTTGTTTAGGTTTAAGTTGGCTACAGTGTGATAACAAATAACACTGTTGCAACCTTCGTTTTGTAAAGTGCTTAATGTTGGGTTACCTGAGTGTTAAGACTTATTATAACTTTATAGTTTCATACTAGTTTATGGACGTGCAATTTAATTCTTTTGTGCAGGTAACCTTATACTATCCATGTTATATTTTCATATTTTATGTTCTCAATGTTGTATTATAATAAATGTATTTTATACTTTTGTGCAGACAAAGAATAAATCACGTTAAAACAATCTTACATATATATATATATATATATATATATATATATATATATTGTTCTCTTAATTTTTCTTATTGTTTAGTTTATGGTATTTAAATTTTATTCGATTAATGAATGCTGGATTCATCGACTACCGACTGCATTAAAAGTTTTCTTTTTTAGGCATGATTCATGGTTTTTTTTCATTGCATCCGGTTTAGTTACTGTACTAACTAAATAAAGAAAACTCAAATGCAATTAATGAGACAATAATTACATGAATAGCTTATTTGAGATAATACTTATTGTTAGCACTCTAAAGTGACTAATTTATCTAACTTAGAATATCCCCTTGACATCTTCTTTTCATGGGGTTAGGTGTAGTAGAAAAAGAAACGGGTTTAGAGGAAAACAAGAGGATTCGTAGTAAATAGTGGAGATATTTGGTCGATTTGCGACGTGGAACGTTGAGGCCTTTCTGATTATGTTATATTATTATATTAAAGAACTTGTGATTTCAAAGTATTTTTTAACTTGCCAATCTTTCAGTGATTCATGCTGGATTTTTTTTTTATTTGATAGGAAAAGGGAATTCGCTACAATAATGTTTATGGATAGGTATATCCCTATCATATATCAACTTCTTGTTTTCCTCGCGGAAACATAACGTGTCACATGTCTCCCTTAGGGGTATCTTGTTTCTGCGATGAGACACATTTTCGTCTCCGCCTCTTCCCCCCACCCCCTACGCCTGTTATCCTGTCAGCCTGAATATGATCTTCTTCAATAGGACCCTTCCGCTGAGACTAAAGTAAAATGACATTGACGGATTCACTGCCTATGATTCCCTCTTCGTAATTTTCCATATACCAAGAATTAAAACATTGAGTAATCTTCAGACTTTTATTTAATATTGGCATTTTTAAGCTTGAGGATAATAACATAAAATGGAGGTCCCGAGCCTGTGCAACGTCAGGTACTCACTCGTTAAAGATCCCTATCCTAATTAAACCTGGATAGGCTAAATTTAGGACTCCCACTGTAGCATCGCCAGATTAGCCTTAGTGGCATATAGTGACGTTAAACAAACATCGATCGACATTCAGACCGACGAGATCAACATGTTAATATCTTACATGTAACGTGTTTCAAGTTTAGAACTTGAAACAGGATTGTAACACTTGTTTATTTTAGGCAGTGAGTAAGCAAAACTGAAACAAAAAAAGGCTGATTAGTCAGTCACTTCTTATCTATCTTGAATCCACTAAATCACATAATAGGCAAAGATTGTATCTCATTGAGATAGTGCCTATATTGAACCTGATTAACATACGTGAATTGTCCTTACTTAATTTTTTCCAATGCTTTAGTAATTCAGCAAGTTAATTGTTTACATGATTTTTCTGGCATTCCAGCCAACAAGGAGTCAGTTGTGTTCTTTATTACAATATATTAACCCATTTAAAATTTGTCTTCAAACTCGAGGGCTCCGCTGCGGAGACAATGCAAATAATTTTCAGTTTTTAACGTTTAAGGGCATAAACAAATCGTAAAAAACTATTTATACGATATTTCGCTTTTGGTGATAAATTACGGTCGCGGCTCGCGGTGTTTTTCATTATTTGTGTAGTAAGTTAATCTTTTAACATCGGCTATATTTAGTGGTTTAAATTCATCTCTTATTTCCTCAATTGTACAATAATTTAGTTCTGGGCACCAAATAATACCTTTACTTTGATTTAGTTTCTTCATGTGCTTCTACTTTAACCGGAAAGTTATTAAGTAGATTTTCACATTTTAGGAGCTTTTCTGATTGGACATCTGAGAAAACTTCAACTAAAAGGGTCTCATCTCGTAATGTTTTAACTGTTTTTATTTCTTCAATTAGATTTTTTATGCTTTTATATAAAATAATGATAATAATAATAAAATAAAAAAAAATTATTTAAAATTAAATTTTTTTTTTAAATTAATATAAAATAATAAAAAAAAAAATTTTTTTTTTTTTTTTTTTACCTATGTGTTCTTGAAGCTTCACAAATACATATAACCTAAATTTCATTACAATTCCTTACATGGTTCTAAAATTTTACTGTATAATATTACGTTTTCAGGGTGTACGTTTTCGCGAATAAGTTGCGTCGAGTTGCCAGTAGGTTACGTCCGAAAAGGTGCCGAGTTAATTTTTTAAAATCTTTCATGCAATTATTTTACTTAACATTTTTACTTTCACTTACCTATATATGAAATATATAGTAAGTGGAAGTATTGCGATCGTGAAAATTTTCGACTTCCGGTTTTCAACGGAAATACACGTTTTGGGACCCCCTGAGTCGAAATGACCAAGTCCCGCGAAATGGTCTGTGTGTGTGTGTGTGTGTGTGTGTGTGTGTGTGTGTGTGTGTGTCTGTGTGTCTGTGTGTCTGTGTGTGAACAGACTAGCTCAAAAACTATAAGCCGTGGGAACCTGAAATTGGGTATTTAGTGTAGGTATATGCCCGCGATGTGACAGCAAAAATTTCATCAAAATTGCTCAAAGGGAGGGGGTACTTTATATAATAACTTTTTACGTTTTTTTCGATTTTCTCAAAAACGGCTCTAACGATTTTGATTAAACTGAGTATTTGATCGATTTATATGCCCGAAATATGACTGTAAAAATTTCATCAAAATTGATTAACCGGAGGGGGGACTTTACTTAATAAATTTTGTATCATTTTCATGTGTTTTTTTTATTTACTCAAAAACGGTTTTAACGATTTTGATCAAACTTGGTATTTGATGTATTTATATGCCCGAGATGTGACTGTAAAAATTTCATCAAAATTGATCTACGGGAGGGGGGACTTTACTTAAATAAATTTTGTACCATTTTCACATGTTTTTTTTATTTACTCAAAAACGGTTTTAACGATTTTGATCAAACTTGGAATTTGATGTATTTATATGCCCGAGATATGACTGTAAAAATTTCATCAAAATTGATCTACGGGAGGGGGGACTTTACTTAATAAATTTTGTATCATTTTCACGGGTTTTGTTATTTACTCAAAAACGGCTTTAACGATTAACAAAAATAAGATATGAATGTAGAAAAATGTGTGACTTTGGGAAATGATAATTAGCAAAACACGTCAATTTCTAATCTAAGTAAGTTGGTAAGTGAAAGTTGTGTGTTGCGCGCACGCACCAGATTTTTTTAGTTATTAACTCTTTTGAGCAATGTATCAATTATTTATTTTTTATATGCATTGCATTAGTTATAAGCACGCATTTGTTCGTTCACACTAAGCCACAGGTTTTATATTTTTATTCTAAAACTTTGGTAACTTTTTAATATTTAATAGCCCGACGATTACCTGCAAAGTGGGTCGAAAAGTTTGCTGTACATAAATAATTTACCTCATTGTACCGCAACCACTTTGCAATTCAACCATTAACACCTCAAGTGGATAAAAAAAATATTTTTTGTAAAATAATAATAGCAGTAATAGCTGGCATTGAATATTAAGATATTTTAATAATTATAGCTGGTGCGATACATATGCCAGCTGAGATGAAGGCATTAACGGAATTACCCGGGACACAAGGCTCCTTCTGTCCTGCTGTATCCCTCATCCGTCTCCAAGAAATGGCCTTTCTTATCTCTATATCACCTAATTAAGGCGGTGTTAGCTTGGTGGTCGTCTGTCCTTAGCGGCTCATTCCTTATAATAAAAATCCGAATAATAAAGTAATTGAAATAATAAAAAAAATTTAATTGTTGTCAGTGTAAGTGATGATACAGCAATTATCACGAACAGGACGCAACACAGGCATCTTTGACCTTACAGCATTACTTACACAGATTACACCACTGGTTTCAACTATGGAAAAATTAGACTCATTCATGACAAATCAAAACATGTCACATTTACGCTTAGAAAACATACCTGCCCCCCCCCCCTGTTTATATTGACAGTAACCAAATTCCACAGACGGACACAGTACACTATCTGGGGCTCACTTTCGACAGTAGGATGACATGGGGTCCACATGTAAAAATTAAAAAAAGAACTCTTGACAAAAGACTCAAACTTCTATATCCATTACTTTCTAAATCGTCAAAATTAAAACTGAAACAAAAACTAAATGCATACACTTACTTACTCAAGCCCATATGGACATATTACTCACAGATATTCGGCTTAGCTAAAAAGACTCGCAAAAACTTCAAACGTTTCAATCAAAATTGTTACGACTCTTTACAAAAGCACCTTGGTAGTTGACTAACTACACTTTATATACTGACCTCCATCTACCGACAGTCGACCGACACATAACGACACTTTACAAACGATATTTTAGTAATTTGTACGGATATCCAAACAGTTTAATAAGTAATATGGCTGATATTCGCATGCATAAGAGAAGACTAAAAAGGCGCTGGATGGGAGATCTGCTCTCTTAGACAGACAAGGTAATTGACTCAAGCCAGGAAGGGGGTGCTGCTAGGTGCTTACCCTCCTCATGCCTAACATGTCTTTATTTCATATTACCGCCATCTCTTTCGCTGATTGTCCGAACTTTGCGACATTAATAATTAAAGTAAAAAAAATTTTGTCAGTTTATTGTTAGCAAGTTTGTATAACTGAAATAGGATTCTAAAGTCAGTGACGAGGTATGCGGTACATGTTTTTAAAATAATTTATCTAACAGTATAAGATTTAAAAACAAATCTGTTGCCAAAAAAAGATAATCAAGTATTTTTTCTTCTTGCGTAGTAACCAAATTATTTGGTAGATGAATTTACTTATGAGTAATAAATAAATAAATTTACAGCTAAAAAATACAAACATTAACAATTTAACATACCGAAAAACGAATGTGTTTGTTTGTTAGTTTTTCTACCTGCAGGGTCATTGCTACATCTGTATTTTAGACTTCGTAGTAGTAATTCCTTGGCTTTAAATATTTTAGTGTTTTTTAAATGTTATCTCGTCGTCTTTAAGATTTTTCTCTGTAGTTGATCCCAAATCTATTTTTCTTCTAAGGTTTTCAAAGATCTTGCAATCTTGTAGGATGAGTTTTTATACTGTTATTTCTACTTTACCTATATCGCACGTAGCGTGTTCTGTTGGAGGTGGTCCATTTGCTCGGGTTTTTCTTTATGTCCTTTAGTTTGGCTTCTTGTTGGTCCCATTTGACCTCCCATATTTTATGGATTTCGAGTATTATCGTCTTAACGTGCCATCTAATGGAATTTTATTTATTATTTACACTTCGTTGGTTTCTGAAATCATCGCTAGACGTGGCCGCTTGATCTGCTAGTTCATTTCCAGTAATTCCGCTGTGTGAGGGAGGGTCTATATGAAAATTATATCTATTCTTTCCTCTCTTAAGTGGCACAAAACGTTTCTTATTTCTATTATTAAAGAAGATTCGGGGTTGATATTTTCATATTACCTTAGCCCACTTTCCGATGCCATTCAACCCAATATGTGTGAGTGCTTCCTTTATCGCCAACGCCCCGCCTGTGAGTATGAAGCATACGTTCGAAAATTTGAATAATTTTCGTATTGTTATTAGGATCAATTGCGTATTAGTATGTGGATGCGTGTGTATGGACACATACCTTACGACTGTTGTTAAATAATCTTTGTTAGTTTTACTCTAACTCTGCTAAGTCCTGGGACTATTATCGTCTGTCTCGTTGGATTATGGGGTATTGATTGGGAAACATGATAACCGGTTTGCCGGATAGTGCGGGGTCGGAGTTTATTGGGTAGCATTGGTATCAGGGAGGTCATCACGGGAGTGAGGGAAGGATGTCATCCCCCTCCCACCTCCCGATAATTTGAAAGCCGCGATAGTTGGAAATTTAAGATCCAGCTCTGAACTGGATAACGATTTCTATAGACAATTCTACTCAGAGTTATAGTTTTCATCAATATACTATTCTATTTGAATTACTTGAATAATCAAGAGTTTAAATAACTTAAAAGGGGAAATATAAAGTAATTTAACAGTTGTATCAGATTGTCAGATATCAGTTGTCCTTTGGCTATTGTTTTAATTTATATTTTTTTGACGCTTTAAATCCATTTTCTTTCGGATATTTTGTAAAATAATATCATGTCAGTTATTGTTGGGAAGAAAAGAATGTATTGTTTGTTAAGAAATAAATAATTTCTTATCAATAAATTAAGCCTTAAAAGTTTCAAGAATGCGGAAGTATACCATTTTTTCTTTACTAAAAAAAGTACCTACATTTTCTGAATTTCTATCCTAAACTTCTGTACTTACGTGTGCGTTGTAACTATCCTGAAACTGCTTTGATACATCCTTGGTACTTTAAACAAACTGCTGTTCAAGGACATTAATCACACTCAAATCCGAATGTGGGATCGTAAATAGATCAAAGGTCATGGAATTTGAGGAAGATTTGCCTATGAAGGGCTTCAGTCATTGTGCAGCCCTACGATACAAAATCTTGTATTTTGGGATTATTTGGAATATATTGTGGTTTAATGCACAATTGCTGAGATTAGATTTTATTTTTTAAATTATTTAATATTGAATTATATATGGAAATAAAAAAAATATATAGTCCTATGTATGTGTATTTAACAATAGTTTTAGTACAATATTAAGAACCTTTAATAAAAGGAGAGGAATGACTATACATAAAATGTTTACTAAGTGTATCGATATGTTTTATCCATTTTTTTTTTTTTTTTTTTAGGTCCTCCCCTTCCTCGCCGTTTAGGCTACACGGGGTTTCCCGGGCCAAGGGACAGGGTGGGGGGTTTAAGTCTCTAACAGCTTATAGATAGGTTGTGCCACCTGCTCTTGTTCATGCCAAGATTTATTTATTTCTTCAGATTTAAATATTCTTTATCACTTCCGAAGGAAGTAGATCTCAATGAGCCTATTTTCATGTTAAGACAATTAAAATTAATTCCATACTTACATAACTTTTGCTACTTTTTACTTTCACTTTCCTATATAAGAAATATATAATAAGGAAAGTATTGCGATCGTGAAAAATTTCGACTTCCGGATTTAAACGGAAATATACGTTTTGTGGTCACCTGAGTCCAATTAACCAAGTCCCACGAAATGGTCTGTGTGTGTGTGTGTGTGTGTGTGTGTGTGTGTGTGTGTGTGTGTGTGTGTGTGTGTGTGTGTGTTTATGTGAACAGACTAGCTCAAAAACTATAAACGGCACAGACCTGAAATTGGGTATTTGATGTATGTATATGCCCGCGATGTGACCACAAAAATTTCATCAAAATTGGTCAAACGTAGGGAGTACTTTATTTGAAGAATTTTGTCTAATTTTTAGGTTTTTTTCGTATTTCTCAAAAACGGCTCTAACGATTTTGATTAAACTCGGTATTTGGTGTATGTATATGCCCGCGACGCGACAGTAAAAATTTCATCAAAATTGGTCAAACGCAGGGGACTCTTTATTTCATAACTTTTTTCCAATTTTTACATTTTTTTCGAATATCTAAAAAACGGCTTTAATGATTTTGATTAATTTAATCAGTTTTAATCAAAATCAAGTCATCTTTTTTATATTATTTATAGAAATTGCAATTAAAAAAATATGTCTATTTCTAATCTATGTAAGTTGGTAAGTGAAAGTTGTGTGTTGCGCGCAACGCACCAGATTTTTTTCCGATAATATCGTGCGTGGAACGGCATTAAAAATGAATTGTTAAAATTTTTAAAACTTGATATAAAAAAGTTTGTTGGTTTATTCGATTTTATCGTTTCGATCGTCCAAAAGATTTTTAAACATACTCTAGCCATATGAAGAAAGAATATATAGAATTCAAATAAAGAGGAATAAGGAGTAAAATAAAAAAATAGACGCTAAGAAAGAAAAAAAAAATGAAATTATAAACAAACTGAAACAATGTAGGATAATTTAACATAGATTAGATTAAATATTGAATCCTCGTGCATTCATGTCGAACCACTCCGTCTATTTGTTGACAGATATTTTTTCGAAATACAGCGTAGGAAATCCACAGGATGTTGTTTGCACAGTTAGACAAATAGAAATCAATGAGAGATATTGTAGTGGTTTCTACCGGAATGTTTAGTTATTTATGTTTTTGTTTGCTTTTTATTCAGAGCTTGTACCAAATATTTCCCTATTGTTTTATGATTCATATGGAGTTGTGCGATTAATATATTTATTTTATATGTTTCAATTTTTTTTTAATTCTGTTGAATACATTTTTTTTTAATCTTTATTGGTGCCGTATTCAAAGAAATCTAACCAATAGATTTTTTTTTTCCTTTTGCCTTTAGTTAAAAATCTCACTTTTGCTTTAATTAACAACAAAAATTCTGCTTTTATTTTCATTTGATATAATAATTGGTGTAAGATTAATTCACCATAGGAAGTAAGACTGTATGTTTGTGGGTGCAGTCAGAAAGATATACACTTGTTACGCAATACTATAGTGATCCAACGTTTCTACTCAAGTTTCAGGTCTTTATTTTCCATTACAATTTTGTATGGTCTCTTCATAAATAAATCGTGAATGATAAAATAAATAAGCTACTCATTTGTATAATTAAATAAGCAGGTGAGTTTCGCAGACCCTAGGTGTGCGACAGGTGTAATTTATTTAGATGATGGTGGGGGCGAGCATATGGTACATTTGATGGAGTCAATTATTGTAACTAACAATTTCTGCTGTGCGCATTAGTTTACATCAATTATAAAGTTTTCATGATGGCTAAATTATTTAGATTTAAATAAAAATATGGACGTTTATATTTAATCTTCATAAAAAACTTTATAAAAATGATTTTCTTTAGCCAACATCAAATGGATTTTTTTTTTTTTTTTTTTTTGACAATTTATGAAATCAGTTGCATCTTCAAAGGCTATCTTCAGTTCACTAAATGTCGCTGACGGGTTTAATTCATGAAGTAAGGGATAAGGCATATTATCAGAAAGGATTCAGTCATTTCATTCCATAGTTATCGTAACAATTATTTTTTTACCTAACGCTCATGCAGTATGAGTTGTCTTTTCCACACATTTCTCTTCTCCTCATTATACAACAGCTTTATTTCAAAACATCCCATAAGGCATATCATCCTATCATTTTTTCCCGTCCATTCGATAGCTGTCAATTTTTATAATTTATCCAAACTAACTTAAACGTTGCTATTTAAAATTATTTCTGTTGGTTCGATCCCTACTATAGCCATAATTTTATAATGAGGGCTTTTTTTTTTTTTTTTTTTTTTTTTTTTTTTTAGTTTTCCTTTTTATCTTTTTGAGGAATCATTCGATAAACTGACATCAAATTTCACATGCATGAGTCATGTTTTTATGCCTTATATTTAGTGAATTATTCAATGAAATCTTTAAGTACATGGAGATTCATTTTGTTATCTTTCATTATTGAGTATTTCTTTCCTTACCAGAAAATTTCTTGAATTTTTCGTTTCTTTGAAAACATAACAATACCAATGCCAAACGACTTATAAAAAACATAAATATCCGAGCAGGTTACAAAAATTATAACTTTATAGCACACAAATCATATGTTTTGAGCTTCACAGTCAAGACAAACACTAAGACTAACTGGTCCAGTCACTCGCTCCTTATATATAGTCGTAAAAAGAATGGTCTGGGATGGTCGAGACCCCCGTGGAATCATTCAGGCCTTGAACTTGTCCTCTGACGGTCCGCTTCAACCGGTAGTCCGTTCCAACAAAAGGTTTGGGATTTCAACCCATAATTTTTTTTCATGCAACGATTGAACGTTACAATATCCTAATTCTGTAACAATCACTTTCGTATAATTAAAGGTCAAGGAATTTGAATATTTATTTAATTAATTAGATTAATTATGTTTTATTTTAATGAAATCAAATATTAAAGGTAATTTTTATTTATATATTCAATCCTTATACCTTAATGTAAATCGTAAGCTATCTTGGCCCTGATGAACAGTTTAGCTGGAAGACCCTCCTTGGCAAGATGGTCCGACAATCATCGAGTTGGTAGTGGTGATTATAAATAATAGGATGATTAATATGCATATTAATAATTCTGGGAGGGTTATACGGGGGAGGGAGGCTAAATTGGATGAGGGAAAGTTGATTAGGGGATGTCTTGATAGCCCTACCTACCCCTTCCCATCCCTCCGCCCGCCTAGGGTGTTATTACTTCGTAAAATAGTTTATGTGTACACACGCCCACACACTCACACACACACACAGCAGATAAAAATTTGCTTATAACCAAAATACTGGCTATAATAATAAAATAATATTGGCTGGTCGTGAAAACTTTCTTCTAAACGGCTGTGAAACATGGAAGAGGTTAGAAACTCTTTCCAATAGAAACTAGATACTAATCTTGGGGATCTGGTGGCCTGAGAAGATCAACGATGAGCTCTGGAGAACTATCTAGTCGCTTTCTATCCAACCCTAAATATGAAAAAAAAAATGTAAATGGATACGACGAATTTAGATAAACAAGCAGATAATGTAGTGTTATCAAATTAGAAGTTCTTCCGTTGAAAAAGATGGAAACAAGAAAAAGATAAACACGGCGAGAATCAGTCCAAAAGGACCTGTGCCGGTTTGACAAGACTTGGCCTGAGGTAAAAATTATTGGTATAAAAAGAGCGGTGTGGAACGTAATTATAGATGCCGTATGCCCTAATTGCAATCAACGGTGTTAATAATAATCGTATAATATCGGGTGGATCCTTTACGTTATTTTTGAGGGTGAAATCGAACGAAGATATCATTATTTATCTATGATGGTTCAGCTGCAATAAAATAATTCTATATTATAATTTTAGTTGCAGCTCGAGTCGTATTTTTCCTGATTATATTTACAAAAACAGTTTTGCTATAAATTTGTTTATATACCAAAAAGGTATATCTTAACTCAAAGATTTATTCTATTCCCATCATCAAGGGGTAGCGGTAGTGGATTCTTTTTATTGATTGCGTGGGCATAAGATCGATTTTATAAATCTGTGATCTGAAGAACGATGTACGAGTATAATTTTTCATTTTTTGTTTTCGTGTTGTTTTTTTGAGATCTAAAATTTTTCTATTAAATTGAATTTTATGATTTATTAAATTTCGCGCGTAGCGTTTATTTTTGAATATGATAATGATGAATTCCTACCGACCATCCGAATATCGAACGAAAATGATATTAAAATGTCTCTGTTAGAAATCTGTTATTAATGTTTTAATGCGCTGCTCCATTTCTCCTCATTTGTTTGCTTTGCTGTTTTATTAACAGTTAATCTGACCCAGATGATACAAAACGCCCCTCGCTTTGGAGATGAATAGTTTAATTTCGACTGAGTACACCCTAGCCGTTATTCCCGCGCTGTAAGAGAGGCAGTTATTAGAACGGCTCTATTGAAATGAATAATAAACGGAATTGGAGCTAGGGGGGGGGCGCTTTTTATGTTCTTTGTCCACGAACCGGAACGCGGTGTTACAATCGACACCTTTTAACTATCGATGGTTATCACAAAAAATGTTTCAGGAAGTTTCTCTTTATAAACATTTCTTCTTAGCAGGAGAGATGCTAAAAATGAATTTAAAGAAGTGTGGATTAATCCAAATAATCGTTTTTATTTATTATTACTTCATCGCCGGAATTGAATAATACTTTGAAATTATATTAAAAAAATCTGGTGCGTGCGCGCAACACACAACTTTCACTTACCAACTTAATTAAATTAGAAAATAATGCGTTTTGTTAATGCCACTTCTCAAAGTTACACATTTTTCCATATTCATTTCGTTTTCAATTGCTCTATAAAAAAAAACTTTTTTTTATTATTAAATAAAAGTTTTTACTTGTAATAATTCGGCAATGCAAGCATAATACTCCAAGTCGTCTGATTTTATTATTCTCTATGTACTTGTTGAAAATCTCATTTAGTTACCATGAAACAAATAATTTCCATTAAATGAACAGAACGGTTTTAATTATGAAAAAGCCGTTTTTGAGTAATTAAAAAAACACGTGCAAATGATACAAAATTTATTAAGTAAAGTCCCCCCTCCGGTTAATCAATTTTGATGAAATTTTTACAGTCATATCTCGGGCATATACATACATCAAATACCCAGTTTGATCAAAATAGTTAAAGCCGTTTTTGAGTAAATAAAAAAAACACGTGAAAATGATACGAAATTTTTTAAGTAAAGTCCCCCCCTCCGGTTAATCAATTTTGATGAAATTTCTACAGTCATATCTCGGGCACATAAATACATCAAATACCTAATTTGATCAAAATCGTTAAAGCCGTTTTTGAGTAAATAAAAAAAACACGTAAAAATGATACGAAATTTTTTAAGTAAAGTCCCCCCTCCGGTTAATCAATTTTGATGAAATTTCTACAGTCATATCTCGGGCACATAAATACATCAAATACCCAATTTGATCAAAATCGTTTAAGCCGTTTTTGAGTAAATAAAAAAACCACGTGAAAATGATACGAAATTTCTTAAGTAAAGTCCCCCCTCCGGTTAATCAATTTTGATGAAATTTTTACAGTCACATATCTGGCATATAAGTACATTAAATACTCAGTTTAATCAAAATCGTTAGAGCCGTTTTTGAGAAAATCGAAAAAAACCTAAAATGTTATTAAATAAAGTACCCCCTCTCTTTGAGCAATTTTGATGAAATTTTTGCTGTCACATCGCAGGCATATACCTAAACTAAATACCAAATTTCAGGTTCGCACGGTTTATAGTTTTTGAGCTAGTCTGTTCACACACACACACACACACACACACACACACACACACACACACACACACACACACACACACACACACACACACACACACACACACACACACACACACACACACACACACACACACACACACACACACACACACACACACACACACACACACACACACACACACACACACACACACACACACACACACACACACACACACACACACACACACACACACACACACACACACACACACACACACACACACACACACACACACACACACACACACACACACACACACACACACACACACACACACACACACACACACACACACACACACACACACACACACACACACACACACACACACACACACACACACACACACACACACACACACACACACACACACACACACACACACACACACACACACACACACACACACACACACACACACACACACACACACACACACACACACACACACACACACACACACACACACACACACACACACACACACACACACACACACACACACACACACACACACACAAACACACACACACACACACACACACACACACACACACACACACACACACACACACACACACACACACACACACACACACACACACACACACACACACACAAAGGAACTTATTAAACCTTGTATGTTTCTTCTTCTTCGAACGCAGATTGTGAAGATGTCAGTTATTTTCTAACAGCTGCATTGTTTGAGTTGGAATTGGTAGCTTTATCTCTATTATGCTGTTTAATTTTTAATTCTACCTTTAATCGTTGGATTAACTCTTTTTAAAAAATTAGTTTTTGATGGGCCCGGTTTTGTTAAAATTCGCCCAATTGTGAAATTTTGAAAAAATATATATTGAAAATTAAAAAATATATATATATTTAATGTATGAATTGGTATTTGTGCTTAATTCCCCTTTTTAACCGCTCTTTCACGTTGAAATATCCTTTATAATTATTACAAAATGACCTTTGTTGTGAAAAAAAAAACAAATAAATAATTGTAAAAATAAAGTGATCGTTTATTACAAAGGCCAAATTATTTGGAGAATAAAAAAGTTTTAGCTAAATTCGTTGATTAATATCAATTATTCAACTCCTTCTCGTACTAGACAAGAAAAGTGATTCCAAATAGTTAACTTGAAATACCTATTATGAAATGTATTGTAATATAACATATTACCTATATAAATATAATATATTGCCTAATAATATATTTTAAATATATTTATCTGCAAACAACAAAACTAAATAGAATTGTTTTGTTCTACTTACTGTTAATGTTACTTGGATACAGATGGACTCATCAATCTTTTCATAATTTTGATTATAATTCTAAATGCTAAATATGAAGAGGGCGTTTGTTTATTGTTTATTTCTGTTAAATCTTTCGGATTTTATTAAAAAAAATTAATATGTGATGATGTAATGTGGCAATATCGCTCAGTTCCAAAACAATATTTCTTGTTACTATTAAATATGATATATATTAAATATTTAATATAATATTAATAAATATAATAATATTAAATGTATATCTATTAAGATAATTGTTTGATATTATGTTTGTCACCTGTTTTTTTCTTCTTGCTCCGCTATTGATTACTCACATCATCTTGGAGGAACTACTGTTATATTTCCGATGGTCCTTTAATCGTATAATTGCTGCCATCATCTGGCAATTTGAAATTATTGTTCTCCCGTTGATTCGTTATTTACTGTAGGAAGCGAGATAAACCTATTTACTGCTAGTTTACCAAAGTGCCTTCCTTAATGACTTATTTAAGTGCCTTAAAATTAAACGTTTTAAATCCCATGGTTATAATGGTTATAAAGTTAGGAAAAAATGTAAAAATAAATAAGTAATTAGCAGATAGATAACATTTACTTATTAGCTTGTTTTTTAAATCTTATAGTTGATAAACTTCAATTAATTATCGGAGATTAGATTTGTGGATTAGTTGATGATGAGACCTGTTATTGGTGCAGAAAAACACCCGAAGCGGCTTTAAGTTATACAAAATAATGTTAAATATTTGTGTCGGATTAAATAAGTTAAATAAACTTAAAAATGCCCTCTTCGATTGTATGGACGTTTAAATCGCCAAAACCTAAAATAATAATACTTTATGATTTTCAACGAGGTATTGTTTTGAAAGGCTTTTTGGTTGGTCAGTTCGCTCCCGCGGCATTAATTGTTTCCCACTGCCCAATTTAGATTAATCATCCCCTTAAAAAGGGTTACTTAAAGAAGCGTGGGAAACCGCGGAAACTTGAGACTCTTAAAGAGACAAGTTTTGTTTTGAAGAAAAGTCCGAAACTCCCGGAGGAAACCGAAAAGCCAAAAGCTCCTTAGAAATATCATTAACAAGTGTAAAAAGCCGACCACACTTTTATAATACTTTTTTTCTCTTTCCATTCTCTTTCACATTTTTTTTTTCCTTCTTTACCTTACCCCTCCCCCCCCCCCTTCATTCAGGGGGTTCATGTTTTGAATATATTACCCCCGAGTGAAAAGTTTTCACGACAAGGTTAAAGGGATGAAATGCGTTTAGAGGAACTAGTGGGGCTTTTTATCCGAGTCTCCAGTCCCAGGGATGTTTCCTCATCGAGGTAAAACTTTCAGTTGAAAATCATTCAGCCGTTCTGCCTGGTAAGTAATAAGGGAAACTTTCGGACTTTGCCTGCTTATATTATAAAATATTAGTTTGTTCAAGTTGCTTTTGAAGCATTGCCTTCGGTGTAGGCCCTTTCCCAGGGCAAAGGCAAACAATTTTATAATAATATTGCTAGATTTTAAGAAAATTTACTATCTTCCTTAATACTTCATCAAATTTCATGAATGAGGCATCATTTTAAAGCTTTCCTTAACCGCCACACCGGAAAAATATACAAATCACTATTTTCAGCGTCGATTACGAGTTATAAGCGTGAAACCGCGGTTTTTGAAAATCAAAGTGGTCATAGAAGCTTCTGAATGGCGTCAATCTTTTGAGGTTATGAAAGAGAACATTTCCGCTCATATACGTTTTTTCGATTAACCCCTTCGTTTGGGAATTGTAAGCAAAAAATCGCAATTCACAGCGAAAATTTCAAAATGGTCGCAGAGCTTTTTCGACGGTGTCATTTTTTTTTAGTTTGTCAAGATTTTTGGTTATATTCACTTTTCCGATTTTCACCGTCATTTGCGAGTTACAAGCAAAAACATTCAATAAAGTTACAAGCGATTTCAGTCAATAGAAACAGCCCACTCGCTTTCGGCGATACGAATGTTTATTTAAGTATTCCGTCTATGCCCAAGACGCATAATACGATACTAAATATACGATACTAAATATAATATAATACTAAATATATATACTAAATATACGATACTAAACATACTTATATAAATATAAGTATGTACCTTAATTAAATGGGATTTAAGTAGATTAGAGTGCCAATGCTTCGCACTTAAAAATAAAATGCTTCGCACGGGTCAGCTAGTCTAGATAAAATGAATTTCATATAGTACTTTTTTTTTTCTCGATACTTTTATTGATGAAAACATTCTTGGTATCATGATCGTCTTGTTTTGAGATAAACTAATATAATTTTAATAGCCGTTAATTAATTAATGTGAAACATAACTTCATCGTTACTCACACACATAGATAAAAGAAATATTTAATATTCATCACGTTTCTGATTCTCAGAAGAGATGAATTTTGATTGATTTGGCGTCAATGAAGAGGAATTTCATGAAGACGATACGAATCCGGATATCCATTCTTAAATCCTTACTAGGGCTTAAATAAAAGAACTGAAGATATGGAATTTAAATTAATTTTATGTATATAGGTAGCCAAAGAGGATTTTGTTAAAATATTATTAAAAAAAAAAAAAAAAGCATACCATATACATTTTGTTTTCCATACCTAGATATGTTAGCCTATTTTCCTTCTCATATGTCATCTCTCGAAGAACACTATCCCATACAATATGTGTTTATGCTTTACAAGGATATCCTTTGAGTGGTTCATTAGATTACCTTTACTTTGTTTACATGCTCTAATGGCTTCTGGAAATTCTTTGTTCGGTGTTTTTTCTAGTACATTCATATTTCTTTTAGAATCGGCTTTCTGATTATCCTATTGTATGTTGAATTGGGCTCCTTAACTAATCACCACCTGTTTTGAATCCCTAATATTTATATCTTTTCTAGGTTGGGTAGCTAATAAATTAAAACATAAAAAAAAAAATCGTTTTTTCTCTTCAGAATCATTTAGTAGACCTGTCAGCAAATAGCGAAAATCAGCGAATGTGAGTGGAAACAAAAAAATTATGAAAGAAATTTTGGCCAATAGGAAGAAAAGTGCCAAGCTACAACTCTATTTCCGGACTTTAAACTTCAGGAGAAGAGGTCTCTCATCCAGCTTCTTTTTCCTACACTTGAAACCGGCGTGTCGGTCGTGACCATGCCGTTGATCATTTTGTTTTAATGTCCGCAACATGTAATGGTGAATAAACAGTCCTTATTTGTTGGTCAATAGGTGGTTGCTGTAAGTCATTATGTGGCAGAAATCTACATTACATGCTTACCTGATCGTGTCTGTTGTTAACCTTAAAATTTTAGAATGAAAAATTTGTAATTTTTATAATTGGGTCTTTTTAGCTTGATCGATAATCTGTGTGGATTTTGTCCAAATGGATAAAAGTGATTTGATATATTTATTCAGATCTTGTCTAATTCTTAATTTGAAAAAAATTCATTTATTCACGATTAATTTATTTATTTTTTTTATTTTCATTTTGACCAGTATACCCTAAGCGATTCTTCTGTTGAAAGACCAAGGTAACGTTCTGTGCCCATCTGGGGAATTTTTCTTACGCCTAAATACGTAAATTGTTGGAGAAGTTTCTCGTCAAAGTATCGGATATAATTTTTGTGATTTGTCATAATTTAATTTCTTCCAAAGTGAGTACCCGTTTTATAAATACAGAGTGGTTATGCAACCTAAAAAAATTAATTCGATATTTAACTGTCAAAAATTGCCGTGTAGAGGATACTAGTATGTATTTTATTATCGCTTATTCGTCTCTGACAGATTTATTTGGAATCAAAACAGAAACTTTAATTGTTTTTTGCCTCAAATATTTATTTACGACTGTTAAAATAGGATCAAAAATCATCAAACATGCTAGTGGTCTAAGTAAAAATATCTGGTCCGGTGCGCGCAGTACAGAGCTTATTTATCATCATCCTTATTTTGTCTAGAAATGAAAAACTTTTTTCCACTATGACACCTTTTTTTATTTAATGGAATGTACCATGGTCAATAGTTCATGAAATAGTACACCTGTAGGGTGAAGGAGGTTGGTTCGACATACTTTATTAGACGCAATAGTCGGGAATTCGTTAGAATTTTTTTAATTTATCATTTTATTATTTTGTAGGAAATTATCTAATTATAACAATCTAGGAACGCACGCTACCCAACAGTCAAATTTTAGTCCGTTTTTATGATATATCATGAATGTTAGTCGATATTGGTGGTTTAATTTTTAATGATTTTGAACTGCCTTCTTGATTTTTAATCGCTGAAGTCTGCTTCAGAAAACTGCGTCCCTACTCAACTCTGCTCAAGGAAGTGGCTAATTAGTATATCTGTACTAAAATATATTATTGAGACAACAGTTAGTTGTAAAGGTGGCAGATTGTCATATGTTTTTCTCCTCTTATTTATATTACAAAATAATTAAATTTGATTTTCGGCAGTAGGTATTTAGGTTCGCCTGCCAATTGTCAACTAATAATTTCAGAATCTCTAAACCAGTTGAAAACCAAGCTCTGAATGATTATAGTACGATGACGAATTTCAATGTCCAAAAAAATCTGATGAGAGATATTTGGTTCCTCAAAACAATAAACTGATTGAATTACCAGAGTAAAGAAGAAAAATCTGGTGCTTGCGCGCAACACACAACTTTCACTTACCAACTTACTTAGATAAGAAATTAATGCGTTTTGTTAATGCCACTTCTCTAAGTTACTCATTTTTTCTCATTCATTTCTTAATTTTGTTTTCATTCGCTCTATAATCCCCTCAGAACATTTGAATAATGATAACGCTTACCTGATATTAAATAACACCTAATTTTCATTAAACATGGCGAATATGATGAAAATCGTTAAAGTCGTTTTTGAGATAATCGAAAAATTGGAGAAAAAGTTATAAAATAAAGTGCCCCCTCCGAATGATCAATTTTGATGAAATGTTGGCTATCACATCTTTGGCATATACATACATCAAATACCCAGTTTGATCAAAATCGTGAAAGCCGTTTTTGAGTAAATAAAAAAAAAACGTGAAAATGATACAAAATTTATTAAGTAAAGTCTCCCCTGATCAATTTTGATGAAATTTTTATGGTCATATCTCGGGCATATCAATACATCAAATACTCAGTTCAATCAATATCGTTTGAGCCGTTTTTGAGAAAATCGAAAAAAACGTAAATAGTTACTAAATAAAGTACCCCCTCCCTTTGAGCAATTTAGATGAAATTTTTGCTGTCACATCGCGGGTATATACATACACTAAATACCTAATTTCAGGTTCGCACGGTTTATAGTTTTTGAGCTAGTCTGTTCACACACACACACACACGCACAGACCATTTCGCGGGACTTGGTTATTTGGGCTCAGGGGATCCCAAAACGTGTATTTCAGTTGAAAACCGGTAGTCGAAATTTTTCACTTCCACTTACTATATATTTCATATATACTTAAGTGAAAGTAAAAGCAATGGGAAATTAATTTTGACGAACCTTACAAACATTTACTTAAAACTTTCCTTTAGGATTCATATTATTTTGCTCTAGCTAATCGTTGCTTCGTTTATATTTTTCCATTTTGATAATTTTTTTTTATTCTTAGATGGAGGGACAACATCCTTAATTCAACATTAGTTTTCCTCCCTCCCCTATTGTATTTCCAACACCAAATAGTCTCCGCAGTACAAACAAAGCGAACTGGGGACGGTAAACAAACCTATCGTTTCCTAGTGTTGACGAAATCTAATACGAAGCTTTGCTTTTCGAAACCACTAGTTTTTTTTTTAGTATTTATGTTTGCATTGCTAAATGTGATGTTTTTATAACTATATCGTATTCTAAAAAATACCTATATCTGTTAATACTCTGTTTTTTAAAGTCTATTTTTGAAGATTTTTAATTATATCAGCGAACTAATCTTTTGTTAGTGCTGAACATGATTGGTTCATAGCATATTGATGAATTCATGAATAGAAGTAACTTAATGAATAATTACTCTTTGTCGATGCTTCTACAGGATGGTAGTCTGTTAAAAATGGACCTTATTGAATATATTAAAACCGGCCATTAAAATATTGCCATGTTAATGAATATCAGGAATTTAGGAATTATTCCATCATAACACGTTATAACATCATAACACTTTATTAAATGGTATATTTTTCCCCTCGTTATGTTCTGAAATAAAATACATAGGTTTTTTATATATTTTATCGTTCAATAATACAGGTGCTACCAAATTTTTATAACGCTTACCACAATCAAGAGATTCCATAGTATTGAGGCATGAAAAATTGGTACAGCTGTCACCATTGAAAGTTTTATGTTTCTGCTTTTGTAAATTTTGTAAGAAACCAATAAAAATATCCACCTAGCTATTATTTATAAATTAACGTTGATTCTATAGTGGTCTGTAAACTTCTTCTTTTTTTCAAGATTAAAATTCAATAAATTCGTGTACGTAATAATTTTGCTAAATTTATTAAACATATCAAATTTCAAATACTTTTTCATTCATAAAATTAAAAAATTTATTTAATTTTTTTTTAATTTTTATAGTCATTGTGAAGTACGCTATCATGTACTTATGCCTTTTGCTCCCTGAACGATGCTCAGTAAAAATTTTGACGTGTTTTCTTTTGTTATGACCGATGTTTTTTAGATTTTATAATTTAATTATAGCATGTTTATTATTTTATTACTGTTTACGACATATTCCGATATGGCACAAAAGCGCCAAGCATTTACCAAGAAGGATCTTATATTCACATATAATCACTGATTTACAAAAAAAAAAAAAATATATATATATTAATATTATATTGAATCTAGTTAAAAATGATATTTAATTTTTTTTTTCAGCTTCTTCTGAGCTCCTGTCTTCCCTTCCAGAATTTTTTGTAAGTACAGAATATTATTCTAGTTTATTTTGTTTGCTTTTAATGTAAAACAGGATTTCATTTTATTTAATTATATAAATATTTAACGGATAACGTATATAAAATTTTAGCTGAATTGGATAAGTTCTTTTGAAAAAAATAAATGTTGGATCAATGGTATCACTGTATTATCACACAGTATTATCTTGTAGTTATAGTGCGGTATAATACTTATTTTTAATGAAATTAACACTGTAAGGTATATTCTTGATCCCTGAATACCCATTGTACACAATCAAATTTTACGTTGTAAGTTTGATGTGAGTGCGAAAATAATTATGAGTTGATGGGAATGTTACGTTTCTTAAAAAAATGCAAATTTTTATTTACACAATTTTAAATATTCACGCTTCATTTTTTTTTTAATCTTTAGCAAAATTTGTAACAAAGAAGTTTAGTCGAGATTAATTAATTAATCAGCCCAATTACGTTACATACTAATTTTGGAATATTTGAGCAAATAATATATCTAATTAAATTATATAATTTGTTTGTAATTTAATTGGTTTTTATAATATTTAAATAGGTTTTTGTTAATTATAATTTATGTTAATATTAATTTCTATAATATTTGAGTTACGTGGCGTTACGTTATTATAAAATTGGTGTCCAGCGATGACGTATTGAGTTACGTGGAGTTACGTTATTATAAAATTTGTGTCCAGCGATGACGTATTTTCTTAGTGCAACGACCTGAACTATTCCCCTTACCGCCGATCTATTTATACCGACCTCATCTCATCTGTCATTGAAAATAGCATTATAATCGACTTCGTTGACCTTTTCTCGTTCAGTAGAACCAAATGAAATATCTAATGGCTCCGTGGGTGGAAATTTATTTTCGGTTATTATTTTTACTTACCTATATATGAAATATATAGTAAGGGGAAGTATTGCGATCGTGAAAAATTTCGACTTCCGGTTTTCAACGGAAATACACGTTTTGGGGTCCCCTGAGTCCAAATAACCAAGTCCCGCGAAATGGTCTGTGTGTGTGTGTGTGTGTGTGTGTGTGTGTGTGTGTGTGTGTGTGTGTGTGTGTGTGTGTGTGTGTGTGTGTGTGTGTTGGTGTGTGTGTGTCTGTGTTTGTGAAAAGACTAGCTCAAAAACTATAAACCTTGCGAACCTGAAATTGGGTATTTAGTGTATGAAAATGCCCGCAATGTGACAGCAAAAATTTCATCAAAATTGGTCAAAGGGAGGGGGTACTTTATTTAATAACTTTTTACGTTTTCTTTGATTTTCTCAAAAACGGCTCTAACGATTTTAATTAAACTGAGTAATTGATGTATTAATATGCCGGAGATATGACTGTAAAAATTTCATCAAAATTGATTCACCGGAAGGGGGACTTTACTTAACAAATTTTATATATTTTTCACGTGTTTTCTTTATTTACTCAAAAACAGCTTTAATGATTTTGATCAAACTGGGTATTTGATGTATGTATATGCCAAAGATGTGATACCCAACATTTCATCAAAATTGGTCAATCGGAGGGGGCACTTTATTTCATAACTTTTTTACCAAATTTTACCTTTTTTTCGATTATCTCAAAAACGGCTTTAAAGATTTTCATCAAATTCGTCGTGTTTACTGAAAATTAGATTTTCTTTAATATCAGGTAAGCTTTATTATTATTAAAATGCTCTGACGGGGCTTAAATAGGGAAGGGGCCTTTTTTGTTTTCCTATAAAATACCTTTGTATTTGCTTATATAGAGAAATTATATGTCTCTCGTTTCGCCTAAAAATAAGAAATGGCTAAATATGAGATATGATAAAAATAAAGTAATCATATAGAGGAGAATAAAAGAAAAATATTCAGTCAACAGTCAAACACGGTGAGCCCACGCATGCGGAGTACGCCTCTAATAACAATAAACGAATAAGTTTTCAACAACTACATAGAGAATTATAAACTCAGACGACTTGGAGTATTATGCTTGCATTGCCGAATTACCATAAGTAAAAACTTTTATTTAATAATAAAAAAATTAGTGTTTTTTATAGAGCAAATAAAAATAAAAATAAGAAATGAATGTGGAAAAATGTGTCTTTGAGAAGTGGCAATTAATAAAACACATCAATATCTATTTTAAGTAAGTTGGTAAGTGAAAGTTGTGTGTTGCGCGCACGCACCAGATTTTTTTTCTTTGGGATCAGGAGACCGTATTGAAGAATATTTGGTCTCAGTAAAGTGGTTATCTTATCCTTATAGGAGTTAGGTGAAAAACCTGTTGATAGATAAAGAAGCCTTACCTTCTTTCCGCATAGGAGACACACTTCATACAAAAAGTATTAATATACCCTAAATAGTAAAGATAATTTTTTCATTCAAGGTAATCATAAAAGTTAATTTAAAAAACTATTAATTTCAGTTGAAGGTAGTGGATTAGATATATGATTTTTTTATTTTTACAGATTGGTAAAAAAGAACTTACTAACTATAATAGACTTTAAACTTTAACTATATTAAAATAATAATAATAGATGTACAGGTACATGTATAAAGTGAAAATTGTTTTTTTTTTTAATCCCAATGAATATTTAGGATTTCTTCTTTGAAGAAGAAAATATTATTTTATTAACCCATAATTTAAGAGTAAATTTTATAATTTATTTCTGGGAATCTAAAAATAATATATGAATAAATGGAAAATAAATTAGAGAACAAATCTATTTCATTATTTTTTTTAATGTGTTCTAAGTTTATTTTAATTTGTTAGTGTGCCTCGTGATATTTATTGTTCATTTCCTATTAGTTTTTATTTAAGTCTGTTACTTTTATATTCGAAAGCCCGCTGCAATCTAAATAGCCATAAAAAAAAAAAAAAAATTATATTTTCCAATTTTTATTCAAGGCAACGTTTTTATTTCAAGGAAGACTTTAGCATTTAGATTGTTTCATCAGCGAAGAGGGGTTACTGCAATTTCTGGCAGTACACCTTGGTACCAGGTTCAATGAAATACCGAGGGGAGGGAATATAATTGTGGGATATTTTGCACGTTAAATCAAATCTTAGTTAGTGCCGTTTTGATGCACGTTTGATTTAATATGTAAACGATTTTACAACCAAAAAACGTTAGGTAAAATATGGTAATATTGTTATATAAACGTAGAGTTTAAGCTTATTTAACAACGTTATTCTTTCATTTTATTCATTGGCTCAATTACTTACTTATAAAATTTAAACTTAGGGTAATCTGAGAGAATTAGAATCTTACAGGTGGGCTTTGGATTGAGGCAAATATATCCAGATTCTAAGTGGGTGGGGGGACCTTAAAAATTTGAGCCTTCTGGATTCTCCCTCTCTAATCCGAATAAAAGCCCTCGCCGATCTGGGCCGAAATTTACAAGCTGTTGAATAATACACCACAAGTCGATTTATCGACGGTCAGCCGGCACTTCTTGTCTAAACAGTCTCAGTACGCTAATATCCATGTTTCCAAACCTCTGTGCCAAATTCAATACTCCTACGGCCTCTACTTGTGGTAGAAAATATAAAATTTGCATGTACGTCGATAAAGATCTCCAAGCTTTTGACGGAATCGGCCAACTATTCACAACTAAGAGTGTCCCACTAAACTAGGGATGATAGTGATGATGCAAAACAAAAATGTTGTAAAATATAAAATTCTTTTGCAATAAACATATAATCTGGCATAGGTTAATTTTATACTTTACCTTGAACCGATTGACCCGTAAATTTCAATCCATGCTAAGCATCCATAAACTAAGTGATATTTAATTAAATAATAATGTATTTATTTAAATATCAACGAAATGACAAACTGCATATTTTAAAGAAACATAAAGAAATGAGTAAAAGATCATAACGTTATCAAATTGAATAAAAACAAAACTAAATGAATATAAAGTACTTAACTTTCTAAAAGTATTGTATTTTGTTAAAGTTTTAGAGATAATTAATATAATAAAAAGATAAAGTTACAAATTTCAGAAAGATATTACTTAGGTACTAATGTCGTTCCACATACGAATAACGAAAAATGAATCAACACAATGGCAAAGAGAGCAGTTTTTAAAGGCGATTCCTAACTCAAACACAATTACTCCGAATTCATCCATAAATGTTCTATTTGCTTCAAAAATAATCTAATTGGTGATTTATTAGAGGCTCAGTTGGATGAATTTACCTAATAATTTTTTTATATAATTGAATCTAAACAAATTCTGCAGGACCAGTGACCAAAAAAAAAAAAAAAAAGTTTGGTAGATACATGCTGAACTCTGTAGACCAACAGTTGTTCAAGAACACAGCATTTATACATTTGGAAACAATAGAACATCTTTTCATCACCTGCCCCGTGTACAATAGCTTCAGAAACAAATATCTTTCCAAATACTTACCTGTAAAAAAATCAATTTATGAGTTGCTGGAAATAGAATCAATTGCCAAAATTAATGATATATCTAACTTCCTTCTATATTCGCTTACCGAAAGGAATTTTATTTTGAATTGTTTTTAAATAACCGATAATAATCTATATCTACTGTTCTCTGGTACATATCATAATTTTGCTATCCAATTATTTAGTTATTTAAAGATTATTGATTATAATCCGATAATTACCTGAAAATGTAAATATTGTATGTATTTTCTTTATATTATGTTGTATTTTGATTTGAATTGTAGTTGGACTATATTTATGGTCATATTCATAATGTCATGTAAGAATATGTGTCAGCCAAACTCTATTTGGACGGCGCAGTGTCCCCAAATACAAATAAAGATTTTATTTCATTTCATTTCATTTCATTCATTTCATTTCATTTCATTTCATTTCATACGTTCCTTTGAAAAAGTTTAGACAAATAAAACATTTTAAAAGATTACTTATTTATTTAAAAATAGGGGGTTAATGACTTCGAAATTATTAAGAAAAGTAATTTGGATCTTCGTCTCTAATATTTTAATTTGTACATTACAAACTTTCGACCTCCGTCTTCAGTGTTTCTTAAATTACTGCATCATACTACATTCTAATCAGATTACTTTCTTCCCTTTTATAAAAAAAAAAATTCTTTTTACTTTCACTTACCTATATATGTAATATATAGTAAGTGGAAGTATTGCGATCGTGAAAAATTTCGACTTCCGGTTTTCAACGGAAATACACGTTTTGGGGTCCCCTGAGTCGAAATGACCAAGTCCCGCGAAATGGTCTCTCTGTGTGTGTGTGTGTGTGTGTGTGTGTGTGTGTGTGTGTGTGTATGTGAACAGACTAGCTCAAGAACTATAAACCGTGCGAACCTGAAATTGGGTATTTAGTGTAGGTATATGCCCGCGATGTGACAGCAAAAATTTCATCAAAATTGCTCAAAGGGAGGGGGTACTTTATTTAATAACTTTTTAGGTTTTTTTCGATTTTCTCAAAAACGGCCTTAACGATTTTGATTAAACTGAGTATTTCATCTATTTATATGCCCGAGATATGACTGTAAAAATTTCATCAAAATTGATTAACCGGAGGGGGGACTTTACTTAACAAATTTTATATATTTTTCACGTGTTTTCTTTATTTACTCAAAAACAGCTTTAATGATTTTGATCAAACTGGGTATTTGATGTATTTATATGCCCGAGATATGACTGTAAAAATTTCATCAAAATTGATTAACCGGAGGGGGGACTTTACTTAATAAATTTTGTAACATTTTCACGTGTTTTTTTGATTTTCTCAAAAACGGCCCTAACGATTTTGATTAAACTTAGTATTTGATCTACTTATATGCCGAGATATGTCTGTAAAAATTTCATCAAAATTGATCAACCGCAGGGGGCACTTTACTTAATAAATTTTGTATCATTTTTACGTGCTTTTTTTATTTACTCAAAAACGGCTTTCACGATTGTGACCAAACTGGGTATTTGATGTATGTATATGCCAAATATGTGATAGCCAATATTTCATCAAAATTGATCAACCGAAGGGGGGACTTTACTTAATAAATTTTGTATCATTTTCACGGGGTTTTTTGTTTACTCAAAAACGGCTTTAACGATTAATAAAAATAAGAAACGAATGTAGAAAAATGTGTGATTTTGGGAAATGATATCTAACAAAACACGTCAATTTCTTATCTAAGTAAGTTGGTAAGTGAAAGTTGTGTGTTGCGCGCACGCACCAGATTTTTACTTTCACTTACCTATATATGTAATATATAGTAAGCGGAAGTATTGCGATCGTGAAAAATTTCGACTTCCGGTTTTCAACGGAAATACACGTTTTGGGGTCCCCTGAGTCGAAATGACCAAGTCCTGCGAAATGGTCTGTGTGTGTGTGTGTCTGTGTGTGTGTGTGTGTGTGTGTGTGTATGTGAACAGACTAGCTCAAGAACTATAAACCGTGCGAACCTGAAATTGGGTATTTAGTGTAGGTATATGCTCGCGATGTGACAGCAAAAATTTCATCAAAATTGCTCAAAGGGAGGGGGTACTTTATTTAATAACTTTTTAAGTTTTTTTCGATTTTCTCAAAAACGGCTCTAACGATTTTGATTAAACTGAGTATTTGATCTATTTATATGCCTGAAATATGACTGTAAAAATTTCATCAAAATTGATCAACCGGAGGGGGGACTTTACTTAATAAATTTTGTATCATTTTCACATGTTTTTTTTATTTACTCAAAAACAGTTTTAACGATTTTGATCAAACTTGGTATTTGATGTATTTATATGCCAAAGATGTAATAACCAACATTTCATCACAATCGATCAACCGGAGGGGGGACTTTACTCAATAAATTTTGTATCATTTTCACATGTTTTTTTTATTTACTCAAAAACGGTTTTAACGATTTTGATCAAACTTGGTATTTAATGTATTTATATGCCCGAGATACGACTGTAAAAATTTCATCAAAATTGATCTACGGGAGGGGGGGACTTTACTTAATAAATTTTGTATCATTTTCACGGTTTTTTTTTTATTTACTCAAAAACGGCTTTAACGATTAACAAAAATAAGATATGAATGTAGTAAAATGTGTGACTTTGGGAAATGATATTTAGCAAAACACGTCAATTTCTAATCTAAGTAAGTTGGTAAGTGAAAGTTGTGTGTTGCACGCACGCACCAGATTTTTATTTATACAAGTGCATTCCTTTGATAAAGTATAAGACAAGAAAAGTATAAAATAAAACATTTTAAAAGATGTTTAAAATCTATTTTTCATGAAATATTTCACATTTAAAGTTTTGATGTTATAAAAAAAATCTTTAAAAAAATGGAAACTTTTTTCGACATTTTAAAATATAAATTATATAATATATAAATTATATTATTTTATATATATAAAAAATATAATTTCATTTATTATTTATTTTATTATTTTATCTTATTGGTTATATGAGGTTTGTAAGTTCACATAAAATTCAACTAATTTACCAACGCGTGGAGTGTACAGTATTTATTCTAAGCCCCATGATTTATAAACCCCGTTGTTATTTGTAGGATTTTCATGAAATATTTGCGTTGAACCCTTTTCCCCGGAACATTGGGTTACAAGATTAACCGTCCCCTCCCCGGAGGCTTTGTGTTTGGAAGTAAATATTGACCCAAGTGGGACAGTGGGATCTCCATAGACAAATATATATATTTTGTAAGGTAGGGATCCTGGAGAAATGGGGCATAAATCCGATCAAGCTAGGATATTAGTTTATCCTCCTCTTTCCTTCTTCCTCCCCGCTCTCTTTTATTCCTTCCATGCCTCCTTTTGTCCTGACCTACACACCCGGAGGGAGGGATGTATATAGTAATTTTAGTGGATGTTTAACCCGTGGGTTAGATCCGTGATTATTTGTTGCTATTTCGAGCTTGATTTTTTTTTTTTTTTCTTGATATTTCATTCTATTCAATTCCCTTCATTTTTTTTCTACATATTTTAATTCGTTCCTGCCAATGAACTCTTGACACCCAGCAATTATTTTAGATTATTTGCTGACATAATAATGTCATGTCATGTATGAGAAAGGATTGAACTCAGCAATATCTATTCACTGCTTGTTTCAATTAATCAGTTTTGTAACGAGTAAATTTTATGTGTTGTGATATTTCTTGATTACATCAATCGGTTTATCTGTGTAGGGTACGTTTTAAATTTCAAGAGTATTTGAAAAAATAAAATTCAAACGACATATTAACATTAAGTCGGACCAAAAGATAATACCTGACCATTTATTTTTATTATTATTATTTTTTTTTTTTTCGTTCTTTCCATTCAATAATACTTTAATATCACAGAGTTTGCTGTCATTCAGTATTGCTGGAATTTTATTCCAGTTCGTCCAGTCTTCGCAGGAGTACTACTCAAGGTTATCTTACCATTAATCTACTCTACCTACTTACGGCATTCGGGTTAGCAAAGAAACTTTTACCGCTACATTTTTTTGCAGACACAAAACATAAGAATCCTTGACTACATTGCTGGAGCAATAGGACTAAAACTATACCAACCTGCTCTTCGCACTTGGATGTCGCTTAGACGTTCGACAGAGTCTGGCACCAGGGTCTTCTTTGCGTCCGAACATTCCTATTTGACAGATTTTTCAAAGGCCTAGGAGGATGGAAATTTTATTCCAGTTGGTCCGGTCTTTTCCGGAGTACCTCAAGGTACTCTACTGACTCCTATACTCTATATTATACGTACTTACGACATGCGAGTTAGCAACGAAATACTTTCCGCTAATTTTTCTGAATCAATACCCACTAAAGAACATTCCTATATGTGTAGGATTTAATTTTTTTATTCCATAAAATTTTTAGAAGATTAAGGTGTAGCATACACATCATTATAACTTTTTTTGCACACCGATTTTATATAAACGTAATAAATATTCGGACTATTTTTTTAGTGAGAAATCTTTTAGAGGATAAAATTTATTACAAATTTCAAAGACGTTGCTTTATTCTATGGGCTTATTTCCAAAGTCTGGATTAGTCTTAATTTGTGCGTTTTGGAAAAAAAAAAAAAAAAAAAAAAACACCTGTATAATCATCGAATTTATCGAAGTTGTTTATCTGCTGGCATTTCTTCTCATAATCTTTTAAATATGAGTTTGGAGGATAATTGCTGAGATTATTCTTTAGTTTCTGATCACGAACTAGTTCTGTTGTTCTCTCTCTGTGAGAAATATTAATAAAACTCAGTTGGTACAAAGATAAGTATTTAGCGCATATGTTCTAGGAGTTAGGAATTCATTAGTAAAGTAAGAACTTTATATCTCAGACTGTTAAATAGATTCTATTAAGAAATATTAACGTACGACAATATGACACCCTACCTCATTTTTTACAGTATTATCCTGATGTATATGTAATTGTCTATTTTAGTGTTAAGTAGTATCCTGGGCTAACAGATTTTCTACTAACTTGGAACAATGGATGCTGCTCAAAAAAATTTAGTTTGCCTATTATTGAAATTATAAACATTATTGATAAATTATCCAGTTCAACTTATTAAAAAAAATCTTTATAATTAATTCTTTAAAGATAAAACATTGAATTCAATACTAATAAGTAATGTTTTAAATCGCAGTATTAACTTCTATTACCGTAAAAACCTGGTAGTCTTTATATATCAAAAAATAAGTAAATATTCTATAAAAATAATACTATCTAAATAAAAATAATTCTAGTCTCATAATCACCACTAATATTTTAGTTTACGATCTTATAAATGAATATTTACCTATCTATAATGAAATGTCAACATTATTAAGCTTCGTGAAGACTATTATAATCTTATTCAGCATTAATATCTAACATTATAATTAAAATATTAAATGAATAGTATGATTAAAGAATATAAGAAGATATCTTCTTTCTGTATAGTACTATAAGGGAAAATAAATTATAATTCAACATTAAATAGAAAAATAAAGAAACCTTATTACTACATAGCATTAAACAAATTTGCATTTCACTCTCTGTATACAAAATTTTAAATTAAAAACATAAAGCTTTGTTCTTTAAATAGTACGATAATCATAATAAAGGAAAGAGAGGGAAAACTCGTGGATTCCCTCGGTAAATTCATAGAACGTTAAATTCCATTTGCTCTTTAATTTCACTTTTCCTTACCGTCCCTAATGATGAAACGTTTAAAGATAAAGGGAAATATTTGAACAAAATGAGTTCTCGTTATTTTCTTGTGGGATAAGTCGTTAACCAATTTAACTGTTCATTTCATATGTGTACCTTGAGATTCTTCGATGGCTACAGATTTTGTTTATGATTTTCAATTTATTTATGTCCTCGATATTTCCCAAAAGGTCTTCATACATCATTCTTGAAAGCTATTTTAGTAATGAATGAAACTATTTTAACCTATTAAGGAATTAAAAAAATCAGATGGATTATATATGTAATATACACTATATATATATATATATATATATATATATATATATATATATATATATATATATATATAATATTAAAATATTAAAATAATACATTAGGCTTTTATGATTCGAACTGTTTTAATCATTATTTTTCATGATATTGTACCTACATTTTATCATCATTTCTCTTATGTTTTCCTTTTTGTAAAATACCAAAATTAAATTCCTTTCGAAAATTGAGCCAGTTTTAGAAATCAAAGCAACGAGTTTATACCACATTGTTCTGTATATGAGAGGTATGCCTGACAATTGTTATATAAGAGATATATCTTTTATTATTATGTCGCAATCTATATTATTTAAATATAATGCTTGTTTTAAAGTTTAAATTTTATTCACGTTTGGATTGTTCATTTTTTTCCAATTTATAAATCCTTCACTCTATATATGGATTTACAGATTTTCAACATTAAAAAAAAAGTAATTATTTTTAATTTATTCGGTCAGCTGCTAATTTCATTTTATGGACGAACTCCAATTTAATTTGTGAGCTTAATATTACGCCGCTTCATCCATTTGCCTGACTCACCATAAACTGGAAGCTTTGAACATGGTAATTAAAACGGCAATGAAGGATGTGAAAACTTTGCTGGATTATGATCTGGACCGGTAATTTGGAGCTATAAAAAATTAAATTCAGTTATTTCAGTGGTACATAATCTTGTAAAATTATTTAATGTAATGCAATTAAAATATTAAGAGGGATTAGTTTTAAAGGGAATAGTTATAATCCCTTATTTCAGTTTTCCGTTATTTGGTATTAAAAAAAAAACTCAGCTTGAATGATTGTATCTTAGTTATTTATTTGATTTAAATTAATTTTTAATTGAAGCGTGGAAATGCATAAGGGTATAAGTGCCTTAGGAAATTTTTACAGAAATGATGTGACTAATACCCTCTGGGGTGAACTACGTTCAGTTCTTACATAGTGCTATGATATCTTTCATACGTTCAATGAACTCTTTTCTAACAACAAAACATTACCTATACCCATTTCTGAAGTATGGCTTTGGCACATATAAGAATTTGGCAATTAAAAAAATCTTTGTTTTATTTTTTTGGCACTTAGACCCTTATGAATTTCCAGTATCAATTTATATGCTAGACCTATTCGGGTTTTTAGATTTGATATATTTTGACTGACAATATATTTTGAAGTTGTATTCGTTTCGTAACAGGAAAGTTAATTATTGATTTTTACCTACATTTTTCAGGACATAACTAAGTATCTATTTTTAAGAAAAAGTCAATAACATATTTTACCTATAATATTTTTTTTTATGAATATTAAATATAGTAAAGTTCCATAAAATTTATTAAAAGATGTCTTTTTTAATCTTGGAACATTTAAAGCATAATTCTGAGATGCAATAATTACGTAATTATTATTTTATATTATGAAATTTTCGATTCTAGGAAGTTGAAGTAGTTATTTTCTAAATCATCAATTAAATGAAAAATCGCGGGTTCGAGTCCAGCGGTGGCCCTAGGAATTTTCAATTGTAGTAAAAAATCATTTGGCTACACCGTTCCTCGGATAGGATGTAAAATGGAGGTACTGAGCCTAGGCAAAATTTAAGATTCCCACTGTAGCATCATCCGATTAGCCTTAACGGCATAAAGTGATGTTAACCAACAAACAAATCTCAATATTTCGATATTAATCGGTTTTTTTATTTGTATGTCAAAATGTCTAATATTTTTCAGGTGTCTATCGAAGTTATGAATTTTATGAAAGTTATAAACTTCTTATATACTTCCATCTGTTTCATATATTTTTTTAATTTAATTTTTTCGGTTAATTTTTAGTTTTTATTTAAATAAATGATTTAAATCGCTGAGTATATTAACAACCTTTAAGGTTGATAACCATTGAACAATTTATCGTCTTTGTTAAAAATGCCGCTTCACTGTAGTCCATTGACCCTGGTGACTGGCGATGATAAATCGAATTAATTAGATGGAGCTTTGTAAAACATACGATGAGATGTTAGAATCTACATGGAGATTTTTCTAATGTCATTTGTTATGTAAATCTTAATTAAGTGATAGAGATCTTTCAATGATTATGATGGGTGTAATATGAGAAGTTTTAAAAAATATGACACAATAATTCGTTTACGGAATGATAATATTCGTTTTTAATTTTGTGTTTGTAATTTGTTATACAGATTTTCCGGGAATAAGTGTAGCAAAGGTACATTTCTAACAATTAAATACGATTTTATTTAACCTACGAAACAGTGTTAATATTTATTTCCTCATAAAAGAACCGCATTGAAATTGAAAACTATTTTAGTTAGGACCAATCCTATGATGAGTTGACCAATTCTGACATCTTAGTGTTGCACGTTATTCTTCTTTTCTATGGGCACATGACTTTCATCATCATCAAGAACCTTAGAACTGCTCAGTTTAATTGTAAAACCAATAAAATCTCAACATAAAACTATCTTAAATTTTACCCTATGAATTAAGTTGATTTTAAGTTTAAGATGTCACTCATATTTGTGGGTTAGCACTATAATGCTAGAATAAATGAAATATTTGGTTAATGAATACAACGAAGTTTAGAGCTCTATTTAAAAAAAAAAATAAAACATACGATTTTTAACTTTTAAATTCTTTTACATTTCTTGGAAGAGTCAAAATAGGAGCAAGTAGGTTATTGTTTATAGCTAATTTGCTAGGAAACTTTCTGTTATAGTTTGATTCAACTTTAATTATGACCCAATTTACCTGATGCTTCAGAGTTAGGAAATGAAACTCTTTTTATTTGTAATTTTTGATATGAAAAAACATGTGTACATTGCTACTTTTCAATCAGTTCGCGAGTAAGGATGTATTAATGTTTTCCCGTTGGAGATGTATGAAAAATATAATAAAGATATGTAATGTATATTTCACCTTTAAGTCTCGTTCCAGTATTCCCTCACTTTGTCAAAAAAAAAAAAAAATAATAAAATAAATAAATAAAAAAAAGGGAAGCCAAAAATGTCTCTCTCCCACAGATTTCTTTTATAGAACTCTTGATATTTTTCAGTGAACAACATCGGCCTCGATAAATTGCATATTATCTCTGTCTTTTTATTTCAGATAATAAAAAGTTTAAATTAAAGTTTAACAAAACTTACGCAGATTTAAGGGTTGTAATATTAGTTCTGTTGGATTCATTAAAAAGTTACTGTAGTTTTCGAAATACGATTAAGTAATTGCTATCACTAAGGATGGAATAATTTTTCATCATTTGGTAAATTTAGACCAAATTGAAATTAATCTAATTGTTTTAATCGAAGGGGTCGGGACAAAATAGTGCCAAGCAACATTTTTAACAAAAATAATCTGTAGCTGCCGTCTGCTGTATATTGTGTAGTACTATATGCTTATGATGGAAATGCCACCTGAAATATGACTATACAGCACTCTATAGTCATGTTTAGGTAGCATTTCCATCATAAGCATATAGTACTACATAATATACAACAGACGGCAGCTACAGTTTATTTTTGTTAAAAATGTTGCTTGGAACTATTTTTCCCCGACCCCTACAATTCATCGATTCAGATTTTTTTTTGGAGATGATTATTAGTTATAATCGAGTTTTAGAACCACCCAAACATTTAATGCAGGTATTTTAAAATAAGTTGAGGTAAAATAGATATATTAATATACAAATTAAACAGATCATGATGGGTATTAGGGTTAAAGAGTGAAAAATTATACTAAATCTTAAAATTATAAACGTTCTGCTTCTGTGAGACATATTTGTCAATGACATCTATCATTTTCTTGAGTGTTTCCTACATTTATCACTAGGTGCCAATGAACCTTGGCGTTATAGGCAGAATACAAACATAAATAAAAAATAATATATAGGTATATGCATATATAATATTACAAATACTGTTAAATTCAAAACTAATAGTATATCAAATTTAAAATTTTTATATGTGGTACCTCAAGTATATATGTCCCAGTTTAATTGAAAACCAAAAAGTATATAAAAAATCTGGTGCGTGCGCGCAACACACAACTTTCACTTACCAACTTACTTAGATTAGAAATTGACGTGTTTTGCTAAATATCATTTCCCAAATTCACACATTTTTCTATATTCATATCTTATTTTTGTTAATCGTTAAAGCCGTTTTTGAGTAAATAAAAAAAACACGTGAAAATAATACAAAATTTATTAAGTAAAGTCCCCCCTCCGGTTAATCAATTTTGATGAATTTTTTAACAGTCATATCTCGGGCATGTACATACATCAAATACCCAGTTTGATCAAAATCGTTAAAGCCGATTTAGAGTAAATAAAAAAAAACACGTGAAAATGTTACAAAATTTACTAAGTAAAGTCCCCCCTCCGGTTAATCAATTTTGATGAAATTTTTACAGTCATATCTCGGGCATATTAGTACATCAAATACTCAGTTTAATCAAAATCGTTAGAGCCGTTTTTGAGAAAATCGAAAAAAACCTAAAAAGTTATTAAGTAAAGTACCCCCTCCCTTTAAGTAATTTTAATGAAATTTATGCTGTCACATCGCGGGCATATACCTACACTAAATACCCAATTTCATGATCGCACGGTTTATAGTTTTTGAGCTAGTCTGTTCACACACACACACACAGACACACACACACACACACACACACACACAGATCATTTCGCGGGACTTGGTCATGTCGACTCAGGGGACCCCAAAACGTGTATTTCCGTTGAAAACCGGAAGTCGAAATTTTTTACGATCGCAATACTTCCACTTACTATATATTTCATATATAGGTAAGTGAAAGTAAAAAGACAAGATATATATACACATACACCTATTTTTCTGAATTTTGACTGACTTACCAAATATCTATATGTTACTAAATATCTATATGTTATTTGTTCACGTTAAATAGTGAATATCTTTTTATGAATACGTCCAGGATCAACGGTAACCTTAAACTTTACGTAATGCTCTGGAGTAAAATAAGGGTTAATTTTCACCCAACGACCATTTTTATTGCAAGAGGGAAGGTATACTTACCTTTAATTTCGCAGTCAACCTAACCACATTTTAATGTGCTTAGCGAATGTTCCATTAGCCTTAGTAGCTGTAAACGTGCCATAATTTTATTAGCCACGTGGGTAACACTTAAACCAAACCGTTATTTTTCCCATCTCTTCATTTCAGCTACGGTCAAAGTAGAGACTATATTCATTCGGTTTAAATTTTTTTTATCTTATATGCATAAAAAACAATATTTATCCATACATGTACGTATAATGTATTTTATAATTATAATTTATTTGTTTACGGAAATTTGCATCTGTATCAACAATCATATATCATTCAATCATCAATCATATATAATTCACCATAAGTGAAATGGATCGTAAAAAATATAAAAACAAAGACACGGACTAGCTTGTAGAGAAACTATCCATTGGTAGCATTCACCTAATATGTCTGACTTAGAAGGTCCTGAGGCCATCTTCTTTTCAGACGCGTGGGAGATTGTCAAGAATAGTGTAGAAAGCGAGATTGGAAACAAGTGGAATTGGATGGTTCGGGCGTTTATTATATAAGAATGGTATCTTAATCGGGCAAAATGAGCGACATACGGATCTTATTTGTGAAAAAACAATGAGGATTAACGATTTCGCAGATGATGTTGGAAGTGAGAGGAATCTGATGGTTTAGTGTAACCCCATAGCTCGGTTCCGTTAATCCTTATCACTGTCATATAAATGAGTCTTGCTTAATAGAATGGTAGTTATGAACGTTTGTCAAGTTGGTTTTGAAGTAATCGGTAGTGCCAGATTTTAATTTCCTTTTAGTCTTGTATATATTTAATATAATTATAGGATCTTTTCCGGCCAAAAGTTTGGAGAGCTATCATCCATATTAATAAAAAAAATGCCCTGTTACCTAGGTAATTATTGACAAGGCCAAAAAAAGAATCTGTACTACCACGACATAGAACGGTCTTGCGTTCAATGCTGTGTAAGAAGTACTGCTTCTTGGCGGTTTGCGGTCGTACAAATTTGACAGTGAACAAGCTCAGCTAGGGTTTTTTTCGCCCCCTCCTAATTTTTCGCACAAGAATACTCTTTTTACATAGGATGAGTGTTAGTGAAAAGATTGGGCTTCTAGAATACAAAATGTCCAAAGGAAGATCCTTATACCTGAAGGAGATTAGCTGCAGGTAGAGAACTAAGCAATGCCGAAGTGATGGATTTGTATGGTGATCCAAAGTTCCTCAGTGAATTTATTTAAAGGAATGGATAAGAAGATTAGGGGGCATCGAAAAATCAGGCCCTGTAGGCTACCTAATATGATGATGAAAGGTGAAACAGGAGGAGAAAAAAAGGAAAGAGGCAGAAACTGGACAACGGTGTCTTGATGACCTGGAGGAGGAAAAAAGCTAGGGTATCAGAAATTTTAGGAAGCTTGCTGATGATTGCGAGGAATGAGGAAGAACTGTGACAGATTTATATTAAATATAATTATATATAAATATTATGCTTATGCTGAATATAATTACATATTTTAATTCTTCCGTGGGTTAATAAAAAATATTTAAACGAAATAATAATTTACATTGACACACAAACAATGAAAACACAAATAATCAAACAAAAATTACCATGTGACTTGACCTTCAGAACCAGAATAACTCCAGTTCATTGTTATATTTAGTCGTAAGAAGAACACTCCGGAAGGATCGAGGCCAGCGTAGATGGTTCTCGGACATAGTAGTCACAAACATGTACTATGATGGTTTGTTCCAACAAGTCTAGAACTATTCTAAACCATATTTTTTGTGTTTTGTTTCACGTTACAGAATTCATTTTTTAAATTAATTGATAATTTACGCAAACTAATGGAATTGGTGATCTAAGGATACATACCCACAAACAAACAAAAGCAGTATTTTTATTTTTGTACGTCTAATAAATTATAAATTAGTTTATATTAACACAGTAATTAATTTTACTAAGTTACTATAAAAATTATGATTATTTCATTGTACCTTTAGCTTATTCACATTTAATTATCAATTTATAATTGTACGAGTATGTATTTGTTATAATCCTGTTCTAAATTTTAATAAAGAAATATTTAAAAGCTTGTATTGAATCGATGCTCATTCGGATCCATGTAACTGTTAAAAAATTTTTTTCGAGTCCAACGATTTTATAAAATGGAACTACAAAATAATGGATTTATTAGACACAAGGAAAAGGTATTGAATTTCGGCCGCTGCGGTAAGGTGCAGATGACTGCTATACGATCCAGGAAAGCTCGGACTTCTAATCCCCCTATTCTTTTAGTTAAAACCACACCCACCTCTTTTCTTATTCATATTTATAAAAGGTTGTTTTATTCCGCTTTTTTTTCGTTTTTAGATTGCACTGAAACGTGTGTATTGAATTTCTACTATTAAATGAAACTGAGGTGTATTTTTATTTTTTTTTTCATAGTCTTTTTTTTGCTTTTCCTCTCTCCCCCTCCCGAGCTTGAAAAAGTTTTATTTTAGTTTATATATATGTATTAGTATGATGTATTTCTTACCTCAATCCTAAGCATGTTTGAGGAATGTATGCTTATCTAATGTCTTGTTTATACCTACCATCAATTAATAATTACTATTAAGTCCCAAAGTTTATTGTCTTTATTTTTAATGTTAGTTATTTTAAATGATGAACCAGTACTCACCTCTGATGGTCTAAGACCAAGAGTTCGTGCTGAAATATATATAGAATATACATAATATTTTCAATTTAAGAATAATTACAGTGATTACAGTTCTAAAAAAAAATTGGAAATTTATTGAATGGAGTGAATTTATCACAAATTGTAAGGAGATTGGATAGCAAAGTAGGGGAGAGCGGGGTTGGTTGGCATAAGGGGTAGGTTGGCCATCGGCTTATATTGTCCGTCACACCTGTTGTGGAGGCCCCACCATTGTACCATGTGACCCGCTCGACCTCGGGAATCTTGTCCTGAGCTAAAAGGGGAAAAGAAGAGTGTGCTTCATTGATTGATTTTACAACATGTAAGTAAATTTTTATATTTTCAGAAAATTTGGTTTAAAGGAATGGCAAAACATTTGACTCCGATTCTGTTCACATAGCCCCAAACACCTTTGAAAAACCTAACCTTTCGATTAACCAGTTTCTTGTTTGATTGTTCTCCCATGTCCTGGCAGCCATCTTTCATATGATCTCACCTGTGGGGTTAGTTGGCTCTCTTCAACTGGGCTTTGTTGGCCCAGTAGCAATTCACAAAAGCAAGGATACATAAACAAAGGTGAAACTACCAATTGTCTTTAGTTCCAGCAAGGAGGATGTGAGCAATTTTTCTGATGCAGAAAGTGACTACTGTCTAAACTTCTATCTTCTTCTTTTGTCATTCTATTTTCCCTTAAAAGCTGTTAAAAACCGATTCAAAATTATTATACCATTTTAGTGCAGCTTTTAATAACATTAATATGTGCCAGGCAGTACTTGAATGAGATGGCTAAACAACTCCACCTTCTAGGCCAACCTGCCCCACCTTGGGGATTAATTGGCGTACTCTGGATTGACGAATTCTTCAATTTTATATGATCTTAGTATTAAATATTATTTGGTGAAAAAAATACTTGAAGTACTCTAATACTTGAAGTTTACAGTGGTATCAGCCCTTTTGGGATTATATTAACAGGAACGACTCAACTATCAAAAAAGTGAAAACTGTTGCCAACCAACCCCGCTCTCCCCTATTCATTAAAAAAAAAATCTATGATTAATTTATCGGTATTTGCTGAGATGAATTCAACTGGGCCTTATGTAAACACCCCTGATTGCTTGGTGAGTAGTTTAGGGATTATTCAATAGATGCCGTTGCTTTTAAAACGGATTGCACCGGATGGTCTTTAATTATTTATATTTTTTTACTTCTTTTAAATTCACAAATACTCATAACCAGCTTAGGTATATAATTAATGATCTATTTATATAATTTAATTTGCGTACCTGAAAGTATATTTATTAGACTCTGAGAACTGAATTTCAAATTTTCATTTTTCACATTTTCACATTCAAGGATGATATTAATGATTTATTAATAATGTCTAAAATTATCATGTAAAAAATATGTCTATTTTTAGTAAAAGAAACGGAGGTGGCAAGTCGAAGTTGTGAGATGCACCGGTTTTTTTATTATTATCCGTTTTTTTATTATTATTAACACAGATTTTATAATTTAATTAAGGTTTTTATTATAAATCAGGTTTAGCAAACAAATGTGAATGGGGAGATAGTCCCGTCGAGTTAGTTACGAAAGGAAGACCTTTCTAGTTGATGAAAAATGGTCAGTAAATATTCTGGGAATCGGAATGGAATGATAATTGAACTAGCCCCAATATAAAGTCAGGCGAGAATTAATAAAGAATTGATTAATTAATTAATACCTCCCAATGAACAGTATATTTATTTATTAGACCTAACACCCTTGCAGACACAAAAAAAAAAAAAAAAAAAATGACAGGTAATTATAAATAAATAAACTCAATTAATTTGCCCCGCTCAAAGTAGCTTTATCTCCATGAAATGTTGCTTCTATTATGTTTAACCCTTTTGCTCTTGAACCTTTGCAACTCAAACAAAAAGGCCGGGAAGGGAAAAACTATCCTTACTCGCTAGGAAGTTGCTATGCAGCTCCCCTCTTGTCTAGGATTCAATTTAATTTGACTTTTCTCTTTTAAAGTAACTGTTTTTATTAAGTTGTCTCACTATGAGGCAATTGGAATTCCTCTCTTGTTTCATCCTCTTCTATTAGCCTATCCCTCTCCGTCTTATCCGGATCTATTTGTTGTTTCCCATCCATGGACCTTGCGTTCCCCGATTTATTCATAAAGTCAAGAGGAACAAACATGAGAAACCTTATAGTTTTTACTTATTTAATGTAACTAATTTTGCATGTTTATATCTAGCTGAGAAATCTTTTTTTTTTTTACATTATATAGTAATGTGAATAATATTTACTAATAATATAATATAAAGTACCTTCTAATGCATGGCAGTGTAGGGACCAAGGTAAATAATTTCTGGATATGAAATTCTTAAATTCTTGTATAGAAGAGGAAGAATGATGTAAAATGTGAGATCAATTTTGTAATACTTAGACGTTGGAAATAGGTATGATGAATATAGGTCCGAAAAGTTCATAAGGTAATAAACTATTGAGACTGCAAAAAGGGTTTTGTTTTATTACATATTGAATAATATTTATATTTTTTATTTGTATAAATAGAGTGCCTACAGAACATAATATTCGATATTTAAAAAACAAAAATACATTAGAATTATAATGTACGTAACCCTTCTGTGGGTCAACAAATATTTATTAAACGAAAATATGACAATGTCAATGCCAAATGAATTATAACAACATAAATATTCGAGCAGTTTACAAAAATTATTACTTTATTGCACACAAATCATATGGCTTGAGCTTCACAGTCAAGACGAAGACTAAGGTAAGGCGTATATCGAACTGTGTCACGCAGGCGACGCAGAGCAGAGGCACGAAAAAAAAACTGCGTCGCACAGGTACCCGCGCACATTGGAGAGCAGTTTCTGTGCCGCAGTTTCGGGAAGGCAGAGGCTTTTTTAGTTAAATTATGTTAGATTTCTTGGATTTAAGATCAGAATCTGATTCGTATATAGAGTTGAACACAAAAAAATTTGCATTATCAGAAGTCAACGTAAAAAAGATTGTGATTCTTGTGACTGAAAGATTGTGAAAATGAGGAAATGGAGAAAAGACCAGCTCACGAAAGAATTTGCAAACAGATTATTCTTAACAATCTATTAAATATTTCCGTCTGAGTCTGGTGAATTACATAATTACAATGAAGTTACTATTTAGTCTGAGGGATCCAAAGCTTAAAACCATTACTTATCGTGATGTTATAAAATCAGGTAATGAGAGATCTGGTTAAGCTCTAAGTTTGTAGAATTATATTAGGCACAAACCTCTTAAAATCCTTGGATACGATTTTAACAGCATTATATCATTATGGAATAATTTTTTTTTCTCATTAATTTCTTCTTTTTTTTCCTTGGACATTTATTGTAATTTATTACCGTTATTATTTATTTGATAAATCAATATATTATTCACTACTTTGTATACTTTTATTTTTAATAACTATTTATTATGGGTTTTTAATGAAAATATTATCTTTAATTATCCACCATTACTTTAATTTTTTTACCAGTTGTAGTTTTATTTTTTGTTCCAGTCTGTTATTCTTGAGGGACCTTGTCCCAGAAAAAAATTTAATTTCTCTTCTTTTCTATTCTGTATGAGGATATAATAAAATTAAGTAGATAATATAACTGAGAAGAGTTATATTCACATAAAATTTCTTATTAAAAAAGTTCCAATCAACACATGGTTGATTTTTAAATAGCAGATTATATAGATATTGGTTGATTTTTCTTTTTACTCAAATATATTTAATAAAAGAAGAAATATACTGTTAGAAATCGAGATGGCCATATGAATTAAAAAATATAATTAAACCAAAAACTCGATTTTTATATAGCTTAAATTTGTTCTCTTGAACGTGTTAGGTTAAATGATTTGATTATGTTTTTTGTTAATTGTAAATTATTTAATTGACTTGTTTAATTAAAATATTAAGCACTTCAAGTTTGTTTTATTTTGTATCTTAAAAATTTGAGCTTGGTGAACTCAACAAAATTAACGAAGTTTGGTGAAGGATAAATCGATTTGATTTATTGCAATCCCAACATATACATTATTGGTTGTAATCAGCATTTCCATTAACTAAATTTCCATAAAGCCTATGTTTTTTCAGTGAAATAATATCAGTCAAATTTTCCTAAGATCATAAATTGTTGAATCGTTTAAGGAACTTCTAGTATCTATGAGAAGAAAAATTGTTTTTCTAATTTTTAAACGTGTCACAGTAAGACGAATAAAAACTAACGAAAACCGAAATAAGGAATTTTAAATAAAATAACAATATTAAAAATATTTAAACAAAAGTATCTGCTTTTAGAACTTCAGAAAGGCCCTCATCTAAATTTTAATATATCTATATATTTTTTAAAAACTAATTTTACAATTTTACAGCTACATTTTCATCCTGAAATTATTTAGTTTTAAAAATTCAAAACACTCGTATGATGCGCTTTTGGAATAGCCAAACATTTTAAAATTATATTACGATTTTGGAATCTAAAATAACAGAACATATATATACCTTTTAAATGATTATATTTTTAAAACCTTATTTTTTCCTAGAACATCCTATATATACAGAAGACCTACTTAGTTTCATTAACCTGCTTAAGAGAAAAGTAGAACTTCTCAAACACTAATATTAAATGATAATAATAGGAATTAAAATAATCAAATATTGAAAACTGCGTCGCATCGGCACAGTTTTCTGTGGCAGATCCACGAGTGCCACATCGGCCTGCTCTGCACTGCGTCCCAATGTGCGCGGTTCCTATATATTTCAGTTACCACAAAAACTGCTCTGCTCTGCTCTGCGTCGCGAGTGTCTCAATGTGCGCTCGGCCTAAGAAAGCCTTGCCGAAACTGCGGCACAGAAACTGCTCTTCAATGTGCGCGGGTAACTGTGCGACGCAGTTTTTTTTTTCGTGCCGCCTGCTCTACTCTGCTCTGCGTCGCCTGCGTGGCACAGTTCGATGTGCGCCTTACCTAAGACTGGTAGAACGGCTTAGATGGAGCTCGAACAATCTAGATCCAAACAGTTCGCTCCAACCGCTGATTTGTTCTAACAAACTTTCAGGGATTTTTAAACCATATGTTTTTTTTTTTTGTTTTTTTTAATGTAACTATTTAACGTTACACTATTTTCAAATTTTGAGTATGTAATTATTTATATTACTTACCATAAGAAAACTGGTCAGCCAAACTGAAAAAGTTTACTGGTTATCCTTAGTTAAAGTCAAAATCAAAATAACAACAGTGCGCTTAACCCTGAAACTATGTTGGTATTTTGTGAGGAGTGTAAATAATTACTTTGTTTATGAAATAAAAATTTAATAATTACTTTCTTTACAGCCCTCACAAAATACCAACCATGCAATGCAACCGACCAATGCAGTCTCAATGAAACAACACATGACACTTCATCATATAGAACATAGCACATCATACATTTTAACACTATACAGTAGTCATCTCTGTGATGTATTAAGGGAAATAATGCCAAATTGTACTTAGTATATAGGTCTAAAGTTTATAAGTCAGCTTACCTTCTACTTTCTATTATTAAATCTTTTCTTTCATCTGGTTTTGTTTTCTTCCATTGTAGCCCTGAAGATGCCTTTAAAATAGACGAAACGTAGGAAACTAAAAAAATAAACTTGTTTAATTTTCAAGACCTCAACCCTCACGAAATTATTTCATATATACCTACATTTTTTTTGTAATATATTTATTATTTACTTTTTCTATTTTGATTTTTATGTCATTGACATTCTCCGGGACGTCCCCCTGAATTTCGCGTTTTGCTCCCTGCTGATATATAGATGCTGAAACAGGACAGTAAAAACCTGCGTTGGACCACAGGCTGCGGGCGATAAGGTCGAAGTTATGGCCTTGGTCGAAGTTATGAGTTGAAACCTGTCGAACAAGAGACTACCGCAAACCGCCCCTCCTGTCCTTATTCGACTGTTTTTAGGTACATACGTCCCTTTTGTGCCAATATGTCAGCTTCTTACCCAAATTTAAAAGATTAAAGGTTAAAAGATTACACTGACTTTATTTCAATAGCTTCCAGAAAATTCAAAAAAGGTCGCCCTAGTGGAGGCCTTATAACTTTAGTAAATAAAAATTTTTGTGAGGAAGTTACATTTTCTGAATCTTCTGATAAATGTTTATTTATTAAAATTAAGGTAAAATCTTTTTATTTTTATGTTGGAAATGTTTATTGGAGCCCTTTAGCTGATATAAATGATTGTATTTCTGATTTGATAAACATTCTCAATAAAATTAAGTCAAATGATGAGATTAGTCAATATAATTTAGTAATAGGTGGCGACTGGAATGTGAGATTAGGTACAGACGGTAAAATAGACGAATTTTTAGTAGAAGGTTCATATTTGTCTAGTAATAGAACTAGTTTAGATAAAGTTTGTAATTCCCGGGGTAAGAAATTATTAGATTATTTTGAGGAATGTGGTTTGATATTGCTGAATGGTAGGACACCCAGCGATACACCTGGCCAGTTTACCGATATCACAGCTAGGGGCAGTAGTGTCGTAGATACTGTTTGGATATCCCCTGCTATGATTTATTTCATTCAAGATTTAAAAGTTTGCCCTGTCTCAGAACTAAGTTGCCATCTACCCGTTGTCGTCTCTTTAAATAAATTAAATAAGGAAACCCCGACAATTAAAGAAATAAAATCAGAGAAATACTGTCTAGATTTAAATGAGAAAAGTATATATTCTTATCAGGAATTAGTTCTAAATGCAAATAATATCTATTTTAATTCTAATTCTGTGGATGCATTATATAAAAATATGATCGATTGTTTTCTGAATTGTGAGCTCGACTCCGGTCTTATTAAGCGAAAATGTTTTTCTTACCCTCGTAAAATCTTTAAAGACAAAATATGGTTTGGTGATGAGTGCAGGAAAGCGAAAAAATACCTCAGGGATTGTTACAAAAACTTAAAACGTAAGGGTTATTCTCGGGAAAATGTTGATATTTTCTTCAAAAGTAAAAAACAATATAAACAATGCTTGCAACCCTGCTAATTATAGAGGCTCTAATAAACTGTGTAGTTAAGTTGTTTACAACAATCTTAGCTGATAAAATCACTCAATGGGCAGATAAACGTCATTTAATACCGGAAGAGCAAAATGGTTTCAGGGCGGGCAGAGGTTGCATAGACAGTGTTTTTACTTTAAATGCAATAATAAATATTTCGCTTGGTTACAAGGGCAATACTGTTTTCACGACATTTGTTGACTTTAAGCGAGCTTTAATACTTAATTAATTTAAGACTTTAATTTGATTCGTTAGATTATACAAAATTATGGCCGAAACTCCACTATCTCGGCTTGAGTGCTAAAATAATAAATATTCTGTCAGAGCTATATAAGGCAGCTGCTTTAGTTTTAAAAGATGAAAATAAAACGGAGTCAGTAAAAATCACCCAAGGGGTATTACAGGGAGATTCATTAAGTCCTTTGATATTTTCATTATATATTTCTGATTTAATTTCTCACTTTATTAATGGTAGGTGTAAAGGGATAAATATTGACCACAAAACAGAAGTGACTGGTCTGATGTATGCGGACAATTTGATTTTGCTTGATAACGGTTGGGCTGGAACAAATAATAAATTAATTTCTTTGCATACATATTGCCAATTGAATTCTTTAATAGTTAAAGTCGAAAAGACAAAATGCGTGATTTTTAAAAGGGGCAGTAATTTAGGTAAAGTTAAACCTCTGTTCTATGATAAGTCAAGAATAGAGATCGTTAAACAATACAATTATTTAGGAGTGATATTCTCATCATCGGCCCTATTTTCTAGAGCGGCACATAACTTTGTAAAAAAATCTCAATTGGCTTCACATAGAGTTCGGGAAATTTTAACTAGGTCCAAATCAGACTTTCTTGCTACTAAATTTAAATTGTTAAAGTCCATTTGTTAACTCCGTTTTGTTATACTCGGCAGAAGTCTGGGCTCTATTATACTGCCAAAAAATAGAGCGAGTTGCTTTGAATTATTTCAAGACAATTTATCATTGGCCACGAAATACCCAAAACCATTACATACGCCTAGAAACAGGTCTAGAAACTGTAGAGACAGAGGTCCTTAAAACATTGATTTGTTGGTATCGAAAATTAGAATTAATGGAAGATAATCGACTACAAAAATTATGTTTAAACATTTTGAAAAACCTCAGTTTAAATCAGTCGATAAATGCAAAATACAATTGGTATTTACAATTGTTAATCAAACTAAGATCAATAGGTTCGGCTGATTTACTTAAAATTAAAAGCAAAGAGCTATTTGAAATAGAATTTAAAAACACCATTGAAAAATTCAAAAACAATCAATTTTCTATAGATGTTCAAGCTGTCCTGAATTCCAAGTACAATAAAAATTTTAGGAATATTAGCAACTTCGAAATGGGTGAATATTATCTAAAAATGAGAGCCCCAATAAGGAAGCATAGAGTGATTAGTCAACTGAGGTTATGTCAACCTGACAGCTTAGAAGTAACTTCGTATGGTTTTCAAAATAACTATCGAGATAGTAGTGCTGAGTGCTCTTTTTGTAACATGCGGGAGCCCGAAAACCTATATCATTTTCTATTAAAATGCCCTATATAAAATATTTACAGATGTAAATATTTAAGTAAATATACTGCAAATATTACCGATGTTAAGGACAAAGTAGAACAACTGTTACTAATAGAAAGTAAAAATAAATTTAATGATTTATTTAAGTATGTTGAAGATTGCCTAAAATTAAGAAACCTTTTTACATATATACAAGAATAGTCTTATTTCAATTGCAAAATGTAAATAATAATGGTTGAACTTTGTTTTGTTTTTTAATTTTAATTCGTTTAAGTAAGTTTGTTTTGTTTACTTTAATATTATATCTAAGAATTTACTATTATTCATATTGAGTTAGGAAGAATTATAAATATTGTATGAATAAATGTATGTATGTACATTGGCTCTTGTATGAAATACATGTATGTACATTAATTTTGCTAACTTTAAAATTATGTTCTATTAATTTTAGGAAAAATTTTATTTACATCCTTATAACCATATGTAGTTGTATGCACATGTACACATGCATATCTGCATGAGCACATTTATATGTGTATATTCCTTATTATGTTCTTTATCATGTTTATTTACTTTTATTATTGCTCAACTCTATTTGTATGGGAATTTCCCAAAAACAAATAAAATATATTCTATTCTATTCTACATACTTAAATTAATATCCCGTATTCATCAGATGACATAGAAGAATTTTATTCTCATGATAAAAAAGTTAATCTATAAATCATTCTGGTACTGAGAGGTATATGCAGTTATTTCAAATTTTTCTATTAATAGGCATATGAAAAGCTTTAAAAAGAGTTCCAATTCCTATTGATCTAAAAATTAGATAAAAATCAAAGGACTAAAAAAACTGCAGTTGGAATATTTTTATTCGAATTTGAAGAAGGAATTCTAAAATAGCTGAACCAATAAGAATTAAGATAAAGAAATTTGGGCAAAAGTAAAATCCAATGTTTTATTATTATTTTTTTATAATTGGTAAGTTTTACAAAGATAAGACTTTTTAAGAAACATTATTTACATAAAAAATATTTCACGATAGAACCCGTCGTTTTATGTATCTATTTTATCAACAAATCATGCAATCATCGCTAATTAATTTATAGAAAAACCATGATTAATTTTCTACTTTTCCCCTATTTTAAATATGTTTTTCTTTTTCCTTTTTTACAACGAATATTCCTCCACGCGATCCCAATAGGTGAAAATGTATTACTTAATAGTGCTTGAGTTTTAAATGATGACATCATTATTTCATCGTTTGTATTTAACGTCACTATGCTGGTATGGCTGATAATTTGATTAATTAACTCAATACGTGTCGTACAAAACAAACCTGCATTTCCATCAGTAACGAATCCTTCACATTAAAGATTCAGCATATTCAAACACACTTTACCATAATCGAAGATGTATTTGTCAAAACAGGTCACCTACTTATGCCCAAATCATTCTAAATATGGTGTATTACCCTTCTAGGTAAAATACACAAAAATTTACTGTTTAATGTACATTGTAATCAAGATACCTTGGACAGTGAGTGACTAGAATTTCTTTTAGAACTGATTTCAATACTACCGTAATAGGTTGGGCTGGTCTAAGGACGTTTGGTTATTTAAATTATGCCATGAGACCTCTTATTTTGATTATTTATTCAACAGAGAAAGCATCGTTGCTCTTTATTCTAGCGTTTTTGATGACGCCGATACGGATTAACTTCTCCCAGTGAGGTCACTTTCAAGCAATTTAAAAGTCTAAATTAAAGGTTCCAAAGAAGAGTAATTTATAAAGTTTTACCATTTGCATTTCGAACTTCCCATTCGATTAGCATTTAAGAATCCTTGTTACTCTTTTTTCTTTGTCTCTTTCCTTTGCCTTTTCGACTTGTCCATGTTCATGATATAAATTTTTAATAATAAATATATATGGATTATAAATGAAAAACATGTATATGTCTGTAACTTTTTAGAACATTCTAGAACCGTCTAGTCAAAATCATTACCGCCTGGTCGCTGTTCGTAACTTTCTTAAAGGTACTTGAATGTTCCAATGCCGACTATACATTATGATGCAGTTGACTATTAAGTAAGTTTAGCCTCGACCACCAAAGTGTTACAGTTACCTTATAGTCACGGTTAAAAATTATGATTAAGTCATGATAACGAAAATAAATCAAGTAAGAATTTCTAGTAAAAAAAAAAAAAAAAAAAAAAGAAAGAAATTAGAAATTTCTATATAAATTTATTAAATAAATAGTATTTTATATTCAGAGCGTAAATGTCAACAGCTTAATTCGAAAATTGACACAGAGCCACTTCTCATAAATGGAAAAAGATATCCACTTCTCAAAAACCCGTAAAATCTAGAAGATTTTGTAAGTTATCGGATTTTTTTAAATAAATATTCAATTTTTTTTTTTAATTTCGCAGTAACATCAATTACCCATGTCTACAATATAAACATATTGGCGTAAGTCATTGATGCATATTCAAAGTTTTTTCTTATTGGCATAGCAAGCATATAAAACGAATACGATTAGAAAGTATTTATGACAATCTAATGAAACCTTAAAAAAAACTTGCTTATTTCTAACCCAACTCTCAATTCATATTGTAACACTTCTGTGGTTCAAAGAATATTTATTAAACAAAATATACAGTTATCAAGCCAACGAATTGATACAACTTAAATATTTGAGCAGGTTACAAAAATGATAACGTTATAACACACAATCATATGACTTGAACTGCACTGTCAAGACACAGGCTTCCACTCCAACTAACTCGTTCAGACACTGCTCCTTATATATACAATCGTAAATAGTCAGGCCTGGAATGTTCCAGAACAATATGGACAGTTCTACGCCAGCGTGGACTAGGCACGAAAGATCTAGACCCAAACAGTTCGTCCCAACCGTTTATTTTGTTCCAACAAACGGTCTGGGAGTTTACGCCATATGTTTTTTTTTTCTTTTTTTCCTTATCGATATAACGTTAATATATATATATATATATATATATATATTTATATATTGGACCATAGTGGGACGAATAAATCGAAGAATTCAAAACTTTTCACAACGCCGAACTAAGTGAAATGCACAGCGCATAAATAGTGGGCCGACTTGGAAACTTTCGAGGGGCAAGCCGAGACGGAGGTGGGAGGATTGCGTGAATGCAGATCTGTCTGTTGGATCTGGACGGCGGTATATATATATATTTATAATATAGATTTATATATATTTTTTTCGCATTTCAAAGCGAAATACTCGAGTTTTTGAGGATGTCATACATCCTCATAGCTTGGAATGGTTACCTTATGGTGTGTGAATTTCTAATGTTCTTTCTTTAAAATTTGGGATCCTTTCAAGTTTTTATTGAATATTAACGTTCGCTGTAAACCCTCCATTGTTGATCGATCCACTTGTTAAAAAGCCATTAGCTAAATCCACGCGCGCATAAATCACTGAAATATTACCTTGTACTATCGCTTTATATTCAATCTGCATAACTGAATAATATTTCTCAGACCCTATATCCATAACGTTATTGTGAATTTATGATACCGCACATTAATTATTATTCAATTTAATTAAAATTATTTATCGAAATATGTAGCTTCATGTCTTTATGTGTTCATCGGTAACATATTCGCGATACCCTTTATCCTTCAGTGAGTCGTGTGTAAGTGTTACAAAGCGCCCCTTCTGTGTGACCCGTAAGCTAAACACATTTGGTTAATTTAATTAATTAATGACATTACAAAAGAGGGGACGAATCCCCCCCCCCCCCTTGCTAACTTAATATTGATATAAGTGATATTCCACTCCTTAACACGATGATTAATTACGTTTCCCCTTCTTAGCTTAGCTCGCGGCTACTGTGCAAATGCAGCGACGATACTTAACAACTTTCGCCGCTATTAATTATGATTAGCTATTTTTCGTTAGTTTTAGGGTTCGCTAATTAATGTCGAGACCATTTTTCCCTCAATCCTCGTGATAATGTTTGCCTCATAACTTAATTATGCTTTTATAATTATACTAACAGCATGATTATAATTTTTTTTCAATGTGAAATGTACATTTAATAATTCTTATTCTCCTGTAGAATATCGTCAAATATTTTCATTCATTTTCTTGTAAAATCATCAATCTTTATCATCTTTAGATGCTTTAAAAAAAAGTATGATTTCTTGGTCCAGTTTTACCAAGGATTGCTCATGAGGAGATCACGCTGAAACTAGTTTTATCCATGTTAATTATTAATTCAATTTAGCTTATTCACTTTAAAATATAAATTGCGCAATAATTCGACGGTTGCCCCTTAACGTTAAATAATATTGTACAAAATTTTATTTTTGCAATGAATTTTAATATTTTTAAGGCGATTATAAAGCTTTTTCAATATTTTGAGCAGCCACCAAGCTCTCCTTTTTTTTGGCACGGTTATATGATATGCTTCGATTAATTCTAAAATGAATTATTTTTCTGCACCTTTTCACCCATGAGGATCCGAACTGTACAATTTATTGATAAACAGTGACTGATATGGAGGGATTATGCCAACCGACGGTTGCAGAAAATATTTTAAACTTTTCGTCAATCGCGCAATATATTGTACAGACTTTCAATATCCCCCACAAGCGATCAATTTAATTGCAAAACCCAAACTGTTGTACATTTATATTAACCTACTATTTACGACAATAGTTGTTAATTTTAAATTTTCGTCCTTTTTTTTAATGAAGGTAGTATATTTGATAATAAACTAATGATAAAAAGCAGGATTTAAAATAAAAGAGAATCCGATTTTTTTTTTTATTTCTAATATAGGTTTAAATATTGTAACACTTCTGTGGGTTAACAAATATGTGTTTAACAGAAGTATGCAATTATCAATGCCAACGAATTAATGCAACTCAAATATTCGAGCTTCACAGTCAAGACAAAGACTGACTTAGACTAACTGGCCCAGTCAATCGCTCGCTCCTTATATATAGTCGTAGAAGGAACATTCTAGAAGGTTCGAGGTCTTCGTGGAAGCTGGTGGAACGACATGGATGGATCTCAAACAATCCAGATTCAAGCAGTTTGCTCCAACCGCAAGTTTGTTCCAACAAACGGTCTGGAATTTTAAATCATATGTTTTTTTTACTTTCACTTACCTATACTTATATGAAATATATAAGTAAGTGGAAGTATTGCGATCGTGAAAAATTTCGACTTCCGGTTTTCAACGGAAATACACGTTTTGGGTCCCCTGAGTCCAAATAACCAAGTTCCACGAAATGGTGTGTGAACAGACTAGCTCAAAAACTATAAACCGTGCGAACCTGATATTGGGTATTTAGTGTATGTATATGCCCGCGATATGACAGCAAAAAATTCATCAAAATTGCTCAATGGGAGGGGGTTCTTTTTTTAATAACTTTTTAAGTTTTTTTCTTAAAAACGGATCTAACGATTTTGATTAAACTGAGTATTTGATCTATTTATATGCCCAAAATGCGACTGTTAACATTTCATCAAAATTGATCAACCGGAGGGGGACTTATGATGATAATGACTTTACTTAATCATTTTTTTTTTTTGTGTTTTTTATTTTACTCAAAAAAGGCTTTAACGATTTTGATCAAACTGGGTATTTGATGTATGTATATTAGAATTAGAATTAGAATTTATTGGCTTATTACAACTTAACCATGGAGTCTGGCCCAATCAGTGTTAGTTTTAGTTATTTAATATTAACATGTTTAATACAAAAAAAAAATAAATAAATAATAGCATTATAAAACAACAGAAATTAAATACTAGTGTGGCAGTTTCATGTTTACACAATATAAATCATTGAGAAAAATAAAATAATCTTTCGATAAAGAAAACAAAATAAAAACATAAAAAAATACTAAATACTAGTTCTTTTATTATTATAAATATAGATACAAAGCAAAAAATATAATATTAAATAAAATAAAATAAAACTTTTCAAGAGCCTTTAATATTGAACCGTATCACGAATATGAAACTTTCTCCAAATTACTAAGGCGATGCTTGCTGATTGCTTTTTATTATTTTTTATTGCCATGCTTTTTATTTATTTTTTTCCCCTCTCCCCATCATTTTTTCCCTTCCATTTGTTAAAAACTGAAGCTATGTGGTAGAATATAAATTATCGGAATCAAAAACAAACATAACGTAATGGAACAGATCATCAAGGTGTTCATGGTTTTTAATATCTAAAATGTTCTCCAACAATATATCCTCCGTGCCAAAGTCAGTATATTTATTGAGGTATCTCTTCCTATGTATCTCCATAGTTGAACACTCTAGAATAAGATGCCTCAAACAATCAGCTATAAGTCGGCCGCACCACTTGCAAACTTCTCCAGCCTTTAGAGTAAGAGTTACGTTTTTATGATACAATTTTAAATTCTCCTTACTCGAAACTCTCAATCAGCTTACCATCCGTAGCTTTCGTAAAGAGGCCATTAATTTCAGATAACCTTCCGGCTCGGCGTTATTGTAACTGCAGATACGTCTGTATATGGGGCTGTAGTTGGAGTTAAAGGCACGTAAAATATCTTTAGAGTATAAATTATTGGATACACTAGCCAATATTGCATTTTTGTTTCGAATTAATATTTCCGGGTTTGTGAATTCAAAATATTCCTCAACATAATTCGAAGCGGATATCTTTTTAATTTGTGAAACCCAGTTAAAGTCAGGATTCGGGTGCCTAGCATCCAGAGCCACCAATTTTTGCAAGCACATACGAGGAAGTCGGTAATCTGGTAAAGATGATATTTCTACACACAGGTTTATAGATTTCTTTAAGACTGTAACTAAGATTGGTGAACGGCCGGTTTCCAGTCGAACGATGTAATTAGGGGTTGACCTGGGCCAGGAGTATACATTTTTGAAAAAATTCATTTGTGTTAATTCTATATTTTCCAGATACCTTAAACCCCAGATTTCAGCTGCATAAAGAAGAGTCGATGAGACCATCGAATTAAAAAGAGCAATTTTGGTTTCCCACGCATCGCTCTTACCTCTTATCAAAATCTCTCGTACCTTTGCTCCAGCTACAACTGACTTTTGGGTAAAGTGCTTTGCAGCATATGAAAATTTCGCTGATGTAGAAAATGGTACTCCTAGATAATTGTAGCACTTTGTATATTCCAATGGTTTATTTTGCCAGAAAAGTGTCTTCAATTTTTTCATTCGGGGTGACTTGTGGCAAACGAGGATTTTAGATTTGTCTGGGTTTAAAATAAGGGGATTTTGGGCGCAGTACTGTTCTAAAATTTGAAGCTTTTTGTGAGTGCTATGCCACGAGTTGCTTAATAACACAATATCATCTGCTAGTAACAGCATCAAAACTTCGCTTACACCATCAATGGATAAACCCGATGCACCGATACTTTTGAAATAAGATATTATATCTGAAATAAAAATAATAAACAAAATCGGACTCAGAGTTTCACCTTGTAATAATCCTGAACTTATGTTGATCTCTTCTGACACCTCGTCTCTAATTTTTATTAGCATTTTCGCTGCATCATATAAAGCTTTAAGTAATCTCACTATTTTACCACTGATTCCAAAATCAAACAGCTTTTTCCATAGCAACTCATGGTTAATAGAATCAAATGCTTTTATAAAGTCTAAAAAAGTTGTATATACATAGCTACCCTTAGCTTGGAGATTAATATTGATGAGTGACATCAATGTAAAAATTTGTTCGACGCAGCCCCTTCCTTTACGGAATCCCGCTTGTTCTTCTGGAATTAAGTTTTCACTTTCGGTCCAAACTTGAACCCTATGGGCTAAAATACCTGTAAATAGCTTGGTTATGTTGTTTATTAATGAGATCCCACGGTAATTGTCAACGTCTGTTTTGTCACCTTTTTTGTGCATTAAAATTAGCATAGATTTTGACCAGGCACCAGAAAAGAAAACTGTTTCCAAAATTAATTTTAGTCCATATACATTTTTGTAATGTTCAAACCATTTATCGATATCTATTTCATTACACTGCCTGTTTGATGGTTTAATTGAGTTTATTGCTTTCCAGAATTCACTACTGTTTTTTACATTTCGCAGTTTATTTGTGATCATATTGTGATAATTGGATTTCTTATTCTTTATGAGTTATTTATATTTATATTTGGCAAGAAAGTAGACTTCAAGTGAAGATTGTGAATAATTGTTTCTGACCATTATTCTGTATTTTTGCCGTAGGGTTCGTTTAAGTTCTTGGCATTCAACATCGTACCATTTATTTTTAAAAACTAGATTTGGGGAGTAAGATTTATTTTTACGTACCATCAGCCCACAGTTCGTTAAAGAGTCATACATAGACTCGACGAAATTATCGTATAAGTCATCACTATTTTCAGAATGGAAATATATCCCGCATGAATTGTAAAGACAGTCTTGAAAGTCCCTAACTCTGTCCGGGTCCCATCTTATATATTCAAATGGTTTACAGGTATTCGAAACATGCTCATGTGGCAGACTAATAAAGATATTGCAAGCTAAGTGATCCGAACAATCTGAAAAAATAGCAATTTCCATATCTTGAACTATTTGTAGGGAGTTTTCATTAACCCAAATAAAGTCGATAGTACTTTTACCGTTTTTCGAAATGTATGTATATTTTCCAGGCCTGTCTGATGGACTTCTTCCATTACATACCAACAACCCATTCGATTCCATTGTCTCAACTAACAGCTTTCCCCTCCCGTTTATTTTACTATACATTGCCAATCTATTTTCATAAAAATTCGAATTTTCGAACAAATCAGGCTCTAAATTATTTAAATTACCAATGTGCCCGTTAAAATCCCCACACAAAATTATATTGGTATCGGGATGGTTATATACGATATCGGAAGCGACGCTACTGAGTTTGTCTAGACATTCATCGAAATCACATTCTTGGGGTAAGTAGACTTTTCCCAGTACTACTAGTTTATTAATATATCTAAAAGATACGATCATCATATATTGGTTACTTTCCAAAACAGTTACATTATCTTTACTATTTATTATTGCATTATTTATGAAAGTAATAATGCCGCCACTTGCCCTACCTCGCTGTTTAGTTTTAACTGCATAACTAGCAAAGGGGGTGAAATTCCCTAGCCAAGGTGGTATGATAAAATTATTGTTAGTCAGCCAGGTTTCTACGATACAAATTGCCAGAATATTATCACATGAAAATAAATTTATGTTAAGTAAGTTTTGATTGCCTTTTATATTGTTAAATATTATCTTATATGTAGTGTTAGTGAGGTTAGTTGATATTTTATTACTATTAAAGTTCTTTTGACGATCCGAGAGCCTTTGTGACACCTTGAGGTTAACAAGTCAGGATTTTGAAGGGGGGCCGCTGAGGGAGCCAGATCTCGGCCGGAACTCGAATTCTTTTAATCTTTCACTCGTCTTTCTTCTTTTCTCTGATTGAGTGAATGATTTTTCGTCTTCTTGGGCAATGGCAGGTGAATTTTCTAACATACTTTCAACCTCTTTAAGACAGTATAGGCTGCCTTTAAGTTTAAAGTATCCTCTTCTGTAGGACGCATTTTAATCTATTATCTTTAATTTATTAATACATGCGAAAATTCTTCTACCTTCTTCCCTATCTTCCGGAGACCTGTCATGGCTTACCCTATAGTTCTTCTTAGCTAGCTCGTCTCTCTTTTTCATAACTGATTGTTTAATGATGTTATTGTTAAGGGATACCAAGATTGGTCTTGGTTCCCGGCCTTTTCCGATTCGAAAACAATTATTTATGGTAAGTAAAGGGACTTCTACATTTACTTCCTTGCACACATTAATTACTTTTGAGGAAACATCCTCGTTTTCCGAGTAAGGGATATTGAAAGCTATAAGATTGTTTCTTCTCCTTTCTCTTCGTAAATGCTTAATTTCATTTTCTAAGAAATTAATTTTTTTATCTTTTTCGGCATGTTTTTTCCTGAGATCAGAAATTTCGGCTATTAGAGAGTCTAATACAACTGTTATTTTGTTTAAGGAGCTCTTCGATTCTTCGTTATTGCGGTTGATAACTTCCATTAAATCTTCGTTTGTAACAGGCATCTTAAATAATAAGAAAAAAAATAGAGGGATAAAAAAATAAAATAAATAAATAAATCGTTTGATAGATGTTTGAAATAGGTTATATCGGAGGTAATAACAAACACAGCTGTTAAAGATTAGTCTTGACCCTGAAATATGCAGCTAGATGAGCAGTGGGGGCTGACGGGATATATCTTGCCGAATCTGAGAGATAAGGATATGCACTTACTGCGAAATATTTTTTTTTTCTTTCCTTCCTTGTATCTCCTCCAACTCTGGGCTAATCTCAATCAAACTTTGTAGCAGTACACTTTAATACCAATTACACTATAATACTGAAAATCTCTTGTATCGAACCAGTATAACCTTCTGAACACAGAACGAACGCAGGACCGATCTATCTCACTACAAGGCCGAAGCCAGACTCCCATGTATGTATATGCCAAAGATGTAATAGCCAACATTTCATCAAAATTGGTCAAACGAAGGGGGCACTTTATTTCATATTTTTTTTCAAATTTTTACCTTTTTTTCGATGATCTCAAAAACGGCTTTAACGATTTTTATCAAATTCGTCATGTTTAATGAACACTAGGTGTTCTTTAACATCAGGTAAGCTTTATCATTATTAAAATGTTCTGAGGGGGCTTTTTTTGGGGGTAGGGGCCTTTTTTGTTTGTTTTTTTGTTCCCTATAAAGTACCTTTGTTTTTGTTTATATGGAGACATTAACTGTCTCTCGTTACGCCTAAAAATAAGAAATGGCTAAATATGAGATATGATAAAATCAAGTAAATGTACAGAGGAGAAAAAAGAAAAATATTCAGTTAACTCATAAAACACGTTGGGCCCACGCATGCTGCAAAGGCGTAGTACGCCTTTAATGACAGATCATTGTTCATAATTAAAGCCGTTCTTTTCATGTAATGGAAATTATTTGTTTCATGGTAACTAAATGAAATTTTCTAGAAATACATAGAGCTTAGAGATCAGACGACTTGGAGTATTACGCTTATATTACCCAATTATCTAAGCAAAAAATTTTACTTAATCATAAAAGAAATTAGTGTTTTTTATAGAGCAAATGAAAACAAAAATAAGAATGTGTGATTTTGAGAAGTGGCAATTAACAAAACTCATTAATTTCTTATCTAAAGAAGTTGGTAAGTGAAAGTTGTGTGTTGCGCGCACGCACCAGATTTTTTTACTTTATTTTTTCATTTAACGATTTAACGTTACAATATGATAAAAGCTATGGATATTTATACAACCCTACCGTACCTCTAGGGTTTTGCAACAGTGGTGTGATACGCATGCCTGTATAACATACCACTGCTTCAATTATATCAATTTACAGTATCCACTGCACTGATCTCTTGTCTTTGTTTATCAGCCTCTCCCGTCCTCTTCTTCGCCTCCTCTGTCCGGCGGCCTCCCTGGATCCTCTTCTCTTCGACTTAACGTTATGTGGTTTAGGCCTACCGCTTCCTTCCACCCTCACACAAAATTTTTGAAATGCGGCCAGTTTTCTTTCGTCATCAGCTGATGGAGGTCGCTCCCTGACAGAATGTAGAGCCCTGTCTCCCTCAGCAGTTTGGCTTGCCCTTAGTGTCTCAAAGGGGGTAGATGTTTCTTTCATGTTTGAAGAGTTTCTTTCTAAATCCCCCATGCCCTGTAAGAATTTGTGAGACCCAATAGTCCGGGAGGACCCAAGTCTATGGATTTGCCCAAAAGCTGTGGATATTTATCGTGGACAAAGGAGAGATAGTGTCTGATCGGTGAATTCTATTTGATGTAGAAAAAGTTTCTTGAAAATTTAAGTAGCTTAGCCTACACGTTGTAAAGACTGTGAAGTATAAAGTTTAACTGGATTAATTTTTGCTTAAAGTTGCCTATTTTCAGTCTGGTTCTTCGAAATCAAAGATCAACTGCTGCTTGAGTCGAAGCTTGTGGTTTGGACACGCTTTAGAGTAAGAGAGCAGCAATCTGAGGGTTCTTTGATCTCGGAGTTGATCAAGGAGTGGCGCCGCCATTAGCACCGGGGAACAATATCGGGAATCCAGTGCTAAGGGACCTCTCTTCACCGAATAAAAGCTTTTCTCGGCTTTAGCGGGACGCGATAGGCTTTCATGTTCGCCGATAGAGGGAATTGTAAGTGAATATTCCAGTATTCCAGTCATTTGGTATGTGTCAGATCAATAATTTAGACCAATAATCAATAAATGAATATTGTTAAAGATTATATCATTATCAAATAAGATGAGCCTGAATAGATAGTTTATCAGCTATTGTTGTGTTTTTTTTTATCTAAAGTAGAGACTATCTCCGTCACCTCTGTCTCAACATAACCGTTTCCTTCTTGAGGGGTTTCCAAACTTATAAAGTAACGAGAAGACCCTACCACGCGTTGCTGTGAATCAGTAGCTATAATGCGTTGAATTAGTCATATCTTATTATTTTTTATAGTCAAATCAAAATTCACTGATAAAGATAAAAACGTTTCAGCTAATCTAAAAAACAGCCGAATTTAAAACAAAACTTAAAATTTAAAAAGTGGTTGGTAAAGCATTAAGAAGGGTTTAAGTTTTTATTTTTTACATCTTATATTTGACCATATTGTGGTTATGAATTACACATGTAAAAGGAACTAATAAAAAATATAATTAATATATATATTAATTAATTTTATTAATTGATTAATATAACTAATATAAGGGTTTAGTACAATCCCAATAGACAGTTAGCAAAACTTTAAACTTTGCCTTTTTCTTGTCATATGTGAATATAACAGCTTTTATATAAAACTTTTATACCTCAGGGAATCATTTTAACCTTTCTACTTAGCTGGCAGACCGCCTCTATTGTTAGCTGAATGGGGAACCGCTTAAACCACACTTGTACTTGCTCCGTTAGTTTCAACTATTGTTACAGATTGGGCCCTAGGATTTTAACAACCGGACGAACGAGAGAGTTTACAATAGTCGATATTTGGGCAGTGTTTTATTTTTTCTTCTCAACCAATCTCTATTTCTTTGCTGACCAAGCTAAAAAAAAATTGATGTAAAAATAAAAAATAATATTATAATAATATGGTGTTTAAACTATATAGGAGCTGATTATGAAAATAATACTGAAGTCAGTAAATAGGTTTGTATTTCAGAAAACAATATAATTGTATACTTATTTATTAATTTGTTTATACTTTTTTCGTCATATACTTCAATACTTTTATATCGGACACACACACACACTCTCATTGTATACACAAATAGATATGTAATGAATTGTCTGGTAAGAAAAAATAAAGTCTTTTTAAATGAGAAATAGATTGAACGAAAAAATGAGAGGCTCTGATAAAAATTTGAACTTGAACCTTTTTCCTTATATAGAGGTCTGCAGCGCGTGAAAGAGATTACCTAAAAAAAGAAAATGGTCCAATCAAAAAAGAAATCGATGATACACGAGGCAAATGCTGAAATTTCAATAACTGTTTTCCTTCTATGGATTTTTTTATAGGAGGAAAACATTTTTGAATTAAATTGGCATTTCCTGATAAACATAATAAAATTTTAATTGGAATATATTATCTTGTTTTAAATTATTATTAGATAGATAGATTTCTTTGTCTATATTTATATGGTAATTTCAAGAGGCTTACCCATCTTCAGGTGTACTCATCGCTAATTTTAATTAACAATGTTTGAGTTAAAAAATAAATCAATTTGTTAATCTCGTCAATAGAGATTAATGAATTAATTTATTTTTATTTAGTTACATTTTAGGTGCCATATACAACATCATAGGCTAGAGGCACCAAATTCTTTTGATTTATAAATACATAAGGGCTATGGTAATTTTATAGAGATTTATAAATATTGATTTCTTTTAGAAATTTAAATAAGTTCTTTGAACATTCCGGTTTCAGTGCTTCGGCATATCCTTTGATGTGGTGCGTATTTCTCGCTGCTTCCAGTCCTGGGCAGTCTTCTAATATGTGTTCCACAGTTAAATTTAAATTGCATCTTGGGCATGTTGGTGGAGGTTTATCTTCGAAGAGATGCCCGTGGGTTAGCCTGGTGTGCCCGATTCTCAGGCGAGTTACTATAGTCTGCTCTCGCCGGCTTCCGTATATTTCTGGAAGAGGGCGGCTATCTCTAAACAGCTTCTTCATCTTATTAGTAGCCGGAACCGATGTCCAAAACTGGCCCCAGGCTTCTTTATATTGATTGAAGATAGCTGTATGGAAGTCGTAGAGCGCAATTTTAACGTTGGGAACTGGAAATAAGTTGCAGGCTTCCTTCGCAGCTGTGTCAGCCAGTTCATTTCCTTTTATTCCGACATGACTGGGGACCCAAAGAAATTTTGTAATTTTGTTTGTTCCTGAAATTGTATGTACTATAGACGTTATTATGGGGTTATCCTGGAACTGGAAATTTTTTATGGATTTTAAAGCCGAATAAGAATCGCTGATAATTAGAAAATTGTGGCTGTTGAAGTCATTACTTGTAATTAAGACTAGGGATAGGTGTATAGCAAAGAGTTCGGAAGAGAATACAGAAAAGGTGGATGGAAGACTGTATCGGATTGTCTCCGTAGGAAGGACTACGGAACAACCAACATTGCCCAATTGTTTTGACCCGTCTGTGTAAATAGGGAAGCAATCGTTATATTTGGTCAAAATGTTTAGAAAATTCTGTTTATGCACTTCAGGGGGGTAGGATGATTTCATTATTTTCTTTAGAGAGAAATCAAAAATTGCATTACTGACCGTCCAAGGAGGAAATGGGTTCGGCGACCATCTGTATAAATTTAGTAACGAATGGGATATTTGTGGTGAGAGACAGAGGCGTATAGGCAATTTAAACCGTGCAAAATCAAAAAAATCCGGAGAGGTTTTTAGACGACCTATGAACTTTAGCAAGAGGTAGTTCCTGCGTAGTTCCAGTGACCACTCCCCGGCCTCCCAGAGCAGGCTGCTGATGGGGCTGGTCCTAAACGCTCCAGTTGCCCTGCGGATCATTGCATGGTGAACTGGGTCTAACCTGCTCAGAGTTTTCTTGGAGGCATCCCCATATACCTCGCAGCCATAGTCCATCACCGGCCTTATCAGACATCTGTACAACCTCAACAGGCAAGTTCTATCGCAACCGAAAGTAGAACCGGAAAGAATCTTCAGAATATTAGCTTTTTTTGATAGTTTAGACAACAGACTATCGATGTGTAATTTCCAGGATAGTCTTGAGTCCAATGTCATTCCCAGGTACCGAATTGAATCGAGTTTAATTAAGTTCCGATTCCCTAGATGCACAGAAAACATTTGTGGGCACTTTCGAAGTCGGCAAAAGTGGACTGCAGTTGATTTGGAAAGGCTAAACTTAAAACCGCAACTGTTTGCCCATTTTTCAAGGCTATCGAGTGTATTTTGTATCACGAACTGTCCAAAATTTACATCGGTAGAGCTATAATAAATCAAAACATCATCCGCCTTATGGGATGTATTACATGGTTTTGGGATGTATTTTCTTATATCATTGATAGCAATATTAAAAAGTGTTGGGCTTAGGACAGATCCTTGCGGAACACCATTTAATAACTCAAAATTATCTGATAATATTGACCCAGCACGAACTTTAAAATTCCGATTTCTAAGAAAGTTTTGTAAAAAAAATAGAATGTTCCCCGAAAACCCCCATGATTGTAAACATACTAGAATTTTATTTCTCCAACACGAGTCAAATGCGCTTTCCAGATCAAGAAAAACAGCAAAAACGTGTTGGTTTCTATCAAAAGATAATTTTAAAAACGAATTAAATTTAAAAAGAAGGTGCATTGTAGATTTTGATTTTCTGAAACCACATTGTTCGTTATCTAGCAAATTCCTGGTTTCTAGTTCCCACAAAAGGCGACAGTTAATCATTTTTTCAGTCAATTTACAGAGAACCGAAGTAAGAGAAATAGGCCTATAACTTGTTATTAGTTTGGGATCTTTATTTGGTTTCAGCATGGGTATTACCGTTGCCGAGGACCAACTTTTAGGGAAGTCTCTATGAATCCATAAAATGTTGAGGAGCGTTAATAGCAAGTTCATGCCGTTCGGAGGAAGGTGTTTGATAAACTCGATGTGAATCTGGTCCGGGCCAGGGGATTTAGAACGCGTTGTTTTTATACTGCGTCGTAGTTCTTCCATTGTGAAAGGAACGTTATATGGTTTGGTGTCAATAGCAGGGTCAACGGTGAGCTGGACATGGCGTGACGGATTGTTTTTTGAAATATTTGAAAGGTAATGCCCAAAGGCATCGGCTATTTCCTTGGGATCAGTAAGTGTTTTTTCTTTGTACCCTATTGCACTCGGAATTTTGTTTATGGGTCTACCTTTGATGGCAGATATTTTATTCCAGACTATTTTGGTTGAAATACCTGATGAAATGGAGGATATGAATTTAGCCCATGAATTTCTTTTCGCCTGATTAATCACCCATCGTGCTTCTGTTTTGGCTTTATTGTAATTGATATGATTGCTTAAGGTGGGTCGCGATTTTAGAAGTTTTAAGGCTTTGTGTCGCTTCGTCAGTGCTTTCCTGCACTCGGGAGACCACCAGGGAACCTTCCTTGGACCTTCAAATGATTTCGATCTTGGAACGGAAAGATTAGCAGAATGGATAATATTTGAAGCGAAATTTTCAATATTTTCTCCGTGAGATGGCGTGGTTTCAAAGTTTTGGAAATAGGCGATACAGACTTGGTAATATTTTTCCCAGTCGGCTTTATCAATTCTCCATTTCCCGGTGAATTGTGGGAGAAAAGGGTCAATTTGAAGATATAATAAAAGCGGTAAGTGATCACTGCCTGCAAGATCGCAGTGGAAATAGGACTGGGGGACAATAGGAAAAGAATGGGATGCCAAACAGAGGTCGATCGTGGTCCAGGTTTGGTGTGCTCGGCTGTAGAAGGATGGCTCGCTGGGGCTGCACAAAATAAGGGAAAAATTGTCGATTATGGACTCTATTATCTTCCCCCTGGTATCTGTACGATGATTGGCACCCCACGACGGGCTGTGAGCGTTCATATCACCCATTAAAAGATAAGGGAAGGGAAGTTCGAGCAAGAGATCACGAATGTCGTTATACGTTATAGAGTCTGAGGGGTTAAGGTAAATGGAACATATTGTAAATTGGACCGGAAGATGGATAACCGCGGCTGCTACTTGTAATTTAGAAGATAAGTTAATTTCAGAATAGCCAATGCCTTTTTTAATCGCAAGTGATACTCCTCCGCATGCATGAGTAGCAGAAGAAAATATTTTATTAATACTGTTATATCCAGATTTTAATATTGTCTGATTGCCTTTAAGATGGGTCTCTTGAAGAGATATAATGCAGGGATTGTAACTAGAAATTAAAAATTGTAAGTCATTATAATTTTGATAATGATTTTGAGGCCATTATCAAAATGCTTTCAGAATTATACGGGACACTTCCTTCTAAAAGTCTAAAAAGTAGATTCACAAAAGGTTTACAGAATCATATTAAAAACACCTCCCTCAGTGATAACAACCACAATTAACCTTATCCAGTTATCTTTTAATATTTATTCCCAAGTAAACATATGTTAATATTAAACTGGAACTGCGACGGTGTATACCGCCATTAATGAATTAATGAATAAGCCATTATAATTTATTTGCAATGCAGACATGCAATCGGGAAATTGAAATAGTCATATAACGACCTACGACCAACATTTTTGCCAGCGATTCTTCAAAAAATCAGTTTAACTCTTTGTATAATGTCATAAAAACATATAAAATGTTTATACATTAAATTTTTGCTCACAAATTAATTACAATGCAGCATTTTCTTAATCGATATGTATTGCTGTTAAGAAGATACTATACTAAATTTTAAAATTTTTAGCCATCTTCCACCATTATCAAACATATAAATTATAGGAAATTATTTGGGCAAAATGTTCATTTTTTTAAAAGTGTTATCAAAAGAAGAAAAAAGTCTTTGTCTTGGGCCTTAAAGGTTTGAATTTTATTTCGTTACATGCTCACTCAATTAATCTCCACATCATTGCACGTCAATATGTAGGTACATAGGTGACTTGAAGAGTGATCTCTCCGTTTTACCCTTATTTGATAAATTTGAACCGAATTTTAACCACAGATGTAAAGACTCAAATAATTTGGTATATGGCGATAGGAACCAAGATTCTTCTTCATGTCACATATTATAGTTAACATGAATAAAAACGTTTATATATTGTTTGAGTAATTTAGATTAGTTTCTAATTTAAGTTTTTTATTATAAATAATCTGAAGACATTATTGAACTATGACGTTCTTGCAACAACACAAGAAGATCACCGAGGAAATGAGGGGAAGCAAAACTTGATGAAGGCGGTTTGCCGACTATCAGTCAACTCCTAATCTGGCTTGAGATAGTAGCGAATAATTCCTTGGATTAGCTAGCTCGCCACTCCAGATGCTGGAACGGTGCTAATTACTCCAGGACTCTAGAGTCTGATGATGGCTGGATCACTAGTCTTCCTGATATGTATTCCAGGATGTCTAGTCAGCATCCTCTATCTTAAAGGGAAAATGTGAGAAATTTCCTTGAATTTATTTGTGACCATTTATAATTCTTCATTTCTGACATTTCAGTCATTAGAAATGATTGTGTTCAAAAGCTCCTCTTTGAAGCTTTGTTTATTTGTTTATTTGGATTTATCATTTGTGATACAAAATTTATAATAAAAAATTGAGTTACTTAAACAAAACAAATTTTGAAAATTTGGATTTGAAGCTTCCCAGTAGAAGAATGTTTTATTTAAAATGGAACAGTGAAAAAAACTAATCTTTTCTTAGTATTTTGCTTTGTGTAGAGACGAAGATTCTATATCCAACTAATTTAGATTCACATTTTTGTTATTTCCCTTTTTCTGACATTTTCTATGGATCTGACTATTTTTCACAATTGGAGGTGGGAAAATTCTTTATAATGATACCTCTATAACCCAATATGATTAATTATAAAACATGTAATGGGTTTCCGACAAAAAAAATTAGAAATAGTGTGTTGATGATAAGTCTAGGATATCCCATACCTACTTACGGATGGATTTATATTTTATCTCTATATTGATGAGTGAGTACCCCTCAACTTGCGGGTGTACCACAAGATAGTGTTTTAAGTGCTCTTCTCTATTCTGTCTGCACATCAGATATCCCTGAACACCCTCGCACCACCATCTTTAGCTTCGCTGATGACACAGCTATCCTTTGATCACATCAAAATCCTACTATCTCATCCTTCGCTCTTCAAAGTCATCTATTTGAACTAAAAAAATGGTTCGAAAAATGGAGAATCTAAAAAAAAAAGTAATTCTAACAAGTCAAGTCACGTAAGTTTTTCTCTACGAAAATCTACTTGCCCACCTGTGACAATTAACAATGAACCAATTCCTTCAAAGAATTTCGTACCATAGCTCGGACTGTACTTAGACAAACGACTCACTTATAACATACATATCAAATTCAAAAAACTGGAACTCAACAGATGGTACAAGCAGCTTTCACATCTCCTGGACTACAGATCAACAATCACCTTAAGAAACAAGCGACTAATTTACACTACTATTTTACGACCTATTTGGACATACGGAGCAGGGGGTTCTGCGAAACACAACCACATTAACAAAATACAAACTTCACAATCCAAAATTCTCAGAAAAATCACAAATGCGCTTTGGTTTATTTCGAGTCATGCACTGCACAATGACATCAACATACCGACAGTAAAATCTTTCATACACGACAAATATTAAACATTCCACTCTTCAACACTATATCACCCTAACCCACTCATACATTCTCTTTCCTCCTCCTTGTTACCTGGTCAGCCTCGACGTCGACTGAAACGACGGTGGCCAAGTGACTTCTTACTTTAGTAAATTATAACGTCTCAAGAAAGTCTAAGTCAAAAGCAACATTGACCGAATTTGCTTGATGCGTCACAGTGCAGGTGAAAATCTACCTGGGAAATAATGAATGAATAAATAATGATGAGTATTCTTTTACACTGAGTCGTCATACACCTTTTTTTAGAGCTCAGATTCCCCTAGAGAACCTTCATGTGTTAGCGATGACCAATCAATTGTTAAGCCTTCCATTGATCGATTATGATGACAGTTCGAAAACGAACGTAAATATTTTTAAACCTTTTCAGCTTAATCAGTCATTGATGCCAGAGATTAAAGTCCCTCCATCCTGTATCCAAGAGTTGGAGCGAGGATTTATAGAGCGCTGAGGAAGTATGAGTTGGATTAGTAGGAAGGGCAAACTGGTAATTACCAGGAACTAAAACAGAATGAAATAAGCTAAGTTAGGGCAATTAGCGGAATCCAACCCCTCCTTCCGCCCCCACTCTTCCTAATTTGGATTAGTCACCCGACTATGTATGAGCCTCTAGGAGTTCCTAGTTTGTTTCCGATAGAACTATCTCACACTATCTCTTATCAATGTAGTTATTGTTTGGTATAAACTATTTCATATGATATGGAACTGGCGAAATGGATTTGGAAGCGACGGAACCCGATATAATGGTCGGAGGTTTCAGCGCGTACTGTAACTTATGGAAGAATCTTAAATTATATTAGTTTCACGTAGGAGCTATAGGTTATGTACATATTATATTGCAAGTTTTGATCTATTGCAATGTTTGCCTCTATCTATACAGAGTCCCTAATTAAAACATAATGTAATTAAAAATTATAATAAAATATAATATCAACAGGGTTTAATGTTATTTTATCTAAACGGTGCAAAGATCGATCCCATTATTGTTGTTAGTTATTCATTACTTGTTTGGATTTATTGATGACCTGATTCACCAGATGACTTATTTCGTATTCGCGAGCGCAATCGACTTTAGGGTGCGCTAGTAGTTTGGCAAAATGTCGGAAGAAACGGGGATAGACACAGTTGATGTGATAGAGATAATTGGTAATTTTAAAAGTTCATTAATTGAAGAGCAGGCTATCCTTGATGCAAACCACGTAATTACATGTGGAATAACATCTAGAAGTAAAAAAACAGTTATTTTACAAGCCTTGTGCCTTCAAACAAGCGATCTTAAAGGACTGCCCAATCAAATAAAACTGGAAATCAAATATATTAATAATAATAAGCAATTTTTTTGTAATTGTACGTGTAAAGCTGGTAGCTCTGGTAAAAATGCAAACAAATCATTATAACTTTACTCTACGTTTTTCGGTTAATAATAACATTAATTACCTATTTATACAATCATTGTTATGACAGCTGTCATCTTCATTACAGATTAGTTTCTTTGTCATATTATTTGTCAAAACTTTCAGGCATCGCATTGAAAACTTGGAACAATTAAGCACAACGGATTTAAGAAAAAAATGGGGAAAATTAAAAAAGAAAAACAAATCTATGACACTATGGTCCCAACGTTATTTGCATAAAACTAGCATTTTGGAATAATATAATGTCGAATACTACTATGTACCTGGATAAATATAGCCACTGTCTTTAAAATGAGGACTACATATCGTCATATGTTTCGAAACAGGCTTATCTATTCTTAATTTTACAATCAACTCTTTAAGACGCTTTTTATTTTATTTTTTTGGAAATAAATGGAATGACGCGTCTTTTGATTTTCTAATTGAACACTGAGGGACCGAGCAATACCTTATTGCTTTTTTCAAATAATTTTTTGCTCAATCGGGTTTTAAGTATGGAAAAATAAATTAAAAACGCCAAAAAACCCTATGAATCCCAGGTAATGGCCCGGCTTCTATCCCCGTTTCTCTAGTTCGTGTAAAGAAGCAGCACCGTTTGCGCCCGCCTATCCTTTCATTTTGGTTTTGATTCCTCTTCCTCTGAGACAAACTAGTGAGTCGAGAAGTTCTCTCAACCTTGAAGCCGTGTCTTTGAAAGTTGTCGTTCAATTAGACTTAATATAGCTAGGAGCGAAGGTGTAGCCTTCCTATCCTCTCATAAGCCCCCTCTCCAATCTCATAATCTTCTTAGCATTATGGGGCTTTAAAGTTTGAGCCATAACTTCACTAATTATAATCAGCGCAACCGTTAAATCGAAAGGAGAAACACATTATGAATGTTTAAATGTTCCCCGTGTTTAAGGATTGTTGACACTAGTTGGGACTTGTTTCAAAAATTTGCGGTTTAATATGACGAACCTATTATATCATTTTCATGTCAAATTCAACCTTTTCTGAGCCAAATTCAACCATTTAAATTTTAACGTTTTCCAAGACTAATTCAACCGCTTCTTCATGTCCATCCGGCTTAACCTAAGACTTAACTCTAGTAAGTAATTATCAAAGGTTGTACTTGTATCAAACATGTACTACCATTATTGTGTTCATCACACCAAACAATTACTTTTTTTTTTTTACTGTAACAGTATGTCAATGAGAATCATAATACTCTATAGCGTCTATAAGTCTTTATTTAGTTGTAATAAAACTTCATTTAATTACCATGGAAATGAATATTTCCGATAAATAATATGAAAAATCTGGTGCGTGCGCGAAACACACAACTTTCACTTACCAACTTACTTAGATTAGAAATTAATGCGTTGTTGTGGTCCCCTTCGTTCGACCAATTTTGATGAAATGTTAGCTATCACATCTTTGGCATATAAATACATCAAATACCCAGTTTGATCAAAATAGTTAAAGCCGTTTTTTAATTAAATAAAAAAACACGTGAAAATGATACAAAATTTATTAAGTAAAGTCCCCCCTCCGGTTGGTCAATTTTGGTGAAATGTTGGCTATCACATCTTTGGCTTATGCATACATCAAATACCCAGTTTGATCAAAATCGTGAAAGCCTTCTTTGAGTAAATAAAAAAAACACTTGAAAATGTTACAAAATTTATTAAGTAAAGTCCCCCCTCCGGTTAATTAATTTTGATGAAATGTTGGCTATCACATCTTTGGCATATACATATATCAAATACCCAGTTTGATCAAAATATTTAAAGCCGTTTTTGAGTAAATAAAAAAAAAACACTTGAAAATGATACAAAATTTATTAAGTAAAGTCCCCCCTCCGGTTGGTCAATTTTGGTGAAATGTTGGCTATCACATCTTTGGCTTATGCATACATCAAATACCCAGTTTGGTCAAAATCGTTAAAGCCTTTTTTGAGTAAATAAAAAAAAACACGTGAAAATGTTACAAAATTTATTAAGTAACATCCCCCCTCCGGTTAATCAATTTTGATGAAAATTTTACAGTCATATCTCGGGCATATACATAGATCAAATACTCAGTTTAATCAAAATCGTTAGAGCCGTTTTTGAGAAAATCGAAAAAAAACTAAAAAGTTATTAAGTAAATTACCCCCTCCCTTTAAGTAATTTTGATGAAATTTATGCTGTCACATCGCGGGCATATACTTACACTAAATACCCAATTTCAGGATCGCACGGTTTATAGTTTTTGAGCTAGTCTGTTCACACACACACACACACACAGACACACACACACACACAGACCATTTCGCGGGACTTGGTCATTTCGACTCAGGGGACCCCAAAACGTGTATTTCCGTTGAAAACCGGAAGTCGAAATTTTTCACGATCGCAATACTTCCACTTACTATATATTTCATGTATAGGTAAGTGAAAGTAAAAAATAAATCAGCTCTGCGTATAAATCAATTCAAACCTTTTATCACTTTTTAAAATAAATATTCTTCTTTCTGAAATAATCAGCTTCCTTACGATATATTACACACACATACATATATTACTCGTATATTACTGCACTCATTGAGGGATATCGAAATTTTCATCCTTAGGAACCATTTTTCTTTTTTTCCTGTATATTATATTTTTTTTTTTTTTTTCATATTTTATATTTAGACAGTTCGTAATACAACACTCAATGAGATACTGTTAATTACTACATAAAACAAAATGAAAGTAGTTTATGGCCAGAAATTTTTCCTATATTATTTTAACCCTATCAGATTATTTTATTAAAGAATAAATTTTTTTCATCAAACATGATAACTCCTTAAAGCCGAAAATTGCCAGAATGTGAAAAAAAAAAAAAAAAAAAAAAAAAAAAGAATAACGTACACCCTCCGCTTACTAAATTTTGAAGAAACATTTTTTTCCTTTCTAAAGGATTTTTCTCCAAAAACGTGTATTTCCGATGATTATAATTTTTTCATGATAGGTTGATTCATAATCAGGATTTTTAGGTAAAAATAAATAAATATTTTGAAAAGCCAACTTTTCAACAGTTTCGATCCAACTTGTGGATCTTCATCAGGGCTAAAAGAAAACAAATGTATAAGTATCTATGCTAGGAGAGACAATTAAATGAAAACTTTACAAAACTGATATTTATAAGAAAGATGGTGAGAATCTTTTATATGCTTGCATAAACATCTTTTATATGCTTGTATAAACGTCTTTTATATGATCGTTAAAACATCTTTTACTTTATGCTTACCATGTTTTATATAATTGTCAGTTTTGTAATGTATTCATTTAATTATCAACTCCTAGCTTAGATACTCATATATTTGTTTTCTTTCAGCCCTGATGAAGATCTACGTGTTTGCTTTTTTAAACTGAAAATCCTGATTATTAATCAACCTATCACAAAGAATAACAGTTGACTATTTCTCACCTCTATGATTTTTTCACTATCGCAATACTTTCCCTTACAATATATATAAATTCCCGGCCAAAAGTATCGCAACACCTACATAATCTTCAAATTTGGGCCTATTATAAAAACAAAATAGAAGAAGAAAACAAGGTTTATTAATTTAATTGGTCCAATAAAACAGTTTTTTTTCACAAAAAAATAAGCAAAACCTAAATATCCACTTAAATCAAATTAGAACTATTGAAGTAAATAAACCTTGAATTGTATGCAGAATGTTCTTAATACGCCGTGTTTCCTCTTCTAGCTGCAATTACATGCTTATAATGAGGTCTTCAATGGTTCCTGCGGAACTCCTCCCAATTTTTTTTCTCCTGAATTTTCTCCCATTCCTCCTGAGCTGCTGTTTCCAGTCCTGCCAAAGTCGTGGGTGCAAGATTTCGGGCTTTAACCATACTCTACTAGTGTGTCCCACAGATGCTATATACATGGTCATTGCAGGCCATTGAAGTCTTTCGATTTCATCGTAATCGAGGTAGTCTGTGACGCAGTTCACAGTGTGGGACATTGCAATGTCATAGATAAACTATGCCAATGAAATGCATGAAAGCCATTTGATGCATATAAGGACTCTAGAATAACAGAAATTTATATGCACGATCTGACATACAGAAAGACCCTCCTGCTTAAGTGACAATGCGAATGGATTCATCTGAGATGCAAATTTCTGTTTATTTTAATGTCTGGATGCTGTCACTAGGCCAAAATTACTCACATATGACCGTACTCACTGTCAAAACAATGAAATGCATGAAAGCAATAAATGAACTCTGTGAATTATTACTGAAAAAATACTTTCTTATATCCCTAATCCTTTCGTAAGATTCCTAGATAATCCTAATGCTTACCATAATGGAATTAAAAGAGACACTCTCCATTTTATTTTAAATATCAGAAATTCTTAGGTGTTGCGATACTTTTGACCGGGAGTGTATTTCATATATAGGTTAGTAAACATGAAAAATACCTGCCGTTAAAATGGACTATTAAAATTAATAATATAATACCAACATCAATATTATACTGCGGTTGGGTGATGGGAATTAAAACAAATAGTGAGAAGCGATTCTGAAAGGGACTTTTAGATTTTTTATCGCCCTTTTTATATTAGCTCATTATGTCTTTTTCGGATTTCTCCATTTATATTCCCATTTTACTTTTTATGATTATTTTTAACGCCCTTAAAGGAGGCATTACAAAGGGACCTTACGTACAAAAGGGCCGGAGGAGGGAAGGCGGCCGTTTCATTACTCCTCAAGGGGGGAGGGGTCTGAGAACATGATTTAGCTCCGAACTCGGTGGATTTTAGATAATGAGCAGAATAATCAAGAGAAAACTTGGTGGAAAAAGGGAATAGGGCTATGAAGAAATTTCATCAACTCCTTGCGGTGCGCCTTCAATTTCATTCCTCAAAATGAGGCTCTGTTAATGGTTCGTTGGTGGAGTGAGGTTCAGGGTTGGGGAGGGGGAGTTGAGTTGAAACCACCAAAGAGAGCGTTAAACCTTTACCCGTTTTATTAGTCACGGTGCAATTTATTTTACTTTTTTTTTTTTTTTTGCTGGTGGAACAAAGGATATTCAAGGAACGTAATTTTCCGAAATTATAATTGGAATAATAATCTTACTTTAATAGCGAGTAAAAACGAGCTGTTTTTCTTCTCTTTCACAATATCACTGAATCATTGCCTTGAATCATAAAGAAAACTGTCTATTATATTCTTCTTGTGTAGCCCGGGATTTGTAAGTTCTAACTGTCAAGTAAACCTTTTTGTAAAGACAAGAATGAGATAGCTCAGCGTAAAGGTACTGTACTACCATGTTAAAGGTCCAGGGTTCTAGTCCGGATGTGCCAGGATAATTTTGTAATAGTCGTTATACCCGGCTGGGGCACACCTAGTCTCTACAAAGTGGGAAGTCTTGGTTAAATATTTTTTTAGCTTTTATGGCCGTTGAACACGTAACTTCCTTGGAATGAATGGAATGGAGTCAACCCAAAACATTTATTGGGTTTTAGTGTCACAGGTTTTTTATTTTATTTATTTTTTATTTTATTTTTTGGGTACTTACGCGTATGTGATTACGCATGTAAGCTATGCTGTTATCTGTAATATCTCTTGCAATCAACCCCTTAGCTACTTCGTGCCTCATCAAGAACTCGTGTTTCTTTTCACATTTAGTTTTCTTTTCATTTCTATTTATAGTGCGATTAATCTTTCTCTCTCTCTCTCTCTCTCTCTCATTACATATATATATAGAAAAGTGGGGTCATGATTAACGGCGCCATGTTGACTTTGCCCAGTATTAACATCGGGAAAATAGTACCTTAAGGAATTTTCTCCTCCTCCTGAATATTTATATTTTTACCAAGCAATTTAAAAAAAAACTGTTTTTTCATCTTGGAATTTTTGTAGTTGTCCGAATTACTTAAAGGTATCGGTAGATGGCATTCAGCTTTCCATAAACAAAACAAAAATTAAGTCTTATCACAGTGCCGATGTAATGATGTAAACAGGTTGTAATTACTACAGGTTGTAATTGTAGCTGGATAACAATCACTGTACATTCCATTTTTCTAAATATTTTAAATTTAATGAATTCAGAATGAAAAGAGTAGACATCCTCTAACCCGGTTTATAATTTATTTTTTTTTTACCTGGTAAAATATTTAAAAAAATTCTCATAAAAAACATCCTGTACCAAAAGGTATTGATCCAGTACCCGATTAACGACCAAAGTTCGTAGTTCTTCGAATGAAAAGGCTACTAAATAGGATATGAATTTTCGTTTAGTAGAGTGATAGGCATTAGCCGCAAATGGGACGATAACATAAAATTGGATCATATAGTGAAGTTGGGGCATGTAGGGAGACATCAAATTAGGGAGTTTGGGACCTTCGTTAGGGTTTTTATTTTGCGATCGTGCCCCCGTTTCAACTTAGTTTATTATTCTCATGTTACAGTCGAGACATTTGTTTCTAATCACCCTCATTCTCCATTTTGTATTTTTTTTCCTCAAAATTTTATGATTTCAATAATTCAAGCTTAATATTTATTTTTAGAGAACAGATATTCAAATAAATATTAAATGGCTGAGTATTCTTGAATGAAGTTCTTTAACGAGTCTGAAATTTCTTGTAATGATACAAGAATGGTGGAATCTATTAACAACCAGAGAGATTGGAGACACCATATCACAGTATAATTTATATTATACTCGTACAAATGTTTACCTCTATAAAAAAAGGTAAACTAGATGAATATTAAAAGTTCCATATTTGTGTTTTGTCATAAAGACATTACTGTAATTATATTGATGACCACTGAAACTTTAGTGTTATTTAAGTTATATAATTTTTTTATGAATAAATAAAATACAAAAAAAAAATATTATTTAAAAAACAAAAATGTAGATTGTAAGAGCTCACCAAATTGATCATATTAAGCGATTCCAAGAAGTTTTGAACTTTCTTGGTATAGCAGTATATGTCGAGAAAGAAAAACAAAAAAGTAACAAATATAAAAGATAATATCATGATGCAAGTTCAATATGAACGTAAAGAAGGAAGGGCAGCCTTGAAAAGTCAGAAGTGCTTTAAGTAAACATCAAACTTCAACTTCACAGATAATATTACCCTCCCTTTATATAGATAAGGAATATTGACTCTAGAAACTGAGACACGTCCTAAATTTTAAATGTGTTTTGTTTCAAACTTTCATGAGAAATTCACCTGTAAGAAATATCGCAAAAACAAAAACAATTATGTCATAAAAAAAGTAATGCTTAAGTATTTTTTAAATAAAATATGTCGATATGGAATACTATTAAAAAAACTTTTGATTAGTTTATTTAATTTATCCTGACCAATCCACCAGCATTAAATTCAGAATACGGTTTTTTCTAGTTAAAATTTATTGTGAATATTATCACATATATATGCACATATTATACATTTATATATTAAACGTGCCTGCATTTCATAATTATACTTAAAATTAGGTTGATGATGGGATTACTTTTTAAAATTTCTTGTTTATTTTGTCTTCCTGACGGATTTATTTTATTAAACCCATTCTATAAAGAATATTTTCATATTTTAATGTAAAGTTTATTTAACTTGCAGTTCATAAAAAATGATTTAATACATTTTCCAAGAAAATAGAAAAAAAGGATAAAAATAGGTCATTTAGAAAATCAAATAGAAATTTAGTAATAACAAAGTATTTATTTATTTTATCAAGAACAACATACTTATTTGTGACAAATTAAAATATGCAATATGTAAATTGATTTGCTATTAGCAATTTTTGTTACTGCTGTTTCGACAGCTTTTGTTTACAGGAAGTAAAAATTAAAAACTTGGTTTATCTCTGGGAGCTTATAAAAATTTTATTTGAAAAAACAGTTCTTCCATAGAAAAATAGAAGAATTTCTTATTTCAAATGGACCAAGAAGCCTATGAGAGGGTGAAAAATTAACATATAGATAAAAAATAATAATCCTATATTAATATATTACTTAATTTAAGTGATAAGTCGGAATCACAAGCCGCAGTTTTTCTTAGGATCATTTCAATTTTTAAACATTCAACATATTTATTACGGGAAACAAATACATTAATTGTCGATGATTCTCACTGTTTTTATTTTTAATAAAAATACTCATTAAAAATATATCAGTAAACTAAATATCAGGCTCCCATATAGATATTTATTTGATCTTTTAAAATCAAAATTGAGGTTTTAAATCGAAGATCATAGTATTTAGAAATAATTAATTACTCTTTACTTTAATTTTGAATATCAGATAAAAAATGCAAGCTCCTCAAGTCGATGTGTTTTACTTTGGTTCAAATGTATTAACTCTAAGTTTACGGACGTAGGTATACACCTATCTCTACGAAAGAGTCGATTCGATGCATTGAACGGATTGTTGAAAAAACAACTTAAAAAGCAATGCAATTGTAAACTGTAAAAAAAAAAAAAAAAAAAAAAAAGGAAAATATGAGATATATATTTATGGAAAGTTTTTTATTATTCAATAATTTTATAACACATTTCAATAATCTACATTTATTTCGCGCATCATTTATTTTATTTTTCAATACTCGAACTAAGCAACTGAAACCTTAAAAATCTCTTCGGACTCAGACATAAATTGATATTCTGTGTTTACTTAATTATTTCTATTATTGCTTATCAGTAACAGTTGTTTATCGCTTGTTTCATTTGAATTGTCCGAAATATCCGAAGTATTGTCCGTACATTCCTATTTATTATTGATGTGATGCTTATACGTTTAGTCAAAATTACGATCGCGTCAAATTGACACATATCCATAAAGATATATATACAACAATAAATAAAAGATATACCACATAGAGAATTTCAGTATTTCAACGCGTTTGAAGAAACTAGACTTCAATACATATTTACCGCGATGAATGGATAAAAGTCATTTACCAGAGATAAAAAAAAAAATGTTAAAGGGCCTTGTAATTTTCCTTATAAAAATCGAAATGAGTCTGTAAAACATGAAGCGTTCTGTAAAACTAATGTTAAAAAATCTTAGGATGGAATGATTTTTTCACCAATTAATTTGATAAATAACTGTAGGAGTTATAGACATTTTTACCTCGCTTTTAAGGGTATGAAAAAAAAAAAATCTCTCCCACCGAAGCTTTGTTAAAACGCTTTTTCTCTAGCTTGTTAGAGCTTTGTTATCGTGGAAAATTTATCTAAAGAAGTTATGAAAACTTTTTTTATTTTTAAATTTGCTAAATATCCCAGCGGTACAAGAGGGCGCCCATGAATTTAAGGCTTAGAGGAGAGAGGAAAGAGAAAGTTTGATAATGGTAACGAAAGTGTTTTGGGGGGGGGGGGTCGTGGATTTATTCGTCACATTGTAGAGCAAAAAGTGACCCCCCCCTCCTCCACTGCCAGCCCATAATCCTCTGTTAGTCCAACCCCACTCTCTGGTCTTCTGTCTCCCCTCTACAACGTTTCCAAAAATCCATCCTAATACATGACAGCAGTTGTGTACTGAATGAGACCCTCGGGTGCGATTGCAGTATTTCTGGCTGCAGATTGGTCTCTGTGTTGGAATTGGTTAAAAATATTTCAACCAAGTTTATTTTACCCCATAAACTGTATGGAGTTACAGAACAGTTTGCGTTCATTCAGGCTTTCAAGTTACACGAAGCGAATAATATTGGAACAGGATTAACTACGGTCAAGTGGGCGGCTTTTTTAATACTTGGTGGCTTTTCTCTTTTGATTTAAAATGCATTTTAATCTGTTATCAAGAGATTCTTGCATTTTATTTATGATTATAATAATTATTCGTTGAATAGTAACAATCCAATACCTACATTTGTGGAACAAGGTGAATACATGTATAAAATAGCATCATTTTTATATAATTTCGCAAGCATTAACCCATTCAATTTTTCGTTCAATGCAAGGATTAGTCCAACTCAAAAAAACAGAAAAAAAAAAATTAGGAACTTTTTTGGAAGGCCAATTAAAGTTTATTCCCCCTCCCTTTCTTTGATACCCGTTATTTTGTCAAATAGCTTACGGTATAAACAATTTCAGAGGCAATTTTGATTTGGATTTTTTTATTTAAGGCTGCCATAAATTGTTTTTATTTATAAATCAATCCAATTAATGTTTCTAAGGTTTAGGCAATATTTTCCTCTTGACCAATACAATATTTTTATTATTATTGAAATAAATATTAAAATTCTAATGTTATTATAAATACTTTTTTTTTTTTTAATTTTTTGCTTTAGAAATATATTTATATCCGAATTAAGGGGGAAAGGATTTCAAAATTTATATTTGAAGCCTCTAGCCTTATACTTCTCCCTCTTCTCCCAGACTTCCTAAAGAGGTCCTTAACGGACACTGATTAAGCCCTCCGGACTTATCTGCCTAAAAGATCTTTATGAAAATAATCCAATTTCCATCCTAAATCACTGAAATAGCTGAATCTCAACCTAGAAGTATAAGATCAGATCTCTATCCACAGCTTATATATTTAAGTAATTATAGTATTATTTTATCTTTGGAATTTAGTAATTTTGTTGATTGATTTTTCTATAAATCAGCACTTAGCTACTTTCTTTAAGTTGTATTCGATACGAGGAAAATCACATTTCCTCGAGGAATAATAAGTAGATTTTTTATGGGAAAAAAGAGGGGGGAGTTGTTATATTAATCCTACTTAATGAAGAGTATAATGCTAAAATTATATTGTTTTATTTAGAAAGACATATCTGAATGGCCGCATAAAACAGTAGTTTTTCTCGTGGTCCAGAGTTTACCGCGATAATGATTGTCCAGATTCTTTCATTGCTTTCAAATTACGAAAAAAAAAGAAGCTAAAAATTCTACATTTATAATGTTATAATCTTCTTAGTAGAACTAGTAGATGATCAGTCTTATGGTTCATATGCGTTTTATAATTTCGTATATGAGGCCGTTTCTGATTGTTTTAAATCTTTATATAGATAAAAAAATAACTTATATTTGTATGCCAACACATCTGCTGATTGCTAATGGATGTAATTAACAGGTGCGGATTAAATAATAAAATTGAAAAAAAAAATAACATTACACATTTGTAAAATATTGAAAAAATTCTGTTTTTATATCAGCTATGAACAACATTAGTAAATATATTATAGTAATAATAAAATATACGAATACCAATTTTGTAATGCAGCTTTCGATGAATGCGAAACAATTGAACAAAAAAAAAATATTTGATGCCCGTTTTTCCGATGAACAATATAGACCGGTTTCGAGTGAACGTGGGTTTTATAGCTCTCACAAAAAGAGTTCATATCCGGTCTTGAACAATCGTAACTTTAATTTGTATTTTATTGGAAGCAGTGAAACGAAAATAAAATATGCTCCCTTTATAAATTGTTTAATAAACTATGAAAGCCGCGACAAAGGTTCTTTTTTTCTCTTTTTTCATTTACGACTCTCTCTCCTATTGTGTTAATTGTCAATATTATGTGGAGCCTGAAAGAGTTTTTTCAATTTTTCCTCGTATGGCTTTTACAAATGAACAATGTCACGAAATCTCATGAGTTGGAATGGGAAGACTTGTTCGTTTCGAGATATGAGTTATTAATAATACTTCTCTAATTTAAATTAAGCGATTTTAACAAACATATTTGAATAAACTTTTAGACACAAACGTTTTGTAAATTATTACTCCATATTTTATATTTCGTGAATCTTAAGTTGCCTCAGAAGTTGAAATTCTGCGAAACAAACGAAACTCCTCTTTCCTTTAAATCTTCCTCCAAAAGTTCCTCTCCTCCGGCTTCAACGGGAGAGAAGTTTATGAAACGAATTTTCGCAACTTTCTCGACTTAATATAAAATATAATTCCTGAGACACGTCCCTGCGTTGTGTTATTGTTACGGAAAGCCTATAAGCTTACTACAGCAGTTGGAATAACATAATATGTTTCGAGTACCAAGAACCGAGGCCATGCTGTGAACATTTTTATAGCGGAAGTTCTGAAGGTGTGCTGATGGTAGCTGAGGCAATTTTCCTTATTGGTTTAGCTACTGCTCTTGGTGTTGATTCAGGATTCAATTACATATATTTCGTGTAAATAGATATATCTATTTACATGAATAGTACTAATTTATTAGGCCCTTGTCCATCCATAGAGATGGTTATATACTGTGTATGTACCATGTACCATAATAGAGTATGAACAAATAATAATCTAATCTATGTATGTATAAATTTCAATAGGGTAATCTTTTAGTTTTCAAGGGGTGATGATCCGGTATGGGATAGAGATTGGAAGCGTCCCAGTTAATTCAGTTTTTCAATAACTGCTTAACTGATTTTGATGGTTTGTGTCATTTTTTAATCAGTGAAAACTATTAATAAATTTCCAACACTAGAATAGGCTCAGAGCTATTACAAACATAAAAGTGGAGTTCTTATCTCTTTTAATGATACTTTAAAATTCAGAAAACATTTTTTACTTAATTCATCTCATCATTCTGGTATGGCAGCAAGGTCTGGACACTAGAAGCCTCATACAATAAAAAATTGAGAATTTGAAGGAAAATCTAAAATATGATAGTGACTCATGGATAGATAGAAAAATAAAGAACTGCTTAAACGTTGATATTAGTAGAATGTAGTAGGTAAGTTGTTAAAGATTACATGAAATTTCGAATCTCAGATGGACCCGCTCAATTCTTATTTTGGCTGGGGCGTATTGCTATTTGATTGATTGCATTAAAATTCTAAATTCATCTTTCCTTATTTTAACCTGGCTAAATATTTTGTATTTTGTGTCTATTCTTCAATTTACCAAAAATTCTATTAAAAGCATTTAATTAATATTTGAGTTAAGTCCGTCTAAGATTCATATGGTATACTCGTATTTCATTATTGTTCTTTTCTTATTTTTATGAGCGAGTTATGACTGGGTTATATTGCGCATTTAAGGAATGGGGAGTTAAACAAGCATAAAAAGCTTATTCCCTGATAAAACTGAACCTCCTATCCGAGCTATAAAATACTCCCGCAACGGCTTTTGGCTTCAGATAAGATTGAGAAGTAAGTGCTGCTATACTGGATGATGGGATAGTAGCGCGAGGAATATCGCTCAACAACTTTCTGTAAAATATTATCAGGAATTTTTCTATAATATTTCTTAACTCGAAACGAAACTTCAAACCTTAGGTAGTAGGTAAGTTGTTAAAGATTACATGAAATTTCAAATCTCAGATGGACCCGCTCAATTCTTATTTTGGCTGGGGCGTATTGCTATTTGATTGATTTATTAAAATTCTAAATTCATCTTTCCCTATTTTAACCTGCCTATTTCATTGCCTATATTTCAATATAGTTACAGACTTAGTTTTCTTAACTAACTATTATTCAGAAAACATATATGTATATTTATGAGTTTCATTATCAAAACTTTTAACACATTGAACTAACGACTGAAAATATTGTACTTACTATTTTCAAAATCATCAAAATTGAAAATCAGACAGAAATTCAACAAATACTCATACTTACTGAAACCCATTTGGACATACAAAAAACTACAACTACAATTGTAAGCAGAAAACGCTACATACTGACTTACAACTACCAGCTATCGACGAACAAATAAGGACTCTCTATTCTGGCCTCCATATCAAATTGCACGGACTTAACAACAATAGATTTATTAATGAAATGGCCACGATAGAGATGTCTTTTATGAGGTGACTGAAAAGGAGTTGGATGAGAGACCTTCTCTCCTAAAACAAGTCCGGGTTAATGTGCTGCTGGGCACTATCTTCCCTCATGCCTAAAATGCCAACATCACAGCTGTTTATCTCACAGTTGCTGATTGTCGCTTAGCTGCGAATAAAAGTACAAAGCAAAAAAAACAAACTGTTTATCATTATTTTTCGACATTTGAATGTAATTTTTTTTAAATTTGTTTATTGTAGAACTATTTTTTTATTTTTATTTTTATTATTTTTTTTTTATCTTTGCTTTGTTTTCTTATAGAACCTCGTTTTTCTTCTTATAATATAGTTATAGAATAGAGGTTAACAATTTAGTGATAAAAATAATATTTTTAAAAACTTATCTTAAGTTAATAATCACGCCGTAATATTAAAGGAACTTTTACTTTTTATTAAAAATTTTTATTCTTCAACGGCTGCTTTGTGCCTTTATGATGACTTCATTGTTGTTAACAACACACTTCTATTTTATTTTACTTATTTATACTTAATAAAAAATCTTTATTTTTAATAACAATGAAGTCATCTGAAACTTTAAAGAATAGGATATTTAATTAATTATTGGTGATCTACAGCTCGATTATCATGATCATCATGTGATAACTTCAATTAGATATAAAATAATGATAATCTATATTTTATTAATTATCAAGAGTTGGTATGTGATAGATTAAGAGTTTATGATCTTAAAGATTTATTTGTATGATATTTTGATCTCCTATATTCTTCCACTATATGCTAGTTAATTATAGTTCGTAAAATACTTGCAAAACAAATATTCAATTTATTTATAATTTAATACTGTAACGTCAAATCGTTAAATAAAAAAAAATATATATATATGATTCGAAATGCCAGATCGTTTGTTGGAACAAACTAAGCGGTTGGAGCGAACTGTTTGGGTCTAGATTTTTCGAGCCCTATCTACGATGTTCCACGAGATTCGACACCGTTCCGGCTATGTCTGAGAGTTGACTGTGAAGCTCAAGTCTTATGATTAGTGTGATATAAAGTTACCATTTTCCGACGAAGCTGCCGGTGAAGCGTTATCTCTCCCAGGAAGAGGAACTGCTATTCTGACAGCCTCAGAACTGGCCCAACCATTAAGGGCGGCCATTAAAGATAGATGGCAATCTATGTGGGATGAAAGTCTACCAAGTAAATTAAAAAATGTAAAACGAACATTGAAGCCATGGTCAACCTCAAACCGTAATAAACGCCGAGATGAGGTCGCAATTACTCGACTCAGAATAGGACACTCTCGATTGACCCATAGCCACCTTATAACGGGGGAAGAACCTCCACAATGTCAAACATGTAAAAATAGTTTTACAATTAAACACATCTTCGAGGAATGCCGTCGTTATAAGTCATTACTGCAACAACTCAATATACCTCCGGAACTCTCAAAAGCACTAAAAAGTGACGAAGATATGATAAGTAGGGTCATTCAGTTTCTCCAAAAAAGCAAGTTATTTTCGAGCATCTAAGTTTTACTCTATATTCCTATTTGCAAACATATTTATTTATTTATTATTTTTTTTATTATTATTTTTTTTTTAAAAAGCCAACCTAATAAATAATAGTAACACTAAAAAGGACTCCGTCGATCCGTCAAGCTGTGTGCCGGGGGGAGTGGGTTCCTGGGCTGCTGGGGGTTGGGCTGGGGTATATGGGACGTCTCAGGTCTCATAGAGCATGTTAGCTCCGAGGACTTTGGAGGATTTGAACTTTTCCATGCACAATTATATGTAAACATTAGTGTATTGTACTAATGTAATTAAGTTAGGTGGACAACATGGTTTTTATCCACATCCTCTACCAGAGCCTCGTGTCAAAAGACAAGCCACCAAACAAGAATATGTGGGATCGGGGCGCCCCCTTTGCTCCGGCTGGCCCCCATCGGCCTGGGTGCCGCTCTGCTCTAGTCGGTGTTCGGCAGGATTCGGGTCGGTAGTTTCCTCAAGATAGATTCACAAAGAAACCAATGGGCGTTGGTGACCTCAGCAGTTTTTCGCCCCTAAACAACAACAAACAAAAAAACAACAAACGTTACCATTTTGTAACCTGCTCGAATATTTGAGTTGTATTAATTCGTTAGCATTTATTATTGTATATATCTGTTAAATAAATATTTGTTAACCCCCAGAAGTGTTACAATACGTATTTGTTTTATTTCTATATTTCTATTTATTTATCTGTCATCCTTTTTATAAATATAAGTTTGACAATTCGTTCAAGTACCCTGTTCGATTGTCTGCACAAAAAATTCAACTAACTATTCGTTCAAGGAAGATATGCGGGGGAGCGATCCGAAAATCTTATTATAAAGCACTTGGAGAGGATGGTATTTGTGTATGTGTAGATAGTGATGATGAAAATACGAAGCCTCATGCATGGAAGGGCGGCAGTAAATGCAAGCCATATTGATAAGGAGAAAATTACGATCGGCGGGCTATAGCTCTGAAGGCTAGCGGAAATTGGGAATAAAAATTTTTCTTTTTCTTTTTTTTTTTTGCAGAGGAGCGTCCATATTCAATTTGTGTTAATATCCCCGACTAGTAAAGGCAACCCATTAACTTGTAATGGGATTTTTATCCGGTTTCGGGCCCCCAACTAAGCCCCTCCCCCCTAACCCGAAATAAACTGCTTCATCGGGTATTTCCATGCAGGCCACCCCCCCCCCCCCGCCACCACGATCAGTGGAGCTACCCAGCTTCTGTATTCATTGCGGCCAGCCGTATATTTCGGATGGAAAGTAGTCCGGTCTCAAGCTTATCGAATCACCTACCTTTTTGTATATGAACAGGGACCAGGGACCTCTGGAAAGAAAAAGAACGATTCTTAAATAATATATAATGAACTTATTCCATTATTTCTGAGACAGAGAAATTGGGTAGCTGCTGTTTTGGGTAGTATTCCTTACTGTCTCAATTGAGGACAATTTAATTAGTTAGATGTTATATTCTCACAATAATTAAAAAAATAATAGTTCTGACAAGAGTCCACTTAGCAAGGTTCATTTACAAAGAATGCTCCGGAGTTTTCGTTATATGGAATTCGAAAGAAAATAAAGTCTCTTTTTTGTAACATATTTGCTCTTAAGTATTTGAAGGTGACTTGTTTTTATTCATTCAAAGTTAATATTTATGTTGTGAATCACATATAGTAATTTTACCATCTTCCTACTCCTCCTTATTTTTTTCATTTTATCATGCTTAATCGATTTCATTCTTCCTCAAATCTATATTTCATAGGTCAAGTTCTTGAATCAGTCTATTTATTAGCCAGGATCAGTCTATTTCATCATTATCTGTTGGCGACTAGAGTCTATGGATTACATATTTCAAAACATGGGCATATTTTAATTAAAATGGTACAATTAAATGAGCATAAATGTCACGAGGTTATGTTACCTTAACAACGTGTCAACAGATCCCAGCTTTTGACTTCCACTTGCTAGGCTCGCTCTTCAGGGATTAATATCCCATTATCACATTATTACATTTCATGTAGCCTCACTAAAGGTCACCAAGGAGGCTTTCCCCTGAAGTAACAAATGGGAACTTTTAATAAATTTAATGTGGCTCTTAAGTTTATATTAAAAAAGATTTAATATGTATTTTTTGTTTCAGGTGAGTTCCATTAAGCTTCTAATCTTCTTTATTGGTAAGTTAGTTTTTAATTCGAAAAATAACTATGCACAAGCATGTCAAGATTGGGTGAGCATTCAACCTTTTTGATCTTTTCATGTGAAATTGACCCATTGTGCTCCAAAATCTTTGTATGTTCAAATTTTGGATCTTGATATAAATAATTGAGTTAAACTCGCAAATCTACTTATTAACTTTTACAAAGCTTTTTTTTTTTTTTTTTTTTTTTTTTTTTTTTTATTTGGGTAGTTTGCTTTAGCCAATAGAGGCACTGTTTTATTTTATTCTTTTGTAAACTGATAGTGATTTGCTGAGGTGGTGAGGAATGCATTCAGAAATGTTTCTTCCACAATTAAGTATAAATTTAGAACATTGGGAACAGACAGACAACTTAGCTGTCTTTTGTGTTACATATTCGACTGATTTTTTTTCAGATTAGCATTTTGATATAAAAATTGAAACCTCATCATTTTTTTCAGGTGAGTGTTCAAAATATATATAAATAGTCCCTTGTGTATATTGACTTAGTGATGTACTTCGAGTTCAAATCTTCCTGTTGATATATTCGTCCTAACCAAATAGATTCTTAACCTGATGGGGGAATTTTCCCCCACTTCAATTCTTCCACCAAAGGTTTTAATAAGCGGTTAGGATTCGCCCTCAGCTGATGGGCTTTTATTAGTGGTAGATCCACGATTTTTTGCGTTTATATGTTTATAATGTATGTTTATAGGCATACGATAAAAAAAAGAAAGGTAAAAATGAATGAGCAAAACATAGCTCTCTTCGACAATGTCAGAGAAGGACTTCTTAAAAATGACGCCAAAAATTTTGGATATATGCTAGCGGTAAAAAAAAAATACTAACCAATTTGAAAAATAAAATATTCCCCAATGTAACGTCCTGGAATCACATTAACTTTTAAACGTAGAAAATCGCTAACTGCGCGTGGCTGATTACCGCCAGTTAGCCGGAATTAAAGAGCTTAATGCCGGACGAGGGTTAACGAGGGTTGACATAGGCTCCGGACGATAACAGGCAGTTTAGGAATGGTTCATTATAATTAATACCCACCTTTGCTTGCTAATTATCCTAGGGGACGTACAACCGCCTAACCAACGTCCATCTACCTCCCAGACAGCCAATCAGAACCAGTCAACAAGCCACTCAATGCCAGCTAGCCACATCAAGCATACTTCCAGCCAATTTTGATTAAATCAGCGTTTTAAAAAGCTCCAATTTTAAAGGTAAAACGCCCGTAACGTTCACCCATTATTTTTTTTTTTTTTTTTTTTGTTGCTCACAGACTCAGAAGTTAAATATTCCAATTTTTTAATATTTTATAAAAAGTTAAAACTATCTTAGAAAAAAAAATGGAAAGACTCTAATTTGAGAATAATCACTAGAATTGAATATTTTATTGAAAATTCAGTTTTGTGCTTGCATGTAGGGGGGGGGGGGGGCTAGGATTTCAGTTAACCTTATATAAGGGGTCTCAAAAAAAAAAAAAAAAGTTAATATTTCACAAAAAGTAAAAACTATCTTAGAAAAAAAATGGAGAATGGAATTCGAAAATAATCAGTAAAATTAAATTGTTTATTGAAAATACAGTTTTTTGCCTGCATGGGGGGTGGGTTCAGTTAAACTAATGTAAGGGGTTTAAAAAAAAAAAAAAAAAAAGTTAATATGTAAGAATCACATTTTTCATTTTTTCCAACGTTTCGGCCGTAATTTCAGGGCCTCATTAGGGCATTTGTGTACTATCAGCCAAAAGTTCTGATGAGGACCTGAATTCGAAACGTTGGCAAAAATAAAGTATGGGACTCTTACATATTAATGCTTTATATTTTTACAGCACTGAAATCATGCCCCCCCCCCCCCCCCATGCATGCAAAAAACTGAATTTTCAATAAAATTTTTAATTTTACTGATTATAAAATTTAACCGCACCCTCATTAATTTCCTTTCATTATATCTATCGGTAACTATCTTCAACCATCATTAAAATAAAAAATAGGCTGCAACCTATTAAAATTAATTATATAAAAAAACTAGCTGCACCTACGGTTTCAACCGCGTTATTATATTCTCCTCTATTCTTTCTATTCTTCCTATCATTTTCCTCTATTAATTGGCATCTATAATTATAACCTAGAGCAAAATTTCTAGGTTTATGAGTTCGATTATTTTAACAAGATATCCACTCATGAAATTCTAAATTAATTAAAAGTCAGTTAACCCGGTCTTAATTAACTAATTATTTAACACCAGTAAAGTTATACAATTCTTTTCTAATCTTGTTAAAATGTTAATCAAATCGGATGTGGATCATCTCAAGAGGCGGAAACTTCCCCCATCAGGTTAAGAATCTATTTGGTTAGGACGAATAAATCAACAGGAAAAGTTGATCTCGAAGTACATCGCTAAGTTAATATATTCAAAGAACTATTTTTATATATTTTGAACACTCGATAGAAAAAAATGGGATTCAATTCTTATATCAAAATGCAAATTTGAAAAAGTCTTTTAGTCGAATATAAAACGAATTGGAACTGTTTGTTCCCAACGTTCCAAATTTATATTTCATTGTGGAAGAAACATCTTTAAATGCATTCTTCAACAGCTCAACAAATCGCTATCAGTTTACTAAAGAATAAAATAAAACAGCGTCTCAGTTGGCTAAAGCAAACTATCCAAATAAAAAAAAAATAAGCTTTGCAAAATTTAATTGGGAGATTTGTAAGTTTTTGCAATTAGTAGAGGAGAAGGTGATAAGAAGGAATTGAAACAATTCATCTGATATTTATGTAGAAATTCTAATATATATATATATATATATATATATATATATATATATATATATATAGACGAAATATTAAAAAAAGAAATGAGAAAACAGCATCAACTTCTGACAAGTATAGAAATACTTTAAGTATTATAATTTCGATCTGTATTTTATTGACAATATTTCGTCATCAGTTGCAAACGCCTCTCACAACCGGTGTTTTGTTGTAGATTTGGGCCACCGGAGTTGGGGTGTGGTCAGTAAATTCCTAGATTAAACTAAAAGATTTACGACTACGTAGGAGCATAGATATGTTATGCAGTGATGGATTCGGTGAGGGGGGGGGGGGGTTGGAGCGGCAGGGCCGGGATGATTTATTCGCTCGTTTTATCCTCAACAGTTCTGTCATCGTACACAGCAAACGGTCCTCCTCTTCGCCTCCTGTTAGCATAGCGTCACCTCATTTCCAAATGCTCTGCTCTGTTAACAAGAGCATGCCCAACTAAACGCTTCGTCCTTGCTTGATTAATATCTGGAATAATTTGCAGGTACCGTATTTTATCATATTTTTGATTCGTAGAATTATTATTCAAATGGTTCAAAAAGTTTAAACCTAATACTTTCAAATGTACAGGATTGTAACAAACTCAAATAATTCTCTAGAGAGAGGAGACGGAGAAGCTCTTTTTTTGGGTATCATTGCTTACTGTCTCAATCGAGGACAATTTGTAATATGTTATATTGTCGCAATTTTTTACAAAAAATAATAGTTCTGACAAGAGTCAACTTAGCAAGGTACACATAAAAAGAAAAAATAATACTTTCTATAGTATCTCCAGCCGCAGAGTTCTCATTGACATGACTGAGAATAGGACACACCAGACTCGCTCAAGATTCTCAATATTGTAATAATTGAGTTTTCGTTTTATGGAATTCGAAAGAAAATAAAGTCTATAGTCTAAAGTCGAAAGAAAACAAACTCTATATATAGTAGAAATAATTCTCGCAGTTTATGAGTTATTTATTATGCTAGATAGAGTTTCGATAGTGACGGACATAAAACTATCAATAGTATATGGCATGACAGCAAGGTGAATAAAGAAAAGGTGGGCTAACGTTGTAAGGGGCAATATGGCTGCCCGAGACCTATGACGTAGTTGGACGCATCTGTGAATTCAAAACCTTGGATAGCCAGTGGGAAGGCATCACCCCATTGTTAATGTTGAAATTTTGAGTTTTTATTTTATCAAACAATTAAGGGTCTTTTTAGTGACTGGTTAGTAATTTTATCTTAATTCTTAATCAAAACTTTAAAGTAAACATTGAATTCTTTACATTAAGTTTGTAATTTCATTGTAAAAGGTTTAAGATAATTCAAGTTGATGACCACTTTTTCACAGTGGCCTAAATATTCCTATGTATTTTTTTATAATAAAAATCTGATAAAATCTCAGTTGTGAAATATGAATTTAAAATAATGGAAAATATTAATCTTTTTCACTTTAAAGCATTGTGAAAAAATCTAGTATTTAAAGAGAATTCAATATGCATGCGCTGAGACATGCATCCGATGACGTAAGCGGGAAGTGGTGTGCGGGTTTGCCTATCCAAGTGAGCCTCTCTATTCACCTTGGCTATTGTACACATTTTCCTTTGCATTTTTTTATTTTATATTAGGAAAGGAGTTAAAAATAATATAACTTTAGATATACGATGGGTTCCATTATAGCTGGAGGTATTTTTAGTCAATTTCAAGCTTGGCCGTGAGCAGAAAAAGTAAAGCATTATCAAAAAGTCAAGGAAACTGGATTTAGAGGAAAGTGATACCGACCCTCTTCAAGTTTACATGCGATTCCCCAGGATTCCCAGTTGTCGACGAAGTTGTTTTAAAGAATACAAGACATGGCAACATTCAAATCGTGATCATCGAATGTGTCAAAGGTTTTTGTTTGGATATGACGAAATAGACTTCCTGAAGGAAAAAGGACGTTTTTTGTGACATTGCTTGGACACACCCCACCTTACCACACACACCTTGGACACGTTACCTTGAATCGTGACTATTGTCTTCTCAGATAAATGGGTTAGACAGGTGAAAATATTTTGTTACAAATACTGTGATTTGGTTTCTAGGTCATATAACCAGTAATTTTCATGTCAATCATTTGATTGATTTGTATATTATTCCATAAAGTTGGAAGACATATTCTATCCAGTGCAGCATACACTATTTGCACATTAAATATTTTTGCAAAGCTCCACAGTTCAACCCTCTCTACCCGTTCTAGCTCCATATTAGTTTTAAATTAAACATAATGTTAGTTTGTTGTTACAGATAATTTTTAACGTCTGTCAGGCGACCTGGATAAAAGTCCGCATCGTCTGTGTAGTTAATTTCGTTTTCGCTTTATGTGAGTTTTCCAACTTATGCTCTAGTCCAGATAAAGACCTAAATAACTAATTCCCTCAGATACTTAGGGTAATACAGCAAAATTATAGAAATATATTTTGGTACGAGGTCCATGATTTAGTGCGAATATTACATAAACATTGTTTTGGTTCATTTATTTTCCAGCCAGTGGGACAATCGGTAATATCATCTAGATGATTTTGAAGTGGACCAGACGATTCACGTTACGGTAAAATTAATATAAAAAAATCTGGTGCGATGCGCGCAACACACAACTTTCTCTTACGAACTTAGATTAAAAATCGACGTGTTTCGATAAGATGTATACGCCATTCCTCAACTTCACACAATTTCCCACATTTATATTCTAATATTTGCATATCTCCATAAGTTATATAGCTCTGTATTGCAAAATTTGGAAGGTCTCTGAACTTTTCAATTCATTATTGCTTATTTATTTTTTTATTGGACCTAATTTCATCAACAGTCGAGTTTTTTCACTGCTTGCTTGTTTTTTACTACGCTTTTTGTGAATATATCATGAATGTGAATCGATAGGTGCATTTACGTCTCGTTATAAAGTTTGTTTCTTAAGCCTTTCTGGAAATCGCGAACGATTACTGTTCCTCTAAAATCACTTTAGATTGCTTTCAAAAATTTATTATGGAACAAAAGTTTCTAGACTAAAATATAATTAATTATCGACTATTTTCTCATACCATATTTATGCACACCTTCGATGCTTTAAAAAAATTGAACATCATGTATTTACTTCTTAAAATAAAATAAATATTTTTATTAAAAATAAAAAATTTTGACTTCTTAACCCTCGTCGGCTACGGTGGTTTCAGTCACACATATGCTACTGTTGGGTCGGATCCGATCTTACTTATTTTTGAGCCCTTTTTTCACTAAAATCCGCATTGAAACAAATAAACTTTGCACTAATGTCTATCTAGAGAAGCAAAGAAACAAAATAAATAACATTTCAATCAAAAACAATTTTTATTTATAAATGAATAAATTTATAAAATTTCAATCAAATATAATTTTTATATACGAATGAAAAACGAATAATAAGTAGGTATATAAGGTAACCTCAGTTCGGGTTAAGTCTTAATATATCAATTGTTAATCAAAATGCTATTCCAAAAACATAAATTAAAAATTAAATTAATAAACGATTCCAGGCTATCGGTTTTCCCTATAGGGTCTCCTCTTGGTCCTGGGTTCTCTTTATTACGTTTGTAGGTGGAACTCGGGCGAATTTTGAACGAATAGACTTGTCCCCCCATATGCTATCTCCATCTTTTCCCAATTCGAATTTCTTCGCTTGAGTTTTGGCTATGCGTTCTGCTTCTGAGCTGTCATTTCTGAACAGCTCGTCTTCTTCATTTTAATCAAACTCATCTGGAATATGAGAGTCGGCCAAGAATTCATCTTCATTTTCTGATGTGACATTATTGTCTTCATTATGTTCTTCTTCTTCAAGAGATTGCCGTCGAAACTCTTCCCTTAACCTTTCAACACATGAAATAATTTTGTTGAATGCGATTTTTCTAAAATCGAAGATCAAAGATTTCGTAATAGATTTTACTCATGCAATGGTAAATTCACTGAAGGGATATATAATTGTAGAAATAAGTTGAGTAAAATAAATTATTAGAGAATAAAATACTAAAGTGGGGTTGAATTCGACCTAAAACTTATCTGCTACGGTTGGGTCGGATCCGACCAAAGGCGGAATAAGTGCAAAACGGTACGTTCCTTTTATTTGTAATTGGGTCAGCAGGTACCTAACAACAGAGGAGGAGGTGCCCTTGAAGGACAACTGTCTAAACTCACTCCGTCGGAATTGGCGCGAAATAAAACTTTCATTCCGGTCGGATCCGACCGACCGTAGTCGATGAGGGTTAATACGGTTAGTAAAATTTTGGCTGTCACATCGCGGGCATATACATGCAGGAAATACCCAGTTTGATCAAAATATTTACAGCCATTTTTGAGAGAAAAAAAAACCTCGTAAAATTTACTACAAAAATTTTGATGAAATTTCGGTCTCGCATAGCCGGGATATAAATACATCAAATACCCAGCTGATCAAAATCGTTAAACCCGTTTTTGAGTAAATAAAAACAAACAAGTGATAATGGGACAGCATTTATTAAGTAATGTGCCTCCTCCAATTGGTCAATTTTGACTGTCACATAGCAGGCATTTACAGACACCCAATACCGAGTTTAATCAAAATCGTTAGAGCCGTTTTTGAGAAAATCGAGAAAAACGTAAAAATCAGACAAAACTCTTTAAATAAAGTACCCCCTCCGTTTGACCAATTTTGATGAAATTTTCGCGGTCACATCGTGGGCATAGACATACACCAAATATCCAATTTCAGTTTTGTGCGACTTACAGTTTTTGAGCTAGTCTGTTCACAGACACACCATTTCACGGGACTTGGTTATTTCAACTGAGGGGTGTATTTCCGTTGAAAACTGGAAGTCGAAATTTTTCACGATCGCAATACTCTCCATTACTATATGGGTCATTTCAAAATTTTGGTCACATTTATGTCACAGAACAACAATTGGGCCAAATCACAGTTAAATCCATTTTGATAATTTTTTCCTGAAATCTATCTGTTTGAAAGCTTACTTATCATTAAACATTAATTGTGATTTGTAATTTACGGCCCAGGAAAAAAAAATGCAAAATATTGATTTCTCACTCCCTAATGATGTCACAACCCAGAGGTACTCCACAAGTTAGCTGAATATTGTGAAACTTCTGGGTGTAAGTCCATAAATCTAGGGTTTTTTAGAAAGGTTATTATGTCTAAGTCCAATATTCAACTGATGAATAAAAATTAATTAATTCAATTCACCTAATTAGTTCATTTCATGAGTGTCACTGGTGTTGATCCTCACTCCCTAGAAATTTTTTATAAGTTCCGCTAAACTGGAGGAACAGGGAAATTTTGTTTTTCCAACCTATGCGATAACACTGCTTCAACATGGAGTACACATGATTTTTCCCGCTAAGAACAATCCCGAGACTAGGAAGGTTAATTTGTGTTCAAGTTTTGAAACTCATAGGGTATTTTTATTCATCCTCACTTCCTAGTGAATAAGTTTTCCAATAAAGGTAAGTGGATTTTAATCATCTTTTTCACATTGATTGTAGTTTGATGGTAATTTGTGGAAAATATTTTTGAATAGCTTACTTACTTACTCTACTAACCGCCTGTGCCATTTAATGGCGGAAACCTCACTCCCTAGTCTCTCACTCCCTAGAAAATCTTAAAATCTAGGGATCTAGGGAGTGAGGTTAACATATAGTGATTGAGTGTTTTCAAGTTTTTACAATAAATTTATAATACAAAAAGTCCATCACTGTGCATTATTACTTTCCTTGCTCACAAAAGAAGCGCAGCGAGGAGCTATTGCACAGAATGAAAAAGGTAAATGCTCAGGTCAGTCAAGATGTTATAAATTTTCTTGAGGATTTGAGGATGACGAACATTCAAATTTGTGTCCAGGACAAAAGGAATGTATCACAAGAAATTAAGAAACAAAAAAGGATTTTATCAGAGTCCCTAAAAAAACTTCATGCTATCTTCAGTAAGCAGGTAGATTACAATATAAGCTATACCACATTCACAAAATTAAAACCTTTCTGGGTACTAGCGCTTAAAAGTTTGTGTAATATTTTATATTTTGATATTTTCTAACTGATTCTTATTTTCTTAAAATAAAAAACTTTTCTCACTTCCTAGACACCTACCTCACTCCCTGGAATTATATTTTTTTCAATATGGCGTATGTATGGTTTGACTGGTAATTATGTATGCTCACATCAGTGACTTGCTCAGACAACCTTAAAGATTGATAAGGAGCAAAAAAACACACATATTATTCTTTTTTTTTTTTGTTTAATTTGATGCCTGAATGTGACCGAAATTTTGAAATTACCCATATATTTCATATATAGGTAAGTGAAATTAAAAACTTAACGCAGTATTTTAGCGAACTAGAATACGTATCTTGTTGGGTTGCCAATTAATCATCCTCTAGTTATTATTATAATTATTATTTATTAATACTTTTTGGGCTAATCCTTCTGATCAGCATTGATATTTATTCTAATCCATCTTCTTCTTATCTGGCGCTATTGAAAAGGCCTCTGACACCAATGACAATTAGTCATCCTGTTCTGAGTTGCGCTTTTGAATTTGTTTCCCAAGCATTGATTGACCCATTGATCTTGCATCTTCACCAATATTGCCCTTTTTTCTTCCTTCGTTTGCTGTTAATTTTTCCTGCAAGAATTTTATTTCCATTTCGTTCGATCATAAGTAATTCTTGCCTCATGCCTTTCTGGGCATGATCAATTTATTTAATGTTACTTCATTCACCTTTTTTAGTGTTACTACAGCCTTTATATAAATAAAAAGTTTAATACTTCAGTAATTTTCTTAATTAAGTCAGGAGCATTCTGTATTCAATTCAATCAACAACTAGTTTCTTGTACCTAAATATTTCTTTTGATCCTACTTTGGTCAAATACCACAATGTATTTTTAACTTCCACGTCCTCAGCAAAGTTCATATATAAATGTGAATAATTAAACTCGATGATAGCATTAAATCCTATCGATTTTTTCTTCTTTCTTCTTTTTAATAAACTCTCTCTCATTAACAATTAATACTGTTTTATAATTCCTCTCCTATCGAACACTCCTATGATATTGGCTCAACGATACCCTAACTATTGGAACGGATTCGGAGTTGGATCGGTTCCAGAAAGGTAGATACTGGACCAAGTTATTAATGGCTCAGTCCGACCTAAGGGGATATAATGACAGCCCAAACGTCCTGATTATCACAAAATTTGATGCTATTAAAATGCTATATTTCGTTAGTAAGCTATCTTCTGAAAATACAGGAATGGTTTTAAAATGTTCCAAGTCACGTGGAATTCGAGTGTAATAAATCATAAAGGCTCCGCATTTTTTATGCAGTTTCTATGATCTAAGAAAACCATCATTCAATTTATATTTTGATTCTGAATGCATAATCAGTGATAAATCACATTCTGTATCCTCCAAATGAAAACTAATATAAGTGAAATTTAGTATGTAATGGATTAATCTTAATCCTTAAGATGGTGCAGTACATGGAAACGACGATTGATATTGTTATATTATTTAAATGTGTATTAAATATTTTCAACTGTCGAGTAAAAAGTTATAGGAAAAATAGTTATTAACATAGAATACTGTAACGTTAAATAGTTAAATAAAAAAAACAAAAAATCATATGGTTTCAAATCCCAGACCGTTGTTGGAACAACATAAGCGGTTGGAACGAACTGTTTGGTTCCAGATCATTCGAGCCTGGTCCACGAAGACGTAAAACTGTCCACATTGTTCTGGAACATTCCAGACCTGACCATTTACGATTATATATAAGGAGCGAGTGACCGAACGAGTTAGTATAAGTCTGTGTCTTGACTTTGTAGGTCAAGTAATATGATTGTGTGTTATAACGTTATCATTTTTGTAATCTGCTCAAGTATTTAAGTTTTATTTATTCTTTGGCATTTATTTTTGTTGAATTAATATTTGTTACCCACATAAGTGTTACAATACATTAGCTGAATGAGGAGATATTGGAATTACTGCAATTTATTGTATTAGAAATTTGATCCTTATAACATTACCATCCATAGCGAAATCCCGAACCGTTGATAATATGGTGGTCTAAAAATAAATAAAACGTTATTAGCAAATGGGCTTTGATTGTCACAAAAAATTATTAATGAAATTCTGTCGTATTTTGACGTATAAGTCGTGTATTTAAAATTAGAAAGTACCGTTGACTACCTCTTAAATACATTTCCTCATCAATACCATTCAATATATCATCTATAGCGAAATCCTGAACCGTTGATAATTGTGAACTTGAAAAAAGTAAAACGTTGTCAGCAAATGGGCTTTGCATTTCACAAGAAATTATTAATGAAATAAGGTCGTATTTTGACGTATAAGTCATGTATTTAAAATAAAAAAGTATCGTTTACTAACTGTTTAATACTATACTTTCTCAATATCATCGTGACAGGGGATTTATACTAAATAAAAAAATAATTATAAATTCATTGTAAACAATAAGGAATTAACTTCCATATTTATTTCCAAATTAACTTTATTTTATTTGGCACTTTTTTTATAGGGTAAAAAACAAATGTTCGAAACTATTATTTTTTAAGATTAAATTACCCTTTGTTTTTTATCTTTTGTTTGCTATATTATAGTACTAGAGAGTGTAACAGCAATATTAACTGGCTGATTGAAATAAAGTGTTTTACCTTCACATATCTATGTGAATTAGTCTTAATTTATACATGTTATTTTTCACTGGAACAAAAATATGGATCGGAGTCCAACTCCTTACAAAAAAACATGTCTTCATGTGTTCTTTTCTTCTTAATGATTCATATTAATATCAACCTTGAAATATCATTTCTGCTTCCTATTAGTAGCAATTTGTATATAATTGTAATAATGACATGCCTAATGCCAATAGGATGACTAATAATTTATTCCGTGTGTAGCTCTTAGATAATCAGTGTAATGCAATTATATATTTAAGGGTTGGGTTAGGGCTGAGCTGGGATTGGTCCTGACGCCTTGCGTCTCAATGCCGAATCCTAATTAATATTTCAGGCAGCGGTTCCACCCCAAACCTCGCTAGAGCCACCCCCTCCTCCTAACTGATTCCCTGCTCCCTACATTCTCATCAGTGATTGTACTGAAGCACTATCAAGTAAACCCTGTGTCTTGTTTATTGTTTACAATATTTTAGTTATATTAGAATCTTTATAAAATCGTGTAAACCGATAAGAAAGACTGGGATTCGAACCGGAATATCTGCATTACCATTGCAGTACTTAAACCAACTGTGCCACCAAGGACCGTAATCCAGCCACCTCAACCTTCCCTCTTCAATGATCCTAAGTATGCATTAAAATAATGTATGTCGGAGTCTAATGAAATAAGATGAGTTGTCTTATTTTTATATAAATTCAATTCGCTATATCAGTTGTTGCATTATTTTATTTTCATGATTTATGTAATTATATAATTTATTTAAAAATATGTTTATTAAAACATCTTTATTGTTTTTAATTATTTCTATTTAATTATATTAATTTTTTTAACGAATACTTAAAGCCCTAATACTTTTTATTATTATTTATTATTTATTTATTTATTATTACCTCTACAATCAATTCAAGAATAGTTTGTTTTTAAATATTTTTTGATGAACAAGAAATTTGGATAAGAAATTATATTCAAATCTATACTATGAAAATTCTCGAAAATGTAACAATCAAAATTACGCACTAGACGTTAATAATTTTAGTATGGAAATTTATATTCGTTCACCGAGAACTAGTCCCCTGAGTTAATGATAAAGCGAAACTACATATTTTTTTAGGTTATACTTGTGTGTTACAAAGTATTAGTTTATGGGCGAAAAGATGTTTCGGGTCTTTTTTACATTAAGTCTGCCAGTTAATTTCTGTTACCAATTGATTACTTTAAAAGCAATTGCTTTAATTAACCTATGATTAGATAAACAAAAATACAGGTATAATAGCATATTTATTTTAAATTAATAAAAAGGCAATGACGAAAAATATTCTTACCAAAAGTAGTCTTGATTCTTCGAACCACGTATTTGAGAATAAACCTTTGAAGTTCTGCAATTTTGCTCATTTTGTCAATTATCTCACTTTTTAAATTTAGGAAATCTTTAACTTGAAAAAAATGTTAGACATTTTCTTCTTTATTACAAAACAAAATTAAATCAATAAAATTCATTTTTGTATCCGTTATGCACACAACGAATAACCTTGTTAATAGAGTTTGTAGGTGTCATATGGTTTAATTTATTTTAAAAAAATATTAACTGTTTAAAGTAATTATTTAGTGATATAGGTAACTGTTTAAAGTAATAATTTAGTTATAAACAGTAACCGGTAGCCTTAATGAGAAAAGACCCGATTTTTCAACCTCGAATGACATGATTGAAGCCTATGAAGCGGTAGAAGAAGTATATTTAGAAAAAGAATAGCCTTATTTATAACATGATTTTTTTATGATATTTTTTTTTTTTGGCAACATAAAAACTCTGGGTTGTTTTCTTATGCCGTCCACACCTGTCATTGCTGAAAGGGATTATAAAATAAAATATATTTTACTTTCTTTTTTTAAATGAACGTGCCTGCAAAGCAACATCTTACATATTGTTTGCGGAATTATTAATTGAGATACCGTAGATAAAATTTTAAAATTATACATAAAATACAATACTTTTTCTGAAGATTAAAAAATTATATCAGTAGTCGAGAAGAGCTTTGCTTGATTAAGATTTGCCTAATGCCACCGACAGCTAGCTGCTCCCCTTTCACCGGAATTAATTCACCTTCCATTATTTAATCTCGACTGGGGACGAAATATCTGTCAACTTCGCTATCTTTCTCTCTTTTCTCTTCTCTCCAACTTCAAGGCGGGACTCGGTATTATATTATAGTTGTCGGTTAAGGTTGTGTTTCCCGTACTTTAGTAAAAGATGCTTGTCACTTTAAAATTTTATAAGAAAATTAATTAACTATCCTACTTTATTCTCATGTCAAAACACACTTAACACTCTATCGGTCGTGCCTCTAGGCTACAATATAAATCGAGTTGTAACTGTGAGAGATATGGTTTTAAGTTTATTTTTGGCGCCTAGGAATAATCAGATGCAAGGAAAAAACAAATTTGTTGATAGAAAAAGATGCAAAATGCCTTCAAACGATAATTTACGTTCTTTGGATATCTTGTTAAAAAAAAATGAAGATTACACTCCACATTGACAGTACTGACTGACAATAGTTCTCGCGTTATATCTCTAAGACACTAAGATTATATATTTTATAGAAACCGTTTCCTTGTATAAATTACAATAATTATAAGTAATTTCATTAGTTGTTCTTTGATGTATAACTAATTTAAGGAAATAATAAGTTTAATGTGATAAATCTAGTCGTACTTTATCTCTCAGTTGCAAAATGGCTGCAGAACGATATCTGTTATCTCTACGATAAATCCAAACCTGGTGGGACAGAAATTAACTGCAAAATGGAAAATTAACTGCTACGATCACTAAGCTGTTAATAAAACAAAATGTCTTGAATCTCTCACAATGCGGGTAGTATTCTGTTAAGTTTCATGACAGCCATCCTTAATGCTCTCTACGTGATAGTGGAACTCACAAGGAAAAGCTGGCAGTTTTATCGGACACGTGAAGTGTATAAGCCTCATAAGTCGTCCATTCCAGCGAAATTCGTTCATTTTAGAAATTCTAAACGGAGAGTGGGAGATTGAAGATCAAGGCTTAACCATTGTCTTCGTTTGCGTTCCTGCCCACTGTGGCATTACAGGCAACGAAATATCTGACCAGGTAGCCAATTTAGCGAGAGATGAAGACGGAATAAACGCAAGTCAACTAAAAATCTTACATTAGAAGACTGGTTGCTTCATACAAAAATAATGTAATTAGCAAAATGGGAGAATAGCTAGGTAAAAAGCAAATCGCAAACTAACCAAATTAAAAGCGGATTGTTGAAAATGAAAAATAATCTTTGCAATATCAAAAAGAGAGGAAGTGATGCTGTGCGGATTGGACATTCTCATTTCACATACAGCTATCTACTTAGGTCCAGAAGTCCCAGCCTGTAGAAATTGTGGTAACGTCCTACTATCAGTCCTACTATCTACTTACTACTGAAGGGCCCGCAATTCGAAAAATACAGGAAAAAAATTGGTCTTTATGATTCACTAAACCAAATAAGAAAGACAGCGAGTCACCTCAAATGTATTCCTCAAATGTAGGGAGTAATTGATTAGGATATACGCTTAATTACGCAATAATTTCTAATGTAAATAACACTAGTAAATGCCTTTCAAAAATGTTGAACATATCTTTCATAAAGTAAATACATATTTCACAAGGCTAATGTCACATTTATAATAGATTGATACTATAATATATATATTATATTTGAATCTGATTGTAATTCTTAGCTCAGTAGGAAAACAAGGAGACTCGTTAGTTACTGGATCTAAAATCTGTTGTTAATATTCTAAAGTAATGGTTAAAGCGACTAATGTTTCTTTACTTGACCAGGGTATGAGGGGAAGAAATATAACTGGTGGCATCTCTAGATTAACTTTCAGGATAAAAATATTATTATAAGAGAAATTCATACTCTTTAACCTGGCAGAAAAGAAAAACCTTGATAGATCTTGAGGATAATTAGGATAATAGGTTACATTTCAAAGATAATTTTTAATTTTAATTACTTAAAAGATTCCTTGATATAATAAAAATCGAAAAAATATCATTGAACGGGGACCCGTTTAAGAATTGGTATAAAAATTATTTTTGTACGGGGTACATATAACTATGGCGGTCATCAGACGTTTTATTACCAACATTTTATTGTTACGAGAAAACAGAGGAGTATAGATAGATCTCAACAAAAAAAAAAAGTAATAAAGCGTGCAGTTAAAATATTAAAAAAAAATTTAAATTTATTGCTGTGTTTATCTAAAGTCAACATAAAATCTTCATTAGATGAAGTGGTTTGAGGGACCTATAATTCAGCTGATAATAAAAATTGCCTGAATTAATTAAAAAAAAAACGAGTATAAATTTCCCTCCTTAAAATTATTAACGACTTTTGTGTAATTTTTATTTGTTATATTTTTGAGGATTTTCATTATTATAGATTTATAAATATTTTTTGCTTTTATTAAATATTTTTTTGCAGTTCTTATTTTTTGCTTTAATCCATATTAAACTTGCTATTTAATTAAACGCACATTTACAAAAAATACGGATTCTTGTATTATTTATCTCCGTTCTTAGTTTAATAAATCTCTCCTACAAACAAAGGTTACTCGAATTACGGAAATTTAAAACTATTTGAATGTTGTGCTTAACCTTTTATATTTTCTTTTGAGATAATCTCTCTTGATTGGTCATACATTTTCTTCTATTCACAAGAGTTTAGAAATTCACTAATGTGTTAATAATTATTATATAAACTATTTCACATAACATTAATTTTTCTCCTTTATTTTATTATGAAAAATTTCTTATTTAATAAGTAGCCATTTATTATTGTTAAAAATGGTAAAGGACAGTTAATTTAACAGATTAAAAATAATTAAAGGTAATTTTACTGCAATAATTTTTCTTTATCGTTAAACCATCTATTTTTGGTTGTTTCTTTCTTTTTCTATTATTAACAAAATTTGTGATTGGTAAATTATTGAAATGGGGCTTAAACCCATCTGTTGGGGACGAAGGAAAAGTAAAAGGCACTTTTTTTTTTATTGTTATTAATAATAGGTACAAAAACATTTTAAAGTTGTTATCAGTGTATTTTTCCTAATGTTTTTAATGAATGAATGAATGAATGAATCTTTATTGCTCTAAAGGATACATGTCCTTGTAGCAAGGAGTACAAAGCTGGATTTAAATAATATAAAAACATAAATAGTGCTAATATCCTATACACAATAATAGAAAACAGAAAACAAAATTTAAGACTTGTATGGCTCTATACTATAAGACTACCATTATCCATACTTTACAAATATTTAATAATTAAAATAAATATCACCTCATTGCATATAATCGTCTCTTATTCATTGACAATAAAAGAGCGGATTTTTAGTGCCTCTTGCATATAACAATATATATTTTTTAAATCTTTACTATTTTTGGGGTTTAATATATGAAAGTAGTTGTCTTGGTCATATGTTAGGCATTGCGGAAGATAAAATTTACGGATAGAGTTGTACATTGGACAGGAGATTAAAATATGAAAAAGGTCTTCGGGTGTGTTCAGATTGCATATCGTACAATTTTCTTTGGGGTTAATCAGGTGTGTGATATTATTTGTGGTTATTTTGATGGTATGTACGCCAGAGGTTCTAAGTTGTGCTGTAGTTCTAAGATATCGGAATGTAGTGCTGCGGTAGAGGTAATAATTGGCTTCATCCTTTAATGGTTCTAATTTACAGTACAACAGACTATATTTAGACTTTGAAAGCAATTCTTTATCTTTTAGTTTAGTTTTTTTGATATTGGTGTTTGTAATTTTGCCGATGTCCATTCTTATTTTTACAGGATCAGAAAATATTAATGGGTCGAAATTTGAGTAATTTTCTAAGAAATCCTGTACCTGTGAAACCCAGTTAAATTTTTTGTTTGATTTTTGGCTATTATATAGGGATAGTAATTTCAGGTAACATAATTTAGGGTATCTTATGTTCTCCATTTCCAAAATTTTTATTATCCAATTTAATGTCATTTTTGTTATATAATGGCTAATATGTGTTGAGCGCGCTTCTATTCTAATAATATGTTGGGGGGTGGATTTGTTCAAGTTTAACAATCTTTTATAAAAGCTCTGATGCACGTTTTCAAGACTGTCGATGTATCTCAGTGCCCAGATAGGTGAAGAGTACAGAAGTGTACTAAGTGCTAGGGATTCATTTAATTTTTTTGTTGTTTTCCAAGAGCAGTTTTTTGTCTTTGCACAGATGTCTATTACAGCACCTATTGCCTGTTTGGCCCGGGCCGTCATTGCAGCTGTGGCTTTGTGGAATACCCCTGAGGAACTAATTAGGACGCCAAGGTAAGTATAATCGGTTACAATTTCGATTGGTCTTTTATTATAAACTGGAGTTCTGTATTTCGCCCGTCTGCCTTTATGCACAACTAAAGTTTTGGTCTTTTCTACATTGACTTCAAGGCCGTTTTCTGTGCAATAGTTGTGGAGAATGTTTAATTTATTCTGAACATCTGGCAAAGAATCTCCAATAATTATGAGGTCATCAGCGTACAACAATAGAAGAATGTCGCACCAGCCGTAAATCGGTATTCCTGTGGCTCCTTTCTTTCTAAAGTAATCCTCGATGTCACTAATAAATAGTGAGAATAGGGCGGGGCTTAGAGACTCTCCCTGCATCACGCCTTTAGTGATAGGAATATTTCCGGTTATTTCAAATCCATTTTTTATGTATTGAGTGGCTCTATCATATAAATTCTTGATTAATCTGATTATTTTTCCACTTAGACCCACCCCAATTAGTTTTTTTTTTTTTTTCCATAAAAGTTCATGGTTTACAGTATCAAACGCTTTCTTAAAATCGATAAAGACCAAGAACAGAGGTTTGTTTTTGTTCATATTAAATTAATGTTTTTAATGATAATAAACACCAAAAAAAAAAAAAATTTGAATTTCCCGTTCCTGAACTGGGCTTTCCTGAATATTTCAAATTTACAAAAACTTACTTTGAAAAAATTGATTTATCTTTGAACATTTTAAAAACAATTTAGAACCCTATACATTAATTAAAACATAAATCTATGCGAAAAAATTAGTTAAACACCTACTTTACAAAATAAAATATACTTTGCATCAAAGATTAATTAATCTTTTCATTAATTTCAATTTAATATTCTTAATTTCGATTTAACATGACAAATTTAATCAAAATCGTTAGAGCCGTTTTGGATAAATCGTAAAGGCGTTGGTATAAAGTGCCTCCACCGATTACACAATTTTGACGAGGGCTTTGCTGTCACTTCAAGGGCATACCTATACTGAAATACCTGATTTCAGTTTCCTAATAGTCCAAGTTTTTGAGCTTATAAAACGCACATACTATCCCTTAGAGAAGTTGAAGTCGAAATTTTTCTTTTTTGCGATACTTTACCTTTTTATGTATTTTTGGGTTAACAAATATTTATTTAACAAAATATACAATTATCTATGCCACAAGAATTATAACAAAATAAATATTCTAGCAGGTTACAAAAATTAAAACTTTATAGCACACAAATCATAGTCAAGACAAAGACTAAGACTAACTCGTCTAGTCACTCGCTCCTCATATGTAGTCGTAAGAGGACTGGCCTGGAAGGTTCTGGATTGAGCTCTATCTAGTCCCATAAACGTGCTCTGATGGTTTGTTCCGACCGCTAGTTCGTTTAAACAAAAGGTCTGGGATTTTAAACCATATGTTTTTATTTAAAGATCTAACGTTACACTAGGTAATTCCTCTTACTATTTATTTTATATATTCCGAAGTAAAAAAAAACATTAAATTCCAAATTTTGAAAATAGTTCAGCAAAAGCATAAGTTATTTAATCGAGAATGCAATATTTCAATGAAAATCGTTTATTTATTGTTTGAATAAATTTTTCAATTGGGTTGCGTTTAATCAAGAAGATTTTTAGATGTTTTGGATTAGCCGCATGCCTTGCCCCTTCGATGGCCATATAATTAGCCAATAGCCACACACCTTACTTAATTTTCGAAATTAATTAAAACATTCCTATATGAGCCGGTTGGGGGTTTGAGGTGACCACGTAGAGGGGGTTGCGCCCCCCAACTTCACGGTTTCTGCCTACTTTAATTACTTTCACAAGGTTGTTGTTCCGCAGGCAGATGTGAGCGCTTCCCTTGCTATTTTTAATTAATTAAAAAGAAATTCGCCCCCCCCCCACCTCGGAAGAGGCCCAGCCTCAGGAGGATATTTAGATCACGTATCTCGTTTAGCCCGGAGTTTGCGTTCCTAAGTTTCTTCTGGGCTCTTGTTAGATTCGAATGTAAATGTTCTGGTATGCTAAACTGGTTTCGAAGGGACTTTTCTGGTAAACTGTGCAGTGAACATCATTAATATAATAATATGTGGATCTTAGAAGATAAATGGGTCTAAGTGTCTATGAAAATTACCATTTTCACATGAATGAATAATACCTTATGCATTAGGATTTATAAATTTGGAGAAAATAGTTTGTTTTCCAAAATTTATGCAGCAAAATTTACAGCGTCGACTATACCCTGGTTAACATTTTCACCCCTCTCAGTTTTTCTAGTTTTAATTTATGAAAAATTTAAAATAAAAAAAGATTAATATACAACACTATACTAAAACCGATTTGGACCTACGGAGCAGAACTTAAGGGTTCCGCTAAACATGTGTACCTGTAAACAAAATTCAAACAGCACAGTCAAAAATTCTTCGAAAAATTTTAAACGCTCCATGGTACATTTCTAACAACATAATACTCAAAGACATGGACATTCAAACAGTAAAATCATACATTCACGACAAATACACTACATTTCACTGTTCAACTCATAACCACCCAAACCCACTTAATTCTTTTCTTTCTTCCTCCCAGTTACCCGTCCAACGAAGATTGAAGCGACAATGGCCGAGGGATATGCTCTTGCACATCACCTAAATCAAGAAAGTCTAACAAGGGGAGGCTACGGACGTGGGGTCACCGATTACAATGAAACTTTTTTTCGAGTTTCTATATCCAAAAATATTATATACGTGTCCGAGGGTTCTTGCCAATGGGCCTTCTGAGCCGAGAAAAAAAATTCTTAGGTACGAAAATAGCCAAAAATTGCATCAACAAAGTTGCCGCTGCTCAAAGCTCCTTCAACCAATTTCAATGAAATTTTCAGGCATGTCACAGTATTGAAAAATATTAGACACGTGTATAGGGGATTGGCGAAATTAGCCTCTGGAAGCCCAGAATAAATCATTCAATATTGTGGTATATTCCTGCTCTCTGGGTAACGTTAAAAATCAATTCCATTACTTTGTAAATTGAATAAATTACGTTTTCCAGCTTTTTACGTCAAAAACTAAATATTTGTATTTAAATATTATTAAATATTTAACAGGAAATATTTTTCATGAAAAAGCATTTAGACTGAAGAAAAATTTTCAACCAAAAAAAAAAAAAAAAATACTACTTGAAATATGTTCCAGTTTTTATGTAAAAAGCACAATTTCATAGTTACTTAAAAAAAAAATTAAGATAATTTTGCGAAAAATTGAATTCGAAAGTTTGAATTTTAAATCTGAAAGTATTTCCATTGTTGTTTTCCCTTGCTAAAAGAATTAAGGAATTATTTTATGATTGAAAACGTTTGTTAAAAATTAAGAATAATAAATCTTTGGAAGACGACAAATGTTTTTATTGAATTAAGGGATTGCAGTTATAAACACAGTATGATCTTCTAAATACAAAAAACAGCATATTGTCAACCATGTGATGTTTATTTTTTTCGACAAGTAAAAAACTTCTTTAAAAAAATACGAAATTGCCCTGAAATATTGAGTGATGGTCGTCAGGAAATTAGTTCAAGGGAAGATGCTCTGAAAATTCATTCCTTAATTCATCTCCATTATTTGTTGACATGGTAAAATATGCTTGGTTTGCATCCAAGTTAATTCCAATGAGAGCAATATTTGAAAATGTGTTTTCCTGATGGAATGAAAAAGGAAGGAAACTGCAACTGCAAAGGTGTACCTTTTATTAAATGCTCTGATTGCCGAAAAAACTTATGTTTTAGCTGTTTTTTTGATAAATATCACCCAAACGAGTGTGGGGTGTAAACACATATTTTTAATTTCCTAGTTAGTATTTTAGGATAATTTGGTATTTTATAATGTTTATGTAGTCCAGGAAAAGTCTGAAACATTTTCCTGACAAAAATATGTTTTTGGACAAAAAAGATTTTAATTTCAATTTTTCAAAAATTTATCACATTACATTTAAATATAGGTACTACTATTTGACGAGCATAAATTTTTTGGTGACAATCTCTTCAATCCAAGCAAGGAAATTTTGTTATGAAAAATATTTCCTGTTAAATATTTATAATATTTAAATATAAATTTAGAAGATAAATTAAAGAAAAAAAAAACTTCGTCTAAAAATAATTTGTTTTAAAATATAAATATTTAGGTTTTGAAGTAAGAAGCTGAAAAAACGTAGTTTATTCAATTTACAAAGTAATGGAATTGATTTTTAACGTTACTCAGAGCGCGAATATAACACAAAATTGAATGATTTATTCTGGGCTTCCAGAGGCTAATTTCGCCAATCCCCTATACACGTGTCTAATATTCTTGAATACTCTGAAATGCCTGAAAATTTCATTGAAATTGGTTAAAGGAGCTTTGAGCAGCGGCAACTTTGTTGATGCATTTTTTGGCTATTTTCGTTCCTAAGAATTTTTTTTTCTCGGCTCAGAAGGAACCCTCGGACACGTATCTAATATTTTTGAATTTAGAAACTCGAAAAAAAGTTTTATTGTAATCGGTGACCCCACGTCCGTAGCCTCCCCTTGTAAGACAACTGCATTCAACAAATTTGATAGATGCACTCCAGCGCAGGCGCAAATGACGCAAAATAAAAATAAATAAATAAATAAAAATAAATTTACTTACAAATTACGATTCGTTACATCTTCTTTCGATTCCCCTTAATTTGATAACTCCTCAAAATTGATAATTCCTAGAAACTGTAGGTGAGTTCTAAATAGAACACAAGTATTTAAGTAGTATTTTTGAGATGAAGTGAATCGAGTTAGATGCGAAATATTGTAGCAAAGATGCCACTCTTTTGTTTGGTAAAGAGATCGAACTGGATTTAATGACGGTGAAAAGTTAAAATAAACTTGTAAATAAAATAAATGAAATAAGCGGAACATGACATAGTGATGTATTGATGAATTCCATGAAATATTTACCATGACATAAACATTTTCCTGTATATTCACTCACTTCATATATGCCCTACATTATACTGCAGCTATATTTTATTTTGTCTTTATAATTAGGCGGAAAGCTTAGTCATTTTATTGAACGTACAATATAATAAAAATCGAAAAAAAAAATCATTGAACGGGGAACCGTTTTAGAATTAGTATAAAAATTATTTTTTTTTTTTTTTTGGTTCCATACAACTATGGCGGTCATAGTCCTAAAAATTTTAGGGCAAAGAAAACCATATTGGTCTTCAAATTGATACTGCCTTAGAAAGAAAATCGAAGAAATGTAGATTCTTTATAAAAAAAAGTTTGAGAACCACTGCATTATAGAGTCAAATCACATAATAACTAAAAAGTATAAAATATATACTTAGACTTCAAAAAGAAGACTCGAAACATTAAATGTACAACAGCTTATTACTTGTATTAAGAACGCTAAAGTACAATGCCTTAAGAAATATAAATAGCAACGCATATGAATCATTTATCGTTTTAGCTATTGGGAGAAGCCCTTTAATATAATTTCCTTATAGGAAAGAGTTGGAGGGTCTGGTGATGATATTAGATTATACTTTTAATGGAGCTCCAAACTTATAAACAAGGCACATTCGAATCGAATAACGAATAAATCTGAAATGCCAAATACAAACACCCATGCTTATGGCACACGCACATTTATATTTTTATGTTGAGAAAGTGAAATTACAATTTTGACTAACAATAAAACAAAAAAGCAGCTGGAGTTATAGGACATTTTCCATGAAACAGTAAATGGACTATCAACTTGGGCACATTGCATCGTAAAAACAACGTCCCGCCGATATCGCTGACAGTGTCATTCCCATCTCTGTCTTTTTATTGTTGAAATGATTATGATAAAAAACGTTCTGTAAATTACTTTAAAGCTTTAATTATGGCTTTCCACACCATCTTCATATCAGATCGAAATACTTTCTCTTACTATATATTTCATGTATAGTGAATGTAAAATCTGGTGCGATTAGGGCAATACACACTTACCTAACTTTCACTTACCAACTAGTGATGCGATATCGACAGAAAAAAAGCATTGTATATAAAACATCGACCAAAAACATTTATATGCAAGAACAGAATCTTTTTAGGCCACATTAAAAAAAAAAAAAATAAACAATAATGAATTAATAAATGTGTGAAGTTGTTGAATGGCGTTTACATGTTTATCAAAAAACGTAGATTTCTAATCTAAGTAGGTTGGTATGTGAAAGTTGTGTGTTATATTTTTCGCTGAACAAACACATTGTTTATAACAATTGTTATTTTATTATTAAATAAGAAAATTAAGTTTGCAGGTTCCGTATCTGATTTTCTTTCTTTTAAACAAAAACTCAGATATTTCGGTTGCGAAAGAAAACAAAATCGAGGCAGGACGATTGATTGAGATCGGTAAAAGAAATGGAAGTTATTAAAATCTTTCAGATTCGGAAATTCAATTTCATTCTCGACCCTCAACTCTTTTTCAGAAAAATGGAAAAAAAAAAAAAAAAAAGAAATGGATTGAATGATAAGATATTTAAAAAACAATATTCTGATTCCGAAAGTAATTTGGATCGTAAATGAAAGTGACGTATATTATTAATATATTCGTATATAACTTCTTGAAAAGGTTAATACGGCCCTGTTTCTATAAGGATGGGCAATATTGGGAGTGCTATAACAAAATCCATTAGTTCTGACATGAAAAAAAAAATTTAAAAATTAAAAACGGCCACAATAGGAAAAAAAAAGGCTAGAAAGAAAATTCAAAACGTAACAACGTCCCTAATTGTTGTGGAGGAGGGAAGAGGTTACAAAAAGAGATTACGCCGTTATGTATATATGGAGAGAGTTTACATGAGCGTAGGGTATGAATATAAAGCAGAGTAGGACAGTGGTGGGGCGAGGGACCTTAATGGTCAGGCCGTCCTATATAAAAGCTAATGAGCCAAATAATGTATATTATATTCCTCCTTCTTCTTCTTCCTCTACGCCCTCAATCTCTGCAAGAAGATTTGTTGCTCTGATTCCGATTGAGGAAACCCCCTTCTCGGAGAAGATTTATATCTTCATTGTCACGAATGACTTCTGTCGAAGAATGAGATCAGAACGGAAGACAAACCTAACCATCATCGACTTCCGAAGCAGTTTATGACTTATGTCTATATTGTTTTTCCTTTTGATATATCTGTAATCCCAGTTAATAAGTTGTTTAGAGGAATTTGGCTATGTGGTTTCCTCGTATTGAATAAGAGTGCTTCAGGTGTTCGAGCCAGTAGTAGCAAATATTTAACCTTTTACCTTTTATAATTTTACCATAAGTTAAGGAAAAAAAGTTCATTGGTTGGCAGCTCTTACTGATGTCTCACGAGATAAACGGAACGTTCAGAGCTAGAACGCATGGTGGCAGAACCTTCTTTGAACATACATTTATTTTCACATCATGAGTGAGTTATTTTCGAAGGCCATAGAGGGTCTTGGGGAGGAAGAAGATGAAGAAAGTGAGTGCTGGCCAGCGAAATTTCAGCTTATTTAAAGGCGCCAGATGAGGCATCTCATTCAACTACATCCGCATATCACCCGTACGATAAATAGTCTAGGTAGGAGACGACTTAAATTCATCGTACTTCGCCACCCATGAACAGAAGTCAGCATCGAATTATTACAGTCAAAATTACCATATTAACAACCATTATAATCTATTTCGGCCATGTTTTTCCAACTATATTTTCATTATTAGCAATTATACGTCCATATTTCATTACCAACAGAACCACCAATGGTTCGTGGTTTATAATATTCCCAAAAGCATTGTAAACCATACATCAGGTGTTTACTTGAAGTATTATAATTTGTTTTAAATCAGTTGTGATTGGTCGATAAACAATTATTCAAATTCTAATAGCTCATTACTGAGCTAATTAATTAAGATTTAATTAATTGGTTTTATAGTCGTAATCAATAGCCACCATTTTATTATATTTGACGGAATTTCAACGCGAAATAACGAAAACCGTATATTATATCAATAAAATTAAAACTTTAAAAATCGTCCCCTGTAAAGTAAGGAAGGGCCTTTTACTTTTTATCACCAAAAGATTACTTTAAAAGTAATTGCTTTAGTTTAAAATGATTTTTTTTTTTAACTTTTATTACTCTTTCGTTTTTAGGAATATAGATTTATCAGCTGCATTTAACTTGATTTTTCCCATGTACTAACTTTTAGAAATGAATGAAAAGTGAATTAATTACTTTTATATGATCAATAGTATGAAATATTAGTCTGATTTACATATTTTCATCTTTATTCTTAATGGAAATTTTATTATTTTTAATTTACCGGGCAAAGTTTAAATGTATTTTATCATCCTGTCCTTGCTTTAGTATTAATTGGTAATACAATTCAGACCTCTGTTGTAGCGTACATAGTTTTTCCTCCGGCAGAGGATTTATATCTAGCATGAAAGGGGGGGAGAAAAAAAAGAAAAGCAAGCCTGAAAAATAAAAATCGTTGAACGTGCCCCTTGTGTTTTCTGTGACTTATAGCCCGAATTTTCTCCATTCTTTATTGCGAGCCTACCATCCTCAAGTGAGACTTTGTAAACATTTATTTCTCTAAGATACATCTTCAATGACATTTATTACGCTACCTTTTTCATTTCTCAGGTGACTGCTCGGCTCCTTTGTCTCTGAGCAACCATAAAGTCTCGTCGGTTAGTCCAGGAAAAATTTATCATGCTCCGCTAAGTATGCCGCAGAGGGACTTAGACCGGAGTGCTTTGTAACTCGTGACGTTTTCCCCTTGCTTTGAGGTCATGTTCACCAGATTTTCTGGGTTCAGTCGACTTTGTTTTCCTGCGAATTTTCACAAACAGTTAATCTTTTATTTCTTTGGTCATAAGTTATTGAGTGGTGTTTCTTCAAAGCATCACCTCATAACTTGTTGATACCAATAGTGATCCTTGAAATATGATTTATTTATTTTATTATACCATTTATTTAACTAATTGTATGTATCTATTCGGATCGGACATACTTTTTGGTTAGACACTCAGATTCTTTTTTAATTTTTATTTGAGACAACGGCGGTCATAGAGAATGCTTTGTTAGCATAGAAGTTTATTCTATTCCGTAGAATTGTCGTGTGTACAATAGAATGGATGAAAAACATTACCCAACCTATCCATAATGCCCGTTTTACATTTTCCCATTCACCTGAAGAGACGCCCTTGAATGGTATAGCACATCAAAAATTCCAATAGTTTCATATCCTAGTAAATTTCCGAAATTAGGACAAGTGAACGAACATTGGTTTGTTCATACCATATGCACATAACAAAAAGGAGAATCCCTGTGCAGTTTCTTTGATCTGAAGGTTATCTTTATATATATAAAAATCTCGTGTCCCGATGTTTGTCGGGGATAAACTCAGAAACTACTCAACCAATCTTTATCAAATTCGGCTCATTGTGTGCAGTTTTTTCCAACTTAAAAGATAGGATAGTTTATATTTCGATAATTAATCACAATATTTCTTTTATTGCAACTTATATTAATATCAACTTATAATTCTATAATTGATTGTTCTATAAATTCCCAATAGATGGCGGTGTAAGTTGATTTATTGACACAACACTTTATTTTCATTCAATATTTAGGGTAAGCATCCAGTGGCCAAATCTATTTTTCAGGCTTTGACTAGGAAAATCCGTATTTTTCCCATAAACAATTACAGTTGAACCTGATAACTCGAACCTCTTGATGACAGGATTTTAATTCTACTTACAGAGGTATTCCACTTAAACAAGGTTTCAGTTATCCAGGGTGCGGGTATCTTGTTAAGGGGGCATGTACCACTAAAAGGGGTTTTCAAACAACTTGTCATTATTATAAAAAATTATTACAGTACACACTTAAAACCATAAATACATAAAATATTGATAAAATTATTACATATTTGTTGTAATGTGAAAATAAAACAATCCAGATGACAAGGTAATCATGTACAAATTTATTAATGAAAGTATTTACTTTTTTTTTCTGCACTTCACTTTGGCATATAATTTGTCGAAGATTTCATCTTCATCCCCTTTCTTCATTTCAAAGCAAGTCTGCAACTTCTCGATACAATTTAGTGCACCATTTTTAGTGACTGCTAGCCTCTCTGGCTCTTCTGAATTTTCTTGGTCTTCTTTTTCTTCCTAGTCCGGATTGTCACAATTGTCATTTCTGTCTGGCGTTTTAGATTTTTCAAGGATTTCTTTATCATTCAGCTCTCCTGCTGTTATAATTTCGTCATTCATGTGGGCATACTGTTTGAATGTTGGAAGCTTCTCATTGCTATCACCTATCACATTTTCCCAATCCTGTGGCTGAACAAGATAACCATTCACGTTTTCTTAAAAAAGTGGAGTCCACTTATAGAGGTGAATACAAAAATCGTCCCACTTATAGAGGTAACTTCCACAAACATTAATTCCACTTATGGAGTTGAAAACATTTTAGTTAAAGAGTTTATTTAAGGGAAAAAATGACGGGACAAGTTTTGTACCACTTATAGAGGTAATCCACTTAAGCAGGTCCCACTTAACTAGGTGGTCCCACTATTAGCACTACATATTTTGAATTCAAATAATAAAAAAATGTAAATTATTATTATAAAAAGTTATAAATTAACGTTATTTATCTTATTCATGAATTAATTTTTTATGTTTTGATAAGTACTACTGTTATAACCTGTTTTAGGTAGAATCTTCTCATACGATACCTCATATCATTAAGTGTTATATTCTGAATTTAATTAATATTTATTATGGAAATAGATTATTTAAGTACATTTTCGCTAACCGTCTATTGTGATTGTACTAAACCCTATTATATTCTTTACTAGCTAGGGTGCCCGGCTTCGCTCCGGTAGTTGTGTGGTAGTTTCAATAACAGAAAGACTTTACAATTAAAGGAAATATAGAACAAAATTAGCAGTTTCTTGAAACTTTTAACATATTATCAATATTAAAATTCGAGATCTGCAGAGTCCGCCCAAATTGACAAGGAACCCTATATACTTTAAAGGGGGTTGAAAATGGCGAATAAACAATTAATTTTGCTGCAACTTTGTCGAGTCATGCATCGTTTTTGATGGTTTCTGTGATTCTGAATCCTATATTTCTATATTTCCTATATTTCTTTTTATCCTGAACTATGAGGGGTGATAAAATCTTATTGAAAAAATTCTGTAATTGGAGTTAGTCATTTTGTCAACTGGAATGCTCATCATACATAGTAATAAAACCATTTTTCATAATTGCATACAATAAGAACACTTCAAACTTTTTATTTTCGATTTATAATCAGTCAATTCAGCTCTTCTTTTTTGCTTTATGTCTGTTTATTTCGCTCACTGTACTACTAAAAAATGTTCAATCATATTGCATTAAATTTACTTAAGTAGATGTTATATATTGATTAAATATAATGTGTAAATCAACTAACCTTCTTATGAGAAAATTAATTTTGTAAGGTATCCAGTCGGTTTTCTAATTGATTGCAGATATGTAAAATCATTATTTTATTTAGTAAGAAATGGTGAAACAATTTTAAAAGTAATTTAAAAAGAACAGCTGAAAAAATATTTAACCTTTACAAACTGAACGGAATGAATGAACAATAAACATTGAGGGAAACGCACCCTAGCGCTTCCTGGTAGCCTGGAGCTCGAACTACATTTTTCATTCATAACCTCGTATCTCAATCTCAGAGAGGCTAATTAAATGGTGCGAGAGTCTTAAAATTCCAGTCCTTTTCTCTTCAATTTTACACCCTTAAGAGAAAAACAGAAACCTTCTTCTCCGTTATGGGTTTTACAGCAACACGCTGACATAACTCTCTTAAACGTGCGTTGAGTCGTTTTTGAGCCTTTTCGGCACGCACATTGTACACTTTGCTTTATAATATATATTGATTAGTCCCTTTTATATGTGTGTTATTTTTATTTAATCTCGGCTGAAATAATCCAGTATGTGCTTAATGAATGGATCATTAATACTTACTATAGTAAAATATGGGATGTAAAAATAAATAGTTAACCCTTCTATATTCTTTACCAAATAATTTTAAATTAAGCGTAAAGTTTTATTTTAAATCCCGTTGGTTTATAGATTGCATGAAACTTTTTTATCTTTATCAGTGGGTTTTGATTTGATTGTATTAAAAAGAATAGGATATAATTAATTCAACCAATTATAGCTACTGAACCACTGCAAAGCGTGGCTGGGTCTGCTCGTTGTACGTATATAAAACTATGCTAGTTCCCTGTTCGTAGGAATCCCAAAAGCAAAGAATTTACTAAAAACCTGTCAATGTTATTGACTAATATCGCTTAATTTATCATTTCGTTATGATGTTACTTCAATTGTATGTGGTAATTACGGGAAGGTAGTTGTACTGATAATCAAAAGCCACGCATAGTAAAACAAATAAATCATAATGGACGGCAATAATAAATTTGATTTAAACAGAAAAATTAATATCTAAATGATATTCAAAACATAATAATTAAATTGTCTATGTCGGTAATAATTACGTGACATTTTTCATGAAACAACAAATGTGCAGGTAATTAAATAGGTATTATTTTTCAATAGAACGAAAATAATCCGATATTTTGGTTTGTTCCTTCCTTCATCTTTTTATGCTGAACTCTTGTCTCATTTCTAGTAATTTTAATATTTTTGTGTAGTTCGTACTCTATTTTTCACTGTAACAGTTCGTTCATCAAATCAGTATTTTAAGGCGATTTTTTTCACACTTTCACCTTTATCAAAACACGATTTATAATTTTTTTTTTCTCTAAAGATAAAACAGTCACAATTTATAAATTTAATTGTTTTATTTCCCTCTAAAGATAAAACAGTAAGCTTTCGCTCTGTCACCATCTAAAAATTAGACATAGGATTCTTTAAAAGAGTTTCAATTCCGAAAGTTGTTAAAAAATATATTTCTGAAATGATGATTTTTTATATAAAAATTTATTCGGCGTATTATTGATATGATAAATTGTATTTCATTATTCGAATAAAAAAAAATTAATTATCGGAAAAAATAACAGATGGGGATATCTAGGGGTAATCATGGATCCGAATAATGAGTATTCTAATGTATTGATGTGTGTGTGTTTATAATTCATCAATAGATTAATTTAAGTTAATTTACCGTTTTAATTAGTCAATTATTCGTGTATTTATCAGAAGTGCAATAGTCCATGTTATAGAGAGGTGATTATCCAGCCTTGCGAATAAATTTAGTTATTCATCAATCTACTTAATCATAACAAATTATTGCATGAATTAATTAATAATTAGTAAAAGATTTTAAGAAATTGTTGGGAATACGAGTAGATGTGGTCCTGCAGAGATCATTTGTTGATTATTATGGTTACATTACTAACAGTCATTTAAATTATGATCAGTAAGCCATTGGAAACTAAGTACCTAAAACAACTTCTGGGCAAAAAAGTACCTAAAACAACTTCTAGGCAGATAAAATACAAAATATTTTACAACAATCAAAAAGAACGTAATAACTTAAAACGGCTGGATCAACAGTTATGGTCTGATTTTACCAATTCCTAAGAATGATGTGCATATGTATTTTTTGTGCGAGGTTACTGCAAGTATTATATATGTTACAGTTTTCCTAGATATAATTATGAAATTTTTATAGTAATATTTTTTGAGTCTATAATCATTTTCATTTTTTTTCTTTTTTTCGAAATTCATGAATTAAAAAGAAATTTTAAGTAATTTTTTAAAATCTTGTATTCTGGAAGTTATATTATTGATTTTTTTAATGTTAAAAATTAATATTGGCAATTATATTTGTCATGATTTGATACAATTATATCATTTTAAAAATGTGTATAAACTAAATCCGAGTTGAGAAGATACCTAAATTAAACGTTTTTGTTTGGTTTTTTATATCGTATAAAAAGTAAGATGCACGAAATGTCTTGTAGTTTAGTTATGGCTCGAAGAGGAAACTAGAACTGCCTTCGTAAATTAGTCTTTTTTTTTCTTTTTTTAATATATGAATTCTTTCCCTACCGTTCTTTATTTGATGCAATTTAATTTTTTTTCCCCTCTGTCCCAGGACATTCTCTTGATTAAAATCGTAAAAAATAACGGTCATTTTTTGACCATGGGGGAATGAACCGGGAGTAGAGAACTAAGTACGCGCTCGTTGTGAGAGGACTTGACCCAATTATGATAGAGTAAGCAATTCACTTTTCTCGCCTTCTTGATTTTTTATTGTTACAACCTGCGGAAATGCCGTTGATAATGCCTTTATGCAGATAGAGACATTCCTTCCTATTCCCCTGCTTGAATTTAAACTTAATTAAGTAATATATGGCGGGAAATATAAATTATAAAACTAATGTAAACTTAAGGTAGATGTAGATCAGTTTGTATTAGAGCGTTTTGATAGCTTTATCGATGAAGATTTAAAAAAAAAAAAATCTAAGACGTAGCAATAATACTAGGACAATTTTTCATTTATTCTTTGAAAAAAAAATGAAGTAGTTTAAACGCTTATTGGAGATATAAAAAAATCTGCTGCGATGCGCGCAACATACAACTTCCACTTACAACTTTCTCTTACAAATTTCACTTACCGACTTAGTAAGATTAGAAATTGAGGAGATTTGTTAAATGGCATTCCTCACACTTTTTTGTACATTCATTTACTTATTTTTGTTTATATTTGCTCTCTAAAGTACACTAAATTTTGTTATTGTTAAATAAAAGATTTTACATAAAATATATAAAATTTTTATAGAATTGGGATATTGTCTAAATTTCAATACCGATTGTGAGACAGAATCTCTAAGGATAACATCAAGTATTTTAAGTAGATCTAACAATGTAAAATATATTTTGTTTGAAATTACTTTTTTTTTAAGTATAATTACTTGTAATATTAATAAAAATAAAAATTATTTTTATATTTAAAACATTTTTCAGCTGCTCTACATAACACCTCTCGTTTTCCTTTTGTAAAATTCACTTTTCTTTCGTTTATAGGTACCACACTTTTAATGATTTGTTGGTAGTTTTGTACTCACTGCTCCCTGTTTTTCATCAACTGTTATTTCCCTACACCCTTTTTCAACTTTACAAATGCTATTTCCGACACGTTCTTCTTGGTATAATTACTTCGAAGTTTATTTTCTCCGTTCGTCTTGTCTTTTTATCGTTTATCGTTTTTTTAACGTTTATTTAAGAGTGGAAAATAGACCATGTCTCGATAGGACTTTTTTAATAAGAAATGTGAAGTAAATATAACTTCTCTTTGATAATCTCTACATAATTTATAAATATCCTCATACAGAATGGAGTAGAAGAAAAAATAAACTTTATCGTGAGACGAGATCCCTTAGAAATTAACTGACTAGAACAAAAATAAAATTACAACTGGCCAAATAATTAAAGTATTGGTGGATAATGAAAGATAAGATTTACATAAAAAACAAAAGTAAATATTTATAAAAAATTAAAAGTATAAAAAATAGTGAATAATATATTCATTAATTAAATAAATAAAATCGGAAAAAAATTATTTAAATTATAAAATAATTTCTAATAAAAATATAGAAGAGTTAATAAAAATTTATTTCATAATGATATGTTGTTAGAATCATATAAGAGGATTTTAAGAGGCATTGTACACGCAATGATTTTGAGCCTAATATGATATAATAAACAAGCTTCTACAAACTTAGAGCTTAGCCAGACCTATCATTACATGATTTTAAACATCACCATAAGTTATTATTTTAAGCATTGGGTCTCTCAGACTAAATATTAACTTCAAAGTAATTATGAGCTTCCATGACCAGACTCAGGCGGAAATAGTTATTTTAAGAAAATTCCGAGAGCAAATTCTTTCGTCTCCTGGTCTTCTCCATATACGCATTTTATCACAATATTTTTTACCATGACTTTTGATATATCAATTTATTTGGTTTCTAAATCTATTTCCGAATCAGGTTCTAAGCTTGGATTCAATAAATCTAACATACTATCACAAAATAAGTCCCTGCCTTCGGAAAACTGCGGCACAGAAACTGCTCTACAATGTGCGCGGGTACCTGTGCGACGCAGTTTTTTTTTCGTGCCGCCTGCTCTGCTCTGCTACGCCTGCGTGGCACAGCTCAACGTGCGCCTTACCTTAGGACTTGTCCTTGCTCATTACAACTTTTAATTCAGAAATGCATCCTCGTCTTTTAAATTTAAATGAATAATGGTATCGAATATATCATATTCATGATTGATGATTTGTGAATATTTGTTATTCATGATTAATGAATACGTATTATATCAATCCTAGCTCATGAATATATTTTATTCATGAACGATGACTAACTGAATTTAATAGTATTCGTTAATCATGAATAACTGAATACCAGTTATTCATTATTTATTTCAAATGAATACTATAAACTCTCAATAATCATTAAAAATACTCCGTACTGATTATGAATAATGGTTATTCATTATTCATTTGTTTTATGATTACCATTTATTCATAATCATTAATCATTATTCAGATTACAATTTGCCCAACTCTGATTGTTATACTGCTGTAAAAGTCTATCATGATGTTAGATTTTTCCATTTTTGTTGTTGAATGTGATAAATAAATTATAGAAATACTTATAAATTGACGGCACATGTACATCCTCTTATATTTTTTTAAGGCTTCTTAATATATTATATATATATATATATTATATAAGAGCAAAAATGGGGTGAAAGGAGTTTTCTTTTTTTTAGATATATGCATAAATAATGAATTGTTTCAATGTTATCAAATGATGTATTGATGTCAAATTAAATGAAATATAAAACTAATTTCAGGCTGGGATAAATGCTTGGTAAATATATAGACCGATCTGGACTTCATGAGGATTCAAGGTATCCTTTTTTTATTACTTCCTATAAAAGTTTTCTTCTTATCCCGGTCTAAGGTTCCCTTCTTTCGGAGATTTAGTTCTACTGATAGTTATAAAAGAAGGCCTTATTGGCTTTCACTATTCCTTTCAAGCCTCTACAGGTTGGGCATACTTATTGTTCGTTGCAGTTTTTCCAAGTTTAAAACATCTCAGAACATATTATAGCCGATTCTGGTCATGAGATATTAATTCCATCTTGTCCCGTTGATATAAAAGTTCCAATCATATTTTTGACGGGGTGTTGATCTCAACTTCCAATGTTCCCTTTAACTTCTTTATTTTATCATTTAAATTACAGATTTTGTCAAGAGTTGCTTTATAATTATTGCAAACAATAATAATTATTACTTATTTAATAAGTATAATTATATTTAACAAGTATTAATATCACTTAAGTAGCGTTTAGTAAATAATTCTAGAGAAAAAGAAAAATTATATGAATAAATAAGGATATGTTTTTCTAGAAATCCAGCGTAATTTTTCCGACTATCCAAAGCTAATTGGCAAGAAGAAACTCTCAAAGCTTTTTAGTCTCAGCGTACTAGAACTGAACATTTTATCTTAAGAAAACAAATAAACGAGTAGTATGAATTCATTTTATTAAATACTTTTAATTGTTTCTTTTCGAGTATCGTCCAACAAAGCAATGTATATTTCATTGTTTAGAAATATGAGATAGTCTTTTGATACCGAAGCTAGACAGTTGCTTCATCTCTAATTTATCCTCCCACTTTAATATCTACTCGGGAAAAAGCTTTAATCTGAATTATACAAGAATGAAACAGAGCCGGAGAGTGTCCCGTGTAGCTCATTTCCATTTGAGCTACAAAGGAAACAGGTAAACTCCTTCCCATTCCCGGCCCTGTTAGCACTTAATGCAGCCCACCCTTAAATACTTAGATCCTGCGCAGTATTTCATGGCACAAAATTACCTTAAAAGGTTTTTTAAGTTATTCATGGTTAAGTATAAGGTATTTATGTTATAGACACAATTATAGGGGTCACCAGTGGTGTTAAGTCTGGGATATTAGACTTAAACTTTAGATGAAACATTAAAAAAAAATCTATCCACTAAAAACCTTTTTGTATTACTTTACCAAAGGGAAATAGTTGTTAGGTATTACTGTTTCATTTACTCATAAAATATCAAAAGTAACAATTGTTCTCACCGATGGGAAACAAAAAGAGTTGACATTTTCACAGACGAAGAATTGAAAAGATCAAATAACAAATTTCGCTCTATCGGTTTTTCTGAGGCTATTGTTTAAATCAATGATGGTTGGGGAATGACAAAAACCCCCCTTCAAATAGAAACGTTCGCTGTATTCCATCCCCACTGTCTCTCCTGTCAATTATGAACGTTATTTCGGTTTATTCTACAAGTGTTGAACTGTTTATGCTGTTTTTTTTTATTAAATTTATGGCTGAACAATGGAACTGAAACAAAATGAAAACATACAGTGGCGTCCGAGGAGGGTAGGGAAGCGCTCTCCCCCTAGAAATTTTAAATACCTAAAACTACAAATTAAAAATTCGTATTAATTTACTGTATAGTTTTTAGTGTTATATAAAAAAACTTATCAACTCTTAAATTTTAACAAGTTTTATTTGATAAATTAATGAAGCCTAAATAGGTCACAATACCCGAACCCTTCCTTCCTCCTAGGCATAAACAATTTATCTGCCTACCCCCTAGACGAAAATTTTACTATCTAGAATGAGCAAATAATTTGTTAATTATTCCTCGATTCATCACTCTCTCTCCCTCACTCCCCCCCCCCTCTCTCTCTCTCTCTCTCTCTCTCTCTCTCTCTCTCAGTCTCTCTATCACTATCAGTCTCTCTATCCTCTCTCTCTTCAGCGGGGCGGGTTACTCCGGAAGAAGATTTACTCTCGGCTCTCAGAGAAAACAGAGATGAGAAGGTCGGGTAGATTATTGCTAGTCACGAAGCAGGTATTTAGTCATTCCGAGCGGCTGCAGCGCCCCCTCAACGGGTTTAAGCCTTTTATAAGGGTCTTTAGAGCCTACGTGCTCCTGGGGCCCGCCCCGGGGCTCCCTGTACCACCGCCGCAATAACAATTTCCCAAACTGTGCCACATCACCCTTAGGCACGTCCGCCAGGACCTCCACTGTCTGTCCGGCTTCTGACAATCGCTTTATACATCGTAGACTATACTATTCTGTTCTATGCGGTATAAAAAAATCCTGGTTGAAATATATTAAAAAAACTAAATTAAAAAAAAAATTAAAATTAAAAAAATTAAAAAAAAAAACAGATATATTAAGTTTGAGTCAGCGACAGTGGCCGAACAAAGTTCAGTAAATTCTAGAAGTAGCCAAAAATTTCGCAAAAAATGAGATCAAATCTGATTTGATATAGGGACTTTTTTTCAGAGGTCTCATAAAGAAAAAATATAGATTTTTTGAACACTCCATTATACTAGAATATTACTATATTTAACAATTATGTGGGTTAAACTATTTTTATAGAAGAAAATAATAATTTATATTGCCACACAGATTATTAAAATAAAAGTAATTATCATTTTGTATCATAGAAATGACCATATTACTTGATCTTCAGAACAAGAGTAACTCTCCATTCCATTGCTCTTTATATTTAGTCGTAAGAAGCCTGGAAGGTTCTAAGCCAGCGTTGATGGTACTCGAACATCGTTGTCACAGAGTAGTTTGTTCTAACTGTTAGTTCATTCTTATGACAAGTCTAGAACTATTCTAGTAGAAATGGTTAACAGAGCTAGGTTTGTTTAATAAGAGTTATATTAATGTTGACATATATCTTGGTTAAGAGCGTTGTAACTGTAAGGCGGTTATCCCTGTTTAATTCCCAGCCGTAGCCAGTCCTTTCTCTTCTGATAAAAATTATTTATTGATTATTAAACAATAATTGACCATCAGAATATATTATACACAATAGCATAAAATGACGTATAAATAAAAAATAAATAAGTTAATAAGGAAATCCGCTAGTCAGTAACTACTTTAGAATCTGATGAGAATAGTAAAAATTTTAATAGATATTGTAATTATAATTCGGTTGTGGATACTGCAGCTTCTTCACCCGCTATAACGTAAAATTCTGGAGTATCTCACAGGTTCATAATATTAATAAAATCAGTAAACAAAGCCAATTTATCTTCATTTTTTCAGTACCTAAATTAAAATATTTGCATTTAATTTCAGCGAATACTCCACCCATCAAATGCGAGACTGGTCTAACTAAAAAAAAAAACAATATTTAAAGAGAGCCGATTAATTTTTCTTCTTTTCCTTTCGTAATATTCATTACATACGTATTTTATAGATAGTTAAAATATTCATGAATTATTATCAGTTACGTTCTATCTAGAGATGAAATATCAAAATCGGAAGATAATTCTTGAAAAAAATCTTTAAAAAAACACGATTTTGAGTTAGAGCATTGACATTTAGAGGATTTAATGAAAGCAAGTAATTATTAATGTAGTTCATACCAAAATTAATATCATGAATGAAATCATCAAAGGAGGCTGGTTCGTACTCGGAGTTAGAGTATAAATTAATTCAGTGTTGGCAAACTATATGTCACTGCCAACTTCCATCTTCAGGAGCGCTTGGAACTTTTGATATGATTAGCTTGTCCATAATTATCACCTTCTTGAACTTATTCAGATTTCATATATTCTGCATACTTATATACGAAAAAAAAAAATGAATTTAATTCAATATTAGGAAGAAAAACGAAGAATAATTCAATTTTAGAAAATCGATTTCTAATTTTTCAATATTTCTAATTTTTCAGGGCGATAATAATCGGTTAAGTGATAAAGTATCAGGGGAAAATGGCGGGGATGGTGTATATGTGGATGGTAGGAGGTATTATTATTACATTATTAGTATTATTAATTGTTTGCTATTTTATCCGATTTCGGAGAAATTATTTCCCTCTCAAATTTTATAAAGGAGTACAAGAAATTTAATTGCACATAAACATAATCGTTGGTAATTTTAAAATGGGGGTGTGGCATAATCACTTCCTTTTTACAGGGTTATCGGATTTCATCGAATTCAGACGCACCAGTTTGAACACATTATTTATTTAAACTTAGCACATAGTCATTTAATCAATTCCGGTCTCTTTTTACAAATCAGAAGAATGGCATTTTGAAAACCATATTTCGCATCTAACTCGATTTTTTTTTTAATATGTTACCTTCTCTTCCCGAAAAGGTAAAAACATCTTAAAAGGTCAATTAGTTCTGCGTATCTTTGTGAAATCGATCAAGAAACTTTATATTAAAATATAGTATTCTAACTTAAGGCTTTAAACTAAAAACAAAAATAATGATGTGCACATTATATTTATTTTTTTCACTTTATATTATATTTATATTTTTCAACTTTATATTAAAATATAGTATTATAACTTAAGGCTTTAAACTAAAAACAAAAATAATGATGTGCACATTATATTTATTTTTTTCACCTTCGCAACAAGAAACAGATATATATAGAAGAAGGAATGGAGTTGTTAGATCTTTCTTTTCTACATTTCCCTATCGAAAGGGTTATCTCATTGGAAGGATACCTCTGCTATTTTTCCTCGATTCCGTACACCTTTTTTTCCCTACAGGAGTCGATTCGACAACAGTTCTTGCTTAGCTCTCTCTAAGTGGTGACCTAAAACCTTATTTCTTACATCTTACATGTTCAATTTTCGATGACGTTCAAGACTTTGGGTTTATGCTCAATGAAATCAGTATCAATAATTAATTTTCTTTGTGTCATAAAAAATAAATTAGAAAAATGCAGTTCATACAGTTTGGGATTTGAATGTGGAGGAGCCCTTTTATTTTATTTTGATAGAGATATGAACAGAATATTACAAAGAAATATGTATTTTCGTAGGCTGCAGAGCTGTACATATTCTCAAACTATGTAAACCCCCCACTCCCCGTTATCGCGCAATGCAAAGTACATGACTTCGTAATACTCTCAAAGAAATCATCAAATATCTTCTAAATATTTACATTTAAGGGGTTACAAAAATTAAAAATTAAGAACAGATAATAATCTTAATTAGAATTCAATTCCCTACAAATGGAAAAATAAATGTTATTACCTGCATCTACAATCCTTATTAAATCCCTCGAATTTCATACAAATTCATACAAGATATTACTTTTAAAATTGTTCAGTGAGTTTTTCAAATTCGGATATAAATAGATCTAGGCATATACATAAATTTAATTTCGCGTAATTATAAGTAATAAATTAAATGAAATCCTTAAAAAAATTTTTTGGAATGAATATATTTTTGTATAGAATTCCTTAGCAAATCTATCTTATAGGATATTGTTTATTGAATCCGGTGTTGCAAGATCGGCGTGATAACAGTCTTGAAAACTCCGATTCCCTTTGAAAGAAAAAATAAAGTAGAAATCATTTAAAGCCTGGCCCTTATTATAAGGTTTGTTTCCTTAACGAAAATCGTAGTTCTAGATTTTTATGAAAAATTATTTTTTTATTAATGATTAATGTTAGGTTCTTTAAAATCACTCCTCTTTTTCTTTCTAATTATTTTGATGAAATTTTTTTAGTTTAAAAGAACCAAACGCTCCTTTTTTTCAGTATGGTTGATTTATGAAAACGTATGAAAAAGCAGCGTTTAGGCTAAATGGAAATTTCCCAACTTCCTGTTTCTCCCTCTATTTTCCCAAAGGTGTTTTTGTCTCCGAGACAGGTTGAAATATATTTATTGAGTATAAATATTGTTTATCTGAGCGAGAGTTTTTCGGAATGTTTCGCCGTTGTGGATCGGGCGGGGGTGGGGCGGGAGGGGGGGTGAGATGTAGAGTAGCCGGCTGAATAGAAAAAGAGGCAACTGCGGAAAGGGTACTTTTTCAACTTCTAAATCCCGGCTTTTTCTGATAAGGGAAAACATCGCGACCGCTCACTCAAAGCTCACTGATAAGAAAAAACACCCCTTTTCACCCCCACTCACCCTCCCCCCCCCCCCACCCGGCCACCTCCTGTCAGCCCGGCTTTGGTGTAATTTCTTTTACTACGCTCTCACCCTATTACTCACGTTATACCCTCCTTTTGATTATATAATGACCTTTTCCGGTTTTTGATGCTTTTATCCAGGGAAATTCGTAATCCCGTAGGGCTTTAACGTTCCCATTAATCACATGTATTGTGAGGACCATATTAAACCGTTCTTACTTTATCTGATTCTGTAAGGAATGTCAAAAGATTTTATTTTGTTTTTTGTTTTTTTATTTTTAAAAAACACATAAAAATATTATTATAATAATATAACATATAATAATAATATACGGACATGACTCATACGCTCCTTATTACAGAAAAACCAAAACCTAAATTTGAACACTGTCCAATCCCTCTGACAATACAACTCATTATAGAAGAATGCCCTTCAATCTCTCAACAATCAAATAAACTTAGAATTTCTTGTAATGTAGCCGAGGTATTAAGAGATTCTTCGGATGCGGTAGATGCCTTTTTAGAGCTTACAAAATGAATAGGTAAAAATAATAATAATAGAGATAGTAAAAGAAGTAAATAATGCACCGTGCAGTAAATAATGCACCATACAAGGTCGCGGTAAATTAGTTCCTCTGCAGCCGCTAGCTGCCATCAAACATGCTGGTACTGAGGCTACTACTCTTGAAGAATCGGCGATGATTCGTCCCAGGAATGAAGAGAAGGCCTTTGTACGGCGCACAGTGAGGCAAAAAAGTGGAAAAAACTCTGTATCTTGAGAACGGATTGTCCTATCGAGATGGAAATTGTTTTATTCGATTAAAGATCGAAAATTACACTAGGATTGCAACTAAATTGTAAAATTAGATTACTTACGTACATATAATTATAAAAGAAACTCAAGAACAGATATTTTAAATAATTAAAAAAAAATTAAGCATACTTTTAACTTAATTTAGCTTATTTTAGTTTGATTTAACTCAATATTAATTTCAATTTCCTTTAAGGTAGCATTTTTTTTTCTTTTTTAATTAAGCTACTGTCTTGCAAATTTTGTGGAAAAATATTGAAAAGCCTATCTTTAATCACCTTTCTCATCATCTCATATTGATATTTAGACAGTTTTGATTGGATAAAAACAGCTAGAGCAGAATCATTGCCGAAAATAGAACTTTAACTATTTTTCTCTGGGACGAGGCTGAAGCAGCCTGATTACTTATAGGTGTAATACCCGATATCATTGAGTATTACACTAATCATATAATATTTTAAATTTAAACCATGATTATGTAGGTATGTAGGGATTGTGATTTAATGCTTTTTGAATAAATTGGAGGCAGTCAACTCTACGGTATTTTTCATCTCGGGAAATTTTTGGGCACCGCGAAGTATTTCACATAATTGACAATAACTACCCAACAGGCAAAAAAAGGCAAATGAAATCAGAGGAATATATTCTCTGATACATCCCGGTCCTAGATCAATCCCTGCCATCTGAAGCCAGGACAAGGCTTTATCTATAATCATGCTTCAAATTAGTTATTTTGTGTCAAAGATTTTCGCTTATTTAATCGTTTATACTGGATGGATACTGTTATAATGTGAAACGTCTATATATGCACATAAAGGCTGTCAAACAACTATCACTCAAATGTGCTGTAACTAGTTCAAAATATTTTTATAAAAAAAAAATGACAATACTAAAACCACGACAAAACTTATAATTTCTGCTCAAAAGAAATTTTTGTTAAGAAAGAAACTAGTAGTTTTTTATTTTTTGACTATTCGAGGATGAAAAGCAATAGCAATTAACTCCAGATATGAACGTCGGATTTTTGCTTTTTTTTTTTTGTCGTTTGCCACACTGTGCGGCGCGCCACGAAAATTTTCACAAAAATGACAATAATTACCGAACCGGCAAATAAAGGCAAAATATATCAGAGGAATATATTCTCTGACACATCCCGGTCCCTCAACGGTATATCCTCAAGGCACGGACTTTTGTCCGCCATGGGACATATACGACCTCCGTTATTGCCGTGGATAGGCAGAAAGTTGGTAATGCTCCAGGACTGGATGCTATTGATACGGCGATTTTGAAGAATAGTATCCCCTTTATTGAAGAGCGACTATTGCCGATCTTCAATGATTGCCTAGACAGTGGATACTTTCCGAAGAAATGGAAGATCGCCGATCTGTGACTCCTCTACAAGGGAGGGGGGGGAGGGATAAGCAGCTTCTTAAGTCATATCGACCTATATGTCTCCCCCCTGTGATAAGCAAAGTTCTGGAGCATCTTATTCTAGCCAATTTACAGCCGGTTCCAAGAAAAGCAAGCCATCCACGGCAATAAGGATCAACAAAAGGTAAAAAAACCGCTGATGGGCTGCTTTGAGTTCGCTTAGACGTTGAATAGAGGTATGTCATATTGCTGCTTTTCGACATATCCTCCGCTTTTGACAGCGTCTGTTGGCCTCTGATACTCCCATTGGCAGATCCAGGGGAGGGGCTGTGGGGGCTGCAGCCCCTCCCTTTGGAAAATTTGTCGTCATTTAAAGATAGAATTTGACTTTCCTTAATGTAAGGAAGCAAGTTAACAAATAATAACAAATAATGTGCAAAACAAGTAGAATTTTAGTTGTGGGAAAGGAACATAAAGGTAAAAAAGCTGATAAGCAGATCCAGATGAAGGTCTGTGGGGCTGCAGCCCCCCCCCCTTTAGGACTGCAGCCGCCCCCCCCCCCCTTTCTGATCGGCTGGATCCGCCCATGGATACTCCAGCAGCTGCAGAAGTACGATGCCCCTAGCAACTTATATGCCCTCGTTAAAAGCTATCTCCAGGAGTGGTTCGTGAGGATTCGAGGTAGCTCATTTGAAGTAGAAGCTCCCATAGAGAGGGGATGTCCTCAAGGATCGGTTCTTGGACCAGCTCTATGGAAGCTGGTATTTGACGAGTTGCTAGGGGTGCTTGAGGAAGAGCGGTTCCTTGCAACGGCCTACGTCGACGACCTGGCGGCTGTAGTGGCATTCAACAGCAGAGCCGGTTTAAAAGCTGAAGTTGAACGATGCGCCAACCTGGTAGGAAGATGGTGTGAGACGAAGAAGTTAAAGATGGCAGTGGCGAAAACTCAGGCCATTCTTCAGAGTCCACGAATACGTCCAAGTGAGGTGGTCACCTACCTTGGTGTGAGATTCGGTAGGGGATTTAACATAATCCCTCACTTGGACTACCTCAAGGATTGACTTTATAAAGTTAATAATAACTTATAGGCTTATTAAAGTGGCCCTTGTCTTAAACGGGCTGAGCCGTCTAGGTGGCGCCTTCTTGGGTCTCAGATACCCAGCGACGATGAACATTTACAACGGATTAATACTGGGTATTCTATGGGGGTATTTGTCCCCCGGATGGTTCAAGAATCCCTCACAGCGGTAGATGCGCAGGTTGGCGACGCTTCAGCATACGGCTCTGCTACGGGTCACAAAGTCATACCGAAGTGTTTCTCATGAGGCGGTGCAGGTCCTAGCAGGAGGGTTCCCTCTCGACCTTCTCCTGCTTGAAGATTCCTTAAAGGATGTCCTTAAAAGGGAAGGCTCAGCAGGTCTACCTGAAAATATCCGCACGAGAATTGCTGTTAACCCAAGAAAATGGAAAAGAACAATGCTAGAAGTCACAATTTATGAATGGAATCGGTGGTGGGTTACTAACACGAAAGGAGCTACGAAGCTTATTAGGTTTCGCAATTTCTCACGAAGCATGGGGGTTTCCGCGCCAAACTGCACAGGCTTGGAAAGGACATAGATCCCCTATTCCCCAGATGCAGAGTTCCGGAGACGGCTGAGCTCATTATTGTCGATTGCACCGTCTTTGAGGCACTTAGGGCCAAATTGTTGAGGGAAACTGGACTCTACGTAGTGTCAGAAAATGATTTCCCTCAGCTAGTGACTGAAGCAAACTACCCTTACTACAAGTCCTTTGTGTACAGGTGGAAAACTGCAATTGGCCCTGCCCATTTCAATTTCACAAGGCAGGGGCCTTTGCCTGGATGACCACCTGAATGAGGAGATGAAGAAGAAGGTGACTTGGTGAGGAGTAGCTGAAAAACTGAAGTAGGAAGAAGACGGAAAAGAAAAAAAAACTGAAGTAATATTCCAAAGATTCTCAATGGCAACATTTCAAATGTTGCCAACACTCGTGTTGCCGAAAGGCAAGGAAGGGCGAAATAAATAAATAAAAAAGTAAATAATGCACTTACAAACAAATTTGAATTGGAGTAAGTAATTTTATCTGAATGGCCCATTTTATATTACTGTGTAAATATGTATTTTTTTAAAATTAATTAATAGCTTGCATCTTACAGTTTTATCTTTTTTATATTTGAGTGTTATTCGTAAAACCTATTGCTAAAGAACAGTTGTGTTTTTTCACGCTTTTTAAATAAACAATTTCCTTTTTCGATAATTAAATAAAATTGAATAATGGCTGCTGGGACGTTGAGTAAGGTCCGCCCCTAAGCCGGTTTGTATGTTGACTGCGAGACAGTCGTTAGTCCCCGCCGAGGCTTAGGGACCAAATCCAGATGGATGGCTGCAGATTTATTCTACTCCAGCCCGGAGTCGTTCTTATTTTAAATCGTTACCACTTCGGTATTCCCTTCACGTGCAGCTCCTCCTGTCTCAGGGGCCGGGCTTGAGAAGTCAAAGGCTAAAGTCAAATAAATGTCCGGAGCATTCATTTCCGTTTTCTGTGGTAAATATCTATTGCTACCGATGAGTACATCCCCTCCCATATCATGCCGAAGTTGAATTCCATTTTGACTACATTAGATGTCTGTCCCTATTGGCTTATGTAGCTATATCCTTCAGCAGCATTGGCATGATTATGAGAAGAGTATAGTCTCAAACGTTGCCATAATGTAGTTGTTTATTGACTGAACTTCAAGAAATCTATAATAATTTATTCTATATATCTGAATTTATTTTGATATTGAGAAGAAGAATTATGTATTAAAATCAATAAGTATGTCGTGAATCTCATCTCTTCCTTTCTAGCATGTTCATTAAAAAAAAAAAAATCCAAACATAACATAACATAAGAATCCCAACACTAACATTTCAGAATTTCTTTCATCTTCAAGGTTTTATATCTCGATAAAAAATAAAATATGTATAAATAATTAATTTTGTAAAAACAATAAATTATTAAAAAAAAAGAATATTGTTAAATAGATTATATCCCTCATTTATTTATTACCCACCGCTAATATGTTATGACAGTGAAGTGCTTAATTTTTTTTTTCCATTATCAAATACTATACGCCATTCTATATATGTTTGTTAAAATCTTTTTAATTTACAATATCTGAAAAGAACCACGTATGAAATCCACATATCTCTGTTACATGCACTTCTGTACATTTCCTCTCTATTATTTTTAGTTTTATACAGGAACCTCAGTGGTTTATCATAACTATTTTTATTTGAAACATTTATTTTTATATCTCGTTTTTCTGTTATGTCTGCATAATATATTTTTTTAGTTATATGTATAGCGCCTATAGTTTGTCTATTTTTTCCTACCTATTATTTTTATATTATATAAATTAAAGCTATGTTTTAAACAATGTTATGTTAAAAATAATGGTCAAAGCTGTGGTGTTTTGGTATGATTTATGTCTATTTATTCACCTCCTCGTATCTTGGGTGACTTTCATATATTTCTTGTTAAACGGTTTTACTTAATTTATTTAATTGATTTCATAAATTGTTACGAAATGCGTCATTATGTTTGTCAACATTTGATAGATGGGGTCAATATATGGAGTTTCGTGCTTTTGGAATGAGTCTTAATAATTTCAATTAATTATTAAAATAAAAGTATTATATGATTTTGTTTTTCCATTGAAATTTACTACTTTTGAAATTAACTAATAACTTTAACTTTAAATTCTCATACATCACCCATAATTTTAATAATTAACTAATTCTATAGCAATATGCATGTTCCTCAATGAAAAAAAGGATATCTCTCATCCAGCAGTATTGTATTTTTCAACTTGTTCTATTGCCATATTAGTGTCGGTCATGAAGATGTTTAGAGGATATGAAGATTCAAGATTAAGTATAAGGTGTTACTCTGTAGAGATGTCATTAAATCTTGACTATTTTGTACCGATTTTGTATTATAGGTATAATATACCTATTGTATTATTATAATGATGTTTAATTATATTAGTATTTCTATAATTATCCAGATGGAAATAATTATGTCTTTCCAAATATTCGACCCCTTCAAAGGGTTCTAGTATTCCGTTCTGAATATAACTAAATTAACAATTATTTGATATATCGACTTTCTGATGGGACCTTAAATGAAGGTGTCGAGTTTGTAATATTTGGTGAATGATAATAATTTCCAGAATTGTTTAAATTTTTTTCCTAAAAAAATGTATAATATTTTTAAATCTAGTATTTGCCTGCGCGGTTAAAACGTAAAAGACGGTGTATAGTTATTCATATACACTTTTCTAACTGAAAACCATATGAATGAATATGGACATATGGTTCCGGCACGTTTATGAGATAAACTATTGAGCCTGCAAAAAAGGGTTTTACATTATTTTATTATTTAGAAAACAATCTGTTTATTCTATCTTATCAAGCATGATAGTTATGATTACTTGCTATTAATTTTACGTCATAAATAATTTATTTTTAATCGAAGTCATAAAAACGGGAATGGAGTGACAGTATAGTTTAATGTTTACTTTAACAATTACAGGTTCTATAGAAGTGGTGTTAGGAATATTCAAGGTGGTAATTGAATTAGTAGCTAAGTCCAAGTTCCAAGTGGGGGAAGGGTTGGTTAGTGAAGATAGCAGGGCTCACCCCTCTTTCCAACTTCTAACTTATTTTTACCTTTAGAGAAAGGGGATAATTTTTTTCTCTTATTTTATAAAAGGGAAAATTGGACATTGTCATAAAAAAAAAAAAAAAAAAAAAATTCAAAAGAAGGAATAATTTTCATTTAGTTGAGGGTTATGTCGAGACTAATTTTCGTAATTGATATTTGCAATTAGAATTACTTAAATAATAAATGTCATGTACTATTGAAATAGTATTCTTTTTAATCATACTGCATCAAAAACGTTTGTTTTCAATACTCGGTTTGAGTCGGTAAAGTAGTACTTTTCGGGCCTAGGCCTGAAAAATCTTTTTGGTGCGCTAACCTTACCTGCGGGAGGAAGAAGATTTATGGACTGTTGACAACTTTTTTAGAGATGAGCCAGAACTTGAAAATAATTCCTTTAATCGGAAGTTATCGGTATTCATAAAGGCAATGCCAAACAATGGCTTTAATATAATGACTAATCAGAATTGTACCATAAATATTAATGTAAATATATAAGTACTTTTCTTCTGTTATAGGTTAATAAACAGAGGTTTTTTTAAAAAAGGAAAAGGTGTCAATTTAATTTCTTATATTGTATCTGTAAGTTATTAATGAAATCTAAAAGGGTTTTAATGTACTCAAGTATGAGCAGTATGATGAAAAGTATTGTTCATAACACGTACCAAAAGGGTGTTATCGTTGCTTGGTCTAATTTCCGCGTGAGGCTACGCTTTGCGCGTTAAACTCGACCGCGCATCGAAAACAACCACTTTTGGTTCTAGTGATGAAAATAACTATTTATGTTGGGAGCTTAACAGATATTTTAATATATAATATATATTTATATACGCATATAATTATATATATATATATATATATATATATATATATATATATATATATATATATATAAAAGCATATATTTTTATACGTGATGTAGTTAGTTTGATTTTTTTAGTTAATAAAAAAGACAGCTAGATGATTTTAAAGGGCTAACGAAATTCTTTTTCTTAAAATATGCATTTAAATGTAACCATTAAGTAATTTCAGACTTCATCTACCAGGAAAACTTTAATTATTTATTTTTTCATACACATAAAAAAAAAAAAAAAAAAGTAGAGACAAAATGTGAATTATATAGTCTGCCAATTGAAATCTATTATCACAAAAGATATATGAATATAAATATAACTATATACCTACGTTGACACTATATGATGTTTTTCTCAGGTTTTCAGATATAATGAAAGTCTTCTATTCTGGCTCCTTTACAGGGTTCATTTAATCATTATTTGTTGTTCCATGTTTAATGTTTAATCATTGTTAATGTTCTCTGCATTTTTATTTATTCTTTTTATTTTTAATATAGAAGTCTATATTTGTTGCTTACTTTTAGAGAAACTGTTGATTTTATCTTTTATCCTGTGTCAAATGTTGTGCCCTAATGTAGTTTTGCAAAGAAAATTACGCATGAGTACGTAATTACTTGAAATATTGCATGATTCGGAGTAAAGATTGAAGAAACTCATGAATCTTCTGAAGCATCTTATTTCATTATTAGGTAATTAAAAAGAAATTGCCAAACACCCATTCGGGCAGATGCAAATTCCATAATATAAAAATAAATATTTTATTTATATAATTATAATTTAACTTAATAATATCCAATATATAATTGGTTTCTTAATTCCTGGGATATTTATATTATGGGTATAGTGGCTGTTAACCTTATTGGAGCAATCACCAGGACAATCTCAACTTTACCATTTATTGCTTATTTTCAACGTTTCGGCTATGTCGCCATTTTCAAGTCTAAAAATTAGTTTTAATCCATTAAACATTATTAAATAATAAACTTCAAATATAATGAATAGCAATATTAAAATTGTAAAAATCTTTTTCCTTAATTATAATTTAAGTAAAGAATAGGTAAGAACAAAAAAATTGGGTTCCCCCCTAAAACTCAAAAAATTGTCATATCTATGTAGTTTTCTTTTTTTCTATACTAGTGTAACCTTTTCAAAAATTTCGATTGCGTAAACTTGGACGTAATAATTCTTTTTGAACACAGAACTCAGAATCTCTATGCATTATTCCTGCGATCCCTTCTTCGGTTTCTACCATCAGACATTTCTATGTCTTTTTGTGACCAAATATTAGTATTGTCCCTTCCTCCACGGCGGTAGATGGAAAACATGTTTCGTATTTATTCGGGGGAAAGAGGAAGACCCTCGGACTGAAAGCGACCCTCTCCCCGATGAATATTCATATTTCTCGGCGGTGTTAAATCAGAACGATGGAAGTCAGTTAGTGGGCGGAGAGCTTGTCCTTTCCGCACCCAACTTCTCTAAAGTAAGTCCGGCAAAATCAAATATACATACATTACGGAAGTCCCGGTTTCCCTTTCTTTCGCACTTTAAAAAAAAGTTAAAATGTACTTATTTTTTGTTTTAAATTTGTTATCGCAACTTGCTACTCTAAGAACCTTTCTTTCAACTTTTTTTTTCCCCTGGACTAACTTTTTCAGTACATAAAGTACTTAGCGAAAATATTATGTGAAATTCCGAAAAGTTATAACATTGTTCAAATTATCGACGACTTATTTATTTCATATTGTTCAAGATATTATGAAATTATCATTAGATTTACGAGAAAAATAAGGGAGAAGCGACTTCGATATTTTATCGATATTTATATCGTTTCGATATTTTCGAACATAATTTTCCTTAAAAATAATTAAAAAGATTACATCATTACTCCCTCAATAGGGAAACATTCAAACTTTCAAACATATCACTTATCAGCAATCCAAGTGGAGCATTATCTCATGCCATACTAACAGACACCTAACCTTAAAGAGACGCTTTAGGTTCTGGGCTGTTTGTTTTTAAATGTTTTATATATACATGATAACAACTGTATCAAAATAAATTATTTCTTTTTTTTTTGTATTTTATATTTCTCTCATCATTAAAGAAACTATAAATATAAAATATATTTGTAGGGCACAATATATTTTTTTTTCATTTCATTTTTAAAAACTTTTCCCATTATTGGAAGCGTTCCAAGTGGACCGTAAAAAAGCTCGGTTGTTTTGAGGCAGTCAGTCCCACATTTTGTACAGATGTCACAAGCTAGAGAACCCAAACATCGATATAGATATCCCGTAGGAGACGACACAATGACCAATGCCTGGTGAGAGACAGAATTTCTCCTTCCTTAATATCCCAATTGGCTTTTATCCATTGACCAAAATGACATATTTTTTTCATGTATTGATCTGCTCATTTTGCATTCATTTTCTCGTAAATGTTATGATTCCTTATCTGGAACAATTTCGATTTGCAAAGAAAGGTTCCTAGGTTATCACGTTCAGCACTTGGAATATGATAGTAACACTAGGAATTTAAAATTTATCCTTATCCCTGTTTTATAAAGATTTATTTGTCAGATTGTATAACAGAGTATAGTAGGTGTTCGCGCCAACCCGCGAACACATTTAAATTACTTACAATTGTGATATGCACAATGCCCCCTAGTGGCCAGGTGGGCAATCGTACAGTAGGAGTCAAGAGACATTACTGGGCAGCCACATCTATAGGGCCAGCACAGCCCTCAGCCTTAAGAAGAGTTTTCTTCATCAACTCATGTCCGGCTAAGGACAGACAAGGGGACTGAGATGGCAGGAAGAAGAGCAGGCATCACTTATAATGGACTTATAATATCACAGGGGCAAGCAAGTCCAACATTTAATTTCATTTCTTGTATGTATTTATTTTATTCAATTCATGCATTATACCATAAATAGCAAAATCTAAAAATAGAAGATGAACAACTGTTCTTGTTTTCATTGTATTAAAAATAAATATTTCACTTTACAAAGTATGCAATGACCTTTGAACTGAGCCAACCCCATCATGTAATACAGTCCACTAAAATGAGTCTTTTCATTTTTATATCAGCAAATTATAATTAATGGTGGGCAGACCGGGCAAGCCGATGCCCATCATTAAACAAATGGTCCTCCGTTGGCCAGATTATTGGCAACACATATAAAATAAAATTGGTAAAATATAACATGCAAAATTAGTAACCTAATAAACTGCATTACAATTCTGTTAAGGCAACTTAGACATCATTAAATTGATAAGCCAATAATAATCAATGTCTTAGTCAATATTAATTATAATCAAAATGATGCATGTCGATGTATACATCTCATATACAGCAATAAGCATGTATTAATCATTATGTCAGAATGTTCTTTGCAAACCTAAGGGTTAATTTTATATAAATATTTTCAGATGTTATATATGTTTCATAAAACAATACAAATGCATGTTGCATATATTAATAAACAGTTATCGCCCAGCATCAGATAAACATTTTGTTTATTAAAGATATGAAGCATATTTAATTACTTATATGTTCAATGCTGACATTCATATTGCATTCAAATGTTCTAAAATTACTTGCATTCATCAATGCAGTTCTAAAATTACTAAATTTTAGTTAGTTTAAAATATCTATTGCATTCCAGTTTACAATCATATATTGAAATGCTCTCAATCATTTCATTTTCATCTTTTCATTTTAATATAATTTAATAGTTTTCTAAAATAAGAAATGCTGAACATTATTATTCATTTTAAAATGATAGTTGTAAAAACTGTATTGCTGAAATCATTTAATTTTTATTTATTTAGTCTATATTAACATTTCTCTTTAATTGTAGTTATTGCAATAAGGCCAAGTCAAGCCATTTCAGTAAATAACCTAACTTAATTTTACCTTTTCTTTTTTTTGCCTGTCTTGCTACAATGTTTCATTATAATTGTCATTCAAATTTGATTTAAATGTTCTACATAAATACTCCTTGGATTTATCTTGTTTACATACTTTTATTTCATTTACATCAATCTTTAGGAAATGATTGTCTAAAATAATAGATTGAAATTGCAAAAAACACATTCAACAAATTTATGTTATTGAAACAATTATTTTGGATCAGAGGCAAAATAACAAAATGCTCATTCATAAATTAACTTCTTTATTACAACTTATATTTTAATTCAAACCCTTTGCCTTCCCTTAAATTTATTCAATTATTTTTGCATTTCATTAATAAAAAAAAAGTTAGGCCTCTGGAAAAATAATTGTTAAGAATAATGGGTTGATATCAAGAACTAATTTTTTTTATAACTTTATTGTATCATTTTGTAATGTGTCACTAAACCACTGTAAACTGTTCACCTTAAATAGTTTACTCAATCAAATAACAAATTTAAACTCCAAATCAACCATTCTACTGAACTTATAAACATTCTATATTTTGATAGCATTACAATTAATAGTGATCACAAACACATCAATCATTTACTTCAGATATCCTTTAAAGGATTGCACATTATTCAATCATCTGCTCCAAACTAACTCAAGCTAACTTAGCCCCATTGCCATGCGGTACTGGCTAGGTTATACCGCTGTTATTGCCCATAGAGATACAAACTCTTCAACTACAAAGAACATCATTGAGATCTCATTCAAGTTAGGCAATAACTTTTTTTCACATGTTCACTACATACAAGGGTATCACTCTCAATTAGCACTAATAACCACATATCATTTCTTTAACTTTAAATAACAACTTCGTTGCTTATCTCATTTTAAAATTTTGGCATCATTTTCAATTGACAATATCAATTAGAAATCATTTTCTTTGAAGTTAAACATTAACTTCGCAGCATGTCCTCACTAATTACAAGGGTACCAAACTCAACAGGATAAATATTTAGAGATCAATTCTCTTAATAATCTCATATTATAAACCCATTATTATTATTTTTTCATTTACTGAAATTCTGTATACCTCCTCTCTAATAGTAGCACCAATGCGTCATCAATTGACCGTGCTCTATTTATTTTAGTAAAAGCACACATTGCGTCAATCATTGACCGTGCTTATTCATTACTGATCATTTTCGCCATCGATTGGAATATATCAGAAGCACACATTGCGTCAATCATTGACCGTGCTTATTCATTACTGATCTTTTTCTCCATCGATTGGCACTTATTAGGAGCAAACTGCGTCAAACATTGACCATGCTTACTAATAAATAATCATTTTGCCATCTATTGGTACTCATATTCACATAAGCACCAACAGGGTCAAGCATCGGCCGTGCTTATTTATAATTGATGATTTTCGCCATCTATTTGCACTATCATCAATACCATTTGGTTATCAAACCTATTTATTGTTTACATGTACCCCTTTTGATTGGTTTTATTTTGCCTAGTGGGTGACATGATCTCTAATGCCATTCCTTTAGTTATTATTAAAATTCAGATAGTTCATTTCTACTTGCTGCTCCTGAACTCATGTTTATTCCACGCTAACATCATGATGAGCTTTCATCGACACCAGGATCTGCACCAACACTTGTGCATCCCCTGTGTAGCATTACACTAAGGCACACTTGTGTGATATAAGTCTCTCTTCATTATATCATAATTTATGTGTTGTCCTCCTGCAACATTTCATTTTGTGTCGCCCTCTCTCCTCTACTGCCTTCTCCTGCCATCCTCGCCCTTGATTCAATTCATTATGATGAAAAACTCATCAGCAAACATTGATATTCAAGCTCAATCACTGGAGCGAAAACTGAGCCGTCTTCGCCGCGACATAATCGGCACTGCTGATGTCGGTAAAAATGCCATCGCTGACATCAGCCTAAGATATTTCTTTGAGGCCACTTTAGAAACAGCCATCACTGAATGGCATAAGTTTAAAGGATACTTTTACATGCTTGTACAGCTCAAGCAAGGTCAAGGGGTTACCTTTCCAAACGACCATTGGAAATCAATCTACGAAGAGCTTCTGAAGGAGATCTCAACCTCACTAGGTTATCTCGCACAGCTTCAGAAAGTAGATGAGACATGTGAAGCTGTCGCAGCTCAGCAAACTGGTCAACACCACCTGGCCCATGAAAACAATAGCCTCTGCGCTGCGCCTGACGCTAGCAAAGCGTATCCGCTGAAAACAACTCAGCATACATCACCAGATGTGGAAAAATCGCATCCCGATATCAATCATAAACGCGGCCCTCGAATCACAACTCCTACCATCAGCTCAGAGTCTCTTGTTTCAGGAGGTAGCATATATCCAGCTGCTGCAGCAGAGGACCAATTGAAGAAATCAAAAATCACAACAAGTGTTTTTGAATCGCACGTTCGGTCTTCAAATCAAGACTCTCTGCACGGAGCTCCAGTCCTCTCAAACGAGCCGCAGCATGAAGATGCACACGCACTTCCTCAGACCACAATGACAAGCCTTAGTCAAACATCAAGGCACAAGGTTTCTCCCAAGCCACCTGTTTCCAAAGGATCTCAAAAGGACGTGGTTGAGAAATCAGATGGAAGCAACAATGAAGAGGTAAATTCTTTTATCCGATCGTCTGCAACGACATTGGCCGGACAACATTCTTCTTCAGATAGTAACTATCCACCTCCTGTTGTCACTTCTACTAATTTCCTACAAACTAAAGACTTTTCAGGAAATAATGGATCAACATCACAGCAACCTGCTATGATCCACAATTCAAAAGTCAAGAAAGAATCACAACAGGTAGTGAGGTATCTCTCATTTTCTAACACCAATTGTTCATCCTCAATTCTTGCTCAATCCATTAAAACCCAATTGAGTTCAAATCCTCCTTCCAATTACCTTGATTTAAATGAAAATAAACCTATCCCTCAGGTTTTTTCTGCCACACTTAGTTCATTTACTATCGCACTACCAAGTTCATGCCATTTAAAGGTAAACTTACATACCCCTAGACACAACATGACACTCGTCAATCTTGGGGTAAAACATTATCCCAACTTTTTTAACAGCTGGGCATTTTCTAGGTGGGCGGCGGGTAGAATACTATCCTATCCAAACCATTGTCGTCGTCATCGACCACTGCATTTCGATATGCGTATCGAAAAGGGTTGCGAACCCAATTGGAAAAGGAGGCGCAAGCCCTCCATTTTCCTTTTGGCATGCTTCTCGAAGGAGAGAAGTACTGCTATTTTTTTTTTATTTAAGTAACAGGACCTTTTATTTTCTCATTGAATTTCCTAATTTTTTTTCTTTTCAAAGGAGACACCTTTATTTACTTTCTTTATCAGCTAATTTATTAACCTTTTACTTTACTTACATTTTTAATTAATCTTCCATTTTTTTGCCACTCTTCACTCAAACACATACAGCATTGCTTTTCATCAACCACATCCACAAACTCGCTCACCACCTCAGTTTACTTTATTTTTAATATTAAATTTGAACACAAATTTAAGGTGGGCGGTATGTTCGCGCCAACCCGCGAACACATTTAAATTACTTACAATTGTGATATGCACAATGCCCCCTAGTGGCCAGGTGGGCAATCGTACAGTAGGAGTCAAGAGACATTACTGGGCAGCCACATCTATAGGGCCAGCACAGCCCTCAGCCTTAAGAAGAGTTTTCTTCATCAACTCATGTCCGGCTAAGGACAGACAAGGGGACTGAGATGGCAGGAAGAAGAGCAGGCATCACTTATAATGGACTTATAATATCACAGGGGCAAGCAAGTCCAACATTTAATTTCATTTCTTGTATGTATTTATTTTATTCAATTCATGCATTATACCATAAATAGCAAAATCTAAAAATAGAAGATGAACAACTGTTCTTGTTTTCATTGTATTAAAAATAAATATTTCACTTTACAAAGTATGCAATGACCTTTGAACTGAGCCAACCCCATCATGTAATACAGTCCACTAAAATGAGTCTTTTCATTTTTATATCAGCAAATTATAATTAATGGTGGGCAGACCGGGCAAGCCGATGCCCATCATTAAACAGTAGGTGGAGTTGAAGTTAATGGGTTGACCCAAAATTTCATGTAACGTTCTTTCAAAGTTCTGCATAAATTATTCACCGTAGACCGCTCCACTAAATATGTTTTGTTTAATCGGATTAAATAAAGTTTATGGAAAAAATGTTATGTTGGCTTGGTTTCCTCCAATTGACTGGCCATTCAGTAACATGCGTTGACTCCGGCTTAATCTAGGATACAAAAAAAAAAAAAAAAAAAAAAAATCCTATTGGCCAACTTTTTTATTATCTTGCTGTATAATACTCGAAGCATTCCTGGTTGAATGTGTCATTATCTCTTTTGGTTTTATTGTTCATCATCATGATCTATTGCTTTCCTGTGTCAAAATATATATAGTCTTAAAATGCAAGTAACGGCACCATCTTATTTTTTTAAGTTAATAGGGTACCAGGGTTTTTTTTTTTCGAAACAAAAATTACTCTTACTGACTTTAAAATAAAAAAAAAACGAAAATATAAAGCCTTTAAATATTAATGACAACGGAAAATATGGAAAAGAGAAATTCTTTTTAAAAAAAAGAATGACTTAGAGAATACCGTGGGGTCTGCCCCATGACCACTTTACTGATGATTTCTTAAGTCACAAGGGGCTATTAACTTAAGTAAGGTTAGGGAGGGTATGACTGTAATTTAGAAAGTGCTAGGGGACTTATGCAAACTACAAGAAATCAAGTAAAACACTTCGATAGGGGTGCCATTCGTGGGTCAAATTTTGTATTTTCTTTTTCATTTTATTAAAAATCATCAGTATGCCATCCTCAACAAATATTATAAATAATCGAGCCAAATAGACATTTTTTCCTCACATACTTGATATTCCGCCTTAGCGCCCCCCCCCCCCTCCCGGCATCTTCTTCCAGTCAAGGGCTCTATGAGATCAAGGACCACTCTCTTTGCATCCAGAGAGGATGCGTAAAGCCAGTGTAGTCCTCTAGAATTTGAAAGCAATAGACAATTTCTATAATTTAAAAAAAAAATATTGTTTAAAAAGTTAAATACATACATTAATTTGTACCAGCTAATAACTTTTTCGTGTTTTTTATTAAATAAACAGTGTGTTGTCTGGTAGTCATTTAATTGTGCACACGTGTAGATTTACAAAGAGACCTACATGAAGGATGGAAGTTATCCTGTTAGAAGTAGAAGTAAGAAAGTAGACCATTCATCTATATATATATATATATGATAATTTTTTATGTACAATGCTGATGGAAATTTTCAAGAACAATCCTAGCTCCTATGAAATTTACAGAGCTTTACATTAATTTTTTTTTTTTTAATGAAGTTATAATATTGCAATAGTTGTATGAATTGACATGCCATATGAATTGGCTAACGTTCTTTATGTACCAAATAATTTTTTATTTTATTTAAATTCACCTGTTTGATTGCCTGGAGTAAACAAATCTGATGGCTAAACCAAATAGAAAAATATGGTATGATATCAAATAAGATAGCAAATAAAAATAATTTCGTAAAATCCATCAATAACGAGTTAGTGAGATGGGATTTGTTGGCGCCTTCAAAGTGTTCATCAGCCACCTCCGTGTCGTGCGGGATTGCCTATCAGCTCTCCTCAAGGCCATTCTAGATTTTACTATTAAGGAAACAATCCTTCCTGGATAATCCTTGTTATTTACTCAATAAATTTATAAAACATTATAAATAAATGTTAGCTACTGTAAGTTAAATAAAGTTATTAATGAATGAGTATATGATAACACAATATTTTTTTTTTTATATAAATTATTTTATTGAAAAGAAATAATACAATCTGCCACACTCTAGGGCATTTAGTATTAGTGATATAAGAATAAATTCACACAAAACAACTAAAGAATAACTAAATATGGAAATACAAAAGGAGAAAATAAAAAATAAATAATACTTAAAAAAGAAAAAGAAAATACAAAAGAAAACACATTCACACTTATGTACAATATTTACATTTAGCCTAGGGATGTCCGAATCGAGCCCTACAACCCACATGTGGGAGGCAAGGCAGGTCTCTATGAGATCCCAGCGCTTCTCGCCCTGCCGCATCACCGGTATTAGGAACCGGTGGAGGCAGGGCGGGAGCACCTGCGCTAATTCGCTCAGGGCTTGAGTGGAGAAGCTGACCATTGCCAGGACTCCATAAATCTATTTACAAAATGTCTCGAGGCCACTACCGTTTCAACCGTCGAGGAGGATTAAAGGAGTGGTTGGAGTTGGAGAGGGATTGCGCTAGGGGATTGGGATGGTAGCTAAGGTTCTGGTGGAACTTTGAGAATTTGGTTGGGATGACTTCGAGGACAAATGGGATGTTAAGATCATGATGTAGGGTTTTGTTTGAAACGTAGTAGGATACGTTTGATGTTCGAAATTTTTGCTGCCTCCCACACTTCAAGTCCGTAAGTCCAGATGTGTTTCAGCACGGTTTTGTAAATCAATAGTTTGTTGTTGGTTGAAAGATGGGAAGTCCTGCTTAGTAAACAATATAGTTGACTGAATCTTCTGTTAAGTTCTTGTTTTTTAAGTCTGGTATGTGGGTTCCAAGTGAGTCTTTTGTCCAGTATGAAACCCAGGTATCGCAATGTGTCAGCTTTGGGTAAAGGGATATTGTTAAGTAGGACCGGTGGACAGGAGCTGCGGCGGAGAGTGAAGGTCACGTGTTTGCATTTTGATTGATTGACTTTTATCCGCCAGCAGTAGCACCATTGCTCGATAAGGGAGAGATAGATGTCTTTGGAGATTGTATGAGGCTTATACGGGATCGGGATGGGATGAAAGAATGGCTGTGTCATCTGCAAATGTGGCTAAGAATGTGTCGGGGGTGGTAGGAATATCGGCAGTGAATATAATATAGAGAACAGGACCCAAGACACTGCCTTGTGGGACTCCTGCCTTAATAGGATAAATGTTGAAAAATTTTGAGCCACTACGAACTCGGAAGGAGCGATTTGAGAGCTAGGACTGTAGAATCAGGAATAAGGATTGGGGAAGGATGCTCTTGAGCTTGAAGAGTAGTTCAGCGTGCAATACCCGGTCAAAAGCATGCGCTATGTCCAGAAAGGCGCCCGAACGATAATGCTTGTTTTCAAGAGCTGAGGATAGGTAGTCAACTTCTCTAAGGCCTTTTTGGGTTGTAGAATGTTTAGGACTAATCCAAATTGATGGTTAGGAAAATTGTGCAATTCGATGGAAGACAGGATACGTTTTAATAGGATTTTAACACAATATTACAACAAAAAAAAACTGCAAATTCTATTGGTTTATTTCATTTCTTTTTTTTTCGTTAGCACTCACATTAACCTTGATAATTATTGAGTCGATTGATAAATCACATGTCCTTCCGGATTTAAAGCTCAAAAAAAAAAATTATTTTATAATTTTATGTGTTGTACATAAGTAAATGTAGATTTTCACCTTATTTGACCCGCTCAGTATATTTTTTACTTTCACTAGAGCAGTGGCTTCCTAAACAAACAGAAAGTGAGGGGGAGCAAATAATAAATAAATTGAAAATAATACGAAAATCTCACTTTAAAATTTACCGAATAAGGCTATAGCTCTTTTTTATACGACTTATTCTTTTATCAAGCATGATGTTTAGAAAATTAAAAAAAAAAATGTAATATTGTTTATTTTTCGTATATTTCACACACGTTAATTTTACTAATTTTAGTTTGGGATAGCATTTCAATTTAAATTTTAAAGTGTTTCGGTGAAACTGATTACCTATTTTTACCATATCTTGTTCATATACGCAATTATATAGTATAATAGGTCATTCACTAAGATCAAATAAACTGCAACTGCTGATATACCTGTTAGACTTGGTTACATACGGTCAGGGAAACTTTTTTTTGTCCTTGATGTGATAAACATAATTTTCGAGTGAAGAACATTATATGTTTAACTTCCTGCATGAATAATACAATGCACCCATTTTATCAATCAATGACGCGGAAGTAAAATAATTACCTACTGTTCAACAAAGATTTTTTTTTTTTGTCATATATTATTTCATATCACATTTATTCGTACCATGCCGATGTTTATAATATTGGGAATTTGATCGTTGAGTATTAACTTCCTGATTCATGAATGTTGCTGATAAGGCTTTTGAATAGGATTACAAAAGGATTCATGTTTTTGTTTTAAATCATTACACCGATGGGTTCATTATCCACCGCTGCTAAGGGCTTCTTTTGTTTAAGGGACAACAAAGGTGTGTTGTTTTTTTTTAATGATTATAATTATTATTTTTGGTAATGAATCAATATTCTGGCTCTTTGGGAAATGTTTAAATAATTCATTATTTCGTTTGTTTCAGGTTACACGTTCGGAAACAGTGGTAAGTATTTTAATGTTTATTATTACGATATTTGGGTATTGATATTTATTTATTATATTTTAGATACATGTCATCATTAAATATTGCTGTGAAACTTTTTATTTTATTCTGTGACAGCCGGAATTTCATAAAAATTGGTCAAACGGAGAAAGAGACCACTTTATTTAATAAATTTTGACTCATTTTCAAGTTTTTTTTTTTTTATTCTCTCAAAAACGGCTGTAACTACTATTTTCTATTTCTACTATTCTTGACTATTTTGATCAAACTGGTTATTTGAAGTGTGTATATGCCCGCGATGTAACAGTCAAAATTTCATATCCCATATTATCAATGATGAAAATAATAATTTTAACAAAATAAAAAAGATTTATTTGACTTTAGAGAGATACATTATAAGTTGTAGAGATATAAATATATAAGCATGTAAATGTGGAAAAGTGTGGCGTTTAAATATTATCGAAATACGTCGATTTCTAATCTAAGTAAGTTTGTGAGTAAAAGTTGTAAGTTACGCGCATCGCACCAGATTTTCTTTCTTAGAAATTAAGTTTGAATATATAACTTACTTGCTCTTCCACCCCATTTCAAATTTCCATTCTATTATCCTTAAAATAGACCTTAGTATAATTATATCTATTTTAAAAATGGGATAAGTAATTTTTTTACTTTCACTTACCTATATATGAAATATATAGTAAGTGGAAGTATTGCGATCGTGAAAAATTTCGACTTCCGGTTTTCAACGGAAATACACGTTTTGGGGTCCCCTGAGTCCAATTAACCAAGTCCCGCAAAATGGTCTGTGTGTGTGTGTGTGTGTGTGTGTGTGTGTGTGTGTCTGTGTGTGTGTGTGTGTGTGAACAGACTAGCTCAAAAACTATAAGCCGTGCGAATCTGAAATTGGATATTTGGTGTAGGCATATGCCCGCGATGTGACAGCATAAATTTCATCAAAATTACTTAAAGGGAGGGGGTACTTTACTTAATAACTTTTTACGTTTTTATCGATTTTCTCGAAAACGGCTCTAACGATTTTGATTAAACTGAGTATTTGATCTATTTATATGCCCGAGATATGACTGTAAAAATTTCATCAAAATTGATCAACCGGAGGGGTGACTTTACTTAATAAATTGTGTTCCACTTTTACGTGTTTTTTTTTTAATTACTCAAAAACGGCTTTAACAATTTTGATCAAACTTGGTATTTAGTATATGTATGTGCCCGCAATGTAACAGTAAAAATTTCATCAAAATTGATCAATTGGAGGGGGCACTTTACTGAATAAATGTTGTCTCATTTTCACGTGTATCTTTTATTTACTCTAAATCGGCTTTAACGATTTTGATCAAACTGGGTATTTGATGTATTTATATGCCCGAGATATGACTGTAAAAATTTCATCAAAATTGATTAACCGGAGGGGGGACTTTACTTAATAAATTTTGTAACATTTTCACGTGTTTTTTTGATTTTCTCAAAAAAGGCTCTAATGATTTTGATTAAACTTAGTATTTGATCTATTTATATGCCCGAGATATGTCTGTAAAAATTTCATCAAAATTGATGAACCGCAGGGGGCACTTTACTTAATAAATTTTGTATCATTTTTACGTGCTTTTTTTATTTACTCAAAAACGGCTTTCACGATTGTGACCAAACTGGGTATTTGATGTATGTATATGCCAAATATGTGATAGCCAACATTTCATCAAAATTGATCAACCGAAGGGGGGACTTTACTTAATAAATTTTGTATCATTTTCATGGGGTTTTTTATTTACTCAAAAACGGCTTTAACGATTAATAAAAATAAGATATGAAAGTAGAAAAATGTGTGACTTTGGGAAATGATATTTAACAAAACACGTAAATTTCTTATCTAAGTAAGTTGGTAAGTGAAAGTTGTGTGTTGCGCGCACGCACCAGATTTTTTTTTAATAAATGTATCAGTCAATAGAACCAACACTAGATGGTAGCAGACAGGTTTGTTAAATGAGCCCATTTTCGCTTCATCATTATATAAATGTACATTTTTTTCTAAGTCTTTAGAATCTATTTCAACTTCGAAAATGGATGATTGATCAACCTAGTCAATTTCAGATCCATTAATTTATTTAGATAATAGAGTATCAGAAACTTCGCAATGAACTTCAATAATCAATTATGCAATCATTCATCACTATAGCTAGGACCACTAGTTTCGAGACAAAAGATCTAATTTTCATTTCATCAATTCGTTTCAGAAAATATCTTGAAGGAATCCTGGCTTTAATCTCAGCCCCGTCACTCAAGAGCGGACTTAAATGATTGATCGAATTTCCTATAACTTCATATAACAAAAAAAGAAAGAAAAAATCCACTCTGCAACTTTTCCATTTTCCATAGTTCCAATTTTCTTTTTAAGATAGATTGTAATGTCTCCTCTACTCCCCACTCTCTTTAGAAACAATTTGAAGACTTTTATTTTTTAGTAATTATATTTAAAATTCATACAGTACAGGTATTCATACAGAGACAAATACCTCTTTTTAAAAAAGAAAAATATTATACTTGTTTTTTTGTTTGAAAAATAAACCTTAAATCATTGGTTTAATGATTTATTTTTTAAATTTTTAATTTATAAATGTATTAACACTTTTATTTGAACGAAGGTAATCAATGCTATGTAGAGGTTATATGATAGGTATTAAATCAGTAACGTAAAAATGAAATTGAGTACATAGTTCCATCCTTTTGCATTATTAACCCTTTGCACTCGAGGTCACCGGAGCGAAGCCATTTAAAACTTGTCTTCAAACTCGAGGGCTCCGCTATGGAGATGATGCAAATAATTTTCAGTTTTTAACATATAAGGACATAAACAGATCGTAAAAAATATTTATAGGAGATTTCGCTTTTGGTGATAAATGACCGTCGCGGCTAGCGGTGTTTTTCATTATTTTTTTAGTACGTTAATCTTTCAACATCGACTATATTTTGTGGTTTTAATTCATCTTTTATTTACTCAATTGTACAATAATTTAGTTCGGGGCACCAAATAATCCCTTTACTTTGATTTAGTTTCCCATGTGCTTCTACTTTAACCGGAAAGTTACTAAGTAGATTTCCATTTTTTAGGAGCTTTTCTGATTGGATGTCTGAGAAAACTTCAACTAAAATGGTCCCATCTCGTAATTTTTTAACTGTTTTTACTTCTCCAATTAGATTTGTTATGCTTTAAAATATAATAATTATAATAAAATTATAAAAAATATATAAAATTAAAAAAAAAATCTGAAATTTATATTAAATTATAAAAAAAATATAAAATTTAAAAAAATTATTTTTTTTTTGTAACTATGTGTTCTTGAAGCTTCACAAATACATATAACCTGAATTTCATTTCAATTCCTTACTTGGTTCTAAAATGTTACTGTATAATGTTACGTTTTCAGAGTGTACCTTTCGCGAATAAGTTGCGTCGAGTTGCCGGTAGGTAGCGTCCGAAGCGGTGCCAAGTGCAAAGGGTTAAAATGTAGAAGCACTGCTTTAATTGACTAGTAAAATATTGTAACGTGAAAAAAAAAAATCTTATGTTCGAAAATAGTTTTAGACATATTGTTGGAACAGTTGACACAAACTGTTATAGGACAGGTACCTGACTGTTCGAGTACCTTCTACGCATGTCTGGAATGTTCTAAAATGTTCTGATTCTGACTCGCTCTGAAGATCGAATCATATGCTTACTTATTCATTACTCTTTCGTTATGTACTTGTTAGTTATTTGACTTTTTATTGTTCTTCCGTAATTGTTACAATATAATAAATGCATCAATAGGCAGGACGAAAATCATACGAGAATGTCCAGCCATGATTGTGAAAGCCTGCCTCCCATTTCCTCCTACTCCCTTTCTTTATCTATTTTTCTGCTTTAGGAGTCTTCTTTGATCCACAATACATCTCATTGATTCTGTTCCTCCCCTTCCGAATAAAAGAAATATATGGTTCACCGTATCAGTTCTGTTTAATCCTTACTAAAAGATTCCTTTCTTCAGTTGTGCCACACAATCTTCCTTAAATGTTTCTCTTCTGGATCGATTGATGGGAAATTTTCTGTCGATACTGATAAACTGACCGATAACGATATATATACTATACAACGTTATATTTTTCTTCTCCTTAGATTTGATCCTTGGATTTTATTTCTTCTAGAATAACTGTATTATATTACACTATATTCATATCCCGGTTTCACCCGGAGAATTTCATTTTTCTAATAAACGTGAACAATTCTTAAAAAAAAAAAAAATACAACAAAAATAGCACTAATAGATTATTATTCTAAAGCTTTAGGATATACTATATTTTTAGTTTTACCCTCTGGGGCATGTATAATACTGTAGAGCATGCAACGTAAAGCTGACCATGAGAAGAACATGGGGTTTCCAAATTGATACCAGCTACCCTTAGTGATTGTCATTGAGCTTTATTTATAGCCTTTGCAACTGCGACCCTAACTGGGCTAGGAATTATACTCTTTTGAAATCAAAGGGCATACCACTGTGGACTATGGGGATTCGAGTGATGGAAAGCCGTTAGGACAGAAGGGGATGAGCAAGGATGTGATAGATTTCAATTATTGACTGAAGTTATGCAATTTTAATATGGACAGGTGTTTGCATCTGGTATGAAAGAACCACTGAACGAAATTTGGAGAATTTAGGACAAACGTTATGGATTTATATAAAGAACAAACAAACAGAATTTCATCTTTATTTATATAGATACTAAAATTTAACTATGTCAATGTTTTATTATATGTTTTCAGTTAGATAAATGACCCATTAAATAAGTCGCCTGGAAGATCTATGAATTATTTTAACAAAAATAACATAAATCAAAAGTGACTGTTACAAATTTTGAAAAATTATATTTCGTTCTTCTTCCAATAGAGAACCAAAAGTCAGTTATTATCTAAAACGGCCTGCTGCATCAAAAAATTCAATCGATGCTTTAAAACCTATTTTGAAAACATTTGATTCTGACTTTAAACTTTAAATTCACTCTCTTGAAAAATAATGTTTTTAAGATGTGACGTTTTTGAAAGGAGTGAGCGATATGTGTGTTTTTTTATTTATTTTGGCCTATTCAAAACATTAACATAAAGACTTAAAACATCATATGAGCCGATAACGGTTATGTGTATATACTAATTTTTTATACATACAAGTCCCCGACTTGCCTCCGCAAATCCTTTTTTGTAGGTTGTAGTAATTAAATACATCATTAATAAATAAACAAACCTTAAATATCAAAAATATATCTTTTTCTGACAAATTAGAGATCATAAGGTACCTATATTAATACATGCGTATCGTTCTGTCAGTTATATCGTCATATCGGTTATAAAGGTATATCGGAACATGATATCGGCTGATACAAACCGTTAACGACGCCGATATTGCCTTCGTCGACAATTTCAGCAACCTATCTTGCTGTTTACTTAGGTCCTATACATTTTCATGGGACCGACCCCTGTCTTTCACATCCACATTGTAAGGTTATTATTTTGGGACAGTATATCTCGAAAGTATATTGTACATTGTAGAAAATATGTACATTTTCGTTATGAAAACAAAAATAAAGTTTCAATTCCTACTTTAGTGATTTGTTTTCTTTATTGTGTGTGTGGTTAAAGCAGCACATAGATACTTTTACCTGTAATTTCAGCCCTAGCTGATCCTGCTCTTAGAAAAAGAAGTTATTAAACTTCCAATTCATTTTTTTTTTTTTTTTTTTATGTGGCTAATCACTTTAAATAATAACTCTTTTTCTCTGTTTAGAACATGTGATACTTGATATTAGTCGCACTTTATCAAAATGCTGCACATTTCATCTAACCAATGAATGTGGCCATCTTTAATTGCTTAAAAGAGCACTTGGAAGAGTGAAATTCATCATTGGAGAGTCTGAAATTGTGGAAACCCAACATTAAAAAAACGAAACTTCTGGCCATTACTAAAATATATTTATCATACTTAACTGTATGATCTCATTTTTCGTTTAAATATGTTAGTTTGTTGTCTCACTTAAGCTTTTTGTGTAAAAAATAATTAAATTTTATTTTGTTTCCATTGTTAATTTACTTGCTTATAAATAAAAAAAAAATAATAACTTTTATAGCAGTCCTTATTAAAAATCCCTATTAAAAATGATAGGAAATCACAAATTAATGCATGTGTCAACTTTAAAACCATAAATGTCAACTTTACAAACCTTTGCATTTTGATGTTCAACTATTGGTTCATTTTAGAACCAAAAATGGTTCATTTTTATTTAGAAGTTTCTAAGAAATCATTTTTTATAAAAACCATAAATGTAGACCGTATTGTGTTCCCATTTTTCTAAAGGGATTGGCCTAACTAACTTCATAACAAAGATTATCCTAACATCAATATATTGTTAAACAGTGTCAATAATATAATTTTTTTTCTTAAACTGTCAACTATTGGTACAGTTACCCTATTCTTTTCAGCGCATTTAAATACAGTCGTAACCAAAAATATTCGATTTTTGAGATTTTTTTATGCGATAATAGGAGTGAGCGACGTTATAGAATTGTAATATTTTATTTTTATTTATTCATTATAGCCCTGCCTTCCTAGGCTCTACACTTCCAAAAATACGTTTCAGAGCGCGTTTTTATTTTTTGTCCATATGATGACATCAACGCCGCAAGTAGAGTATGTATTATAGCATATTCTTGTTATTAATTAGAATAGTAGAGATGATAGATGGTCAACTGTTCTTCAATTACGATAGGTTAAATGATGGTCAGGATTTTCAGTTTACAATGACTTTATTATGGTAAGCCGACGTTTCGATCCAACTTGTGGATCTTCATCAGGGCTAAAAAAAACAAATATATGAGTATCTATGCTAGAGGGTGACAATAAATGGATACATTACAGAACTGATAATAATATAAAAGATGGTGTATACATGAATATTAAAATAAGAGGCTGGGTAACAAGATAAAATAGAATCTGATATTTACCTACTGAGTCCAGGTGGATACTAAGTCTAAAGGTAAAAATAAGATGAGAGGTAGTGGTAGGGGGTTAGTTTGCCCACTTCGAAGGTTTATGACGGGGAAATTCAACGCTTTTGAAGTGAAGCCACATGACAACTGAGTGAACAAAAATATTTAAAAACTAACAAAGTAGATGTTACTATATCGTAATTTACGTAATTTACGGGTGGAAATACCGTATTTTTGTTGATAAATACGTTTTCTTTTAGCCCTGATGAAGATCCACAAGTTGGATCGAAACGTTGGCTCACCATAATAAAATCATTGTAAACTGAAAATCCTGACCATCATATAACCTATATTAATTAGAATAGTTAAATAGAGTATAAATCATGAATTGTAATAATAAACATTTTTAAAGCAACTTCGACTTTGACTGATATTACCGACAACTTATCTTCTAAATATGATATTACTGGGTTATCTGTAGGGGCCCGATTTGTAATTTTGAGGTCAAGGAGTTTCTTAAGACATTTTGGCAAGATGCCCTACGGGGAGTCTTGCGTTATCACAAATAAGGAATGTTTGGTTTCTCTGATAATCTTTTCAAAACTCATTCATCGAGCTAGTATTATTTTTGCGAGCTGTTTACAATCATATTACTGAGGTTATTTTAATTTTCATTAAAATATTTAATACGCCATCGATATCTGAGTTTAATTCAATTGGATTATAGTAACAGCTCGATGAATATTGATATTGAATAATTGTTTTAACGTTCGTCAGACCTAACCATTGACTGTCTCCATTCATTAGCAGTCAGTAACGATTCCTTTTACTACATAGAGCAACGAGGTGTAGCCTAATCCATGAGAACAGGTTAACAACATCGGGAGGAGCTGACCTCCTTGGGGCCAGTCTGACGGATATTGTTCTTGACAGACGGAGACAGAAGTCGTTAGTCCGCCCGTCAAACCCCTGACAAAGTGGGACGTCAAGATGATGTTCGATGTTCGGAGACATAAAAGGGGACAGAGAGAGCATTATAGGAACCCTTGTTGCGATTTACCGAACATTCTCTTTCTTAGGGAGGGTCCATAGTGATGGATAACTAAATATCATTTTTCAACAGATTATTATTATTTCATAATGACAAACAGATCAAAGAACATGTATGAACTTATATTCTGGAAAAGTAAGATGGACTTAAAATAAAAGGAAAGTTTGTGACTTTTTTTTTAACATTTCAGAGCATAATTAAATTTGTTTACTTAAAATCCCATTTTAATTCGTATAATTAAGAATTAATGATTCGACTTTGATTATACACTATTTTGTTTTAATCCCGCTTATTTAAAAATGAAGGTATGTCTCCCATATTTAGTTTTTATAATTTATTTTTCTTCGAGTTTTCTGACCTTCCTTCAAGGGATTATCTGGAGTTACATTCTTATATTGTCTAACCCATCTACTTTCTCAATTCTTATTTTATGTATACCAAAACATGTAATGAATTAAAATAAAGAAACATTTTCGGTGGTTGTAGACTTATTCCACTGCCACACTGCTCTCCTGTGTCGTGGGTCAGAAGCTTGAAACCTCGGAGAATAATGAAGTATGAAAACTAAATATGGAAGAGGATCCTTAATTCTTGAAAAAGGAAAAAAATAAAATAAACCTGTTTAGTGATCAACTCTTACTCATATTTGGAATATTGGTGAATAAATTTAATTGACTTAAACGGAAGCTCAAACACTCCGGTAGCAGTCTGTTTAAAAATTATTTTATCTTTTATTAGTCTAGGAGGGTATAGAAATAGGTGGGGGATATTTCTGAACGAGTAAAGGTTAGAGGTGCGTAGAGGAAGTAATAACTGAAGGAAACAATTTCCACTTCCCACCCCTTCATCTAACAGTGCCCGGATAAGAAACGATAACAGAGAATTTTCGTGAATTTCCTCATTTTTATATTGTATTTCTCTTTTATTTCTCAAATCAAGGATCCATATAAAAAGGGGGGGGATAATATAAAACAAACGTTCCCTCTCTCGTTTTTACATCCTTACCTTTCCATGAACAAACAGAAAAAGTAAAACATTTCCTCATGGGATTTTCTTTTTTTTTTTAATTTCACCTTTTAATAATGAGGAACGTTGAATCATATTAATACAGATATTATTTGAATGGAAATAATGAAAGCTAGATTTATTATCCTTGCAAAGCCGTCCTTTTATAACAAAAAATTATAAATACACAATAATAAAAGAGAAAAAAAAACCAAACTAGTGTGGCCATGTAATAATTTAAAAAAAAAAAAATGGAAAATATTTAATGTAATACAAGTGAATATAATGAAAAAATATATATATAGTATATAGTACATGAGTAATCTTCATGTACATTAAAAAGAAAAAATATTTTAAAAAATATTTGAGCATATCGAATATTAGAAGCGGTCGAATATTGGATATTTATTTGATTTAAATATTGTGACATAAAACGAAGTTATATGATTATTTCTGTCACAACTAAGGGTCCAAACTTTTGTTGGAACTATTACATAACTGTATTAGTACGTAATCACATGTTCTGAATGTGGCGAGAATGTCCTGAGCCATTCCGGAATGCTCGATTACGGAAATAGTAGAAGAAATGGACTAGGTAGGGGCTTAGTCTTGCATATGGTTATTTTTTGTGATATTGGTAATAATTTGAGCTTTTATAATAATCAAACGACAAATAAGATTATTTTGAACCCACATTAGTGTTAAAATATTAAAATTGTTTTTAAAATACACATATAATGACATAAACTTTTCTGTACATTTAAAAATATAGAACAAACCGAACTTGTAGCTAATTGGCGAACTGATCCAGCCTTTCAAAATTAAACCAACTACCTTTTATGTAGTATATTATGGAGTTTATGATCCATCCAACCCTTAAATATTTTATGTCCATATAATGAAATTGTGTTGGTTAATTTAAACTAGCTAATACAGAACATACCAGGTTTTATTAAAAAATAAAACTTTTTCATTCAAATCACAAGAACTTTTTTCCTTTCTTTTTTTATAGTCATATTATATCAAGTTGTTATTATATCATTTGTATCCTAGGTTCGCCAACATTTTTCGCATAACAGTGTTCTTTTTACAACATTCTGACAGTCACACGCCTTTCAAGATTTTTTAAAAAAACAAAATCTGTAAATGGGGTCTAATTTTCAAATTCCTACGCATTATATCAATTCCAACCATTGAAATAACTTCCTTATCGCAGTTGATTTGCGATCTGGACTCGGGGGTGAACTGCTTTGGAATCTCTATATTGATAGTATAATAAGCTTAACGAGATAATAAGCTTATCAAAGGGTGAAGTGGATTAAGATCTAGAGTGGAGATCTCTTATCTAGATTATTTCCCTCTGTTCTGAGCCGAATCCTTCGTCAAATCCTATTCGGGCTTAAATTCAGTCTAGGAGCAACTTTTAAACTAAATTAATGGGTGGAAATAACTTGCTTTTGTAATTATTTCCAACGCCAAGATGGATTCCTTCCATCTTTGATGTCGGTGATTGAATGTAATCGCACAGACGTCACCCATTAGACCTTAACCAAAAAAAAAAAAAAAAAAATCTTCAAAATCAACGCCATGTCCAAATTTTTATTCAAAAAAAAGAAGGAAATTTAAAATATATAATAATTTTCCTTCAAGTGGTTTCATCCTGCGTAATAAGCTTGAAATCTTATAACTTACTCATAAAAAAGCAAAAAACTTATTGAACAAAGCAGATTAAAAAAAATGGTCATGTCTACAAACTCTTAGTTCCTAATGATTCAGAATAAATTCGAATGGGTAGAGTTTCATTATTTAAATAACTTGTTTATAATTGGATTTTTTTTAAATTGGGTTTAGTAACGTGAAACAAAAGGTTATGATTTTCGTCTGTTACATTGAAAAGAGTTTTTGAATTTTTGTTGGAACAATTACATTTTCTGGATGTTACGAGAATGCACTATTCTGGTTATATTCGTTTTTGACCTAAAAATAAGAAGCAAAGGACTTGGGGCTTAGTCTTATAACTAGAGCTCGGATACCCGTGCAATTGCATCTTTTTATTGGTAAGTCAGAATAAAGCGAATCCAAGTTACTTATCCGAATCAAGCCTAATGGGATGTTTTAATGAAGTTTTATACTGCACGAAATTGCACGTTTTGGGGTTTACTGCACGAAATTGCACGTTTTGGGGGTTACTGCACGAAATTGCACGTTTTGAAATTTTATGGCAAGAAATTGCATCATTTGATATTTTAAAGAAAAATAATATAATAATAAAAAAACAAATTTTAATTTTCTTATGTAAACATCAAAAAATTGGTGGAAATATAAATGGGAATTAGGAATAGGAATAAAAAAATAACTGAAAGGAAACATAAGAAAAAAAAATAAAAGGAACTTGGGAGATGTAATCAAACACAAACCTCCAATTTCCCAGAACTAAGCGCTGAGTAGTTCCTGGATGTTAACATTTTGATTCTTAATTCTCATCGTTCTGCCACTATCAATCTTGCTTCTGTCGAGTATATTGTTACTTAAAAGACCAAAAATTGGAGGCGTGTCTTAAAAAATGCGGGATGGATTGAAAAATATCCTGAATCAAAAGGGATGGTAGTTTAGTGTTTTGCAAATCTGTGATATAAATATTGGATGTGAGAGGAAATCACAAATTGATGCCCACTGCAGCTCAAGTAAGTACCTAATTATTTTTTAACCATAGAACGGTACCAGGGGTAGTGCGTGTCATCAGAGTGATTTAAAAATAAGCCTACGTAACCGGATATTGCAACTAGTGATTCCATAATTTGAGTAGTATCTTTCCTTTGTAAGATCTCCCTTTTTCCAATTTAATAACAGCTCACATGCGAGTGTTTTACTCTTTATTCCACATCTTTTTACTATTTTAAGTAAATATTAGGTATATATTCTGATTCTGAAATATAGAATTGGAAGAAAATGTGCAATCAATTATCAAATTAAAAACCATTGATGAATCCAACCATTCAATCTGATTTAGCATTTATTAGATCGAATTTAGCAGCTTTGCCGGTTGCTCTTACAAAACTAGAGGAGAAAAATCTTTCTCTATATGACCAAATAAATATATTTGAGGACGTTGGAAAATCATTGGAAACAATCAAGAGCGAAAAAGGAATTATCATTTACGAAAAATTTCGAAATTTTTTATAAAAACACCTGAATACCAACTATAAAAAAATTGTAATGATTGCCTGAACGGAAATTCAGTCACTGTTGAATTGAAGGAGATCCCTAGTTGCTGAGTCGCTATAAATATTGTCCTCTAACGATTGTAGAAGTTAAGATATCTTTTTCTAAATTGAAAGAAAGTTTAAGTGACAGGAGGCACTGTTTTACATAAAAAAATTTAGAAATGTATTTAGTCATAAACTTTGATTAAAAAAATAATGAAGTGTAGTTACATTTCTAATGTACTCCATTAATATTTTTTACTAATGAAAATATCATTATTTTACCAAAATCTATATTAAAACCAATATTTTAAAAATAAAAGATTTTACTTCAATTTACTCTCCGCTACTTATTTGTTTCAAAAGTAGCTATATATTGTTCACATAAATAATTTAATTCATGATTTTCAAGCAATTTTTTTTGCATGTTTTTGCACGTTTTAAATTTTTTTATTGCACGGTTTTGCACGTTTTTAAGTTTTTATTGCACGTTTTCAAATTTTTACTGCACGGAATAAAAATAAATAATACAGAAATAAAAATTACATCAAAATAGCTGTTTGCCGACGCCTTGAGGATGGTAAAATATCTGCCTGAGGTTTAAGGTTGTAACTATTATGGGGCACTTATGAATATATTTTTTGCATGGTGGACTATATACTCGTAGCAGAGCCGCACAGTTCTACCCCATACTGGTTTTCATAGAACATTAAATCAATGTTTTAACTTTGGTTTAAGAAACAATTTAACATCTGTCAATCTGTCAAGTTAGCTAGATAAAATATCTACAGTAAATGCTTCTTTAGCCTAATGATGGTTTTTGCAAATAAATTTCTTAATCACTTTAATAAAAATATATAAATTCTTCAGAAGTACGAATTAGGATCTTATTGGAACATATTTAGGGAAAAGTTCCATACGATTTTTTTTTAAAATTAAGATCGAAATGAAGAATAGTAAATGAGAACTTTTTAAAACATTTTAACCCATAAATTTGAGAAACAATTTTGTTTACATTTAAAAATTTTGATGGGCTAGGTCAGGTTGTATAATGGACTCCTAATATCTTAGGTCTTAAATGTCTTCTGACTACTGTTAAAGCAATAAGTATGAGTCTTTTTATTGTGTTTCAAAATAATTGGTTATTTTTTTGTAAAAATGCGAAGACTAGCTTTATGTTAAATTTAAATTGAGCCCTCTTGGCGCCTCCTTTGTTCTTTACTGCTCTCACTAGATCGGGTATTTCCGTCCTGCCAACCTTAGTCCTACCTTTTATAATCCTGTTTGCTGTTAGCTTTTGTGCCTCCATTATAAGTCCTTAAGTTAACATTCATGTTAATTGCTAGTGTCTCCCAGTGTGCCCTATTTTACATCTCATTATCACCCGATAGTAGTTTAAACGTTCGAAATCGGTTGACGTCAGTCGTTAAATTCACGATAACATTTAATGTTCTTAAAGGGGGTTCAAGTAGGATTTCAGATTTTGGATTTCCACTTGGCGACAATGAAGAAAGAAAATTCAGATCCAGTCAGATCAAGGTGGTAAGTGGTAATTCTTATTCTGTTGTTTTACTTGTTCCGCTACTTCACATTCTTTGAAAAACGTATCCTACAATATTTATTTAATTTTTCTTTAACTTCTACTTGTATTCTTTGAAGCTGGTTGGATTTCTTTAGGGATTCAATTATTTTAAAATCCTACATTTGAGTTAGGATCTCCCAGCATTTTTAGAAATTTTCCTTCTACTCTCTAACTTCGGAAATAATGTTGCAGCGAACATTCTCCAATATGGCCAAACTTCAGCTCTATATGACATGTTGGTAGTCCAGGTAAAACATGTATTCTTGTCTAGGAGAAAAGCAATTCTTAGTCTTAAACATATATACATACCTGATGAAACTTTTTCAAGCTGTGTGGCATCATTTCTAATATTTTAAACTTGTTATTTAAATTATTATATAAATTTTGAACTATTTTATTTATTCTTAATAGCAATTTGCTTCAAGGATACTCTCGATGAGGGATAGGTTTAGAGGATAGAGTAGCTGTAGGTCCATTTATCGAGAACAAGTTTAGCCTGGCATATTGGAGGAGGAGAGCCTATTACAGAGATCAGCCGAAGCATGTCAGTTTTGTTGAGAAGTTAGCCTATAATATTGAAACTTGTTGGCCAACTACGTCAGTTTGCGCCTTCCATAATCGCGTTTCGTAATCAAATCAAAATCAAAAACATCTAAGGGCCTCCTCGTCTGCGTTGACTAGTAGGAGTTGCTAGTTACATGAGAAACTTTTCGCTTCATCGCTAGACGTTCCAAACGAACTCAATTTTAGCTCTTAACCTTCCTCATGCTGGATAGGAATTCACTTTCGAATATTTCAATTGATTCAAAAGGTTTCTTCATGTTCTTATATAATTACTTTTTGTCGGTCAGTACCTGAAATTAGTCTTAAAATTTTAGATTGAAAAGTTTGTAATTTTTGTAAATGCTTCGTTTTAGCTGAGTCGAAAATATGGAAGGCTTATGAACAAATAAATTATGTATTCAGTTTCTGTCTAATTTTCAATTAGATCAATTAAATCAAAAGATTTGGGAAAAATAGATTAAAGTATTGTTACACTTATATTCAGTGTCTTTTTTTATTTTGACATGTTGGCCCCAAGCCATCCTTCTGTCGAACAGTAGTCCAAGGTAAGGTACAATATCTGTCTAAGGAATTTCGTTGATGCTGATATAGACTGGTGAATACCTATCTCGTCTGATTGGAAAAGTTATGTGTTGTGATTTGTCAGAATTTAATTTAATTTTCCAGAGTGACCATTTTTGTAATTGAAGTAAGCGTTTTTGTGAATTCAATGAGGGAAGTCTGAGTTCATGATGTATTGTTAAAATTGCTGTATCGTTCGATCAAGTTGCAGTCATAATTTTATTGTTTGTTGATAAAATCATGAGTGTATATGGTGAAAAGTAACGAATCCAGTATAGATCCCTGCGGAACTCCTGCTAAGCATTGTCGGAATGAAGAAATCTCTAAGCCCAGCCTGAAGCTAAGACTAATATTGTTTTACTTACTTACTCCTCGGCGCTACGGTCCGCGGGGGACCTGGGCCTCCTTTACGATTTTTTGCCACTTCTCTCGGTCTGCTGCGGCAGCTCTCCACCGCCCGACTCCAAGCCTTCTCAAATCCGCCTCCACGTCGTCTATCCATCGTAGTGGTGGCCTTCCTCTCCTTCTTCCTCCTCCCGGCTGACCATAGAGAACTTTTCTGGGTACCCTTCCTTCCTGCATCCTCTCCACATGGCCAAGCCATCTTATGCGAGAAGTCTTGATGAAGCTAACAATATCAGCCTCTCTATATAGTGCGGCGAGATCCCTGTTATACCTTGCTCTCCAGACTCCTCCGTCACAGGTCCGTTTATCTTGCGCAGGATCTTTCTCTCCCAGACTCCAAGCATTCTTTCGTGTTCGGCCGTTATTGTCCACGTTTCGCTTCCGTAGGTTACCACAGGCCGTATCATGGTCTTGTATACCACTTCTCTCGCCTTTCTAGACATTCCTCGGAATTTCAGTACCCGCTGAAGTGCAAAGTAGCATAGGTTTCCCGCAGCTATTCTTGCGCCAATTTCAGCCTTGATTTTGTTATTATCTGACGTCAAGGAACCGAGGTACTTAAATTCCTTGCATACTGGAAACCTATGTGTGCCGATACTGATTGTCTCATTGGCTTGCAAAGGGTAAAATATTATTTTACCCACTGATTAAATGACATTCCAAATATTTACACAAAAGTCAGGAATTATTTGATCTTAGGTATCATCATGCCTTATTTAAAAGCCTTTTATTTCTTCACCTTCTAAAGAATCTTCTTTCTATTACTCATCCGTTTGTTGGAATCCATATTTATTTAGGGAGGTACTTGTCTTTAGTTATTTTTCTTTTGTACTATGTGTATTTTTACTTGATATTATTTTATAATTGATAGGACTGGTATAAAATTGTTGTAATTGAATGTTATATTCTATCTATGGCGTGTTATCATTTATTGAGGTGGACAGAATTTCCTTCGCTTGGATGGAATAATGAATGGGCTGGGGACTGAATGAAATAGCTGAGGCAGAGGTTCAGTTGTGTGGAGGGTCGGTTGAGTAGGAGCCCTAGCTAGCCCTGAAAGGAGGGGCACAATAAGCCCTGTCCTCTCTGAGTCTTTCATTTTCACCATCGCACTTGAATAAGAATCCTTTGCCCCATCGCGCGGCTTACCTCTCTCAACGGAAACCGTTTCCAGTCAGGAGAAAAGTGTTACGGTTAAATAGAATTGTCTACTCTTTACGCTTGGCAGATTCTTTGTCATATTTCCTTAAATAATATCCTGGTACTTTTAGGATTCGGGAATATTTTTTTTTTCAACATTGATACTGTTTTGATGACAGTATTATGCTCTCTATCAACTGTAGAGGTCTCAAAACAGACCACTTCATTAAAGAAACACGATTAATCTTAAAATACTCATTAATTTAAAAAAAAAATATTCGCCCCTGATAACGTATGAATAGCACCTTGTCAGGATCAGGTATAACTCTTATATGAAGTGCAGACAGTTGAACCATTGTAGTATAAAAGCAATCATGTAAGCTATTATAAAATTAATCACAAGTATAATTTAAAAAATAATTTATTAATTATTATTATAATTTATTAATTTTAAAATTATAATGGTATGGGACAAATTAATCTTTAAAAGAGAGAAGGAACTGACCCAGTTTAATAACATTAACAAATGTATTAATTGTTAGAGGTGTGTAACAGTCACCTGTTTTTCTTTACGATAGGATGATAAATAGTCAGGATTTTCAGTTTAATCTTTTTTTATTTTGAAATGCCAACGTTTCGAACCCTACATGTGGATCTCCATCAGGACTAAAAAGAAGAAAAGTACTCGTATGTGAGAATCTATGCTAGGTGACTATTAAATGTTTATTATGTAATTATTAATTATAGATAGTAACAAGATGTTCTTTGATTGCCAACTCCTAGCATAGATACTCGTAGATACCCATATACGAGAACAGGCGCGGAATGAACAGGCGCATTGTCATGATGCAGCACCCACTCACCGCTCCGCCACAGCGGATTTCAGCCATCTCACGAATGGTTAGTCGACGATTAGAACGCACGAGACTGTTCAATCTTGCAACATGATCGTCGTCAGTCGAAGTTGATGGGCGCCCTGAACGAGAATCATCTTCACACGATGTCCGGCCTTCCTTGAACCTTTTGTACCACTCATGACACCTTGACCGACTCAGACATTCATCACCGAAAGCCACTTGCAACATTTGAAAAGTTTCAGTAAACATTTTACCCAACTTCACACAAAACTTTACGCAAACGCGTTGCTCTTCCTTTACATTCATTTCACAAAATCGCCGAACACAAAAAACTTTTTTTTACAGCAGTAACTTTGCAATGAAGAAGGTTATCAACAAACTGAATAAACAGCTGAGCTCAGGAAGAGTCACGCTAAACAATGCTGCCAACCGCACTGCTCTATGACACTCCATTGCCGCGCAATCTCAACAGTCCTGGAACTTTTTGATCACCCCTCGTATTTGGCTTCTTTTAAGCACTGATGAAAATCCACACAAAACTGAAAACTGTCATCCTACAGTATTAATTAATATATACATCATCCTTTAATGAATAATGAATTTCATAACGGAATTTCTTTTGAGCGACATCAGAATGCTAAGTTTTAAATGTTGTGCCTTTTATTCGTTTCTAATGTAAATAAATTATTAATATTTTAGGAAATATTTATTCTGTTAAATAATAACGAAAAAAATTAAATCACAATTTGGAGTTGCTGATGTTAATCTAATGATGAAAATTTTTTATGAATTAAAAATGTATTAATATGTAATTTAGTCAGAATACTTTATGTTAATCCTTGCTTTCTCAGATTTAGGCTAGGAATATTAATTAAATTTAATAAATATACATACATAATTCGGTTGAAGTGTTTTTTTTATTTTTTTTTTAGATATCTAAAGTTCAGATAATATTTATTTTAATTTTTATTGAATTCCAATTGCTTACTTAAAAAATATTAATTCAATATAAGTAATACTTTTACTATCTGCATTATCTTAATTAGCACCTATTAGAAATAAAACAAATATTTTTTTTTATTTATCTATTCTTTTCTAAGCTGCATTAAAACAAAACAACATAAAAGTCAACCCACAATTTTACAACTCCTCGTTTTAGTCTTGCTTCGACCACCTACAAACTGAAAACTCCAAGGACATGTTGGACGGCTTCGAACAGAATTTCTTTCTGTTTTTTTAATACTACGTTCAAAAAGATTTTTATTTTTTGCATTCTGAAACTATTCATCAACCAGTGGTTTAAAGCAACAAGGTGACTTTACTTTTTTTTTTCTCTCATTTTTAGTTTATTCAAACGAAATCTTAGGTCTTCAAAAGTTGCTGATGAGATGTACACATCAGTATAAAAGTTTTGGGGTAAGAAGTTGGCTTGTCGAGTTTGTTAATTAAGAGATCTGAGGAACCAAGAGTTCTAAGATAAACTATATCACAGTTCACAACTTGGGGGTAAACGCCTCCTTTCAACAACTTGCAGAAAGATTTCTTTGCATTTGCATTCCAAGAAGCTCTCTTCACATGTATGAAGTATGTAATCTATAATTTGAAAACATTTCTATAAAATTTTGAGAGTCATACCAATTATCGTAATAGGAAAGCTTATTTGTTATTTATTTATTTATATTTTTATTCATGAATGGGCTACAGTTATCAACCAAATACATTTTTCTTAAAATTAATAATAATTAAAGACAATAATGTTTAATTATTTATTTTTAAAAGTATTATTTTTTATTCTACTCTTCAGCTTGTATTAGTGTTATTAATGTATTTTAATTATCACAATATTTATGGTAACATTCAGTTGATTCTATGTACAGATTATTTATAAAACAATGTTGTTTATTTGATTTTTTGTTACTTCTACCCTGCAGGGATATACAATTATATATCAAATTCCACCAACAGACAAATTGCACAATTACAGTTGATAAACAATATCAACTCATAATAACAATTTGCTTAGAACTAAAACAACAAAAAAGGAGAAAATAAAATAATGATAAGTAATAAATTTACTCTTTGTTTAGTAGAACATCATTAGTTTTAAATATTAAAGTGTTTTTTTGTTTTTTTTTTACTAAATATTTTCAACAACAAAATAATAACAGTAAGTAATAACCTAAGGAGGTTTAAGTGCTAACATTATATACAAGTTCGTCGAAATTAAAAAAATATTAATTTATATTTATCTGTATATATTCGGTATTTTTTTAGCTGAAAACAATTGCTAAAACTGTTAACTAGAAAGGTAATAATTTTTCTAAGATTCTCATAAAGTCTCCTCTAATGTTTAGTAAATTTCAACAAGTAATTATTTAAAGAATTATCATTAAAATTTAAGTAGTAATGCATCTACTTTATGTGTCATTTCTTAGTAATAACAGAAATATTTATTTTTATTTATCTATTCCTCAGTTTTTTTATAGAAAAATAAACAACATTTAGAAAATAACGTACAACTTAATTCACTCATGTTTGGACTGGTTTGAACCACCTATTAGCCAACTCTTGCAACCTTATAACAGTCTAGCTATTGATCAGAAGAACTCGCATTAACCGTTTTTGATATCCTCATGCTTATTGAAGTGTATCCCTTGAAGAAAGAAACTAAGCTTGATTAAAAAGATATATGGGGTCACCTGTGGTGTAGTGGTTAGCATAGAAACTTACTATACTAAAGGTCGCTGGTTCGCGTCCCGAGGTGGCCCTTGGATTTTTTAATGGGAGTAAAAAATCCTTGTCTATGACGTCCCTCGGATAGGAGGCAAAATGGAGGTCCCGAGCCTGTACGATGTGAGGTACTCGTTAAAGATCCCTATCCTAATTATATCTGGATAGGCAAAATTTAGGACTCCCACTTCAGCATCGTCCGATTAGTCCTAGTGGCATAAAGTGACGTTAAATAAACAAAAAAAAGATTGTATATGGAGAAAAAAAAAAGTGAAAATATTCTGTGTGAGAGATATCTTTGTATTATTTGTCATGATAGCCAAATTAAAGCAGAAAAGTGATCTAGATACTACCCTTTCGAAAAAGTAAATCTAATTTCCTACAGACTCCAAACGCAGGTAATCAATAAATTCGCTTTCAAAAATTCACAAGACCCATCGGAATGCCATTTTTTCTTACAAGCAATTAAATTTTAACTAAAACAAACCTGTAAAATAATAAATAATTCAATATCGTATTATCCTTAAAGTACTTCTCAATCTTTAATCGCTCAATTTTGAGCGAGGGACCATTGTGAAGCGGTGAGACACATAACTGTGGCTTTTATCCCCAGCTCTTGAAATTTATTTCATGGCGGAACTACTTCTTAGCCTTCGTTTGATAGCTTACTCTTGTCAGAAAAGGGTCACAACCTGTAGATAGCTTTGTGTTCAAAAATATAAAACAGGCATAAAATCAAAAGTTTATATTTCAACCGTTAAATTTTAATTTTATGTTTCAAATAAATCCATCTGATTTATCGTGTACTTATTTTATTGTTCGCAATTCAATTTAAATAATTGTTTTGATAGATAAAATGTGATATTAATTTAATTATTAATTGATTGGCTCGAACAGGCCAATTTTGTCGATAAATTTTACCTCACAATATTCAGGTAAAATCCATAGATTTTATTTGCAAAAATACTTGAAGAGTCATATAAAATGATTAATAATGAAGCAGTAGAATTAATCCTGAAGAAGGAACCCCTCTAAGTTGCTGCAGGTAAAAACAGATTATACCACTACGGCTGGAATCGGTCACTGTAAATTTTCTCATGCATATCTTATTTAGAAAAAAAAGTCATTAAATCTTGATCTAAATTATTTTAATGAATCATGCTAAACTGAAAATAACGATAATAATAGTATTTATTGCCTCGAAAACATGCGATTTCAATCAATCATATACTATTGTTCTAGCTTCCCTCGTTACCGATACGTGTATTTAAGTATGTGGCGTTTTCCAGCGTGCGCTCTTTCAGTGAAATCTATGTCTGTGTAAAACAAAACCACCAACAAACACTCACAGATGACCATATTTTTACTTCAACAGGCAAACATAGTGTTCAAAGAGGTCCTGTAAACACGTAAATACCTTAAACTTATGTTTCAAAAATAAATAATCTAAAATTTAAACAAATCTATTCTTTAATTCATCCCTCACCTATGCCCATGACGCTCTATATACCTATATATCTAAATACGCTCTGTAGGATACTAATACTTTAATTAGGTGGGATTTAAGTAGGAATTTAATGCAATCTGATTTTTCAACCTTTTTAATTTGGTTTTTTTCATTAAATACTATGAACAATTATTATTTATATTTTACACCAAATTATATTTAAATCACAAGAATTTGATGTATGTTTAAATGTATTAACATTTGAATTCCATTGCTAAAATTTATGTTTTATATCACTCTTATTCCTCAGAATTTTCCTTAGGTGTGTTTTTATTGTGATTAGAATTTTGAATTAATGAGGATCAAAAAGCTTCTTAAGTTTGGAATAATTACACATTCAAAGATTGTCTCACTCAGAGTTATTCATTTATACACATATATATATATGTGCCCCGGAGGTCAACAACACCATATCCCTTATTTTATTGAATTAAATTTTACACTTTATGTTTAAATTCCATGGTGAATACTTCAATAAATTATGACAATGTGAAAAATGCTCATGAAATTTTTCTACTAGTTACGGAAAAAACAAATTTTAACAACTCGACTGACAAAAGGTCCGAAAAGTAGCTCTTTTAAACAAACAAAAAAATGTGCCATGGTGTTGCTTACCTTCGGGTTATATAAATTAAAATTCACATTCATTCTTTTTAAATAAAGACAAATGTTTATAAATAATTAAGTCAAGTGTAATAATTATGTTAAGGTGTAGTGTAATGTGATTTCAATAAAATTAGGGAAACAGAAACTCAATAGGCTTATTTGTAATTAGATTCACAATGAAAGGATTATTATTTTTACCCTAATGAAGACTGTAATACAAATTAATTGAAGATCTTGAAAAACTATTACCAATAATCACTAATGTTATTTTATCATTTATTCGCATCATATTTTGTATTCTGTTGTAGTATTTTACTGCTTTTAGATATTCCAACAGATAAAGGGTGTTATCTTTTTCATTTTGATACCACTCTTATCATTGATAATAATCGCTATAGCTCGAGAAAGCGAAGCTTACACAACAAAAAAACTGATAACAAATAAAATAAAAGCTGTCATATCTCTAACAATATGGGCCAAGCTTGGCTGTCAAGGTTTTACAAATATAGTCTACCTCGAGCGAACCTAAAGTCTCATTTATCACCTGATAGTGAGATCTTTTGTTAATTTCCGGTCTGGCAGCTGAGGTGATAATTTTCACATTATAAAGAAAAATTGATAGAAATGGAACAGTTTGCCTCATCGTCCGAGGACTCGGAATATAAGAGGCAAGGTAAACTACGTTAGCTAGAATTTTCCTTCTTATTTTTATCTGTGAGTCTTTCGAGCTATGTTTCCAATGGCTAGTAGAATTATAACTTAATAGTTGAGTAACACTAGTATTTTTTTATAGTTTAAGAATAATCAATTGTATTATTATAGTTTACACATTTTTATAATAGCTTAAAAATAATTTTATAACCTGAAAAAAAAATAAAAATATGATTTAAAATTGATTGTTGGAACAGTTGAAACAAACTGGTGCCGATGATGTTCGGGAATAATCTACGCTTGCCTAGAATCTTCCTGACAGTTCTATTTCAGACTAAATATAAGGAGCTATTGACGGAAGAGTCAGGCTTGTTTTGAATGTCAAGTCAAATGGTTACATTTTTGTTACTATATCGATACAAATTGATATTTTTTGTAAAATTGTCAATTACTTGTGTTTTCATTGTTTGTGTGGCATTGTGATTTATTATTTTCGATTAATATACATTGTTTAACCCACAATATTGTTACAATATTCTGAATCAATTTCAAAATTTATTGATAGGCCATGTGTGGTTTTAAAAGTAAGTACCTATCTTATTTCTAAGCTTGATTCAAGTCAATAGTTAAATATTTATTTTCTTTTGTATCAGCAATAGGTACGATTTTGAAATATCGAAACCCACCATTGGCTTTTTTGGTATCTATCTGTAAATGGGTGTTCTTCATCTTATAAAGTACCGTTTCTATCCACCAATCAGCTGTCCATAAGCAGAGTTAAGCAATAAAACTTGTTCAGTACCACCTTTCAAGATTATTCTATTTTACCTACCACTGAAAGTCTGTAGGATCTTACCATATCAAGATTTAAGATCTTTCATAGGACTTGGTAACTCAGTTTTAAATGTGTCGTGCTACAGTCTCATTGTACATACTACAGTCTGAGGTGCAAAAGTACCTCAGGAACGTTACTTACTACTAATACGTTAATACTATTGCAATCAGGGAACAGTTTTGTGTAATATGATAGGAGCGATTTTTGGATCATAAGTACTTAAACATTGAATAGAACGGCCAATAGAGGTTCGCTTACAGAAACTGAAGACACGAAATTTGAGATGGATTCGAAAAGATCTATCACATTGCAGTAAATGTTGACAACAGAACAAATGCCTTAAGAAAGGCAGTGGTTGGTGAGGTTGTTTAAGGTGCCCCAAAAAAAAAGAAGAGGAGAAAGAAATAAAAAGAGGAAATTTAAAAAAAAGGAATAATATTTAGAGCTGAGGTCACCAGTGGTGTAGTGGTTAGCATGGCAACCTACTATACTAAAGGTCACGGGTTCGCGCCCCGTGGTGGCCCTAGGATTTTTTAATGGGAGTAAAAAATCCTTAGCTATGCTGTCCCTTGGATAGGACGTAAAAAGGAGGGACCTATTCGATACGATGTCAGGTACTCGTTAAAGATCCCTATCCTAATTATACCTGGATTGGCAAAATTTAGGACTCCCACTGTAGCATCGTCCGTTTAGCCTTATAGGCATAAAGTGACGTTAAACAAACGAACAAACATATTTAGACCTATTGCTTAAATAGATAATTAAAGAATCATTTTAAATCAACGCAATTGATGTTAAATGCTGTAATGTGTTATTTGTTTTATATGCGGTATACAAAGTTTGTTTGTATACTGGAAAATAAAGTTACTAATAAACCAAATACATTTGGTAAATAAACATCTGTAGGTTTGAAGAAATATAACCCTTTACCATAGAGGGGGATATAGTTAGGGATTTAAATACAAATAAAGGGAAAAGGCAGAGGACAATACGTAAAAATTAAAGAATGAGTTAGTGGGTAATACAAGTTTTTTTAGTCTTTTAGTTTCATTTGATATTTGACAATTTTACACACCAAGTTTAAAGAAGTGCATTTTATTGTAAGTATATATAAATAAGACTTACCTACATTTTAAAAAATATATTTAGCTTTTATAAAATAAGTAAAACAAAGATGTATAAATCGAGATAAATATTTATTAAAATATAATGATTGTTTTTGAATACATTGTAGGATCATTGAAGATGGGCAGATAGCCCGAAAGGTTAGATGAAGTAAAGAAAGTTAAGCAAAATAAAGGGTTATATTGATTCAAACTAACGGGTTATAAGGTAACTAATAAAAGTCACGAATATTATAATTAGTGTTATGTAAAGTTTATGATAAAAAAATAAATAAACTTTAAATGTCAAAAAAAGTTAAATTTATCCAATGTATTAGACATATGAATGAATATTAATAAAATACCTTAATATTAGGTTTGTATTACAAGGGGGATACATGATCTAAGGTGTGTGCTTTGAAAACATCAAATTTCAATTACATCAAGCTTAATGAAATTCCTTCCTCATTAATATTTGCTTACTGAAATTTAATCCATGTTGATTAAAGTTGATGTTTGCCTTGGAAAGATTTATAACATAATTGATCCTAATGTAATATTTTGTTAGAATGATTGTGCTCTAGCTGATACAGCTCTAGCCCGAAATATTAAGAGGAATTTCCGCCAGTTAATACATCCGTATCACCATTTTGGACATTATTAGAGCTTTATATAATTAAATATAAAAGCGATATAATTCTGACTTAAAAAAAAAAAATAAATAATTGTGAAGGGCTTTCGTTATTCTTACCCTTGTCTTCTTGACAATGTTTAATAATGATAAACTATACTGGTTTGAGTAATTTTATCGGCTTAAAATTATCCAGACAGAATATTTCAAACAATCCAATAAGGATTTACTACTTTACAAATAATAACTACTTTACAATACCGTAACCATCAGTGACACAAATTAACTGTATTCCTTGTCCAGGTTAACTTACGGTTTCCTTTACAAAATTCACTCTCTCTTCTCTCGATCCCGTCGGGAACGTTCTAGAGCTGTGAAAACTGGAGCTGTGTTTTGTTTTCACCCGTCACATTGTTGTTCTAAAAATATTATTCAGATTAAAGTATGTATTCATAAACCTAGATACCGATGTTTACAAATAGATATTTTTATAACATAATTTGCAGCATTTGGAGATAAAATATTTTTATTTCTTGTAATAAGTAAGCAAAATAACATTCTGGACTTTTTATGGTTCCGTTTAGCGTTCTGCAAATCTTTTCAATAATATTACTAATAAAGCACTAATTATTAATAATAAAGAAATTATCCTGTGCACTTGATAATTGAATTCAAAATTATAATTATCGTGTATTTACTTTAAAAAATCGTATATTTAAACTAATCGCGGACTTTGAAAATTAGCAATTCCTGTTAATAAAAAAAATCTATTTCATTCAACTATCGACCTATTTATTTATAATTCCTTATAATAAAGATTGGGTACGCCTCGGTCCTCAATATATGCCGATCATTGGCCTATGATTCTGTCCACACCACTAAGCCAATACGCATTAGGCTAAGGCTACACATACAGCCTATGATTGCATGTGTCATGTTCTGTTATGTAAATATTTGCTTTAATGAATAGCAATAGGGAATGTTTATCATTGATGTTGTAATAGTCCTTTATAGTTCGTTTTCATGATAAGTTGAAAATATATAAGCAAACAAAAATGTATAAACAAATTAATAGCATTAATATATATTTTTTACTAATCTCTCCGTAAATAACCTGCTTCTTATAAGGTATTAAAACTAACTGTTAAAAAAAGGTCACTTGTACAGGTAGTGGCGCTTCAAAAACAAATAAGTAAAATTGTTGAATTCCATAAAACAAATAAAAGGAAAAGGCCTACTTGTTTATAATTCCACCCTCCGAACTGTACAGAATTACGTGTATACATTTTTTATGAGGGGTCTGTAGATTTACTACAAGGACGCACCAATAAATGTTTCACATTTCTGCCTCAGAGGGGACAATATAAAAAAAAATGTTGCTACAGCAATGCTTCCCTGAAATTTATTTTGGGCGATGGATATCAAATGAATGTGAGCGTTAAAATTTATTTTTTAATTGCCCTCGATTTCCGCATAAAACATTAAATTTTCTGCTTTGAGCTTGCTTGAAAATTAAATTTAAGATGAGAATGGATATCTGAATGATGATTAAATACGATCGTTCAAACCCCTTGTCGGCTAGTAACTAATGAATATTTCATTATTTTTTATTACTTTGGATTTGATAATGTTAACACAATAAATAATTCATTAAAATATAAAGGAAGAAATAAACCTTTAATAATGAAAATTAACTATTGAAAGAAAGTCTTTCTCCAATAAAAAATAAATCAGTGCAACGGCAGTTAGAATTAAAAAATGAACTAATAAAAAAAATATTTAAATAAGGATAACTACAGAAGCTAGAAAAAATAACTCTACAAAAAAAAACTACTTTACAGAAAGAAAACAAAAAAAAATAACGTTACAAAGCAATTTATAGAGAATATGTCCAGACTACAAAAAAATAACAAACTGTCTCACCTACTTTATCTACTAAAAAAAACAAAAAACATGTAATTATTTGGCATTAATAATTACAAATAATTCATTAATTAACACCCTCAGGTGTTACTCAGGAGTCCAAAGAGGTAGGGCAGCTCTCACTAACCAAAAAGCCACTACAACTTAAAGAATTTGAAGAAATTAAAAATGTTACAACTATCTGCGTGCTTTTTTTTTTTTAACTTTATATTTTAAAATTGGCTAATATTTAGCATATATGCTCACGTCCGGCGTTTTCAAAGATGAGGAAAGAATCAGCACATCTTTCACGGTCTCAATTGAGGAGAGGGGTTCTCTCATCCAACTATTTTTCAATCACCTCCTCCAAAGCATGTTAGCTGTGGACATGCCGTTAATTGGTCTGCTTTTCTATTCGTGCTAATTTATTATGAAAGTATGAATAAAAAGTTTATATGCGATCGATCGTCGGTTTCTATAAGTCGCTATGACGAGTTTTGTGACTCACTCTCCAGATATAAAAGAAAATCATGTAGTTTTTGTAAGTGTGTCTAGTATAACCATAAATTTGTGAAGCGAGTGCCTATACGGGTTATAATCGGTAATTTCCTGTATTTATGTCTCTTCGTTATGTTTCTTTAGTCTTTTCAAATTTGACGATTTGGTTAAAAACGAGTGCAATATTTTATTCTTTTGTTTGAAGTCTTACTTTTATTATGACATCGCTCTTATATATCCGAAAACATTTCTATGCTTTTATTTATTACATATAGTTTACCAATAATATGGTTTTTAATACTTTCGACAAAGATAAGACTACATATGTGGCCTATGGCGTCTCATCATTTAGGTCTGTGGTCATCGATTTTTCCTATATAAAAAAAATTATTACAAACAATTTATGTCAATTAGCAAATTTTATTATAATTATTTAGAGAAATTACTGGATGAATGGAGCTTGGACCATAGGGTTAGGGTTTTTGGTAGAAGACGGAGTTAATCCTGACTAGTTATCGCATTAGGGGATGAGGAATGGTGGAGGGGAGGGGAAGCTGCTGGAAGCAGCCGGCAGAAGAAGGCCCTGTCCGCTAAGCCCGGATTATCCGGCGGCCCACCACTCTCCCCTGTCATCGCCCAGCCTCCTTCACCAAGTTCCTTATATCGTCAAAATAGGCCTATCTTAAAGTAAAACAAAAGCCTCAAGGAATCCGACTAAAATACTCTTATTTTTGTTTAACTTTAAAATTAATATTTTTATTTCTTATTTTATTCATATTAAGATTCATTTAAAAACCACAATGGTATGCCACTAATCAAACCATAAATACAGACTATTAAATAATTTTATTAAAAGAGAAAACATTGGCCGCGGGCAGGAATCGATCCCAGGTTTCTGCATCTCCGTTGCACCGCTCTTAACCATTGAGTAACCGTGGGGACTTTTCTGGCCGTGTTAACCTTCTCTCTTCAACGATTCCGTCCCACAGGTCTTGCCAAATTGCAGCCAAGTGACAGGGGGCTGGGCAAATGTGTACATGATACATGAAAAATAATTTCAATTTCAATACTAAGCCGTTCTGATAAAATATTAATATGTTCCGACTCTATGTCGGCCCTGCAGAGTTTACAAAAACCCAATAGACCAAGGCACACACTACAGAAACTTCACAACTACGTCAATATACGTGACGTTAAACAACTCTAAAATAGTCCGCCAAAGAAGCAGCAAATATGAACGGACCTCCTCTGCAAATATGTCAACCTCTCAACATTAGTAGTTGGTTAAAAAGAAGAGTCCTCAACAGTTGGGAGTCTACGTGGAATGAAGTACAACTTACCAATAAACTGAGATCTATCAAAGCTTTCAGCTGCAATCGAAGAGAAGAAGTCGTGATAACAAGAACTATAATCGGCCACACGAACATGACTCATGCTCACCTTATTACAAAAGAATCGCAACCTAAATATGAAGACTGATTATTGTGTAATTTTTATTGCTGATTTCAGAAATAACATTGTTTTTTTTTTTTCCTATCACGTAAGGTTTGTCTACAAAATGAGGTGAAACATTTAGCGAAAATCATAATTTTTTTTTTTTTACTTTATTTCTATGTTCACGCCTGTCTTAACTGAAAGACAATCAGTGAATTTGTTGAAATTATGTGAAAATATTGGCATGATAGCCGCGGGGAAGAATTTCGCCCAGCGGCACCTCTTCCTGTCTTGATTGTCAATCATAAAATTGACATATTTTCTATTGGTATTATTTGTGTACAATTTTATAACAATTGCTTTAAACATAACTAAATCATAATAATACAGTAAGAAAAGTTAATAAGCTTTACTACAGTACATTGACAAGTCTTTGTAGTAACGTTTCCTTTTTTCCTTAAAAACTTCTCGTTTAGTACTTTTCCTGCTATAGGATTGAAGATTTATCCTCTTTAACATCCGGCAGTAGTCAGCCATCATGTTAACGTTCCAGCGTCCTTGATATCCGCGTTCTATTTCTTCTTTTCCTCACTCACTGCTCCAAGAATTTCCGGGAGATGGTCCAGGAAATGAACTTTAACACTCATGTTACAGCTTAAAAGTTTGAAGCTATTTAGCAGATTGGCAACAGTATTGTTGTAGTTTGGGTCTTCTTTATTTCCTAGGAAGCCAGTTACTCTTTTCTGAAAGACTTCTATGCTTTCTTTTCCTTATTTCCATTATTATCCTTATTCCATGCCTTCTTTCCTTCCATGCTTTGAAGTCTTCATCCTTCAGAAGTCACCTTATATCCGGACCAACAAATACCCCTTCTTTAAGTTTTGCCTCAGAAAGACCGGGAAACTGTCCACAGAGACATCTGAAACACTCTCTCTCTCTCTCTCTCTTTAGACAATGCTTTGACGAATTGCTTCATTAGTCCCATCTCGATGTGAAGTGTCGGAAGTAGAACTTTTTTAGAACTAAACTCTTCTAAACTCCACTAAACTCTTTTTCTCAACATTTTTAAATCCAAGAACCAAAATGCTTCTTACTGGCCATTCATTTTTTACGTAGTGTTGTTTTCGGTCACGACTATCCTATTCACAGCGGAAGCTGGAAAATTTGGCCTAGTAACAGAGAGATTACTTTTAAACCTACAAACACAGTCCCTTCATGATCGGAGTACTTCCAACCTTAATTTAGTTTTATTACATTAGTAAAGTAACGTATGTAGCTAAAAAATATTACAATTGAAAATTTATGTGAATTCATTTCACTAAGATCACAGTTTTTTCGTGATATATACAAACCTGAAAAGTAATAATTTAATGTGTGATTTGTTGGTAAACAGAGGGTGAAGGAATTTTTTCATTATTTTTTCTGTAATCAGCGCAAAAAATACCATTAAACCACTGAAATTTTATTAAACAATTTTTTCATCGCAGACCTGTGTGATTTGTTAAATATTAGTTTTTATTATTTTTAAATAATTTTATTTGAAGAGATGAGTTTGGCCACGGCCTGGGAATCGAACCCGGGTCTCTATATCTCCGTTGCCGCGTTCTTCGCCATTGAAGTAATCTTGGGGCATATCCTGGCCGTGTCAACCTTCTCTCTTCAACGATCTCAGGTATCGCTACAAATAATAACTGCATAAGTATAGGAATTGAATATCTGGATAGGCAAACCTTAGGACTCCCACTGTAGCATCGTACGATTAGCTATAGTAGCGTTAAAAAAACAAACAAAATAAGGAATTGTATTAGAGGTGTCTGATCACAGTTTCCTTTTCCTTGGTTTATATGGTTTGATTTTGCCGACTATGGACGTGTATTTTGTGATCAGTGGTTTATATGAATTGGTATGAGTGGCCGGTATTTTATAGATAAAGGGGGTAAATAATTTAAATTTGTGTTTTTTTTTTTAAACTATAAATGAACTATCTTACTCGGCCAAATTTTTACATTTTTGTTTAGTTTATAAATTTATGTATTAGAACTAAGAGCAGTCTGAATCATTGACGACTTGAAAGGTTTTTTAAATTTATTAGTGCATCTTGCTTGTATTTATCTAATTTGGTGTTGCTGCTCTTGATCCCCATAGGCTCCCTCTGCTTTGTAGTGTTTGTTTTATTTCTTCATTACGTAAAACACGCTGAAAACTAAATATAATGTCCATAACTTGGGGCCTCTGAGGATGATTCTTGGGACTTAAACCCTTTATACCCCTGTCAGATCTCGTTTCTGACTCCTTTTCCCGAGTTGGTCCCTCTCAGGCCTGCTATTAATAGAGTTGGACTTTTAAGAGCCAGTGAAGAAGTACTGCTGGGTACTTTCCCAGTCTCGTCAGGTTTTATGTTTTATAATAAGAGCACATATGCTGATTGTTGACGAACGTTAACAGGCGAAATCAAGCTTTTCAATAAAAAAAAAACTCTTATCCAATAATAAGCATTTCAATTAAAAAAATATTCTTATCTTTATTTATTCATAAATCTTTAGAAACAAATTCGTTGAGTTTTAATTTATGTTCCACCTCTATAACTGTCGACAATATATTCTAATCAAATCATTATTATTTTATAACATTTTTTTAATGATAAAAGATAAGCCATATTTCTTGATTGTCTCATTTTGCGTTGTGATACTTTTCTGATAACTGCGCTGTAAAACGTTGGGTGACCTGAGCAATAATCCCAACGAAATGATTGCCCCTTTCATCTGGTTTATATCCGCGTAAATCCTACAAAGGGGGAAATTTGATTGTTACTTTGGGGGAGGAAATTTCTCCAGTTTTATTTTTCTTCTGTGTTTTCCCAGTTCTGAAGATTTGTTATTTTATTTTTTATATTAGTATTTTATTCTAAGATGCTTCTCTCGCTTTCTCACTATTATATTTTAATAAATATATACGTTGATAAATTGTATACAGGAAATGGACTTTTTCTTTGTATCAATATATACAAAAATGCAATATCCAAATGTGATTTCACAAACTTAAATAGAAATTCTACCATTTAGCAGTTTTATTTTTGATTGTGGGTGAATTAATACATTTGCTGTAAAGACATATAACATTTTTTCTGCACATAAATGCATATTAGAATAAATAATTTAAAAAAGGTGGTCACCCCCAAATTAAGATTAGATTAATACATATTAGAATACTTTTAATATATTTCTTACCTATTTTATCATAATACCGATTACTTAATTCACCAGTTTAATAATTGCTTAAAATTTTATTCGAGTTACAATTCAAAAGAAAGATTATAATTTTCATATTGCCGATCGGCTAGAATAGTGACATAAGTAAAAATTTTAATTCTTTTTTTTTTGGTTGATGTTTAAATAATTAAAATATACTAAATTATAATCAAGGAAAATGTCATAATTAGATTATTAATAATTTTCGCTACCTCTTCAAAGTCCATTTTTTTTTTTTTTTTTTTTTTTTTTTTTTTTATAAATTTTAATTATGACGATTTCGATATGGTCTTCTTTCCGACCACCGATATGAGGGTCTAATAATTTATAATTAAAATGTGATGCAGTATTAACTTTTGATGTAGATAACGAATTATGTTATAAAAAATGCTAGGTTGGGTAGATCGTCAGGATGATGTCGAACGTTTAGGGCCTATTCACACTATCCGCTCCACTCTCGCTCCGCTCCCGGTCCGCTCCCGGTCCACTCTCGCTCTACCCCATTCACACTAGCGCTCCGCTCCCGCTCCACTCCCGGTCCGCTCTCCTAATGTCTTACCATATTCACACTATATAATTTTACACCGTTCAATTTTGAAAGGTTTAAGCTATTAAAGCCATTAATAATCGATGTTGTCTGTATTCGGATTTTAATTAATGATTAACTTTCAGTTATTTAAGTATTAATTTATTCTTCAATTTTACGGCCAAAAAAAAAAATCAATTTTTCGTTTGTAGAAATAGCTGGTAAGTGTACTTTTCTTGATGAAGAAGGTAATATTATCAAAAAATATAATAAGAAGAATATATTGCAACACAATGATAATTAATAATAATAATTATAAATTAATTTAATTAATGGTGAAGAAATAATTTAAATTTTTTTCGGAATGTATTCGAATACGCTTGAAAATTTCAAGTTGAAATCGGCAAATGCTACAAATTTACCGATTGTGTTCTCTTCTTTTCCTGATTAATATTTTAATTATTTTTTGCTTTAATATATTTTTTTGTTAATGATCTGACATTTTTCATAATATACTGCATTTTTATTCGTTTCAAATTAAACGTTATTTTATAATAGCAATGAGTATGTAGTCAATAAATAAATCGGTGACCATTTTTTACGAGTACATTAATTCATTGCAAAATATATCTCAAACATAACATGAATTTTTCACGTTGAAAAACCGCACGTATTGTTGGTGATTTTTTTTTTTTATCATTTCAAGCGTATTCTAATACATTCGGAAAAAAAATTTAAATTATTTCTTCACCATTAATTAAATTAATTTATAATTATATATATATATATATATATATATATATATATATATATATATATATATATTAAATTTGAACTTTTTTGGCCGTAAAATTGATGAATAAATAAATACTTTAATAACTGAAAGTTAATTATTAATTAAAATCCAAATACAGACGGCTTCGATTATTAATGGCTTCAATCGTGAACGGTGTAAAATTATATAATGTGAATATGAAAAGACTTTAGGAGAGTGGAGCGGGAGTGGAGCGAGAGTGGAGCGGGAGTGGAGCGAGAGTGGAGCGGGAGCGGAGCGAGGCCGGACCTGTGCCAATATTGTGATTAACCTCTCTCTATTCCTCTGTAGAATAGTTTGCCAGTGAGACCGGACCTGGAGCGGAGCGGGAGCGGAGCGCTAGTGTGAATGGGGTAGAGCGAGAGCGGACCGGGAGTGGAGCGAGACCGGAGCGGTGCCGATAGTGGAATTCTCTGTCTATTTCTCTTTAGAATATTTGAGCGGACCGGGAGTGGAGCGGGAGCGGAGCGATAGTGTGAATCCGCCCTTAAAATGCCCAGTTTGCCCAGAGTTCCACCAAGTTGTTTTTGTTGTTTCGATTTCGAGGTCGGAAGCAGAAAAAAAACATCAGGCAAGGGCAAACTTGTCTCAGCACAGCTGGTCTTCCGGACCTGAAAAAATAAATCTGCAAGAGGGTTGTTTGAATTGGATTAATCAATATTTCACTACATCCTCGCAGAAGATTCCACGCTTCTCAGCCATGAAATATTTTGAATTGTTTTTATGTGGTTTATTTTTGAATATTGAATAAAATGCATAATTAATAAAATACAAACTGTACCAATAACACACGTGTAGGTGGGGGGTCGGTTTCGGCCCTTTGTAAGGAAATAACCGTTTTTGCTCAGCGTTTGTGTAAGAAGTTGCTCAGCTGTCAGGTTTTTTTTTGCCTTAAATAAAAAATTAAATAATAAATGTTTTCCCATTCTGGGGGTTTCTTGTGAGATTACTTAAGACTAACATTGAATTCAAGTATGATGTTATAGGATAAAAATTATTTACCACACCCGGATTTGATTGACTATACAGTGTTATTGCGTCTCCGCTCATTGATTCTATTTATTTATATCGTACGTACCCGTACCTTCAGGGGTTAGAATCATAATATATTCGAAGTGGAGAGTAAATGAAGGTGATTAGTGGCATTGTGGTAAAAAATGTATTGTTCTTACATATAAAAGCGTGAAGTAACATATATATTGTCTTTTCGATTACAAATTCGATGTTAGGTTATAAGCTAATTGATAGTGGTTTCCATAAAAGATATATAGTTGAAATTATTAAATTGAGTGCATCCTGTTTCAGTCTCAGATTATATTTATTTATATTTTTACATTGCGGTAGACGTTTCGGAATAATGTATCCATATTCATCACCTAAATGTACAGTCCCTACTTAATTTTATCATTGTAATTTATACAAACAAATTTAAATAATAAATATATTTGACAAATATTAATCCTAAATAAATATAAAAATTTTTGCCTTATAAGCATGTTAAATTATTCAATTTAAAACGTGAATTTACTATCCTGTTACATTTATGTGACGTACTAATTAGTCTGCTAGATTTTAATCCTCTTATGGTTTCATATTTTATTTATTATGGCATATAATGTTTACTCACTTTTTCTGAATCTTTTTTATAGTTTATTAGTTCTACTTCATTCTTTTATATTGTATATATATATATGGATTCAATGATAGTTCTTTTCAGTGAGTTGTTTTCTTTGTGTACAATTTGTGCATTTTCAAAGTTAATTTTATGTTTAGTGTTTTTAGAATGTATTTAATCGCAATGTAAAAATATAAATAAATATAATCTAATTGTAAGATTTCAACAGGAAGCACTCACTTTAATAATTTCAAGTAAATGAAGCAGTCTACCAAGATAATACGAAGACATAATAGTTTGTAGTGAATAGAGCAGATTCAATTCAGTTTTCTCAGGGGAAAAAAAATATCATTTATCATCAGCTTACCTTTCATTTATGTTTATCTGCTATTATATATTTTAAATATGTTGAGGAGTAACCCTTTTGATACAGTATCTGGTAATTATGTGATCTGGTAATTTTATTGGCTGGATTCCATACTGATTCAAGAATATCAATATTACTACTTATGAGACTTCGTTCTTCGTCGATGATCATTACTTAAGTTTAACATAAAATGGCCAAACACACAAAAAAAATATATTATTCCCTTTTTCTGTCTTCTGATCCCATTAGCTGTTTGATAAGGCTATAATTAGATCACTTCGGATGAACTTTACTTCCGATGCCCGTGTTTTCAGCTGCGGACGCACTCAAACCGTGTTTGCTATCCTTTAAAAGCGCAAATTAGGCTACCTAATTAATTCCATCCCGAACGAAGAGTGTGTTTTCAGAGTAAATATCCCTTTCGCTGTTAGCGCTTTGGTGATAAATGCCTAAACTCAGGCTCTTTAGTTTTGGTCCGGGGGCGGGGGGGGTGGATCAGAGGCATTTGATTGGTTCGCCGATCATTTATTTAACCGCAAACCCGAAATCGATAACGGTTGGCAACACATTCATAATTGTTAGAACTAATGCGGATTCGCAACGTCAAGGACATCTTACCTTTTCAGCAGTTACATGTTGTATCTATTCAAAGGATTTTTACCTTTAATTTATGAAACCATAATTAAATAGGTTATAATGAAAAAAATTAATTATGTATTTTAGATCTATGGTTGAAAGGAATATTAGATGTTAGTCAATTTAAGTACTCAAGTAGTTTGAGAAAGTTTTCCAAAAAAAATAACTTGAAGAATATGATTTTGATGGCAATCAATTAATAATAACGTTACATTAGAAAACAGACTATCATATATTTCTATTATAAGACTGTAACCGACAATCAAGAATGTATTTTTTAAAAATTAAACGCGGTACCTAGTATATCCATCAAATTAATATGGTATCACGATTACTACTTAAACACACTGTTGCCAAGATGATGATGCATAAAATCATTCTTCTTTCCAAGTTTTAATTGACATTCATTTCTATTTGAATGCCACTGATACTGTCTTTTCTAATGCTGTTTTTTTATTTTTTTTAAATTGGATTATTTTTATGTACTTTCAATGAAGTACACAGCTCGTGGATCTTAGCTCGCAAGGTAGCACTTTGATTTGTTTAGGTTGTAAAAATCCCTTGGCGATGCCGTTATCGGATGGGGCGTAAAACCGAGGTCCTAAGCCAAATTTCAGGTTTTTTAATGATTCCTACCCTAATTATAACTGGATAGGCGAAATTTAGGACCCCACTGTAGCCTGTATAGCTCATCATCCGAAAGTGACTTCAAATAAACAAACAAAAACCATAGAGTTGGTACCTACTTTTTCTCTATTAAGCTCTGATGAGGACATGAAACATAATTTCAAACGGTGCTAGGCATACCGCTGACTCCTGTTGGGACTGGACTTCTTCTAAATCTTATGCAGAATTAGGTGAACAGAACTGCCACACACAAGCCTATTAAAAAAGTGCTTGACCTGAGTTTAACCAGTTCGATTTTAACGATAAATGGAATAAAAATGCATTTACATTGGAGGCATACAATCTTCGACGCCTTACAAAAATGATCCTTTATTATGTTATATATATCCGCCACCACATACATTCAAATCAATAGAAATCGAAGAACTTTTGTTGAAGGATGTTATAAGTCCCAACATTTTTATTTCCGTCTAGAAAACAGACTATCATATATTTCTATTATAAACCCTTCACCAACAATCAAGCGTGTATTTTTTTTTTTTAAGGACACGCAGTACCTTTTATATTCTTCAAGTTTAATCAATATATATTATAAAGCAAAGTGTACAATGTGCGTGCCGAAAAGGCTCAGAAACGACTCCACATACGATTAAGAGATTTATGTCAGCGTGTAACTGTATGTCCCCTAACGGAGAAGAAGGTTTCCGTTTTTCTCTTAAGGGTATGAAATTGAAGAGAAAAGGACTGGAATTTTAAGGCTCTCGCAACATGTAATTAGACTACCTGAGAATGACATACGACTTTATGAATGAAAAATTTAGTTCGAACTCCAGGTTACCAGGAAGCGCTAGGGTGTGTTTCACTCAATGTTTATTGTTCATTCATTCCGTTATATTTGTAAAGGTTATATATTTTGTCAGCAGTTCTTTTTAAATTACTTAAAAATCAAGCGAAAATAATTAGTTTCACCTTTTCTTTTAAAATAAATTAATGGTTTTACATATCTGCTATCAATTGGAAAACCGACTGGATACTTTACAAAATTAATTTTCTCATAAGAAGATTAATTGATAAACACATTACATTTAGTCAATATCTAACATATACTTATGTAAATTTAATGCAATATGAGTGAGCGAATAAAAACAGACATAAAACAAAACAGAAGAGCCGAATAGACTGGTTATAAACTGAAAATAACAAGTTTGAAGTGTTCTTATTTTATGTAGTTATGAAAAATGATTTTATTACTAAGTAAGTATGATGAGCATTCCAGTTGACAAAATGATGAATTGACTCCTTTTTGATAATACAATTTTTTCAATAAGATTTTATCACCGCCCATAGTTCAGGATAAAAAGAAATATGACGAAAAATTGTGCCCTCATGATATTTTGGTTTTCACTTAGTAACAGTAGTAAGATTGGAGAAGTGCAGAGTTCGGCCAAATTAGCGGGGGGTGGGGTGTATTAAGGGAGGTTGAACTGGAAGAAAGGTCTTACAAAAAAAGGTTCTATGAATCTTCTGGATCTAATGGGACCATCACAGTAGTCGGCGCTTAAGTTGTACTCCAAATATAGTTTTTTTAACTAATAATCTAATAACTTATTATCTGCTGACTGCTTGGAATGGGCTTACAGGATTCATAATCACAGAAACCATCAAAAACGATGCATGACTCGACAAAGTTGCAGCAAAATGAATTGTTCATCTACCATTTTCAACACCCTATAAAGTATATAGGGTTCCTTATTTGGGCGGACACTGCAGATCTCGAATCTTAATATTGATAAAATGTTAAAATTTTCAAGAAAGTGCTAATTTGTTCTATATTTCCTTTAATTTTAAAGTTTTTCTGTTATTAAAACTACCACACAACTACCGGAGCGAAGCTGGGCACCCTAGCTAGTATGGTATAAAGATACCTACTCAAATCACTGGTACCAAGATGCTACATAAAATCCTTTATTCTTTCTAAGTTTCAATTGACATTTATTTCTATTTAAATAAATAAATACTGTCTTTTCTGACCTGATTTTTTTTTAAATTGAAATTGTTTAAATCTTTTTTATTTTTATTTTTATTTTTTATTGGTCCTCCCCTTCCTCGCCTTCTAGGCTATACGGGGTTTCCCGGGCCAGGGGAGAGGGTGGGGGATTGATGCCGAGTATTATTAATTTTTCCCCTGGCTCCGGGTTTTGAACTTGCTATCTTTCGGTTCACAATCATACGTTGCCATGGGCAGAAATTGTTTGAATCTACTTACAATTAAGTTGATAAGCGTTTACGTGGTCGACATACTTTCTTTGTCTTTTAAAAAACTGCTGCGTCGTTCCCCCCCCCCCCCCCTTTAGACTTCCCTAGTAATGTTTTCATAGTTGTTGAACAAGCTGCTTACAACTCACGAACCATGTCTTGCAAGAGCGATGCTGCCCGTTTAGTAATGCCAAAAATATAAAATAGAGATTAGAAGTACAGTTTTTTATTTTAAACACAGTAATGAATGAAAAAGTTATTCCCGCTTTTATAATACATTGCACAGGCATTAGAGCAAACTTATTTACGACTCACGTAATGACGATTACGTGAACAATTTAACGAACCCCCTTATTCCATCGACTTAAAGCTTCTGGATTCGACTTTGGCAAAAGGCAACTTTCCATTAAATTAGATTTAATTTAATTTCTAAGTTTGATACAAAGATTAGGGTGGATCCCAGCACATAAACGTTCATTAAAAACCATGAAATTTGGAAATACAAAATAATGTTATAGGCATGCAGATATGCAGAAAAAGAATAGTTACACGAACCAATGAGGGAATATTAAAAAAAAAAAAAAAAAAAATCAGATGCCTCATAGGAGGCACATGAAAAGTAACTGTATGGGAGATATCTTCTAAATTAAGACTGCAGGGCCATGTTGCTAGGTGATAAGTTTCTTCTAGAACTTCATAGTAAAAAAACAAAACTTTATTAAATCCATAAGTCCATATATATATATTTGAGATTAACTGAAGCGTAAAACGGAGAAACCATCGAACGAATAACGCGAAACTCGCATGGTACAACTTTTCCTATAGCTGAAACTAGTTCGGAACTGTTAAATGACCCAATATTACGATCCGAACTGCAGAGCTTTAAACTAAAGAAAATTTATTTAATCCAATTGAACATTTTTATTGATAGTTTTACTCTTAGTTTATTTAACTTTTTTCTTTGAAGTTTTGCATCTTAAACCAGCCTAATAATATCTTTTAAAACTCAGTCAATTGTAGGTAAATAATGTTCGATAAACAATAATGTATAAGTTTAGATGCTAATAATGTATGTATAGATCGCATAGATTCTACAATGAAAGTTGTCTCATAAATAGATTGTTTATTACATTTGTTCCTTTTTAGGGCTTTGCTTCTATCCTAATTTCTTGTTTAAAGATTGTTGACTGTCACAAGTCTTTGTTGACAGATAACTAAATATCAAGTAAATAACGAGTAATCTCTGAAATTCATTTTTTTATATATGGGAGCAAAAATACACTAGATTAGAATAGCATATACAATTGATACCAAGTATTTCTCAACGATATCAGTATTGATTGTTGATTTTTGAATTAATCAAAATCGAAATAAGAGCAATGTTTTGCACATAAACGATCAATATCTCCTTTTTTTACATTTTTTTTTTCTTGAGAAAAGTATTCTCATTTACTACAAAGGATTAATCTTTGTATAATAAGGATTAAGCCTTGTTATACGCAACTTGTTATACGAAGCCACACTCTTACACGCATATAAATTAACATATTTTATGATAATTATTGGTATATCATATGCATAAATGAGTTTAGAAAAATGGAATTTATATTATTTTTAAGAGGAAATTTTTAAGCTCAAAACGAAATCGGATGCTTCATTATGATCTAAATAACTTATACGAAAAATTCTACGTACCAAATTAATTCCAATTATATATCACTTGCAGGACATTATTTATAATAAATTATTCCTGTTATTTAGAAACTCCGAAGTAAATTAATACTCCTTCTTTGAACATTGACATTTCAGTACAGTGCTCTGAAGTTTTAATTAGGTTCGAATTAGTCCCATGAACTCTTTGATTTTCGTTTATGTTATTTTATTTTTGTTAAATAATTATCCTATCATTATGTCTAAAGTACTAAACATTATACCGTTTATAAATCAATAAAGTAAAATTTGGGGTTAATGTAATATTTTCAGAATTATTTCTTATATTATAATTTTTTTTACCTTGATCTAAGTTAAAGTACTAAACATTATACCGTTTGAGATTAATAAAGCTACATTTCATGTCATCATTCAATGTCATATTTTCTGAATTAGTCCTTATATTATTATTTTTTTGTGTGTGTGTGTGTTGATTCACTTTTAGCAAATGCTTAAAAATAACTCAGTTTGTAGTTTCAACGGCAGGGGTTATATGCCCCGTGTGTTTTTAGGTTGGCTGAGTTCGACTAAGGCCATTTAGTTTATTGATTATCAATTACATAGATTATAGATTATTTCTCCTGATTTTGGACTATTCTGTTCTAAAAGATCAACGAACTAAGTCTTTTTTTTTTTGTTTATGCTCTACAGTTAATAATTTAAACCAAATAAAATTTGTATTATAAATTTATATTTTTATTAAAATTAAGAAAGCACCTAAATCCTATAAAAACGCTTGGAACAACTTTTTAATTGTTTAAAACTTACTTCTTTTCAATTGCCGATTCAATTATTTCTTGACGTGTTTATTTTACCACCTAATATTGCTTATTTAGTTTTATTTAAAAAAGGGGGGAAATTAGTTACTAAACAATTAAAATTACCTTTTTTGTTGTATTTAAATTGTACTACGTAATTGTAAGTACTACGTAAATACTTAATTTTTGTTCATTTTATTTTTATTTCAAATGCTTTTTTATATGCTTTTTACTGCTAGAAATCCACTAATGAAATAATAATTTAAAAAATAGAATAAAATATTAAGGTGTTTTCGTAAAGAATGTTTCTTCAATGAAAATAATATTCTATTAGTTTCAATTATCAATCAATTCAATCACCTTTTCACAGTCAAAAACTTTGTCCTTATTTATTTAAGAAACGGAGTGAACATTATATGAGTATTTTTGAATGAGTTATTTTCAACTACGACTGTTAAAAATATAGGAAACCTCATAATTTGGTGTATCTACCAATAGCTATATTTTGTCTTCCGTAATTTTTGTTTATTTTTTTCTATTTATTATTCTTTTGTTTTGAATGTTAATATAAAATATTCTATTTAATATTTGGACCATTATATTTTTACATATTTTTTTATAACAGTTATATATTACCTCGGTTTTATTAAAAGAATTCTTCCCAAAAAGATAATATAACATTAAGTATATTTTTCTTTATTTTTTTTCCAATAAAATTATTTTATATTTATTTAAAAATAACAAATATACCGTGGGGTGATCACTACAACTGGGTAACCACAAATCTGGCAGAATGTGGGTAAGTGCAATGAAAAATTCTTTTATCTTAGGGCCATAAAATACTACAACTTGCTATATGTTGTTGACAATGTACAGGTAATATTTAGAGTTTTCAGAACTAGATAAGTTGTTGATCAGAAAAAAAAAAAATCAGTTCTACAATTAGGTAACTTCACTTATCTATCTGTTCAAAATATCAGGATTGCAAGTTTGAAACAACAATCTTGCAATCCTGATATGTTTATAGACTCAACATGTCTAATTTTAGCACTACAAGAATCTTTAAAAAACTTTAATTTGAGTTTTACTCGAGCCAGCTGAATTTTATTTACTTAGTTGTAGTATTGATCCCACAAAATGAGCGATATATATAGGTTAGTATATATATATGTATAAAAAAAATGTTATGAATTCCCTTGAAATCAGTTTGATTTTTATCGAATGGTTTATCTTTTTGATAAATCCGAATCTAGAAATAAGGATGTGCGAAGTGCATATGGGGTTTTAGAGCAGGCCGTATGTTTGCCCCTCGGAAATGGCTGTTGGTTCTGGACAGATTTACAGTTAGAGGGGAACTACTATTTCCACTCGCATAGCCTTAAAGAATAAATGAGGCAATAGGATGGGGCGATAATGGAAGGCTAAGAAATAATAGCTGGATAAAAGGCAGATGGGAGCGAAGGTGAAGCTGTCGGGAATTTAGTGGTGATCCAGCCAGGCCCAATATCCTGTAGCGCCCCTGATGGATGATTTTAATATATCCCAATATAAATAAAGAGGGCGATTGGTCCTCGCCTTTGGATTTCCACCAATCCCATTCCGAATCTCTTCCTCGCTATGATACCTCTAGATCCATCAACTCACTCCATTTCTGCTACCTTCGTCTTCTGGTCTATCTAAATAGTGCCTGTCCTATGATTCTCAAGGAAGATTTTTGCTTTTATCGGTTTTTTTTTGTTCTTAAAATTACTTATTTTTTATTAAATTCTGCAGTATTTTGGAATATTATTTGTTATGGCTTAGAGGCGTAAAACCCTCAGGTCATCAACGCCTAGTTTTGGAATATTTAGAATTTTGGAATTATTTTGGAATATTTATTGAACTTGAAATTAAAGAGCAAAAAATAAAAAATGGAGAATCATATTTTTTTTTGTTCAATTTATTAATAAAATATATTCCCTGATATAAACTGGCATAAGGCATTCAGCAAATAACTGGCAATTGTCGATAACCTCTTATCCAACGCCTTTAATCTCATCAAAATACAACTATTCCCTATTAAAGTAGGATATTATCCTTAATATAGAACATAATGGATTAGGGTTGCCACATAAAAACAAATACAAACATCGATGTTTTTCGATATCGAAGTTTTTTAGTATAATTTTTTTAAACATAAACATATTAGCACCCAAACGTATTAAACCATCGATCTTTTTCGAAATCCATGCTTTTTAATATCCGATTTGTAATTATTAATCTGTTAGCGCCTAAACCTATTTAAACATCGATGTCGCTTTCCTACAGAATGGGACAAAGGAACGTATTTCTGGTGAGTATTTTTTAATAATTTTGTTAGCAGCTACATTAACTAAATACAAATTATGAAATAACGTTTTTATTTATAATACGTCTGAAGATGAATATTTTCTATCTTATAAAACTTTAGGTAGGATTAAATATGATTGAGAAAATATGTCTCAATATTTTTGTAGTCCATATTTATACCTATTCGTATGTACATGAACATTGTATAGTAGAGATGCGAAATAAATGTGAAAAACATTAATGTTAATAATTTTCACTTTTACTTACCTATATATGAAATATATAGTAAGTAGAAGTATTGCGATCGTGAAAAATTTCGACTTCCGGTTTTCAACGGAAATACACGTTTTGGGGTCCCCTGAGTCGCAATAACCAAGTCCCGTGAAATGGTCTGTGTGTGTGTGTGAAAAATATTCCGTCAACTCATAAAAACCTTCAGCTCACGCATGCGCCGTACACCTTTAATGACAAACCAATGCGTTATAACTAAAGATGTTCTGTTCATTTAATGAAAATTATTTGTTTCATGGGAACTAAATGAGATATTCAACAAGTACATAGAGAATTATAAAATCAGACGACTTGGAGTATTATGCTTGCATTGCCGAATTATTACAAGTAAAAACTTTTATTTAGTAATAAAAGAAATCTGTGGTTTTTTTTAGCAAATGAAAACGAAAATAAAAAATGAATGTTGAAAAATGTATAACTTTGAGAAGTGGCAATTAACAAAACACATTAATTTATAATCGAAATAAGTTGGTAAGTGAAAGTTGTGTGTTGCGCGCACGCACCAGATTTTTTTTTTGTCAAATCGTTCTGAAATATTCGAGGATGTTCGACTGCAGAAAAAATGTAAGGAAGCAATCGACTCTATGCTCTTCTGGTTGAGGTTAGACTGGCTCGCTAGTAGATTGCTTTTTTATATTTGTCTTTATTTGTCCTTATATTGTTCTAAAACCTTTGGGAACTTTCCATATACTTTTTATTTCTTTTCTTATAACACATAAACGTATTCTCTTGCAGTTATAGCCAAGAGAGCAACTATTAAAAAAAAAAAAAAAGGTTTTGAAGGAAAATTTATACGACTCATAACGAATGTACCTTGTTATGTAACAACCCAACCTCTAAAAACTGATCTAGCTCAACTTTATGGCCCTCTATTAACGGTAATATCCTAATTTAAACGGGTATAGTATCTGTAAATAATATGAAAGGCACCATAAGAGAGCTGACAGTTGCTAGTTATTTGCTGATTTTCAACATGCTAACTAAGATATGCGAATGAAATAAAGAATAAATAGGAAAAAAAGAACAGTATGATACTCCAATATTAATTTTTTTGGTTTAATTATTTTATCCTCAAAACACCGAGGAAGAAAATTTAATTTTACTTGTTCAAATGGAATGCATTTAATTTTTTTACTTTTTTTAAGTCATCATAAGTTGAGAAGACCGCCTCAAATTTTATAAAAAATCTGCATTGAAGTGGAGGGAGCCTTTGACATTTCAGCTCCTGCTTTGAGGATATTATATGCCCCCCTTGCAGTCTTTGACCGCTCTTCCATACCTAGTTATCATCTCTCCTTCCCTCTAATTCGTTTTTTTATTTTTTTTTTATTCTTTATTTCTTCGAACGGGGGGCTAAGCCGGATGGGAGCCGAGGCGGCAGCAACAGATGGAATAATCATTGTTCCTTCCAAATCAGCGGTCCGTTTTATTGGCTGGATTTATCTCCGTCCGTGTCTCTTTCCTTTTTTTTCCATTTGCTTTCGGATAGGAAGATTTACAGAACTGGGAGCGACACCATCCTGCTTTCTGTTTACCGAGCTGTATTTCCCTCCATTCAATATGACCCGTGTTTATCACCCAGAATGATTATAGCACTCTTATTTATCCCGTCATAGACGTCGGATTGTCAAATGAGATGGCAAAAAGATTGCGACTTCATCGGATCGCGTTGCTCTTGATAATATCCTTCGATTTGTATTGTGGTAATATATAAGTTTTAAACTGTAATAAACTTTGTTCATATTGATTTAAAAATATAAAATCTCTTAGATCCAGCTACCTTGCTAATAAAATTCACGGGCGTCATCGCCGGGGGGGGGGACAGGTGGGACGCCCCCCCAATATTTTGGCAGGAGAGGACCCAATGTAAAAAATTAAATAAGAATGCGACTTTACGAATTTAACCAATAAAATATAAATATTAAATATTAGTTAATTACAGCAAATTCTATTGTTAACAGCATAGAGTTTAGAGAGCATAGAGTCAGGCTTATAGTATATTTGATGAATTATATTTTTTTTCATTACAGCTTGATCTGTTTCATGAATTCTGTAACAAAGTTGTCACCATTTCTTTTTTAACCAGGCAGCTTGATCCTACTTTCCATCAATTCGATGAAGCTTATAGAAGTTGATGGGAAGCAATGAAATTAGTGGGATCAGGATCAGAAAAAAAAAACTTAGATGAAATTCAATCAAGAAATTTTGCCCTACATCATTCAACATTAAGCCTTAAAAACTCGCTATTTTATAACAGGCATAAATTGACAGGTTTTAAGAGACTATAAATGAAGAGACTATTTAAAATTTAATACCTATTAAATAAATAAAATACCTTGGAGGATGAATTAAATGTTCCAACAGTTGTTTTTAGGACTTATTATTTCAACTTTTAGATCCTTGAATTTCTACCTACCTTATCTAGGAAAATATTGAGGCGTCCCCCCAATCATTTGGTGCTGTTGACGCCTATGATAAAATTTATGCAGATAAATCCGATAAATTTTATACATTAATTATATTGCTAAATGTATATTCATAAACGATATAATGCGCCATCATAAAGTTATACATTGTTTAAATAAACGTATGTTATAAACATTTTCCCTCTTTCCTGGATTGTGTCAGTTACATTGGTTTGTTGACAAAGGGAATATCTCATGCAATGCTTTTTTTAGTCCGCCGTTAATTTCCACTTGTTCCTATGTCGCTTATGAGTTGGTTGATATGTCCATTTAGGTTAATACGGAAACAATTTAATGAGTCTATACATCGTAAGTCGACAAGAAAATTCTGACAACTCAAAAACTGTTTTTTTTTTTTTTTGGGATAATCACATGTGAAATTTCAACTGCATTTTCAATTTTACTATGTACCTACCTGCAAATAGGGACTGGACAAAATAGTCTTTGACCACAAATAGTCTACCCTTAAGGCGGTTAATACCACTGCTACTAACTTTAACTCAAAATTAGCCCTCTACCTCCCTTATCAAGATCATCTATCCCTCAATAAAAAGATATGTTTAATTGCGCCTACGCGAACGGAACTATTAATAATATTTTGAATGTATGTTGAAGTATTCTGGTATTGTTGCTTTTGTCATTCTGATTCCAACGGTATGCATAACTCAGAATTGATAGTTGTAAGCAATTTCTTGCCGACGTGCGACATGTTTGCCAGCTGTTGTAATGCGTATGTCACTAAATAGTGTTTTGTTAGTCACGTACCAAGGTGTCGTAACATTTCAGATTGAATTGTTAGAAGTCTGTGTAAGTGGGTCTTTCTTAATTTGAGATTTATGAGGAGTATTTCCATATCGTTTTTCGAGGTACGTATGTGTTTTTATCTTTTGTCTCAATCCTAGTCATTTGCGGATTCAGGGGAGGGCATTTAAAAACTAAATGTAACTAAAAGTATTTTTTTTTTTTTTTCCAAATCCCCATAATGCATTGAACTATGTGCTCATTATAACTGTATGTTAAACATTTTAAGAGCCTTTGACTGTAACACTGTTACATTTTAAGACTATCTGATTGTCTTGATAATGTTTTGTTGTTTACATTTTCATAAAATTATTAACAAAATGTAAGTGTAGTATCTCCAATGTATCAAAATGTAAAAAATCAAAGTGTAGTAACTCCAGTAAGAAAGGAAGGTAAGGAACAAATAATATGTAGAACAAGTAGAATTTTAATTGTGGGAAAGGAACATTAAGGTAATAAATCTGATTCACAGTTCTAGAAGAAAGGCTATTTGGCTGCAGTCATCCCCCCTTCAACCGGCTAGATCCGAACTTGTTCTTAGTTTTTATATTTTGTGAAAAAAAAAATTGTAAAATAGGTTGAATCGTTCGCTAAGCGTCTTTCGTTCCATTTTAGAGTGCCAAGTAAAGGTCCCGTAATGTTCTCCTGTCAAAGGTAAGACCGAGACTGTTTACATTGTCTGTTAAAAAAGTTCGAATATTTTTTATATAAGGCAATAATTGTTTTTAGAGAATATTCACTGAAACCAGCAGTTTAATTTATGTAGGCTATTTAGTAAAGTTCGCAAAGCTTTGCTTAAACTTTGACTTCCATTTTTGTCTTTAAAGCAGGATACTCTTAATCGTACTTGTCACAACAAACTTATTTGAAAAAAATTGCCAACTATAAAAGTAAAATTAATATGATTACATTAATGATTGGACAACTAAAGCGATTAAAGGCGGGGGAAGATAGTGGTGGTGGGGAAGAGGAGGTAAGGGGGGGCGTTCCTTTAACTAACTTATTAATATACTTTTCATTAATCTTAATTACGGGATCGTTTGTCATAATTAGGAGAGGAATGAGGAATGATCTTTAGCCCTAGGCCAAATTAGTCATTATGGTTTCTTTATTACCACCCGAAAATTGCGAATAGAATTTACGACGGGGTCTGCCCTATGGCCCACCCAACGCCTACATTTTTAATTTCTTTAACAAGCGTTTCGTTCTGGTTTTTGTCATCAGGCTTTTTTTTTCTTCTTCATTTTTTTTTTTTTTTTTTTTTTTTTTTAATGAGATATTTATTTAGTCAAGTTATAATAGACTATTGTAAATATTTTTCATTTTTTCGGAGTTAACTATCTAGTGAAACAAGATTTTATATTTCGACTTGAAATATAATAGGACCTGCAACTGATTTACCATATCGCTTCCCTGCTTCTAGCCCGGTAACACTACTTAATCAGATTTTATTTGGAGTAACAGTAACTTTCGACCACTACTTATTTGTTTAAAGGAATAAAAGATGATAGTGCATTTTAAGGATTAGATCATAAAATTATTTTTACTTTGTATGCTGTTGGTCAGAATTGAAAACGGCAGTTTCGGTAAATGATATTTGGTTTTAAATTAACTGTTATGCTAAAAAAAAAAAAAAAAAAAAAGTTTCCGGCAAGTATCTTTCAAACTTCTTTTTATACTATTATAACACTAAATTTTAAAATAATTACGAACAATTTGCTCAAATATGTGGTTTTAAGAGACTTTCTTATTTTTATTAATAGGTACTTAAATCATAAAATAATTAAAGTATTAATATTTTTAATTAATGAAATCAAATTGGAGAATCCAGTAATCTTTTTTTTTGGCTTTTTTTTTTTTATTCGCACCTGTCTGCATAATGCTTTTAAAATTTAATTTAAATTTTCAAATTAAAAATATATGTGAGTCATTTATATACCATGTTGATAAAATTATGTTTCCATCATCTGGTTCTCGAATAATTCTACGACCAATTCCCAACATAGTTTAATTCATTAATGTTATTATTGTTTTGCTTATAATAGGAAAACCATTTCTTATTATCACTGGATACTGAATTCCTTAGTGGATACTAAAATAATTTAGTGACTTTTTAAAAGTATAAGAGGCAAATTTTTAAATGGTAAAGGACAAATTACAGTTTATTTCATTTTACGAATTGGCAAAAACGATGAATTTATATAAAGTCTGTAATTTTATTTTGTTTTTAATTTTTTATTTTGGTTATATTTTTGGAGCCAAGTTCGTAAAGAAATTTCTTATTTTTTTTTTATTTTTTTTTTTTTTCTTGCAAAGATTAATCATACAACTTAACCGTGTTAACAGACCTTCAGGAAGAGCATTTGTGAAATGGTAACTTAATTGTGATTTTATAAGTTTATATAAATTTTAAATAAACAATGACATAAAATTTAATAGCAAATAAAAGTGTTTATTTGTTAATAACACACCAAAAATGATTTAAGATTGGCTCTGGAATCCAGAAGTTGTATATATTTTTAACCATAATCCCAAAAGGAGGATATACTCGTATACGATAGTTTGTTTATCGGTGCTTAACAGGCATAAAACTCTAAGGTCATCAATAACTTTGTTTATCTAACTCATATACGATAATAATGAAGTTGTGAGGTCTTATTATATTCATATTTATTGTAAATGGTGTAGGTTTACAGAAAGTAACTTAAAAAGAACAATAGACCTTCCTTCAGTTTTTCTTAAATATAAAATAGGTGGAAATTCTTTCGAAATTTAAATCTGTTATTATTATTCACTATTTGTTATGTACATTGCTTATATCTACTTCTTAATATTACCAAAATAGCAGCGATAAACTTAATATATTGTATAAATATATACTACATTGATTTATATTTATAAAAAAAAATATATATAGGCGTTGAAGCCTGCTGTCAAAATGGTTATTACATTTGTTGAAGGCTACAATGAGATCGGTAATGCCTGCCTGACCTGGTTTCTTCCTTGATCCGCTTCCCTCTCAAACACCATTTCTCTCAATTTTCAACTTTCATTTATCACGTTTATTATTTTCTCACTTTTTCTCTCCTAACTCTTTCCAACGGGCTCAACGCCTTATCCCTTAATAATTCGTTTATCGGTTCTTTTCTTAAATGAAAAATCTGGAGCCGTTATGAATTTCTTCGCCCTGATTTACAGAAGGAAAACGCTAAATTTTTCATTATTATTTTTTTTTTTTAAAGTTAACTAATTTGAATGTATTAGCATCTCTCATTATTTAACTGATTTTTTAGATTCATTGAAACGTAGGATTCCAAAACGGGTAAATTCCATTTTATTTTTTTAAATAGTTTATTGTATCGATCGTAGGTGGAAGAATTACGTTTATAAATTACTAGGGTGCCCGGCTTCGCTCCGGTAGTTGTGCGGTAGTTTTAATACCAGAAAAACTTTAAAATTAAAGGAAATAGAGGACAAAATTAGTACCTTCTTGAAAATTTGTTTTTAACTTGGTATCAATATTCTGCAGACTTGAGATCTGCAGAATCCGCCCAAATAAGGAACTTTTTATAATTTACAGGGGGCTGAAAATGGTAAATGAACAATTAATTTTGCTGCAACTTTGTCGAGTTATGCATCGTTTTTGATGGTTTCAGTGATTCTAAATCGTATAAGCCCATTCCAAGCAGTTGTTGAAAAATCTGATATCTCAGTTAAAAATATTATATTTCGAGTACAATTTAAGCGCCGACTACTGTGATGGTCCTATTAGACCCAGAAGGATAGAAACTACCGAAGATTCTTGGAAACTTTTTTCAGACCTTTCTTATATTTTAACCTCCCTTAAGATATCCCCAGTAATTTGAGTGGACCCTGCAGATCTCGAAACTCACTACTATTACAAAGTGAAAACCAAATTCTTTTTCATAATTACATACAATACACTTCATACTTTTTATATTCGGTCAATTTATATCTTTTGTATATCTTTAATGTCTGTTTTTATTCGCTCACTGTACTATTAAGAAATGTTCACTCATATTGCATTAAATTTACTAAAGTATATATTATATATTGATTAAATGTAATGTGTTGATCAATTAGCCTTCTTATGAGAAAATTCATTTTTTAAGGAATTTAGTCGGTTTTCTAATAGATTGCAGAGATGTAGAATCATTATTTTATTTTGAAAGCAAAGGATAAATTAATTATTATGGCTTAATATTTTAGTAATTTAATAAGAACAGCTGATAAAATACATGACCTTTACAAATTATACTGGATGAATGAACGATAAACATTGAGTGAAACGCACCCTAGCGCTGCCTGGTAGTCTGAAGCTCGAACTAAATTTTTCATTCATAAACTCCCATGTCATTCTTATCTAGGCTAATTACATGGTGCGAGAGGCTTAAAATTCCAGTCCTTTTCTCTTCAATTTTACTCCCTTCAGAGAAAAACGGAAACCTTCTTCTCCATTAGGGGTTATATGGCCACACGGCGACATAACTTACTTAATCGTACGTTGAGTCGTTTTTGAGCCTTATCGGCACGCACATTGTACACTTTGCTTTATAATATATATTGATTAAATAGCATTGCAAATGGCCCTGTAAAAGTAAGTTATGTGCTTTGATTATAAATGAACATTATCGGCCAGATGTAAAAATATTCGATCATGGGCTTGGCTGATTTAGTCATTCCATGCCTCATTAATCACAAATATTTTATTCCTGTTAATTTGTTTATAATTGGCAATAAGGACTTGGGCAAGAGGTAATTTAGATGTTCTTAAACTGATTTATTAATATAAGTATGTTTTTTATTACAGATTCATTTCTGTTTGCTGAAGCAGTGTATCAGATGAGCTTCGTTTGGTGAGTAAAATATTATGTATTATATGCATTTTTTTTAGAAAGCTTAAAGTGGTTGCTTTTGTATTCATAATGTAGGTGCATCCAACCGATTTCAACAACGCCACTACCATTGAACTGACATTTTGATGAGCTCTGAGGTCCAGGTTTTCTTTTAGATTTCTCTTGCAGGAAATGAATATTATAATCCTATTATTATTGTACTATATATTGACGAAATTCGGTACTGTTATTCAACTATTGACTTTTAAGGGCACCTCATTATGCTATCAAAATAGTATTTGGGCCAATTTTTGAGTCATGTTTGTCAAATACTTCATATCATTTCCTGTAATGTTTCATTATATTCCTTCAGCTCGCTTCACCCGTTTTTTGTATTTACCTGAAAATGTTTTGATCTTTCTGATCCACTATTTTCCTCTACATGCTTTTCGCTATATATATATATATATATATATATATATATATATATATATATATATATATATATATATATATATATATAACAATTGATATATATACAATGTGGCTGAAAAGAATATTTTTTTTAGGCCTATCCTTATTAACCTATATAGGTCTAACCTATTGCTTTATTGTTATTATTATTATTTTATAAATGTTTGGCTATGACGGTACCCGGTGCTTTTTTCAGCAATTTTTCATTTTAAAGTTATTTTATCGCTATTAATTTTAATAAAACTACTTTTATCCTCAAAAACATAAGGATAATTATCTATAAGCATCTATTATGAAGAAAGAAGATAAAAAAGAGAATAAAATATCTTTGTTTTGTTCTATTACTATTCAAACATAAAGACATACGATAAAAAAATAAATAAAAAAAGTCACTACACTGTGGTGTAGTGGTTAGCATAGAAACTTACCTGTCCGCGTCCCGAGGTGGCCCTAGGATTTTTTAATGGGAGTAAAAAATCCTTGTCTATGCCGTCCCTCGGATGGGACGTAAAGAGGAGGTCCCGAGCCTGTACGATGTCAGGTACTAGTTAAAGATCCCTATCCTAATTATACCTGGATAGGCACAATTTAGCACTCCTTAGTAACATAAAGTGACGTTAAAACAAACAAAAAATAAAAAAAATATTTAAATTGGTTTGGCGCTTAGTACACAATTGCTTTACACCGACCATGTTAAATGAATCGTTACAAAATTTGTGAATTTCATATCATACATTTATCGCATTTAATACCTCCAACTGCGCATTTAATACACAACTGCTTTACATACAAAAGGTAAATTTTGAGTGGTGACTGTCCCCTGTTCTTAGTGCAACTTCATCCAAAATTTAAAATATATTTAGTCTATTCATAGTTGTTTGACCAGGAATATCCATATAAATGCAGAAATGCCGAAAACATTTGTTTTCTTTAATTTTTTCTTAGGATGGGTTGGGATCTTGCCATTTGTTCTTGTATCATTAATGATCCTAGTAATGGAATATTTAGAGGCAGGAAGTGAGGGGAAACACCCAAAGAGAATGATCCAGGGCCAAATAATGACCTCAACATGTTCTTAGGCAACATTAGAGAGTGATATGTTACTAATAGCTTGCGCTATGACAGATCCGAACCATCTGTCGCACGCACTCGGAAATAAGAAATGGCGTCGGTTGATTAATGTTTTAAACTGACTCGTCAACAAAGCTAAATCATTTCCACATTCTCCTCGGAGGACTCTTAATGGCCGGAACTGGCAGTCAGCGGAGTTTCTGTTGTCATTTATCTGCACCAGGGTTTAATGTCCCTTTTATTTTCTCGGAGTTCATCTCTCGGGAAGGTCGAGTCCCTTTTTACTGTCGAAGAGAGCCGTCTCTTCCCGAAGCTAGACGTTGAAACTGTTTTTACGTACTTTCAGATTATTTAAAACGAATTCTACTTCACTCGTTAATTATAAAATGAAAGCTCGAGACATTATGAAAGTTAGCATAGGCTGCGCTGATAAAGGTCCGAACGAAAAAAAAAGGTTAAGGCTATCGTGTGCAAAGGACGGTGGAAATTGAGTTAATAGGTATCGGTTTGATTCGCATCGAACCTTGGGGTTATCAAGCCTTATAACATTAACAATAAGTATCGTAGTAGCGCTATACTAGACGCATTCACTTTAGCTTAACTTTTTGATTTTTTAAGTTTTTTTTCAAAATAATATTCTCAATCCAATAGAGATCCAACGAAAAAGAATTTATTGCATCGTCCATTGACCGCAGTAGTTATTTGACAGATTTTTATACCTTAAGCTTTTTGTTAATTAATGCCTGATGTTCTTTAATAAACAAACTTCATGTCCCTATTAATGGTATCTACAGAAAAGATGAAACTATAATATCTGAATTGGCACAAGGCATGTTATATATAAAGTTTAAAAAAATTAAGTTTCGCTGAGTAGAATACTTATAAATCTTGAATAAAAATAGGCCGAACTTAAAAAAGAAAGCATCGCGAAACTCCAGCTCCTATTAATTGTATTACTGGCTTTTGAAAAAGTTTAAAAAAGAGTTATAAAAGCAAAGTTTGTGTAAATACGGCTTTTTGATTTTTATTTATTGATAGTTTGCTTTTAAAAGGTTGTTCCAATCGAGGAGCTAACACTTTCCAGATTTACCTCAAACCACCTTTGTATCTCAATCTGATACTTCTCTTTGTCACTCTATCCACCACGTACATTTATTGTATCAAAACCAAAAACTAATTTTTATACATTCGTCGTTTTTACAGACTTCCAGAAACATTTTTTCCTTATTTTAATAAAATCAAATCGTGTAACAAAAAAAAATTCTTAAGAATCCATAACTCGCTTTTCCTCGGTCAATAACTTCAATTTTATTCAGACTGATCCTTCTTAAGATTGCCCTAAACCTCATCGTCAAATAAACATTTTTACAATGTTTCAATGGTATTATACTTTTATTGTAAAATTTATACATTCGTATATGAGTATTTGTTTGTATTAGCGATCCGTGGAAACGAATTATTCCCCTGTATGATATTCTGGATTTTTTCTTTGTTTGTTTATTTCCTGAAAGTCACTCGTGTTATTCCGAAATCCTAAATCAACAGGGGTCATAAAAAACCTTACGGGCTGCTGAATATACGCGGCCTGTAAATTTCAGACAGCGTGCGAAGCCATTTATTTATTAACCATTTTATTTATTTATTTATGTGTTAGGCTTTCATTTTTCTGTAAAAAAAAAAAAATGAAATGCGTATCAAAATTAAAATGAAATCGCTTACCAGGGGAGAGCTCTAACATTCTTTTGTTTAAATATGCATAAATCAAATGTGAAAATTTCTTTACTCTTTTTGCCTTTTATAAATAAATTATCTTCGTATGCATTAATTTTATTTGTTCTAAATAACTTCCTGTCCCTTCTCTTTATACTATATCAATGCTTACTCTTACATCAAACAATGAACTTGTATTTTTTAAAGATTTCATGTGTTTCAAATTAATCGTTGTTTATTGTTTAATTATTGTTGTTTACTTTCTGAAAATGTTTAAAAAAAATTAAATAGGATTTTTTCAACGTTTTACGGAAAGAGAAATACAAAACTTACAAAAATGGTGCTTAGATACTTTTTTCAATATTTTCATTAATTTAAAATTTTTTACTCGAAATTTTATTTCGGAACTTACTTTCTATACGAAATACGAATGTGCTCTTTACGAGTATTTCTAATTTCTCAATCTGAAAAACCAATAATTTGTTAAAATAATTTTACTGATATTAAAACAATCAATCTATTTAAACTAAAACTTGTATCTAGTTAGATAATAAATATAATATATATATATATATATATATATATATATATATATATATATATATATATATAAACTGACCAGAGTGGATATACATAAGTGATAAATAACTGTGTTGAGTGTTGACGGCATGACGGAGGGTAAAAAAAATTGTTGTGAGTTGTACTGACAACTCTTTGGAACTTATCTCCTCTGTTTCAGCACCTGTAATATATTTATAACTTCTTTCAAAAATACTCTACTTCTGCTATTATATGAAAGATATTGTATAGCTTATAAAATATGAAAAATAGTTCATGTGGAGGATCTAATAATGAGGAAGTTTGATTCCTATACAATTTGGAAATAAAAATAATATTTATAATTTTTTTTTACAAGATATGATATTTTATTGATTCAGATAATATATTCAAAATCAAGATGAAAGAATTTTTGAATTGTTAAAACCTTAATTTGACCTCCTCGAGTTCATAGAGGAATAGGATTCTGTGATGCTTTCCAGTATTACTTTGTCGATAATTTTTGACAAATCCTTGCTAATGCCTGGCCATAAAAAGCAGATATATGCTATTGTAAATACACTCGTAGTTTCAGTTTATTCGAAGCACTTAGACTTGTGCTATAAGAAAATATTATAAAAAATATAATATATTAGTTGGAACAAACTGTTATAGCACGTGTTTGTAACTACGAAGTTCGAGTACCATTGACACAGGCCAGGAAGGTTCTGGATTGTTCTCCTTATGACTATATATAAGGAGCGATGGGACTGGAGTCTTAGTCTTAGTTGTGAAGCTCAAGCCATATGATTATTTGTGTGTTACAAAGTGATAATTTTTGTGAACTGTTCAAATATTTGTGTTGTTATAATTCGTATGGCATTGAAAGTTTTTTTTATTTTTCTTTGAATAAAAATTGTTAACCCACATAATGGTGCCTTTACACTCTTCGAACCTTAGCCTCGAAAAGGTGTCCTTCGAATCTTGCCGTACCAGCGTTCCACGAACAGCCATTTATACATGACGTGGCGTTGAGCGAAGAAATATGGCTGACGCACCTAACGCTAGCTTCGGACAAAGAAAAAATCTCGGTTATCAATATATTTTATTTTATCTGAAAAATAAAAAATAGGAGATGAATTAAAAACAACTCCTGTCACTTGGGAAAACCCAAATCAAAAGTGACACTAGCGCTACCCCCCGAACACAGGTGAACAGATGAAGTATCTAGAATACCCGACCGGTCTTCGTGAAGGCTGTTCGAGGTTAAGTTCGAGTGTTAAGTTCGTAGAGCTTTAAGGCTTCTTTAGTGTTACAATACTATTTAACTAAATAAAAATGAATATCCAGTGCTTGTAAGTTTCTTCTACACGAAGGAAAAATATATCATTGATCACAACAGGGCGATGTTCAATTTCGTAATCAGGAATGTTCCGGAACGAGCGCAATTTCTGGAAATTCGTTCTGAAGGGTACATGTGTGCCTGGATGTTGGAGGGGGTGGGAGGGTTACCTGTAGACACCTTTAATAAAAGAGGAAGGTTAGTGAAGTTATCACGGCAGGCGGGACCTTCTTATAAAGGAACTCGAGAAGGATCGTTATTCGGGTCAGGGGCCGCACCTGGAAGCAACCTGTTTACCTAACCTCCCCCTCACCCTTCCCGATCAAATAAGTAACATCCCTTCTGGAAAGGAGGAAGGGGGAAAAAACTTTCAATATCATTATAAGCCAGGAATATCACTTACATAAATAAAACAGCAAAAAGTTTATATTTTCTTGAAAAACCATTTGATTCAATGAGGTCTATCGAAAATATGATATTTATAAATTAGGGATGGTTAATTAATATAATCTCTCTCAGTTCTGCATGCTTAAGAAATTTATTAATTTGGACAGCTAACTTTGCAGGAGATCCGCAAGGATCAATGGAGGCTCTGTTACAATTCCTTATACGTATATAGGGAATCGATGTCCTTACCATTTTTTACGAGCTTAGCTCGGAAACCCCCATGTCCTTATATGTGTACATTTCATTATATGTACATGGCATACCTACCTACCAACTTTGAAACTTTAACGATATACCCATGGGCGACCGCAGGGGGAACTGTCCCCCCTAGAAATTTTGAGAAATAGGAACTAAAAATTAAATAAATTCGTATTCATTCACTATATTTTTTTATTTATTTACTATATTTATCGTCCAAATGGGGTTGTTACCTACCTAGCCTTCAAGTTTGGACCGAAGTTCAATTAAACACCTCATTTGGAATACTTAAGAAATAGGGTGGCCTTAGCCCTTGATGGGCTTTGTCGCATTGGGGGCGCCTTTTGCCTGCTGCGAGTCACAAGGGCGTACAGGACAGTGTCTCACGGTGCAGGTCTTAGCAGGAGAAATCCCAGTTGACCTCCTCTTGCAAGAAGATTACTTTAGAAACAAAGTAAAGAGGGAAGCCATTGGGGATCTACCGGTTAATCTTCGATTGAGGATAGGTGTAGACCCACGAAGGTGGAGAGTTATTATTCGGGAGAATACCATAAATAATTGGAGCCAGCGATGGGTGACGACTATAAAGGGGGCTACCCTGAGAAAATACTTCCCCACCGTTTGTACCAGACTAGAAGCCACATGGATTGTCCCTGACTTTTGTGTCTCACAGTTCCTTTCTTGAAAATCAAAATGACGGCAAGAATAGTTACGTCAAACTTTTAGTGATTCTAGTTTTTTCAATTTGTGCCCCAATGTAAATTACACTTAAGCAGGGAAAGCGCCATAATAATATCAGCAATATTGTTCACTACCTGTTTCCAGTTTACTATCTGCAATTTCATATTCTAAGAATAGAAATATAAATCTTTCGTTTGATAAATTTTAATTTTGGCAAATTCGACTTGAGTCAGTATTCTCGCCAACCGGCGTTATAACATACACACTTCGACGAGACACTTGTTGTTGGTTATATTGAAGACAACCAAATAGGGCCTTTTTGAAATTTATACATATCTTCACAGGTAAATAAAAGCATACTTCGATAATAATTAAGTTTTTTTGCTATGTATTTTTTATTTAAAATACAATATGTTGACTTATGCTGGTTTCGAGGAGTTGTGTTTTTATCGCAGGGACGAAAAAACAAAAAACAAAAAAAAAACGAATTATGACAATTTTGATTAATCATTTCTGAAATAAATAAAAAGTTACCGTTAAAAAAATTTTAATTGCATTAAATTGTGCAAAAATTGTAAATGCATTAAAATTGTAACACGTTCAGCAATTATTTGCTGTAGAACAACGCTATTTTCATAGATATTAGAAATTTCTTTATTAATCTTCTCTTCATATTTTTCGCCATCTTATTCAAAAATATATGTAGTTAAACATTTTTTCTGTAGGTACAGATTTTCCATCATAAAAAATATGCATCGTACTCACGTAGGTAAGACAACACGATACCAAATATTTCATTTTTTACAATATTAATAAAACATAGCCTTTCTATAAACAACCATTAATATTATTGATTAAATCTGTGCCATAAAATGGAATTTTACCTCTGTTTTGATATATATTTTCTGTAAATGACTAATGCATAGGAAGCTATTACAATAAATATCTTCTATGAAAAACATAGAATCAATGGCCAACTAAAGGGTCTGAAAATAGAATAGAGCCATTCATTTCCCTTTATTTTTTCCCCCTTTATTCTGAGGGTATATCGGGCAGAAGAAGAGAAAGAAAATTGGGCGGTTGGAGGAGTAAATGGTCCGGGCTATGGTAGCCTGCTTTTTGTCGGCGAGCGAGGTGCCTCCTCTCCACTGATGAGTCCGCTCTGACAGATGGTCTAAACGCCTCGCACGCACTATATCTTTATTTCGTTACTTTTCGTTTTGGAAGTTTCATTATAGCTCTAAATAGCTGATATTTTTCCTTTTTATAAAAATAAAAAGAAAATATACCTAACTTTTCAAAAAAAAGATCCTGGGAAAAATTAATTACAACACGTTTTCTTAGGATCTTACATAATTGGATATTCCAATAATAATGAAAATTAAAAAAAAAATGTCAATGTATTTTAACAATATATGCCAACTTCCATACCTAAATACTGAATATAAAAAATAAACAACCATTAATAAATAAAATATTGCATTTGTTGTTGTTTATCTATTAGTAGCCATGACAATTTTGGATATAAATACTTATATAAAGGAGTCTTTTAAAGATAAAGGAAGTAGTAAGGAATAATTTTTTTAAATAATAACAACATTTCATTCATTGCATAAAATGTGCATATTTAACAACGACTTGCACTAAAAGTTTACTGTATATACATTTTGTTTTCTTAAACTGTTCATGAACAGTTTTATTTTTTTTTTTTTTTGTCGGAATGAATAAATCTGTAACATATCTCCTAGGAAATTGACAAATATCACATCAAGGCCTTTATAAATAAAATGAAACATCATTATAACCTTTTTAAATTTTATTATTAAAATTTCTAACTAGTATTAGCTTACTCAAGCAGTATCACCTATACAATTTACATTTTACAATTACTTAAATATTGAGTGATAAATAATTATATATACATAACAAATGTAATTTTCGATTTGCAAGAGTAGGAAAAATCAAGGAAAAAATAAAATAAAATAAAAACACGGAGAGAGTTCAGAAAAACCAAAAGATAAGTAATATATATATATATATATATATATATATATATATATATATATATATATATATATATATATATAAATGCATAAATAACTCTTGCATGATCTATTTAACATGCGGCAATAAATGTTTGTATTATAAACGTTAGAAACAGAAACGTTGTTATTAGTTTAACATTAAATGTCCGTGTAGTCTTTAAGGGAGTTTTGGTCACAGTTTCCTTTTATGGTTAATTAAACAGTAGAACCATTGATACAAGAATTATATTTGGAAGTTTTTTAACTTTATTTGGGTCTTTAACCATGGTAGTTATTTTTTTGTAGCGAGTATTGTTGTTAATACTTTTCACTCCTAAGCTCTTAATTCTTTCTAGTCTTTGCAGGACGTGGATGAGGCGTAGAGAAGACGAAAGAATTCTACGGATTTGTAAAAATTAAATTTGAGTTTTGGACTAAGTTTGGATTTTTTGTTAAAACGCGTGACCATAATTGTATGATTTTTTTCCCCATAACTTAAAAAAATGTCTGTATAGGTAAATATTCGTTAATTTTTTCATTTTTATTAAAAAAGAATTTTTGTTTGAGCTTAATGCATTTAGGTATTACGTTTCACATGTCCCACCCCACAAATAAGCTAATACTCCTCGCTAGTCTGTAATTTGAAAATTTATTCCTTCATAAAATAGCAAAAAAAAAAAAAAAATGTTCAGGGCAGGGGTACGGGGAAAATATGACGAAAGGGTATATTTAATCAGTTTCCCGGTTTCCGCTATGTAGCTCATTACACAAATCACTGAATATCCCTAGAGCCATTTAACGGTAACCTTTTTTTTTTTTTTTCTTTTGCTTTAACACCTCAGTAAAAGTTGTCACATTCGTCATAATATCGGTTCATATTTATTTGATGATTAGATTTTGTTAAAATTTGAATTATTGCTAGTTACTTGAGTATTCTGTTATATTCAAAATCACTCCATTAAGATCATTTTATGTATTTCCCCTAAACCTGTATTCCAATTTACTACCTTGTTAATTGATTAACTGCAATGTTCTAATAAACTTTATTCTTAAAATTTTTCCTGTACCTTGTAAATTTCATTTTTAACATTTTTGTTCATTTTAGGGAATGATTATGAGAACAAGAAAAGTCTCATAAGTTTATTGACTGAACCTCTATATCTCGAGATATTCATATATATAATTACATACATTCATAGTTGCAGAAACACCTAATATGTCCATAATCTTGTACTATGGGTTCTAAAATAGATAGACTCAGGATTTTGCAATACTTTATTCTGACGTAAGTTGTTAAAAAGAAAATAAATAAATAAAACTATGTTGAAATTCCAGCGTGTCTAGATAATTTAGGTGATTTTGGGCTGAGGATGATGCTAGAGACCTGTAACTTAGGTGTTAGGGGTTTCCTTTGATGATGTACGCATTGCACCTGTCGTAGAATATAGTTAACTGGGATATTGTATTTGTTGAGAAACCGTTAGTAATGTTTTTGCTCTAAACTTTTTAATACTCTCGAACCAAGAAGAAACTACATCGCTTAGGTAGTGGGAAGCCTAGCAGAATCTACTATATTTTGATGTACAATCCAAAAGTATTATGTTAAATTTACATATTTTAAGAAAAAAAGGAAGTTAGAAAATAAAAAAAAATTAAACCCCTAAATAAATATATGACATCTCTAGGACATAAAAGAAAAAGTGTCTTTATCAATAACCAAGAATATAAACGGATAACTCTGAATATCATAAGATAGTATATTATTCACTTCTTGTTCACGTTTATATCAGACCATAATAAGGTCGAGCATAAAGATCAGTTAAAAAAAGCAAAAACCTGATGTAATCAGGTAAAAATATTTAAGTGGGGGATAGGCAAGTCAACATCTACCCTTTGCCCACAAAGGTACGTTTGAAAAAAGAAAAAAAAATCCCGTTAGTAGAGGTTGAAGAGTGCTGGAGGGGCATTGAAGTGGATGGTTGCAACCGAGCGTACATATAATTGGCTGCCGGTTAATAATATTCAAGTTTTATCGAAGGCCTTCTCTATTTCCCACAATTTGCGGGCAGATAATTTTATTTTTATTTACATGAGTAGGTATATCGATATCTCCTCTTTTCCTCGAATAATTTTTGATACATTCAATTACATACATATATACATACATTTTGTGCCCGTAAGTAACCATCTGTAGTGTCCAGTGGGGGGAGGGGAGAGAGTATTCTAGATGAATAACAAAACCTGATCCAACTAGGTTCGAAATTAACTTAGAGTTCCGTCAATAAATAATTTTTAATCCGTTCAGGACGGATTCGAACCCTGCACAGTGTATATGGGTATATGAGTTGTTGGAAGAAAAAATGCCTATAACTCCATCAACAATCCTATTGGGGCCACTTTGGCAGTGTCGTTCCCATAGATGGCGTAAGCTCTTTCGGGTTCCAGGACCGTGACAAACTGATATAGTTCCAAGAATTATGGCAGCTCAGAATTAGATGGCCCTGAGGACCTATATTTCTTTCCCTGAAGTTGACTGTACTTGTGCACTGAACCTCAGTGCGGCTACTGACATCCTGGAAAACCACACCGCAATCCTCGATAAGCTATAGGGGGAAGGGTTATCACTGCTTGGCCCAGTTGCTGTGATTCGCCTCCAGTAGGCTGAACCGCCTTTCGTATGGGAGAGGTTGTTTGCTTGCAGGTGGCATTCGTTAACTTCCGCCGCTACACTACGCGACACCAGCGCTGCCTGGTAAGCGATTCGGGGAACTAAAAACCGCCGCATCCGGATACGAACTCGTGGTTCTTTTTGCCCTCTGGGTTACGTGAGCCCTCTACGCTTTAACCCATATGGCCACCGCGCCCCCCCCTTTTTGAGGTTGGTAATGTAAACATATTTGATATAATTTAGACCCAAATAATAAAAAGAAAGAAGTAAAATATAAAATTAATAAAAAAAAGAAATCGTCGGTTTGTTTTAAATTATCTCCCCAACAAATGCAATCTAAAAATGTATAAATATGAATAGTACCTGGATCAATGTCTTTTGAAATTATTATCTATAATCACTAATATGTTGAATTTAAAAATTAATTAAACTGAGATTGGGGGTGAGCCTATCTCTCCGTCTTATGGCGGTTCAACCCCTTCTTAACATTACGTTCGTTACCAAAAAATAACATCAAATGGAAACGAATGAATATTAAATAAAATACAACACCTTAAAAACAGTTTTTTTTTTTTTTTTTTTTTTTTTTTTTTTAAATGGGCGTCAGAACTGTTAATCGAAGTAATATGTATGTGAGTTAGTTTTCAAGTAAGAATGAAAATGTTTCTGTTTTGAGCCACAAAAGCCCGCACGGGGTATAGTTGTGTGTAACTTACGATGATGGGTACATATTTGTATTCTAATTTAGTTAGATTACATACTGTTTGAAAACGAAAATGTTTTTGGGGTATAATGTTTATATCTGGTTTTAAATTCAAGCGTATATTAAGTAAGTAAAAGTTTGTTCTCACCCTAATATTCCAAAATGATATAATCCATTACATAAAATAAATTTGATGAGATATAAATAAAATACCCACTCGACTAACGCGAGCAATGTGACCTCTTACTCTGTTTTTGCAAGCTCGTAATTTCTTTGTTTTTAAAATATTTGAGTTTATTTATTTATTTTAAAATTATAATTAATTATTATAGACGTTTCCAGAAACAGTTTAAATGCTACTGAATTTTTTTTTTTTTATATACCTACTGATCTAAACAGTTGTCTCCGTCTTTGGACTGAAGGATGAACTAAAGCGGAAAATCAACTCACATACAAATGGAGTATATGTTGTCTTTTCCTAAAATCCATTTCTCCATCTTGTAAGGTTTCTTATTCTTCCATTCGATTCCACGTGTGATGAAAATTGTGATAGATCCCATTTTCCTTCCAGTGATCTTGACCTTGTAAACAAGATTTCCTACATCACCTTCTGATGTACCTATACAGTTGGTAGACATCATGTTCCTTTAGGCTTTTCAAAAATAAGTAATACAGTGGTTGCCAATTAATCCGTTGCAATCGGGTCAGGATAAAATTCGAAGGATTTAACAAAAAATGAGAAATTAGGGTAAATTTTTAAATGAACATACTCTTATTTTTTTAAACATATGTAATTCGTAATAGTAGATAAGTAGACACCGGGCTAAATAAAAAGATAATAAATATTTATACTGTAGATAGGAAAGTGTTGAAACCGGGATTCCTAATTTTAATGCATTTACAAAAACATTTTGTTTTGTAATTTATCATTTTGTGCTGAAAGTTCTCTTTTCCGCGTAACGGATCTATGCTTTCTCTTACGGCAGGATATGAAGAACTTGACAATAAAAAATCTCCACTGTTCGCGAATTACCTGATATGAAGTTAAAAATAAGTCCCTTTCCATACTGATTTAATCAAAATGCACGAATGTCACGTTCAAAAATTGAAAAACGAATAGGATTGTTACCTAATTGATTCATAGAATAAGATGAAATTTACGTGTCATCTTATCCTGTTTAGGATAAATTTAAACAGGATTATTTCTTCTATGCTATTCCTAAAACGCTGAATTCCAGAAGTTAAGAAGAAGTCTCGTGGGTACCTACACATTTGTCGTCGAATTTTACGGAAAAGAAAAAATCTCTTCACAAACTACTGATTAACCGGAAGGCAACAACAGGTTATCCTGTACAGGTTATAATGTATTGCAAAAGACCATTTGGTTCCGTCATATATATATATATATATATATATATATATATTTTTTTTTTTTTTTCTGTGTTTCATAATTCTAATTATTTATATGCATAGATAAAAACGTGGAGGGGATAAGTTTTAAAGAAGAAAAACAAGAAAATGGACATACTTATGGCAATAGAATATTACACTTTTATTCTAGAAACATAATGAGATCCGTGTATACTATATATAAATACTAGTTTACTAGTATTATATATAAAGACTACGATGCTAGTAAAATTTTAATAATTACATGTGTAAATTTGATCCACTAACGTGTAATTTGTAAACGTGATGTATAAATTGTTCACCTGTACTTTAAATTACACCTGTAATTTAAAATTTAACAGTCAGTTCACATAAGCGAATACTCGCATGAATCAAGAGATTATTTTACATTGCAAATAATTTTATTTATAGATATATTAAGCTAAATCATTTAAAAAATATTGAATATCCTTTCATGTTGAAACATACTTTATTTTTTTATATATATAAGTCTGTTTTTATATAAACTTCTTCATCTTTTATGTAAGTTCTATATTTTCAAAAAACTGAATAAGTTTTCTGATTTTGTCTATATCCATTCTTAATATATCATTGAGATCTGCGTAAGATTTTTATGGGTCATGAGCTATGTATAAATGCGCAATACAGTTGTCACACTCACACAGAAGTGGCATGTTGTCGGTCTATATACCGCTTCTTGAATGTATATTATTTAATTCATGCAATGAAATTTTTTTTTCTCTTTTTCTACTGTTTAACGGAAGTATATTATTTTTGTATAAGCAGAAAATATATTTGAAACTATAAAAGTTGAACCATTTGCTGAAGTTGTTTTAATATCATTTAGTGATTTTTTTTTTATTATTTTCTCCTGGCACTTCAACAATTCTACTGTTCATATTCTGGAGTCAATGACATGTAAGGCATTGGAAATAATATGTTATTAATAATAATAAAGTTGTTAAAGCTTAATAACCTCAAAACAATATTAAATTAATGTTATTTAATGTTTCGTTGTACACTAAAGTAATGTTCCAGGGCAGCTAGGAAGGATGTTTATGAGAGAGAATAAAGTAAAAATGAAACAGGTATTAGAAACCATTTTTCTGTGCAGCATCTGTTCAAATATTCCTCCGGGGTAAAAGGCTCGTTTATAATCTTATCTAGGGCGGTTGTTGTAATATGACCGGAGAAAAAAGATATGAAAATATTCTCAGTCTAATTCTGTCCACGTTTACCAGTCATACGTTGCTGCACTATTTAAAATTACACTATAAAATTAATTATATAGCTTATATACTAAAAATTATTTAATTCAAGAATAAATAAATAGAATCTATAATGTTATGATTAAGACTTCAGTTGACTTTAGAATATTTCATATTTTACATTGACATTATCAATTAAAATAATTGGCATTATCAATTATTTTCTGAAGTATATTATTTAATAAAGTAAATTCATTATGATGTATTTAAAAAAGTGTATTGTAGATCTATTTCCGTTGATTTCTCTTTAAAAAAAGAACTGCGTTTAAGTACTCTTAAAAAAAAAAAATAAATACAAAAATAAAGCATTTAATAAATCTCCGCATTTATAATCCACTCCCTCCCCCGGCACGGGAAAACCTCGTATAGCCTAAAGTGAGAAAGGGGAGGACAAAAAATAAAGAAAGAAAGAAAAATTGGCTGAAGCAGTCTTGGTAAAAACAGAGAAAGATAGACAAAACTGAGAAAGATTGAACGAAGTGCAGCTGGTTCGTGGTTATGCAGGTAACTAAATATTTTTAGTGAATTCGAGGGTTTTTTTTCGTATGCGAGTGATGTACGGGCGTGGTTAAGATTGGAAGGGGTTGTTTGTTTTATAAATATTGCTAGCTCACATTTTACGCCCATTCATACTAGTCTCGCTTGTTTCACAAAGGGTTGGATTTTTTTTTTTTTCTAATTAAAACAATATTCACAAAACGATGGTGTGTTTAAAATCGATCCGATTCGTCATTAAATAATCCGAACTATCTATACCAATATAACCAAAGAGCTTTATCCTGTTCCTTTAGTAAAAAGTATCCACTCGAAACTCTAATTAAAATGATCGTTTTTAAATAAAGTTTGATTGAGGGCTCGCATAGTCAATCTCGAAACATGAGAACAGTGCGCTGGACTGGATTATTGGCTTGTTAGGGCTTGCTGTTCGAAGGGATTAATATTTCCCTCTTACAATTTTAGAGTTTCATATTGTTTTTTTTTTTTTTATCAGCGTCATTATATAATATAAAAATAGTAAATTAAACGTTATTATATATAATAACGAATATAACCAAGGAAAGAAAATACCAATTTTTTTTTTTATTTTTGCGACTTTAAGGCTTCCACTGAAGCCCTATACTGCCCATAAATGTTTTAATGTATTATCAAGTACAAAAACAATAGTACTTACACAAATTTTTACTTATACCATATTTCTATTTGGCTTACCACAATGATTTCATTGTGGTAAGCCAACGTTTCGATCCAACTTGTGGATCTTCATCAGGGCTAAAAGAAAATAAATATATGAGTATTTATGCTAGAGGGTGACAATAAATTGATACATTACAGAACTGATAATAAAATAAAAGTTTTATTTATACTACCACTACCTCTCACCTTATTTTTACTTTTAGTCTTAGTATTCACCTGGACTCAGTAGGTAAATATAAGATTCTATTTTATCTTGTTAACCAGCCACTTATTTTAATATTCATGTATACACCATCTTTTATTTTATTATCAGTTCTGTAATGTATCCATTTATTGTCACACTCTAGCATAGATACTCATATATTTGTTTTCTTTTAGCCATGATGAAGATCCACAAGCTGGATCGAAACATTGGCGTACCACAATAAAATCATTGTAAACTGAAAATCCTGACTATCATTTAACCTATCGTAAAGAAGAACAGTTGACCATCTATCACTTTTATTATTTCCTGCTTTTGCTTTATCTGAATAGTATCTGCCATAAGATGTAGAAATATTGTTGACACCCGTTTTAATCCGTGACCTTACTATTCGTATTATATCCTATGGCTTGAATCTTAAGCTCTGAAACCAAGAAATAATATTTACCATATTATGGTATAAGTAAAAACTTGTATAAGTACTATTGTTTTTGTACTTGATAATACATTAAAACATTTGGTATTTTCTTTCCTTGGTTATAATCGTTATATTTTATTATAATAACGTTTAATTTACTATCCAAAAACAGGAAAGATTCAGAAAAATTAAAATCGCCTGAGGAAGAGGTTTTTTTTTTTTTTCTCTTGAAACTTAGATAATAAATAGTGACATGAAGATATGTAGAATGTGTTTTGTTATTATCCAAAATGAACCTTCTTTTTTAATGTGTACGTATCTCTTTGTATTGACTAAGATTACTCAAATAAGATAGGTGACAAATCGTTAGGGTTATTTACATATAAACTAATAAATAATAATACTTCGGAGGAAGTGTATGGAAGCTAAAATATATAAATTTTCATTCAATTACGGGTCAAGGGGATTTTTATGTTTTATTTAACTCGAAGCTTGAAATGTTCTATCACAATAGGGATCTTCGGCTCTTCGGAAAATAGCTCTATTTTATGGGTGTAATGTTACTTGGTTTAGGGTACTTCCTCACAAAGTACTGAAGTAAGAACTCATAATCCTACACAGGCTGTAGTAAGACTGGTCTTTTATTTTCTTTGTAGGTTTGTTGGCATATACTACTTTTATGTTCTCCAGCTAGGCCAAGAAGAGCAGGGTCATCCTGGAGGTTACTAACCTATACCAGTCGGGGTGAGAAGGTCGAGATTAATCCTGGGGCTCTGCTGCGAAACAAAGGCCGTCGTTCAAGCCTGGGCCCTTTGTCTTTTTAAATATTTTTTTTATTTTCCTGCAGCTATAGCCTTGGAAAACATTTTAATAGGTTCAAAAGATGAAAATTTCAATTTTCGTCTATGAGTGCATTAATATATGTATAAATAATCGTTAGGAAAACTTCCTATATTTTTTCTTTAAAATAACATTAAAATTATAGCTTAATTAATGTTGCTCGTCTCGAACACGAAACAGTATCAATTGACTGCAATGTTATTAGACTTCTTGTAATAGGAGTCATATTACAAACTAATTAGTATCAAAATTATTACTATAACAAGATGAAGCAACATTCCTTATTATCATTATTCTACATTAATATCAAAATAGTTGTTCTGATTATTTTCTTATGACCGGCTTTATAGGTTCGATGTCTATCTATATAATAAATAAATGAGAAAATTAGAATTCTTTTATGCAATATGTTTAACGTCAAGAATTAAATTAAAAAGGAAATATATTAAGGATAAGACACTAACAAGTTGGACTTTGAGAGGAGGAGTAATTTTGTTGTGATTTAAGGGAAGATGCAGCGGCTTCAGCGATGAGCTATTGTTTAAGTTGGGAACCCTTCAAGCAAGAAATAGGCTAAGGGATGGCAAGTAAAAAGGGCAAGGACTTTTAATCAAAACTTAATTTTAACAAGAAACGGCAATTATGGTATAAAATTAAGTGACACTTTCTTATAAGTTGAGGGTTCAAACATTTGCCTAACATAATTTCCCTTTCTGAGTTATCTGAAAAGGAATTTCATCTCGAATTTATATGAAATATTGTTTTTTCACTTTAATTAAAAATTAATACCTTTTAATGAGTTTTGCCGAATGAAATAAAAAAAGGTGATTTAGCATACATTGACATACATGCATAAAAACAGTTATCAAAGACTGGCCCTATCAAAGAAATTTTAAATTATCTTTTAGATTTCTATATCGTTTAACGTAGAATTAAATAATCAACATTAAAAAAAAATCGATACTTTTTCTGGTTAAAAAAATTTCGAGTTATCAAGGCTAAAATTTAAGTTTTTATTTCATTAAATTCCGCATTTATTCAAGCGGCTCATTAGCCGTTAATAAGTGGCTTAATCAATTTTATTAGGGCGTTCGTTTATCTTCTCGTTCGCTACGCTCGCGCATCATCTTCAATAAATTTGTAAAATAATTATCCAAAATCATGTAAGGCGATATCATGAATATTTTATATAATATATTTACTTTTTTATTTTATAGAAGATAGAAAAAAGAATTCTATTATTTACAATATAAGTGTTAGCTTATTTATGATTTCAGATAATTATTTTACAAATTTATTGAAGATGATGAGCGAGCGTAGCAAACGAGAGTATAAACGAACGACCTAATAAAGTTGATTAAGCCACTTATTAACTGCTAATGAGCCGCTTGAATAAATGCGAAATTTAATAAAATAAAAACTTTAATTTTTTGTTATTGTTGACTATTTAATTCTACGTTGAACGATCTAGAAATCTAAATTTCTTTGATAGAGTCCGTCTTTGATAACTGTGTTTAGACATGTATGTCAATTTATGTTAAAACACTTTTTTATTTTTAGAAACATTTTCCAACCACTTGTATAAATGTATGTTGAAGTTGTTTGAAAAAAGTTACAAGTTGGTTAAAATACTCTACTGGATACCGATTATTTTTCATTCCCCGCAACAACACGTCATTCATTGAACTACTGATTACATTTCTGAAGTACAAAAGGAGAAATGATACTAGTGAATTTTTGGGTGTTGCTCGGGCATTAGATAGTCAGTCACCATGATCTTTGTTTCAAACTCAAGAAGACCTTTCTTCCTCACACATAATATCTCGTAATTTAATATCCTTCCCCAGTTTCAGGTTTTCTCTATCTTGTAGAGTTAAAAAATTTCTTTGGGGAAGATTTCACCAAACCAGTTTTTGCAGGAGTGCCGCAAGGGTTAATACTAGCTCCTTTTACGTACATAATATGCACAAATGTTATGTCTACCAACTCTGAGAGTTACGAAAAACAATAGCCATTTTAACTACGCAACATGAGCCCATACAATTAAAAAAACAAATTGTAAACTTTTTAAAGCAGTGATTGTACATAGATAACAAAATTTCACTAATCAATTTATTCTATGAACGTTTTAATTGTGAACAAACACTACCATGGTTTTCACTCCAGTTGTGGCTTTATCTAGCTGGATGAAATACCTCTTCCCAAAGAAGGGTTAGTTTCATGTTCCGAAAGAGCTGAGACTGGAAACTTGTCTTGCTCATGCCTGTGACATGGATAGCTTGATTCATCGTATTATTTCTGATAAGTGAAAATTATTCACTTATTGATAAGTGTCAGAAAAATTTTCTGACAAGTGAGAATAGAATCGTGAAAAACAAAATATATACATATATCTTTTCATTTTATTTTTTGCTAGGCATTTGTTTAACTTATTAAATTTGAGTATCTTTATTATTGCAGATTAGGTTTGTACTTTATGTTCAGTATTTACAATAATTCATGCGATGTCGCTCAACTGATGGATTAGATATTTCAAGTTTAAGTAAATGTTGAATATATATTTTATTGAAAAAATATTGAATTTTATTTACTGACTTGATCCCTATATTTGAAATTAAAATTACATTTTCTGAATTTAATACTTTTGATCTATATAAAATATTTTCTGTTAGTAAACAATTAGATATTTATCTTGCGTTTATAAATTAAAAAAAACACAAAAAAAAACCATAAATATCTGACAAAGAAATTCTTTAATGAACAGACCGTTGACTAAATTAAAAAATATATCCGCAGAGTACTGACGAATCTAGCCTATTGCCAATCTATTAGCGTTTGAATCTTTAAAAAAAAGTTTAGAATTATTTTAACACGAATAGTGATGGGAGAATATCGTGTTGGCCTAATGAACTTAGAAATCCATTTCTGGGTTATGATTTAGCCTATTCAAGCTCTGCAGGTTTTGTGAACTACATAACCCTGGTTCGATATTATTTTTTGTTCCATTCTTCTCATTTTGATTAAATCAAAATTTAAATTGGAAAAATATTTTTATGTGAATTTGAAAGATTATTATTAATTTTGCCTTTTTTTTTTTTTTTGTATTATGAAAAATTCATCAGGTCTTCGAATTCCAATATCAGCTCTAGATTTTTTATGTTGTTTTAGTATTAGACAGTTTATAATTTATTGCTGATATATAAAACTTAGGCCAGTTACAACAATGGATAAAGCATAGATCTAATTTTATGATATTAGATTTTTGGGGGTTTCCCCCCCACCCGAATAGCAGAATAAGTATAAAAGAAATTACTTTTTTAGCGGTTTTAAATTTTTTCGTGAATTTCGACAAATTATTGAAACGCCTATTTATTTAAACTTATCACTATCATTAAAATACTTTTATCATTTTACTAATAAAAAGAATGACATTTTCATATTCCTCAGTGTTACATATAATATTTCTAATAACTTAATTACATTTAATAATCATAATAAATGAATATGAAAAAATAAGTTATAAAAATACAAAAAAAAACCTATTTAAATCTGATAATTTTACCTTTTTAGTTCATGTAATGCAATAATTACAATTGTCTTTAAATGGGTATAAATAACGTTTTGAAACTTTTTAATCTGCCCCTTTGTTTAATTGAGCAGAGACTGGATTCAATGAGCGTTACAATTTTTTTAGTCGAATGGTTTCATGTAAATTCCTATGGCTATTTTAGTTATTTCATTTGTAACAATTTGTATGTTCAGCATTTAGTTTGTATATATTTCAAATAATTGATGTTTGGTTATCTGTATTTATACATAACCTTAACGCTATTTTGAATTTAATTAAAAAATTAAAACGTTTGATAGGAGAGTTTATCGTCATATAAAACCTGAAGGTTATGAAAGATGGGAAGAAAATGGTAAACATCTCGCCTGGAGCTCTTGCTATTTGAATTTTAATAACTTAATCTTCTTAATCTCTTGTTGTTAAAAGAACCTTCAATTTGTAAGAAAAGTATGATTGGGCCCTGTTTAATCAAGGTCGCTATTTTTAAGACTCCTCCACCATGCTTCCTCCGATTAAATATTAAACAGGATCTATTTAATATTTATATAAGTACTAGCATCCCCCGTCGCGGCTTTGCCCGCGAGCCCTTAAAATCAATTCTGTGATCATTGATTTAATATAATACGTTAACTGATGTTAAGGAGATTTAGTAGAATCGGAGCTTTCGGTAGGTGGAATGTTGGAGGGGGAAGCTGTCGGCTCGGTAGAAGAGAGGCAGACTTGCAATGGAGAGAGTTCACTAAAACCGCCAAAACAAAAAATTGCTTACTCGTCGTGAACGTTTCATTTCTTTAAAACATGGTTTTCGATGCCCCGTAAGGGCTTTCGAGTTAAACTCGTCGTATCAAAATCTTTAAAATGAGTCCAAATTAGACATTTTTTTCTCAGACTGCAAAAATAGGTATCCGTTAGAGTTAAACGACAGTGTCGCCATTTAAACCTCTTAGGGGTTACATTTTTTAAATTCCTTTCTTAGTGGTTACCTACATCGCGTTTAATATCTAAATTATTAAAGTTTCTATCATAAGTAGTTTTTGCTCTGCATTGATTCTGTCAGTCAGGACAAAGCATCTTATATATATATGGAGAAGAGATCGAAATAAACAGGCACCATCCCCAATCATAGGAATAACAGTGTGCATAATTTGATCACCGCAAATATTTAAATAATCAGTAACCATATTTTATATGAATGTCTATTTTGATAATATTGTAACGTTAAATCGATATTCAAATAAAAAAAATATGGTTTAAAATCTCAAAAATAGATTTCAGTTAGAGTTAAACGACAATTTCGTCATTTAAGCCCCTTAAGGGTTACATTTTTTAAATTCCTTTCTTAGTGGTTACCTACATCGCGTTTAAAATCTAAATTCCGAACTTCAAGTTTCTATCATTAGTAGTTTTTGTTCTGCGTTGATTCTGTCAGTCAGGACAAAGCCTCTTATATATATAGAGATATGATTCTGTCAGTCAGGACAAAGCCTCTTATATATATAGAGATATGATTCTGTCAGTCAGGACAAAGCCTCTTATATATATACGGAGATATGATTCTGTCAGTCAGGACAAAGCCTCTTATATACCTATAGAGATATTCGAATTTGAAAAAATAAATAGAATTAATATTATATACTATTAAAATGCAGGAAGTACAGCAGCTTAAGGAACTTAATATTTATTTCGGGATTTAAATTGATAAAAGCTACATTTAATGTCCACCAAATATTGCACAGCACATGCATTGTTGACAACATAGTATGTCCGTATTTTTATGTATAAATACAAATAGCAGTTTATTTTATTTGGATATGAATAGAAATTTATTCAGACTTTTGTTTTTTTGTTTTGTTGCCTTATTTGTTTTTACATGAGTGAATTTTTGTATAATTTCATCAAAGAATTTTCCTGTAAAGAAACATTTGTAAAAAATGAAAAATTTGTGACTACTAATAAAATTAGATTAAATATGTTTGTATAATATTAATAATTAAAAAAATAATCCTATTAATTGATTCGATTTTAAATTTTCTTAAATGTTTAAAAATTCACAACCTACTTTGTGAACTTTTTTCGTATTTACAATTTATTTTTTAAAATACTCGTATGTACATTTTTTATTAATATTTAAAATTTTTGGATATATCTGGATTGAAAGGAAAAAAATATGAATACGTATTCATATTACAGATATTTCAGTATAATATTTCCATTAAAAAAATATTGCGGTACGAATAAATTTGTATCCATATTCATATAAAAGTCATGTTTGAACGATTTTAATAAAGTCGTATTTATAAATACAAATATGCCAATCTGTGATTAAGTATACACACAACCAACTACTTGATTATTTTTTCCTTTGAAACCAAAATGATGAAACCAAATTTATTAGTTTTTGTAAAGAAACACGTTGAACTATTTATTCAAATGCAGTTATCTATAATATTGTAATGTTAAATCGATAAGTAAATAAAAAAAAACATATGGCGTAACCTCCCGGACCGCATGTTGGAACAAAATAACTGGTTGGAACGAACTGTTCTTGTCTAGATCATTCCGGAATGACGGAGAATTGCCGACATTGTTCTAGAAGATTCCAGGCCCCACTATTTACGATATATATATAAGGGGCAGGGACTGAATGAGTTAGTTGAAGTCTGTGTCGACTGTGTTGCTCAAGTCATATGAGTGTGTGTGATAAAGTTATCATTTTGTCATCATTCATATTTGTAACCTGCTCAATTGTTTAAGTTGTAATAATTCGTTGGCATTGTGATAGCTGTATATTTCAGTTAAATAAATATTTGTTACCCACATAAGTGTTACAATATCTACACATTGAAATTTACTGACTCAGAGTAAATTTTTGGCTCTCCCAACCATATTATTAGACTTTAAGTGTGATAAGTTTTGCAAAAGATTTTAATGATAAAACGTGGTGTATTGTCATACTATAATAAAGTACACAAAATATTTAAAATAAAACAATAAGTCGAAATAAACATTTTATAGTAAGCACTGAATTGCTGTAAACTGAATATTGTGTAAGCCCATGATTTTTCCTAATATTGAAAACGATTTTGATGAGCAATTTTTCACACCTTGTTAAAAAATGTTCTTAAAAAATAACAATAAAATGCTCAGCATACTCTATAGTCCGATGTCATCACTTACATTCACTACCTACACAGCTTCATCTAGTGAACACCAACTAGGTAATTTCCACTTTTTATTTTTTATTAGATTAAATAATTCATTATAACCGAATACATCAAATACTCATTGATTATTTGATCTCTGATTAACCGAAACGCCTGGATATATTGGAAAGACGAAGAGATGAAACGTGTTACTTTCAGTGATAAGTTTAGCAGATGTGGCCTTCCCTAACCTTCGTCAAAGAGGACGTCAGGTAGGACAGGCGGAGAAACACCTTATCTGTCTTCATAGTCGAAAGTGTCCAGCAAACTTTCCTCCAATGTAGGATATATCAGCACAAAATTTCCTCCATTGCTGAAAGTGACCCTGATCAGACCGTGATCACCTTGATACTATGAATCGACGGTCAGATACAATATAATTTCGCTACATTACAATGCTCACATGTTATTATAATTTCCTTAATTTCTTTTCTCAATAGTAATTGCTCTCAAATTTATAGAATGCATTGTAATTCTCCATATTATGATTTATTTGTTTTTCATTCTAAACTATTGTAACTATTCCAAAAGAATCTGCATAGAAAGGATTCAATTAATTAAGAAACCATGGTTAAGATATCTTAGATGAACAAGAATCAAAGCGAATGAACTAAGGTCGGATATCGGTATTACAAGCGTAATAGTGCATACTAAGAAAACTTTTTATAAAAAAAAAATTATTTATTTATTTAGTTTTCCGCCGAACTATGGATTGTAGAAGTCCAAAATGTTCTAGTGTAACTTCTGAGTTTTAATATCTGATCTATAAATCTGAGACCCATGTTTGTTTTGGCTCCTGAATATAATCCGTTTGTTTGTTTAATACGTTCACGCCGGCGTGTACCACCGGTGGCTCACACTAGACTGCCGCATCGGAAATTCTAGCCAATCGCAAAACTTTCCACAACGACGTATAACGGGGTAGGAATGTATTGTTTATTTTATTAATGTTGGATTAATACTGTGTTGGGTCAATACTGCATAATGCCCTTGAATAACTCCCATCCGACAATCATTAAGGTATTATAATCATAAAATCATTAAGGTAAGCCACCAATAGTATGAATTACAGCCCCGGCATGAACGTGTTAACGTCACTTTATGTCACTAAAGCTAATCGGACGATCCTACAGCAGGAGTCCTAAATTTTGCCTATCCAGGTATAATTAGGATAGGGATCTTTAACGAGTACCTGACTTCGTACAGGCTCGGGACCTCCATTTTACGACCTATCCGAGGGACGGCATAGCCAAGAATTTTTTACTCCCATTAAAAAATCCTAGTGCCGCCGTGGGACCTGATTATAATCCGATCAATTTGTGTCAGAGTTTTCTATAGCACGCCAATACAGAGTGCGAGATACACTTCAGGATTAGTAGCTTTTTCAGACAGTTTTACCGCATACGGGGATGTTGACAGGTAAGGAGACTTTTCTCCATTACAATTCCCAAATGTTTTAGTTAATCGACCGGAGAGCTTTTCAATGTGACTTGTGGATATTCTGACGACAGTTTGTCAAGAATTAAAATGCTCAGTTTATAAAAATTACCAGGCGATCTAATTTCAGGAACTTTTAGATTTACTTAACCAATGAAAATGAATGATTATGCGTTGGATAGTTACACTCGCACCGTTTTTATTTTTCATTTATTATTTATCCAGAGAAGCAGAGTAGAATAAAGGAGTTTTGAACACTATGTTTTACTGAAATACGACGATTCAAGAAGTTTTTACTGAAATGAGCGTTTAACAGGAAGAACTCTATTGGGTGTGGAAATCTGAAGGAATCAATGGAAGCCGGGAAGTTGAAACCAGTTTAAAGCTGAATGCTGACTAGGACGAGGAAGCGGACAATAAGTAAGTTGGGCACGGGGAGCGACTTATCCCACTCGGAACCATCGTAACAGAAACCTTTTGGAGAGGAGCAATTGTAACCGTTCCAATACGCTCCGTTACGCTTTTCCAATCTCCAGGTGGGACCATCGCTCCTAAATTTTGTCTCCTGATAGCCGTCGATATTTCGGTAACAGCCTCTTACCCGAATGGTTACTCCAAATGATTCCAGTCTAAGGGTGCTGTCATTCACTAAGGAATAATCAACCTTAGATTGTTGTCGAGATGAGGCACTTTTTGGCGAATCAGGTATTTTTCTTTTCAAGAAGCAAAATATATTCTAGGAAACTTTACTTCGAAAAATATCCTTTGGATATATTTAAGTGAAACACATAAATATGGAATATTTAAAGGTAATTTCAAGCAATGTTTTGAAAAAAAAAAGTTATGACAAAAAATTAAAATTAACTTATTTACAAATTTTCGTTTCTTTCTCCTCTTTGATTATTGAAACTATTATTTTTTAAATAATATTAGATAATATATAGTTATATCTTAACAAGTAGTGAATTTATTAATCAGAAGAATTTTAGTAATTTTCTTTAATAAATTAATTGTTTTTAAAGCAGATTTTAGAATTAAATTAAATATTATTCTTTGCAAATTAACTTCGTTTATTTCAGAGCTGTGCCTTATAATTAACTTAGAGAATGGTATTATACTGTAAAATAAAATAATCTATAAATAAGTCAGTCGTTTGAGAACCTTAATAATTTGTATTTGTCCAATGAAAATGTCGACAACGACTAGGAATTATTTAGAAACGAATAAAATGATAGCATAATTTTATTGGATATTGGTATAGACTTGTACTATGTCTTGTTCATGCTGTAAATTAATTATTTCGTTGCACATAATTATTGGTGTTTATTTTATTAAAATTATTGCACAAAATGTGAATAAAATGTATTCATACCAAATTGTTCGGGCATGTATACATTTCACGACTTTATAAAATACATATTCTTTTTTTCTGGGATTCTCAGCTTTCCAAAGGTTTATTACCATTACGAGGAATGAAATTTTCTTCTTATGGAAACTTAATTTTAATGAATTAATTAAATTAATTAATTAATTTTATATAAATTAATTTATTTATAAAATATAATTAATTAATTAATTTCCGTCCAATGAAAATGTCGACAACGACTAGGAATTATTACAAACGAATAAAATGATAGCATAATTTTATTGGATATTGGTATAGAATTGTACTATGCCTTGTTCATGCTGTAAATTAATTATTTCGTTGCACATAATTATTGGTGTTTATTTTACTAAAATTATTGCACTAAATGTGTATAAAATGTATTCATACCAAATTGTTCGGGCATGTAGGTTTACATTTCATGACTTTATAACATATTCTATTTTTCTAGGATTCTCAGCTTTCCAAAGGTTTATTACCATTACGAGGAATGAAATGGAAACACTTTCTTGTGGAAACACTTTCCTTTTTTTTTTCTTATATATTCATCAAATTCTTTCATATTTCATATTTGATCATTTCTTATTACTAGGCATAATAAGAGACAGTTAATTTCTGAATATAAACAAAATCAAATGTACAAAATATTTTCGCAAGTTAAACCCACCAAATATTAAAAATTATTTGATTGTCTTTAAACATGACCACATTAATCATAATCGTTTGAGCCGTTTTGAGAAAATAAAAAGTATCTCCTCTGTTTACAAAACTTTAACGAAATTTTCGCAGTCAAATTTTGGGCATATACCTAGCTCAAATACTTAATTTCAATGTGTTAGGTTTTATTGTTTTTGAGCTAGTCTGTTCACACACACACCCACCATTTTGCAGGAAATTTTTCCGTTGTAAACCGAAAGTCGAAATCTTTCACGATCGCAGTACTTTTCCTTGCTATATATATTTTATCAAGGTAAATTAAAGTAATAAACATATATTCTTGTTTAACGTTACAATAATGTAAACGTTTAGAAATTTAAGAAAGAATATTCTGAAATGATCTAGACAAAATTTGTCAATTTATTTCTTAATTTCAATTTAAAATTTACACCATATGGAGGTTTTCTTTATTTATATCAAATGAACATGTCATTTTTTCTTTTCTTTTTTTTAGTTTTTATGACTGAATGAACTTACTTACGTAATTAAGTAAGCCATTTTGGAAATATATGCCCATTTGACTGGACCAAACTGCAGACATCTGGACAGTTAAAAGGCGGAGCTGATTGGACAGAGACTGTAACGGCCCGTGGGCAAGTGGTTTCCTTATCTCCTATCAACCATTTCCCTCTGAGCCGGAATGAGCTACAATCTTGGCCATTGTCGGCCGAGAGTTATTGCTCCCGCTCACCGATTTCCTCTCCATCCGAGACCCATTCATTAGATTAAATTCCCTGATATAGGAATAACGTATTGTCCTAGTTGGGCATCTTAGCGAACAAACCGATCAATCGGTTTTCAAGTCCTAGATTCGAACCAAAATGGGTCAACCACATCAAAGGTGGTTGCTCGATCATTTTAGAATTTTTTTATAATTTTACCACCAATTACGTATGGAATCATTATTTCAAATCAATTAAAAAAAAAAATTAGGATCAACCGTTTCGAAATGGCAGCCATTTTTGTTTCACCTTTCTGGCCGATTTTCGAGTTTTTAAACTCCCACTGAAAACTCATTTTCTCAAGACTGGTAAGTCATAGACTAATAATTCAAACACAATTGTTTTCCTTAAAGTCTGTTCTTTATTTCGTGTTCTATTTATTATTTGAATATTTTGAAGTACAATACTTGAAAAGTGCTATTGAATTACTTAATTGATTTAAAACTGCTTTAAATTCTGAAAAGTAAGTTTTGGGTATAAGGGCATGTACGCCAAAGCTGATTTTTGGCATGATAATAAATCCAACTAAGTAGCTTCCATCAAAAGTACTCTTAAGCCGTATATTCTTTACCTTATTTTTTTATGAACTTTTAAACTTCACATTTTTTAATTTTTTTTTTAACTTTAGGCTCTAATATCTCTGGTGGGCTACTTCATAAAAATCTCATTTTTTTACATGTTATGCTTACATGCAACATAAACCAACTGAAATTTCAACCTGTATGTTTGAATACTTTGGTAGCTACGAATTTTTGAAGATGCTCATTTTCGTGCTCATTTAACAATGCGAAAACTTGATCATACTTCATTAAAATTTTACATTCGTGAATTTTTTTACTTTTAATAACCCTTATTAATTGTTTTGTTTTTTAATTTTATCTCTGTCCAACGGAAAATAGTTTTAATTACTTTTTCATTAAAAAAAATAATAAAAATTTAATAGAGTAGATTTTATTTATAATTAGACCCAATATTTTTTTTTTTTTTGTATTGGACAAAACTAATAATGTGCAATATACTTGCCCTAGGCATTCCAACGAAGTGTTTTAGCATAAGACAAACACAACAAGCGTCACCAATGGACTCCAGGCTGTTACGATTGGTAAATAAAAAAATTTCAGAGCTTTCGTAACTCTTGCTTTCAACAAAAAATCCTAATATCATATCTGTTGCACATCGAACGATATCTTTGAATTGAAGATTGTTTAAAAAATTGGTAATTTTTTAATGATGATACAAAATCCATTATTTCAAGTTGTTTTTGTTAATGAAAATTTTATGAAAATTTAGTCTGCTTTTGATAGTTAACATTATTCAGTACCTTAAAAAAACTGCGTTCGTATTTCAAACTATATTTTGATTGCAGCAGCCATAAGAACATCTACAACTTACCGACAGCATTAATGAAAAAATAACACAGGCCAACGATGAAAAAACTTTTTTAATGAAAATACCTTATTCTTATGTTGTTTAGGTTGCTGAATCCAAATATGATGCTTAAAAAGTTGTATCACCCACCATTTATTCACATTTTATAGTTAAATTCATGAAATAAAGAAACATTTTTAGAATTTAACAGCTTTTTCATAGTTCAGATAACATGAAAAAATAGGTCTAATGAACAAAGATGATGTTGGCAGCACTGCTGAAACACATGCTAAACAGCTGATGTTTTGTTTATTTTCAACATAACCTCACTTTTACGTTTCCTGTACATGTGCTCAGTGCAATGTCTCATCGCGGCTGTAAAAACTCTGCTGACAGTTTTTGTTATATTTGTGGTGAGTTTGTTATTAAAAAGCACCAAAGAAACATTACAGACTTTGTGAAAAAGGTTTATCTAGCATACTTTGGAACCAAACTTGGAGACCAGGATAAACCTTGGGCACCGCATAAGGTATGTTATGTATGTGTTGAAGACCTCAGGAAATGGTCAAAAAAAGAGAAAACACACTTTAAATTTGCTGTTCCCATGATATGGAGGGAACCAAAAAATTATTCCGATGACTGTTACTTTTGCAGTGTAGATATTACTGGTCATAACTCTAAGAACAAGAAGGTAATAAGCTACCCTAACCTTCCGTCCGCCATCCGACCAGTAGGGCACGGTGTAGATTTGCCAATCCCGGAACCACCAGAGGACTTAAATTCTATTGAAACAGAAGTATTTTCTGATGTACAGTCGGAGTTAGATGAACACGATGAAGAATTCCAATGTGTTACAGAAAATGTAGAGCCTAAATTGTTCACTCAGGTCGAGCTTAATGACTTAGTTAGGGATCTGGGCTTAACAAAAGAAAAAGCTGAACTGCTTGGCTCTAGGCTAAAAGAAAAGAACTTGCTGGCGGCTGGAACCAGCTTTCATGTGTATAGGAAGAGAGAACAACAATTTTCGAAGTATTTTGAACAAGAGGGTGATTTGGTGTACTGCTCAGACATTCATGGTTTAATGAATGAGTTTGGAATTGAATACAAAACAGAAGATTGGAGGTTGTTTATTGATTCATCCAAAAATAGTTTGAAGGCAGTTTTACTACACAACGGTAACATGTATGCCTCTGTACCTGTCGGTCATTCTGTACATATGAAAGAGAGTTACGAAAATCTAGAAATAGTGTTAAATAAAATAGGTTATTCTGCACACGGTTGGTTGATATGTGGTGATTTGAAAGTTACGTGCATGCTCCTTGGTCAGCAAGGGGGTTTTACCAAATTTCCATGTTTCTTGTGTGAATGGGACAGTAGAGCTCGGAATCAACATTGGTGCAGAAAGAACTGGCCTGCTAGGGAGTCTTTAAAGCCTGGCGAGAAGAACATTTTACGCAAAAACCTTGTAGATCCAAAAAACGTGCTTCTACCACCACTACATATTAAGTTAGGTCTCATGAAACAGTTTGTAAAGGCTTTGCCTAAAGATGGGCTTTGTTTCAAATATCTCTGTCAGAAGTTTCCACACCTTTCAGAAGCTAAACTGAAAGAAGGCGTCTTTACCGGGCCTGATATTAGAAAAATGATGTTTGACGTTAACTTTGAATCCACAATGACCTCAAATGAAAAAGAAGCATGGGTTTCATTCAAGCAAGTTGTCACCAAGTTTTTGGGAAATAAAAAAGACCCAGAATATAAGGCTATTGTTGCTAACATGTTAAAAAAATTTGAACAGTTAGGATGTTTGATGAGCCTGAAAGTTCACTTCTTGAGCAGCCACCTCGATTACTTCCCAGAAAATTTAGGAGATGTTAGTGAGGAGCAAGGTGAGCGTTTTCACCAGGACGTTAAAGTGATGGAAAAACGTTACCAGGGCCGCTGGAATACCAACATGATGGGGGATTACTGTTGGTCACTTCACCGGGAAGTTCAGCAAGCTATTCATCGCAGGAAAAGCTACACAAGAAGCTTCAAGGAAAAAAGGGAAAGAAAATATAAAGCAATTCCAGTTGACAAGTGAACCTTGTATCATCACATAAAATTACTATTCCAAGTATTTTACTGTAAATACAAACCATTTTTACGATTCTACAGTGTTTCATTGATTTCCCTATATACTGTAAATGGGTATTAGACTATATAATAAAATACATTTTGCTTGGAAACTAAGGGTGATACATAAAAATTACGAGCAGATTTGGATTCAGCACATAAAAATCTATCAAGATCAGCTATTAAAATTAAAAAAGTTTTCAAAAAGGTTTTTTTTGTTGGCCTGTGTAATTATTTCTTATTTTTTTAATTTTCATTGAGGTTACATAAGGGTTGAGTATAGATCGTATCTTTTAATTATAATTGTGTGATCTGATTTTGGGAACCGCGTTGGGATCTAGTATCTCTTACAAATCTCTTAGAGGGACCTCTTAAGTACGTGACCAGCGCTCATGGGTGGACACGTACAGCTAGGATATCCATTCGGACCCCACTAACCCCTCACCCTAATAAAAAAGAAGAAAAAATAAAAGAAATATTACAGAAACCAGAATTCGGAATGGATTTTAGAGAAATTTATCCTCAATTTTTATTATTATTCACGCCTCTTTATTCTGTGTCGCACACAAAAACACCTTAATTCAATAAACGGTTTCTGTCTTTGATTTCTAATTTTAAAGCTTTCTGATCTCAGAAAAAAAGATTAATATCGACTTGTGTTTAAACTCCTATATTTCCAATAATGTAATTATACTTAAGTCATTTTTCCATTTGAAAAAAATCTGGTGCGTGCGCGCAACACACAACTTTCACTTACCAACTTACTTAGATAAGAAATTAATGCGTTTTGTTAATGCCACTTCTCAAAGTTACACATTTTCCACATTCATTTCTTATTTTTGTTTTCATTTGCTCTATACCCCTCAGAACATTTTAATAAACGCTTACCTGATATTAAATAACACTCAATTTTCATTAAACATGACGAATATGAAGAAAATCGTTAAAGCCGTTTTTGAGATAATCTAAAAATTAGAAAAAAAAGTTATGAAATAAAGTGTCCGCTTCGGTTGATCAATCTTGATGAAATTTTGGCTATCACATCTTTGGCATATACATACATCAAATACCCAGTTTCATCAAATTCGTGAAAACTGTTTTTGAGTAAATAAAAAAAACACGTGAAAATGATACAAAATTTATTAAGTAAATTCCCCCTCCGGTTGATCAATTTTGATGAAATGTTGGCTATCACATCTTTGGCATATACATACATCAAATACCCAGTTTGATCAAAATCGTGAAAACTGTTTTTGAGTAAATAAAAAAAAAACGTGAAAATGATACAAAATTTATTAAGTAAAGTCCCCCCTCCGGTTGATCAATTTTGATGAAATGTTGGCTATCACATCTATGGCATATAAATACTTCAAATATCCAGTTTGATCAAAATCGTGAAAGCTGTTTTTGAGTAAATAAAAAAACACGTGAAAATGATACAAAATTTATTAAGTAAAGTCCCCCCTCCGGTTGATCAATTTTGATGAAATTTTTACAGTCATATCTCGGGCATATAAATAGATCAAATACTCAGTTTAATCAAAATCGTTAGAGCCGTTTTTGAGAAAATCGAAAAAAATATAAAAAGTTATTAAATAAAGTACACCCTCCCTTTGAGCAATTTTGATGAAATTTTTGCTGTCACTTCGCGGGCATATACATACACTAAATATCAAATCTCAGGTTCGCACGGTTTATAGTTTTAGAGCTAGTCTGTTCACACACACACACACACACACACACACACACACACACACACACACACACACACACACACACACACACACACACACACACACACACACACACACACACACACACACACACACACACACACACACACACAAGCACAGACACACACACACACACACACACAGACCATTTCGCGGGACTTGGTTAATTGGACTCAGGGGACCCCAAAACGTGTATTTCCGTTGAAAACCGGAAGTCGAAATTTTTCAAGATCGCAATACTTCCACTTACTAAATATTTCATATATAGGTAAGTGAAAGTAAAAACATTTCGTTGAATAAGTGTACCATTTTTAATTATTTTCTGGAAATAGAATAAACAAATATTTTAAGGAGCAGAATAAAGAAATATTTTAAGGAGCAAAGGGCATCAATATGAGCGATTGCGGAAGGTATCAGAGGGTCCCTGTTAAGGACTTCATTTCCTTTACTAAGCAAAAAATAAAAATTAAATGGGAACAGATGTGGTTCAACTCGTCAGAAAAAAAATTAAGGGAATTCAAACAGTGTATCCCAATGGAAATCTTCGAATAATGACGAGTCGTATTGGTCACACAAGATTAACGCACGGCTATCTTATGGTGAGCCTCCATCGGTCTGCCAGACTTGCGGGTGTCCACTTACAGTGAAGCACATATTAACGGACTGCATGGTTTATGACATGTAGAGGGATCACTTTGAAATACCTATTGACCTACAGACAGCACTACAGGACAATGTGCACACAACCGACAAACTTTTCGATGTCCTTAGACTAGTAAACTAGTTTCATGAACTTTCACAAATTACTGTAGGCGATGATGTCCTTAGTAGTTGGTTCCTACAAAAAAAAAAAAGATAAAAAAAGAAGCAAAGTGTACCGAAAAAACAAATATTTACTTCGAGTAAATTAAGTAAAAAACAAAAACAAATGTTTACGTAGAGGATTGAACCAGCTTTCAGTGTTGGTACAATGCAGTATATAGTGGTACAATACAGTAGTAGATTGGACTGTGGATTTGGTACTTTCTTAGAACATGTAAAAACTTTTGTCTCACGGGGGCTATTCCATCCTCCAATGGACTCTTCTTAAATTATTTATAACACTGAAATTCCGAATTTTCGGACCTATTATAAGGCCTGCTAACCTTTTATTTGAAACGCAACATGTAGAAAATCTTAACGCTGGGGAAGATCGAGACGCAACCTACCTTCTTAAAAAAAATTGCTGAAATAAAAAAAAATATATATTGTAACGATGTCTTTGGCTCGGAATCCGGGAAGCCAGGTAGAACAAGCGTGGTGCGTCATAGAATCGATACTGGTGATGCACGAACCATTCGTCAAGCTGCGCGACGACTTCCCCAAGTCAAGAAGGAAGAGGCTGAGAATGCTCTTCAAGAGATGGTGAGAGACGGAGTGGTGGAGCCGTCGAGTAGTCCATGGGCCTCTCCGGTAGTGCTCGTAAAGAAGAAGGACGCAACGACTCGCTTCTGGGTAGATTACCGGAAGCTTAACGACGTGACGAAGAAGGATAGGTACCTATTGCCAAGAATTGATGACGCCCTCGACACTCAACGCTAAAAAGTGTCATCTTTTCCGACTAAGGTCACCTATTTAGGACATGTCGTCAGCGGAGAAGGTGTAGCGGTCGACCCAGCGAAAATTCAGGTGATCCAGCAATGGCCTACTCCTGTTGACAAACAACAGATTCGAAGCTTCCTTGGCCTTTGTTCCTACTTCCGCCGGCGTGTAAGGAAGTTTGGAGATATTGCGAAGCCTCTGAGTCGATTGACTGAAGAAGGTAGACCTTTCAGCTGGAACAACGAGTGTCAAGTAGCGTTTGATGCCTTGAAGGAACGGTTGACCTCGGCTCCAATATTGGGCTACCCAATTCCAGGATACAGGATACATCCTAGATACAGACGCCAGCGAAGAAGGCATTGGAGGTGTTTTATCACAATTGCAGGATGGCCAAGAAGGGGTTATCGGATATTTCAGCAAGACGCTACCACAACCTGAGCGTAATTATTGCGTGACCAGGCGGGAACTTCTGGGTGTTGTCAAGTCCATAGACCATTTTTACAAATACTTGTTTGGTACAAGATTCTTGTTGCGGACTGACCATGCAAGCTTGAAGTGGCTGCTGAATTTCAGAAACCCTGAAGGCCAAGTAGCCAGATGACTTCAAAAACTCCAGGAATACGACTTTGAAATTGAACACAGTTGAACCAGGCGTAAGAAATCGCAATGCAGATGCCCTGTCTAGAAGACCATGACCACCTAATTGCTCCCACTGTAGCCGAATCGAACAAAAGGAGGCCAACCTTTGCGCTGTTGGAGTGGTTAGCAAAGAATGGAAACCTGACACAATCCGGGACCGACAAGAAAATGATCCCGAGTTGAAAAATATAATGGTGCCGGAGGTAGCACCATTCTCACCTGTTCTGAAGGCATACTGGGCATAATGGAACTCCCTCGTAATAGAAGACGGCTTGCTCAAGAGGGTTGTGGAGAACGTAGACGGCAGCCTATCCAGGAAGCAGCTTCTGATACCGAGGACCTGCGTGCCGGAGGTACTTCGTCTGCTAAATGATGAGGTGTCAGGAGGACACCTTGGTGTGACTAAAACACTCCAGAAAGTACGTGAAAGGTTCTACTGGGTGAACTGCTCTGAGGATGTCATGGATTGGTGCCATAAATGTAACACCTGCTCGGCAAGCAACGGACCAGCTCGCAAACGCCGCGCTGGGATGCAGCAGTACATTGAGGGGAGCCCCTTTGAGAGGGTAGCCATGGACATATTAGGAATATGTTACATTCATTCATCAGGACATATTCACAAAAAGTGAAGCTGGAAATAAGTACGTTTTTGTAATCGTGGACTGTTTTTCCGAGTGGGTGGAAGCATATGCTGTCCCCAACCAAGAGGCCGCAACCTTGGCTGATGTTTTGGTGAAGGAGTTCATCACCCGTTTCGGAGTACCAATTGAACTACATTCAGATCAGGGGAGGAACTTCGAAAGCACATTATTCCAGGAAGTCTGCAAGAGGCTTGGGATTTCGGAAAACCAGGACTACAGCCCTCCATCCACAGTCTGACGGAATGGTAGAACGGATGAACCGAACACTTATAAAGTACCTTTCCAAGGTAACTTCCGACCATCAACGAGATTGGGACCGTCAGATCCTATAATTCCTCATGGCCTACCGCTCTGCAGTTAATGAATCCTCTGGACAGACACATACGAGAGTTCCCTTCGGTCGAGAGATGAGGTTACCTTGTGACCTCATTTTTGGCAGAAAACCTGGGGTGGATGAATCTGGGCAAGACTATGTATCCGGACTCCAGAAAAGAATAGAATACTCGCACGAGCTATTTCGCAAAAATCTTCGCCTCGCCAGCGACCGGATGAAGAGACACTACGATAGTAGAGCCGATCAGGGCTGGTACCAAGAAGGAGACCTCGTTTGGCTCTATAACCCAAGAAGAAAGCGAGGATTCTGCCCAAAGTTGCAGAAGAAGTGGGAGGGACCCTACGTTGTAAAGAAGCGCATCAACGATGTGATCTACATGGTCTCCAAGTATCCCAAAGAAGGCCTATGATCGTCCATTCCAATCGCTTAGCGCCATATGCAAAGAACCACGAAGAAGAACAGGTGCAGCGGATTACGGAAGAGACCTTTCGTTCGACCTAGGGAGCAGACACGCATGAAAAGGAAGACATCCAGGAGGAATGTCTCTGAGGAGGGGGCAGTGTAACGATAAATTCATAAGCAAATAAAAAAAATAAAAAAATATGGCATAAACTCCCAGACCGTTTGTTGGAACAAAATAAGCGGTTGGAACGAACTGTTTGTGTCTAGATCTTTCCGTGAAGGTAGAACTGCCCAAATTGTTCTAGAAGAATCCAGGCCTGACTATTTACGATCATATATAAGGAGCAGTGACTGAACGAGTTAGTCGAAGTCTGTGTCTTGACAGTGAAGTTCAAGTCATATGATTGTGTAATATAACGTTATCAATTTTGTAACCTGCTCAAGTGTTTAAGTTTTATTAATTCGTTGGCTGTATATTTCTGTTAATAAATATTCTTTAACCCACATAAGTGTTACAATATGTCTTTATGTTATTTTATTTTCCTCTCCATAATCCACTGATTTGCGGCAGTGTTTTGTTATTCCTTCTATAATACATAGAAATAATTATTTAATAAGAAACGTGGAGAAGGTTTTGATGAAATAAATAAAATTAGATATATAATACAAAATTGAAAAGGTGATAAGTTTAAATCATTTAAACTGGATTTAATCGAACCCATGCTCCGTTGAAGTGATTTCTGACTGAGCGCTGGTACACGTCGATCCAGACCTCAGCAGTAATTGGGCCTACCGGTTAATGTCTGGCTGGCCTCGCCTTGACTCAGCTCGCTCCTGGGTAACCTCATCTTGAGTAGATCCCATGTTATACCTTTGCCAATGAAATTCACACTGTTCGTTCAAACCAAGCGAAAAATTATGAAATGGTGGTAGTTTAGACTGTCAGTTATTTGGGTGTCATCAACGCACATCATCATTAATATAAATCGGAACATATCTTTTGAAATGTATTATAACAATAATAATAATGGTTTTAAATATTTTTTATTAGACGAATATATAGCAATGTTAGACAAAATAATAAAACTCAAATAATTAACAAGGTTAAAGAAATAACTACCAAAATATCGATAAAGTAACACAAAACTAACCATATGATTCAAACTTCAGAGCAAGACTTTACACTCCAATCCATCGTTCCTTATATTTCTTCTGAATTAGAACAATCTAAAAGGTTCCCGAAAAGCTTAGAAAATACTCGAGCAGTCATGAGCATGTACTAGAATAGTTGGTGACTGTTGGTGACTGCGGTCAGAACAAACCGTCAGAGCACGTATTTGGGAGCAGATTTTTCGAGCTCAATCCAGAACCTTCCAGGCCAGTCCTTTTACGACTATATATAAGGAGCGAGTGACTAGACGGGTTAGTCTTAGTCTTTGCCTTGACTGTGAAGCTCAAGCCCTATGATTTGTGTGGTATAAAGATATACCATATATATATGTCTATGTGGCATAGATAATTGTATTTTTTTGTTGATTAAATATTTGTTAACCCACAGAAGTGTTACGGTATGATGAAATAAAAGGATGGTTTCATAAAAACAGTATATGTTATATTAAATTTAAAACTGAATATTTTAAATTTCAGAAGAAAAAATAAAATAGAGTGGCGACAATTATAGCTTTGCCATAGGATTTAACCTCTCGATTACCAGAAAAATCCAACTTTTAACAAACAACGCCGCACAGTGGTTGAAAATCGACTACTTTCGGAAAAAACCTTGTCAAACCCGATCTGGGAGCCGCAAAAAAATAAAGTTAATATTATCATAACCACGATTGAATTTCCTATAAAATGTATAGGTTCGAGCCCCGCTTAACCGGCTATTCGGATTAACCGGCAGTGTAAGGAAAATAGAAAAAAAATTATACATCAATTTTCGACTCGAAATCGGCTAGTTTAAACACTTTTGCTGTTTTATGCTAGTAATATCATTGATAGTACTTGCAACATTATTTTATTTCATGAAAACACTCTACTTAGGTAAAAAAAAAAAATCATACATAGGAACTATCAATGATTTTTGTCGTTATGTTTTAATTCTTAACTATTAAATGTATATCATATTAAAATATAAGATTGGGATCATCCGACTTTAATATAATTTTGATAGGAGATGGTGGGATTGACTGTTCAATGTAGGTTTAATAACTGCAACTCTATCTGTGAAAATTTAGTTCCCTTATTCACGCTAAATAATTGCTGAACCTTTTTTTTTAATACCAATCTTCTAAAAACAAATGGATGCTTAATAATTAAAAGTGCCGAATCTTTAAGTTATCGGAGGTCATATTAATAAACTTATTATTAATAATTTTCAAATTCATTCTAAAATCACGGTAGGTGAAAAAGTTGATTTATTATCGATCTATTAACGATTCAGACTGACTTTATAAATGATGCTACAGACCTGGTAAGTAAGGCATGATGTTTTACGAAATGATTAGTAATAACCTAATTCGAAGCACAAAAAAAATATCCCACATATACAGACGCAGGTGGACGCAGCTAGAATACGTTTTAATATTTCCTTGAATGTATCTTCTTCTTTAAAAAAGGGATTTTAAAACTGCGCTCGGCTGCGCTTGAAAAATATGAATTACCAAAAAAAATTTTTTATATTTTTATATATGTGTGGAATATGTTTGTTAAAGATCCCTATCCTAATGATGCCTGGATAGACAAAATTTAAGACTCCCACTGTAGCATACACTGATGAATACCGGTAATGATCTTGTTAAAAATAAATATGGACAAAAGGAAATATTTGTTTAGTTGTAGAATAAGAAACGATTACGATAATATTGATGTAGAGGGTATGTTGAGTAACGTTTGAACCCGTAGGGTAACGTAGATATTTAGGGCTTATCATTGTTCGTTCAACTTCTTGTTTCAGTGTAAGAAGCTGTCACTAGTACGCCAAGGTTCGTTACTTGGTTCGACGCAAACTGGGGTATTTGGCTCTAAAAGCTGGCAAAAACCCGTTTTTTGAAATTCGAAAATTTCTGATTAATAATGACTGGAAGTTCAAGTAGAGGACCTGTTTGATCATGCAAGATATTTTTTATCTCTTCCAGGCCCTTAATCCGGCGGCTATTCTAATCCAAATCTGACCTTAGCCTTTACCTCTTCTCAGCTTATAAATATTAGTCTACAAAATATATTAATATTCTTTGTTTTTAATGAAGCATCGGCATTATCATATGATGGATAGTTCGAGGCGAGTGTACTTGTTATCCAGATAGTTATAATTTTTTTGTATTCAAAACTATTATCAATATCATAAATGGTTTATTTTTGAAGAGAAAAGCTCAAAAAATGAGAGTCGCTTCCAAACGGTGCCAAATCCTTCCTCTTCACTGACACCTCCCACGATCTCGCAATTTTTGCAAGTATTTACGGGAGATGGACAATTTTTTTCCAATTTTGGGCATCTCATGACGTTCGTCAATTTTTTAAATTATTTTATATTAGTTTAACCATCATTGTGGGTAACCACCAATTTTTAAATCCTTATATATATAAAAATCTCGTGTCCTGATATTTGTCTCTATTTCTCAGAAACTACTCAACCGATTTTAATGAAATTTGGCTCAATGTATATAGTTTTGGCCAACTTAACGGACCGGATAGTTTTTAACTTGATTAGTGATCAAAATAATTCTTATATACCGAATTATTGTAAATAGAGTAGTTCGTGTTTCGATTGATTAACATGGCGTCATATGTCGATTTCATAATGTTTTTGTTTATAAGCATGCTATTGTAATACAGGTTATCATTATTATAATTTTGTATTGCGTTATGTAAGTGCAGTTATTTGTTCCTATATTATTATTTTCCACAGACAAATAGTAATACAAATTTGTATTTTTTTTTAATTTTAAATAAAGAATAAATAAATCAAGAAAAGGTTAAATAAATTCTCAAATGTGTAGGTACTTTTTCTTCCTTTTCCTTTTTTATTTGTATTTAAATTAAATTACTAGCTAAGCGCTGAAACGCTTTGCTGTGGCCCACCCTGATATCAACTTTTAGTAAAGTAAATGCATTTTAATAATTTAAATTAGGCTATTATTTGAAATAATACTCTATAAATGTTGTAACAGCACCTACTGTCATAGGTGTAACCTAATAGAAACCTGACTTGGGGAGTCAGTGTTGCCAAAAATTAGTGAAAATTAGTAAGCTGGCTCCACTGCGGATAACCAGTCGTAAAAACTCCCTCACAAAAAGAGTGTGTTTTGATTAGGTGTTGTGGGATACTTTGTGATTTGCTAAAGAACTGCATAATTAAGACTTTAATATTATATTTTCAGTTGATTTATTTAGAATGCTAGAAACTTCTGTTCTTTATTTTCATTATTCGTTTTGTTATTATTATTTAAATACAGTGTTTTTTTTATTTTACCAAACCTTTTTATCATTTTTATCCCGAGATCTAAAATGTAAAATTTAAAAAATGTCAGTGAAGATTTGTAATTCCTCCTTTATCAACAATAATTTAAAGTTGAGAAAATTTAATCCCAATCGAATAGAGACTGTTACTTCCTGTTCAGCAGAGTTGTAATTATCTTTAAATGTAAAATTTAAGAAATGTTAGCGAAGATTTTAATCCTTTCTTTAATTTAAAGTAGGCTATTATTGGGAATGATATTTCGTTGTTAATTTCACCACAATACAATTTTTTACTTATCTTTAAATGATTGTTGATTAAGAAAGGATTACAAATCGCTGATTTTGTTTTTATTTCTGGGTTAAAACATAGACCAAATAGCATCATTTTTATGCTAGTGTAATATGTGAGATCGCTCTTCATGATTATGAAGGAAAATCGCTCTAAGAAACAGAAATGCGAGATTTAAAAATTATTATAGTGTTATAAATTTTCCGCTGAAAAATAGACTTTTTCAATGATCGATTTTCAAAGGGTCCTAACGAGTTTAAAAATCAGAATATCTCCGAATAAATTGATGGAATGTGTCAGGCAACTATTCTATTAATTGATAATGAAAAGAAAAAGAATATTCCAATACCTTCAAAAAATAGGTTTTTTTTTCGCCTTTCAACCAATGTGCGCCGTACGGAAGGCTGGTTATCCTCACAAGTATTTTCTTCCTTCCTCCATATTCCTTTTAATTCCAATCTCCATACCACTCTCATCTTCAAACTCCTTCAATTCAAATCCTTAATTCACTTCCCTACTACCGTTCAGCCTTTCTCACACCTTACCTTCAATCCTGCATTTGACTAATCCTGCATTATCTGAGGGATCTCCAATTGGGATCCTGTTTCAGAAGTGACTCTCTGTTTAGAGATTTGATTTAGTGACGAACCTAAAGCGTTTAGGATTCGCCAGGATCATTCTTGTCACATTGAAGAAAAAAGAACTGAGCAGACGGTACATTTACTGTCACACCCTCTCTATCACATAACGTACATACGGCTACATAATATAACATTTAATTACTCAATATACGAAAAAAAAAAAGGCTAATACATTTATATTTTATGGAAGCTGAAACTTTTCATCGCTTGAAGTTATATTATTGATAATATTCTTTTCGGAATATTTATGGTGAGATTAAAAACATTTTACGTAGGATGGAACTTTATAAACTTACTTCTTAAGTCTGCTCATGTATTTAAAATTCATGAAATATTTTGTTAAATCATTTAACAATATTGAAAACAGTTTTACTTTAAAATTCCATTTCGAATACGAAACTAAAATAAATTAGAAACTACGATTACCTTAAAAGTGGTTGTCGGGCCACTTAAACTTATTGGATGATAGATTAAAAAGAATAAGAAATTTTACAAAAACAATATTCACTGATTTTATCCATGAAATCTTTATGATCTAATTTACAGCTATTATTATTGCCTTTTATAATAATAACGAATGGAAAAGAATCGTTGAAGAGGCCAAGGTCCTATCAGGACCGTAGCGCCGAGGAAAAAAAAAAAAAAAAAAAAAATAATAACTTACATTCACATTATTCTAAACATTTTATTACTAACTGCATCTGCACGATGGTTATTTATTTATTTATAATTTATGATTACATTTCTACGCATTAGGACATTTTGTAAATGATTTTTTCCATTCATTTTAGTTAGTTGGAACACGATTTTTTTTTTTTTTTTTTTTATAGCACTTATGATATATATGTTATGGCGTATGTAGATTCAAATGCAACTTTACATATATCTGACTTTTTAGATTTGCACTGGAACCTCCGTCAGCACGTTATGGTAGAGTTATTTCTTCTTACTTTCCGCTTTTGTTTTGAGTTGCACCTGCGGTTTGGAGGTTCTGCCTGCTGGTGACATTTCTAATTAAATCCGTCCACCGAATTGGTCCATTGGTTGGGTCACAGTTGTCATTTCTTCTGACAGCAAGAAAGTGGTCCTAAATTTTATTTATGATGTAAGTTTAAGAAGAAGGAGTGTATATAAAAATAAGTTATATTATAAAAGTACGCCAAAATATACATTGTATATTTGCATGTGCATGCAATGTGCTTAATAGAAACTATATCCAGGCTCAACTCTAAAGAAATCGATCCAATTCCTTACAGAATATAAAATACAAATTCCTGTTTAGTTAAACTTTTTGTGTGTATGTATGTCTTTTTCTTTAAGTTCTTTTAGGTTTTTTTCGACTATGTGTAATTTATATAAAATGCATTGTTAATTTGTCGTTTTGAAACCATTTCTTATGAGCTTTCAAATTTTATTGAATAATAATCCACGAATATAGCTAATCGTTGCCACGATTATATTTCTTTATATATCAAATCTATATAAATAATAATTAATTTCTGTTTGTTTGTTTGTTCTTCATAGAAAAAATTTTGTCCTAAATTCTCCGAATTTCGCTCAGTGGTTCTTTGATGCCAGGTGTGAACACCTGTCCACATTATAATTGCATATCTTAAGCCAATCTCTGGGTATATTCTTTATTGTTACAAAAATCGTTATGATCTCGCTTTACATTAGAGACGAGTCGGAATTCCCCCCGGGTGAAACCGGGAAATACAGCTAGTTTGTTTTTTAAATTAAACATATCACACATATATCAATTACTCTATTTCAATTTTTAGAATAATTCGCTAAGAATAATGGGTTATTCATATCAATAATAGATTATAAATAAATAATACGCTTCCTTTCCCTTCCAAAATTCTTGCACCTCCTTTTATTTTTATTTATTTATTTTTTTTAAGCAATTATCTATATTTACAACTTTATAACGTACATAATGTATCTAGTAAATAAACTTGTAAATAAACTACCTTTCGATAGCTCCCTAATAATAATTCTAAATTAGAAGGTCCCGAGACCATCTTCTTTTTTGGATCCTAAACTGCAATTTACTCAGAGTAGGCTTCTTTGGTAAATATAAACTTATAAATATATTTTAAATATAAACTTATAAATATATTTTCGCTTCTTTAGTAAATAACTTTTACGCTAAATATATTTTCTCAATGGGAAATTTGATCACCTGGATGCTTGATGAATAAAACTTATTAAAAATTTTTAAAAGTTATAAAATCATCAAACGATCTCCGTACGACTGGGGAAGGTCTTTCTGATTCCTTTTAAACGGAATACTAGACTACCAGTTACACAAACGACAGAAGCGGTTTTTGGCCGGGTAAGCATTTGCTTTTACAGCACTCCTATAGTACTAAATTCATAAAAATGGAAGAATATCACAAAGCTTCGAGCACGAGTGAAAAAACCACGAAGCGCGAATCACCTCTAAATGATGAAGTCGATAAATTTGTTAACTGCGAAATGGAACAACCAAGCTCCCCAACCTACGCCCGAGTGGCGGCCTATCATCAGAGCTCTCACCGTGAGTACGCTATCATAGTTCCTACAATAGAAGGGGTTAAACAAAAACAGTACATAGAGGCCCTGGCTGGGATAATGGACCCCAACCACATTAGGTATGCCTCTAAAGTATCAGGAAATCGGTTCTGTTTCCATCTGAGTAGCAAAGAGCAAGTAGATCTACTTTTATCGAAACACAGCCATTTGAGGGTGGGAGATATCACTGTACCGATTAAGCGATTAGTCGAACCAGGAAAGCGGATCATCATTTCCAATGCATGCCCAAGTATACCCCAAAATATTCTGGAGGATGAGATCCGAAAATTAGGGGTACGATTGTTATCACCAATTTCGGCGACAGGTCTTTATAGCAGCTGAAGATATAAGTAAATTAAGCAGTTCGATAGTAATAACCTATCAGGGACTCAGTCACAGAATTTTCCTCGCTGAAGACATTTTTGTCTGTTATGTTTGCAAGAAACCCGGACACCTTGCAGCAAACTGTTCAGATGCAGAGGCATTAGAAGGAGGTAATAAAGAAGGCACTGAGAAAACAATTCTGTCAACAAAATACGGACCACCTTTAGAGATATCTGTATCTACAGAAGGTACGAAGAATAATAGTAATGTAAATTCTCTAAAAACTGTTTCTAGCACTTTAAATATCGAAGAGATCAATATTAACGTCAGTGATAAACAAAAATATTAACATAACCTTACCCCCAAGTGTAACTAATGATAATAAAACACTCGTAAACAATACTTCGCCTGGAAAAGAACCAGAAAACATTGACCATAACATAAAACCTTTTAATTTAGCAACACCAATCACTAGCAAAGTAAGAACCAACAGCCCACTAAGGTAGTAATAAAAAACAAGAAATCTCAAAAAACCTAACCACAACAACAATAACAACAAACAACGAAACATAATAACAAAGAATAAACGTACGTACCCACTTACGTTTGAAAAAGTATGTATAATTGACATGACACAAGGGGAAAGCGAACTTAACGCAACCGAAATAATGCAACAGTTCACAAACAGCACAAACGACTTAAAAACAATGCTCTCGGATATCAGAGACGCAACATCTCACAGAGGGATCAAAATAAGAATTGCCAAGTTAATAAAGTATTTAAACGAACGTTCTATGAATAAAAACGCAACAAACTGTCAAAATGAGCCTCTAACACATGACAAAGTGGAAAATAATAAACAAGCTATCACCTCAAATGACACATCTTCAATGGAACATTAACGGAATTTTCCGACACTTAGGGTACCTTCAGATGTTGATAAATGAAGAGAACCCTATTGTAATTAGTCTACAAGAAACACATCTTAAAGAAAACCAAACACTAAAAATCAGAGATTACAACGTTTACCGCAAAGATAGAATAGGAACCCCAAAGTCATGGGGAGGAGTTGCCACGCTAGTCAGAAATGACATTTTTAGCGAAGAACTGATTCTCAATACCCACCTAGAAGCCATAGCAATCAGAACCCACCAAAATGAACCAATCACAGTATGCAATATTTACATACCACCATCGGAATTATTCACAACTAATGACATCCAAAAAATTATAGATCAACTCCCACGACCCTACCTCCTTCTTGGCGACTTTAACGCTAATGATATAGCCTGGGGTTCATCATTAGCCGATAATGGTCATAGAGGCAAAAAGATCAAAAAACTTTTAGAAGAAAATCCTACAATCACTCTTCTTAACACTGGCGGAAATACACATTTTTGCTCAAAAACCAATAAATTTTCTTCTTTTGACCTTAGTCTTAGCGACGTCAGAGTAGCTCCTAAAATTAAATGGGAAACGAAAACCGACCTATACAGAAGCGATCACTTCCCAATCACATTAAAAGCAAAACTTGAAACCCCAACCCAAAAGAGGTATCGACACTGGCAATACCAGAAAGCTGACTGGGCAAGATTCTGCGAAAAAGTAAACAAAGGAATCGATTCAATACCAGAAGATATGAACGATATAGACCTTTGCGCTGAAGCCTTTAACAATGTGATATTAGAAGCAGCCTACGGCACAATTCCTCAAGCATCAAACAAAACGTCTCGCAAGAAGGTTCCATGGTGGAACGAAAAATGCCAAGAAGCTGTAAAAGCAAAAAAAATATGCACTAAATAAGTATAGAAAGAGCAGAAGCGTAACTGACGCAATTGAATTCAAAAAATTAAGAGCTGTAGCCAACAGAGTTATTAAAGAAAGCAAACGATCCTCGTGGAAGGACTTCATCTCCTCAATTAACCAACATACCTCTGTAAAAGAACTCTGGAACAAAGTTAGAAGCATCAGGGGAATTTCGAATCACACAAAACTACCTGGGATTAAAACAGATCAGAACACTATAACTGACCCAGATGAAATCTCAGAAACATTGGCGAAGCACTTCTGTGAAATTTCTTCTGGGAATACAAAAGCTTTGCCAAAATGTAAAAACATACCAAACCATGATATCTACGGTAATGAAGGCAACTACAACAGTCCCTTAACTTTGAAAGAGCTGGAATACGTTCTACAGAAAACACCCAAAAAATCAGCGATTGGTAGCGACGGAATCTCTTATGAAATGTTACGCAACTTACCTGACGAAGGAAAAGAGTTTTTACTAAAACTATTTAACCAAGTTTGGGATAATGGCTATCTCCCTCTAATATGGAAGCAATCACTAATTATACCGATTCCGAAAAAAGAAAAAAGTTACCTCATAACAGACTTTTGTCCAATATCACTTCTCTCATGTGTAAGTAAAATACAAGAAAAAATAATAAATCAAAGAATTTCCGAAGTTCTTGAAAAAAGAGGGCTTCTTACACCATACCAGTTTGGATTTAGAGAAAACCATATCATGACGGAACCTATCCATATGCTGAAATGGGAAGCCCAGGAAGCATTTAAGAAAAAACAACATATGATCGCAATATTTTTAGACATTGAAAAAGCTTATGATACGATGTGGAGATCGCGAGTCCTAGACGTATTAAGAAGGTGGAGTATCGAGGGAAAATTGTGGAAATATATCTCAAACTTTCTCCAGCAAAGAACTTTCAGGGTTATGGTCAGATCTTCAAAATCCTCAGTATATACTCTGGAGAACGGCACCCCTCAAGGTTCCCCACTCAGCGCGACCCTTTTTCAGATAGCGATAAATGATATAGCAGAAGTTCCTGTCAGTCCAGCCAAAGTCGTTCTTTATGCAGACGACATAACACTATACATCCGGAGCAAATCCATCAACTTCCTACAATGGAAGGCTCAAGAAGCCCTGGATAATATAGATAATTGGTCGAAAGAAAGTGGCTTCAAGCTATCAGCTAACAAAAGCAAAGCCATCCATATATGCAGAATGAGAAGATGTTCAGACAATCCTACAATCAGAATTAGTGGAACAGACATATTATTTGTTAATTGCCAAAAGTACTTGGGGATGCTTCTTGATCGACCACTTAGGTGGACAATTCACATACAAACACTTAAGGAAGAATGCCTAAAACGGATTGGATTACTCAAATCGTTGTCACATACGACCTGGGGAGCGGATAGAAAAAGCCTATTAGCTATATACCGGTCTACGATTAGAAGTAAATTGGACTACGGGTCCAATATCTATAATTCTGCTTCCAAATCGACACTAAAGATGTTAGATGTCGTACATAACACCGCCCTGAGAATCTGCACTGGAGCATTCCCCACATCCCCTGCTGAAAGCCTCTATGCAGAAGTGGGCGAACCCCCGCTTGATTTTAGGAGACTATTCCTTTCAGTGAAATACGGGTTAAAACTTAAAACCAACTCAAGACACCCATTGCACAAACTACTATTCAGTAGAGGAGAAAGGGAAGAAAGGGAGGAAAACTTACTCAAAGAATTTCTAGAGAAAATCGGAAACCCGCCATTAAAATTAGAAAATATTTTAGAAATGCCAGATACAGCATTTCCTAGATGGATACATGCCAAACCGCATATAGAAACATCATTAGCCGTCCATAAAAAAGGATCAATAACTCCAGCCGAATCTCAACAGTTATTTCTTGAAATACTGGAGAAATATGCCGGATACAAAATCGTCTATACAGACGCATCTAAAGCTCAGAATGAAGTGGGCTGCTCTTTCATAATTCGCCCAAATGGCCGGAAATTATATAAATTACCAAACATATGCTCCATATTCACAGGGGAGGCGTCAGCAATAAAGGAAGCACTCGAACATATTGAGTTATGTGATGCCGGGAAGTGGGCGGTAGTATCTGACTCAATGAGCGCATTACTGGCCATAGAAAATACCAAGCCCAAATATGCCTTAATAACAGAAATGAGAAACATTTGGTGGCAATTAAGGGAGAAAGGAACGGATGTCATTTTCATATGGTCCCCCTCACACCGCGGAATCACAGGAAATGAGCTAGCAGATCAGGCAGCACGTCAAGCGCGAATTCTAGATGCCAACGATGTGACAATTATAAATAAAATTCCTCTAGATGACCTTTTTAAAACAACAAAACTTGAAATCCATAAAATATGGCAGACCAAATGGAACCAAAAAGAATCGAAACTAAACGACATAAAGAAGAACCCGAGAGAATGGACTACCTCCAACAGAAAATCGCGTAGAGAGGAAACTGCCCTTTGCCGACTAAGAATAGGCCACTGTATGTTCTCCCATGCATACTTGCTCGAAGGTCTCGAACCCCCCACCTGCAAACTATGCAAAGTAGAAATAACAGTAGAGCACCTTCTACAGAATTGCAAAGCCTATGAAAAACTGAGGAAAAAATTAGAATTGGGCCCATCTTTAAAAGAAAATCTTAAAGATGATGAAACAACAGTAAAAAAAACAATACAATATTTAAAACTAACAAAATACTACAACAAAGTCTAAAATACAGATGTTGCCAATGACCCTGCAGGGTAGAGGCAACAAAAAAACCAAATAAATAAATAAATAAATTTTCTCAATGATGTTTTCTTGATTATGATGTGCTAGGAATTGATAATTTATGGGGGGAAAAGAAGAAAAATCGCATAATAATGCAGAACGGGATGGAGATTTATAGAAACTGTAAATGGTCGAGTTTAGCACAAAGACTCGAGTACGGATTAACCGGGACGGGGTAATAATTTAAGAGGGAGTGTGCTACTGAACCGAAATCAAGTTTGAACCCTCCCTCCCTTCTCGTTTTATTCAGAATAAACCCTATCTCGCATTTATTTAATGCTCTCACATTGTTTTCCCTCTTTTCACCATCAATTCATTCGGTCTTAGCAAGAGCTTTGATTCATTGTTCAAAAAGTTCCCCAAGATTATAGCCTTTTTGTTCTAATCATGGGCATCCGCAGGATTTCGCCTAGGGGGAGCAGACTGCTAAAATTTTCTATTACATATATATGTGTGTGTGTGTCGTTGAAAACCCGAGAATTTCAAAAAGATATGGCCAATACCAGCAGCATTTCTTTTTCCCGGTATTTTCTTCCTGCGTTTTTTTTAAACAGGTTAAACACTTTTTTAAAACACCTTTTCTTTGTTGTTTAATGAAGTGATACTATCTGCTTGAGATAGTTGAATATAATCATGTACAGGATAACTGGAGCCTTGAAGACTGTATGGAATAGTTGGGAGACGCAACTCAACTTGGGAAAAGGGACGAAACATCCAAGTAGTACATGGGGTGAGCCCCGGGTCCAATCTAGCCAGATTACAGAAGCAGCAAGATCACTTCCCTCTTAACCTAGATCTGCTTCATTACCATTCATTTTAATTAGTCAGGTGCCTTATTTCCCCGCTCCTGTTACCCCATCCTAAGTTTGTGGAATAGTTCTTGATTAAAAATTTATAATTATTTAATAAAATAAATAATCATAAATATATAAAATATATATTAGTGAATTTAGAGAAAAATCGTATCTTCCTTTAAATTTTTATTTATTGTTGTCAGATGTTGACAAAAAAAATTTTTACGACTTTAGGTAAGGAAAAATAATGTGTGCAGAAGTAAACAGATAAAATGATATTAATTGTAGTGGTTTTAATTGTAATGAACATCGTAAAGTTGTTATTTCATGTTGTGCTGATGTGTTGTTATTTTAGTTTACCTGATAGTATGGTAAGGCGGTGGGACCCCGTAACTAAGTAATATTTTTGATATTTTTTCTAAATACCTAAAAGGGAACATTATTAACTTGAAATCTTCTAGTCAATATAAAAATAGGTATACCAATGTTTTAATATCAAGACATCCAAGGATATAAGTTATACATCACAAAAATTAACAATTAATGATTTAAGCTTATACTTTAAATTGACATGTCCAGAACTCTAAGGGAAAGTTCTCCAATTACAAATCATTTTCTATAGCTTTATTTACTTAACTTTTAGGTACTTTAACGTTCAAGGCACATTTCCATATCTTGACTTTTAAAAGTCGATTACGAGTTAATTATATAGCGAAGAGAAAATATGAGTTTTTGTATCATTGCTTGAAAAATCTTATGTGAGTTTTCATTAAAGAATTTAAAGTAGGTTCAAAATTTAAGCAGATAGGGTCCCGAAAATTTTCTTTTATTGACCTTTATACAGTCCAAGTCATATTGTATTCATGTTGACGTTTCGCTCGACTAAGGGCATTTTCAAAACAATTTATCGACAAACTCATTAAAAAATCATAAATATAAAAAATTTAAAAAACTGGGTTTGATGTGGTAAACAATTTTAAAACTGGTATAAGAAAATGAAAGAGTAAGTAGCATGGTGCTGAAAAAAAAAAAATCTGGTGCGTGCGCGCAACACACAACTTTCACTTACCAACTTACTTAGATAAGAAATTGACGTGTTTGTTAGATATCATTTCCCAAAATCACACATTTTTCTACATTCATATCTTATTTTTATTAATCGTTAAAGCCGTTTTTGAGTAAATAAAAAAACCCGTGAAAATGATACAAAATTTATTAAGTAAAGTCCCCCTTCGGTTGATCAATTTTGATGAAATGTTGGCTATCACATATTTGGCATATACATACATCTAATACCCAGTTTGGTCACAATCGTGAAAGCCGTTTTTGAGTAAATACAAAAAGCACGTAAAAATGATACAAAATTTATTAAGTAAAGTGCCCCCTGCGGTTGATCAATTTTGATGAAATTTTTACAGACATATCTCGGGCATATAAGTAGATCAAATACTAAGTGTAATCAAAATCGTTTGAGCCGTTTTTGAGAAAATCAAAAAAACACGTGAAAATTTCACAAAATTTATTAAGTAAAGTCCCCCCTCCGGTTAATCAATTTTGATGAAATTTTTACAGTCATATCTCGCGCATATAAATACATCAAATACCCAGTTTGATCAAAATCGTTAAAGCCGATTTAGAGTAAATAAAAAAACACGTGAAAATGTTACAAAATTTATTAAGTAAAGTCCCCCCTCCGGTTAATCAATTTTGATGAAATTTTCAGTCATATCTCGGGCATATAAATAGATGAAATACTCAGTTTAATCAAAATCGTTAGAGCCGTTTTTGAGAAAATCGAAAAAAACCTAAAAAGTTATTAAATAAAGTACCCCCTCCCTTTGAGCAATTTTGATGAAATTTTTGCTGTCACATCGCGGGCATATACCTACACTAAATACCCAATTTCAGGTTCGCACGGTTTATAGTTCTTGAGCTAGTCTGTTCACATACACACACACACACACACACACATACAGACACACACACACAGACCATTTCGCGGGACTTGGTCATTTCGACTCAGGGGACCCCAAAACGTGTATTTCCGTTGAAAACCGGAAGTCGAAATTTTTCACGATCGCAATACTTCCACTTACTATATATTACATATATAGGTAAGTGAAAGTAATATATCCTAAGGAATTGATTTTTTTTTTTTTTTTTTTTCCAGCACCATGTTACTCTTTCAGTTTCTTATACCAGTTTTAAAAAAATTTACCACATCAAACCCAGTTTTTTAAATTTTTTATATTTACGATTTTTTAATGAGTTTGTCAATAAATTGTTTTAAAAATGCTCTTAGTCGACCGAAACGTCAACAAGAATACAATATGGCTTTGACTGCATGAAGGTCAATAAAAGAAAAAAAAAAAAAAAAAAAAAAAAAAAAAAAATTTTTGCAGTTGACGGCTAACCTCCGACTGGAACGGTCACAGTGAACGCTATCTAGGATTGGTGAAACGATAAGTCTTGCATGATATTTTTTTTCCTTTTTTATAGCTATAACTTAATTTTATTTTGTATAAAGTTGATTTTCTTTTAATTTTACTTTAAATTCTTTTCAAACAGAAGTTGTTTTTTTTTTGTTGTTTTTTTTATTCTGCATGTACCATCAATACAGGTTTGTTCGTTTTTTTTTTATCTCAATTACTTATAATCATTAACAATCATTTTTTTTTTTTGTGTGTAATCTTTATCTTATTTCATTATAAAGAAGTATATAGTCATATTATATAACTCGTAAAAAGATGGGTGAACCCTCTGAGCCACCTGAAATATCTAGTCCCTTAAGTAAAAAAAGAAAATGGTCTAGAAGTAAAATTAAATTTCCGCCGGACAAAACTAATTCTCGAGAAGTTGAAAATATTTCTCCCACCTACCTGGTCATGAAGAGACTTGACCAGGACGATTTCAAAAAAACTTCACCCTTTTTTATTCAAAAGGCCATTACAGGCTTAGTGGGAAATGTTAAAAACGTCAAAAAATTAAGAGATGGTACGCTTTTAATTCAAACATTGAACGGTCAACAATCTAACAAATTGTTATCGTGTAAAGACTTCGGAGGTCAAAATCCAGTTCAGGTATTAGAGCACAATACACTCAACTATTCTAAAGGAATAATACGCTATTATGATTTTCAATATATGGAAATAGACGAAATAAAAAAAGAAATGTCTCAGATAATTAAAGATATTATTAGAATAAAGAGAAAAGTCAATGGAAATGAAATTTTTACTCACAATTATATTGTTACCTTCCCGACTCCAAAACCCCCGGAAACAATAAAAATTGGCTATGAAACAATTAGAGTTCAACCATACATCCCTAACCCATTACGTTGTTTTAAATGCCTAGGTTTCTCCCACCCTACCACCCACTGCAAAAAAGAGCCGGTGTGTGTACAGTGCGGTCAGGCTAAACACGGAGAAAATATTAGGTGTGATCTTCCAGCCAGGTGCATTAACTGTAATGGTCCTCACCATGCCCTAGACCGATCCTGCCCTATTTTCAAATTACAAAAAGAGATCAAAGCAATCCAAGTTAACAATAAAGTCTCTCTGGGTGAGGCAAAAAAAATGTATAAAGAAAAATACCCAACAAATTTCACTAAAACCTTTGCTGAAATAACAAAAAATAAAAATAATGAAACCAAAAAAGATGTTGCCATCCAGGCGAATATTTTTTATTACTTTTCTGAAAATTCGCAAAAAATAGAGATAAACAAATCTAGCGCAGCTATAGAAAAACAGAACACATTAACTGAAAACAAAACTCTCATTAGCCAAGATCAGGCTATCACTCCCGATCGGGCTCGCGCTCGGTCACCTTCGGTCCCAGCCGCCAGCGCTCGGCCATCCTCGGGCCCTGCAGCCGGCGCTCTCGGCCTCCCAGCCCCTCCTCCCCACTCTTCCCTCCCTCCTCCCCCTCCCGCCAACGCTTCCTTCCCTTTACCTCCACAAGCAGCGGCTTCTTCAATCCCTTCTACTTCTGATGATCCTCCTTCACCTCCTGTTGAAATGAGGGCTAATAAGGAAATAGATGACGAAGGATTTGAAGTTCAAAAACCTAAAAGAGGTCGACCTCCGAAAAAATCTAATAAAACAAACTAAAATATACTAACACGAATATTCTTCCTTATTATTTATATCCAGATTATTCATTTACTTTAAATAATTCTGTCACGTATTATTTCACTTTACTTTATTACAATTGTCCAATAGTCCTTATAAAATGTCAATAGTCCAATGGAACTGTAATGGTCTAAAAACTCATTTTAATGACTTAAAAATACTTATACGTGACATAGATCCATTTTGCATTGCTCTCCAGGAAACCCATCTAACAACCAGAGATAAAATTAACATTAAAAATTTCGAAATTTACCGGAAAGATAGCCCTAATCCAAATCACAGCCACCACGGAGTCTTAATAGCTATACACGAATCGGTATATTCCGAACCAATTACAATAGCCTCTCATCTTCAAACCGTTGCAGTAAAAGTCCATCGAAATTTCACGTTTTCCGTATGCTCTATCTATTTGCCTCAAGACCGAAATATAGAAACTCAACACCTCCTGGATATCTATAATCAATTGCCCCACCCTGTCCTTTTCCTTGGAGACCTCAATGGACACCATCTTCTATGGGGGTCGCAAGACACCAACACGCGGGGTAAAATTATAGAGAATTTTTTGGATATCACTAATCTCCTCCTACTAAACACCGGAGAGTCAACATATCTCAGCTCTTCGTATCACAGCTTTTCTGCACTAGATCTCTCTCTATGCAGTCCATCCCTCTATAATAAACTATGTTGGTCCGTTCTCCCTGACCTATACAGTAGTGATCACTTCCCATTGCTTATTAAATTTACCAATTCAATCACGTCACGCGCAACGCCTAAATGGGTACTCAATAAAGCCGATTGGCCTCTTTTCACCTCTTTGGCCTCACCTCCTCCAACATCACCTTCTGATATGAACATAGTCGATGGTTGTCAAGCCCTTACAGATACGATAATAAATGCAGCCAAATCATCCATTCCAAGGACATCCGGCTTTCCACGCCGCCCCCTAGTTCCATGGTTCGACGACTCCTGTAAAAAAGCCATTAAAATTCGTCGGAGGGCTTATAGGAAATTTAAGAAGTCCATGACCACTGAAAACATGATTGAATATAAAAAGCAAAGAGCTATTTGCAGGAGAATATTCAATCAATGTAAGGCTGATTCATGGAAAAAATTCGTAAGTTCCATAAGTTCATCAACCCCATTAACTGAGGTATGGAATAAAGTTCGCAAACTCAATAAACATTCTCCACAATCTAGGTACACCATCTTACTTAATGGCCAATTATCAGACGATCAAGGTCAAATAGCAAATGAATTTGCCAAATTCTATTACCAAATATATTTAAGTAGAAAAGATAATCCAAATCCCGAAGAACCCACATTCGATAGTTCACATACCTCCGAGAGCTTGCATTACAACCTCCCTTTCTCTATGTGGGAATTAAAATATGCATTGAATTCGGTCAAAGGTTCATCACCGGGTCCTGACCAAATTCATTATGATATGATTAAAAACCTACCGGATGACACCAAATGTTGGCTGCTTGATTATTATAATCACATTTGGACCACTGGGTATTTCCCGGATTCCTGGCGTGACTCAATAGTTATCCCAATATATAAAAAAGGAAAAGAGAAACGAGACATAAATAGCTATCGCCCCATATTTTTAACAAGCTGTCTAAGCAAAATTATGGAGCGCATGATTAATAAAAGACTGATGTGGATAATAGAGAATAATGGCTTATTGCAGCCATTTCAGAGTGGATTCCGCAAAGGACGTAGCACTATAGACCACCTAGCAATATTGGAAGCCGAGGCCGAGTATACCTTTTTAAATTCACAGCACATGATTTCCATATTCTTTGATATGAATAAGGCTTTTGACAGCATAGAACACTCATTAATCCTAAAAAAACTATCATCCGTGGGGATCAGAGGGAATATGTTCAATTATATAAGGCAATTTCTCTCCAACCGCCACTTTAAGGTAAGAATAGGATGTGAAATATCTGAGGAGTATGAACAGGTGAGCGGTGTACCTCAGGGATGTGTATTGAGCCCCACCTTATTTTGTCTCACGATTAATGAATTGGCACTAAATTTACCAAAAGGGGTCAAGCCACTATTGTTTGCCGACGATCTAGCCATTCTATGCCGATCAGAAAACACCGATATCCTTAAATACAAATTACAAGAAGCCACAAACCGAATAAATAACTGGTCACTAAATAAAGGTCTCCAATTTTCACCCACAAAAACTAAATGTCTTTATTTCCACCGTAAAAGAAATATCCACTCCGCTCCCGTTTTTTACCTGGGAAACTCCCCCATACCATATACCGATAGCCACAAATTCTTGGGCCTGATATTCGATGGAAGACTCTCATGGGAAAAACACATCAATACATTGAAAACTCAGGCGACAAAAAGGTTAAATATTCTAAAATATCTTTCTGGTACCTCCTGGGGCTCTGATAGAAAAACGCTGATAAATTTATATCGCACATTAGTCTGTTCCAAATTGGACTACGGCAGTTTTGTTTATGGATCTGCCCGACTCCGGGTACTTAACAAACTTGACCCCATACACCATGCCGGGATCCGTATTGCAACAGGAGCATTTCGCACTAGTCCTATTCTTAGTCTGTGTTCAGAATCAGGAATACCCCCTCTTTTATTCAGAAGACATAAACTGGCAATAAATTATATTTCAAAACTACTACCACAATCCGAACACCCAACACATAGATATATTTTCAAACCGAAATTTTCAAAAACATTCGAAAGAAAACCAAAATCTACGCTTCCGTTATCTGAAAGGTTTAAATCAGCAATATCATTTCTCAAAGGAATACCCATACTCAAACAAGATGTTTACACACCTCCATGGACACACAAACCACCTAATACAATACTCCGGTTAAACAGGTTTCCAAAAAATAATACCTCTCCCTCCGATTACAAATACGAATTCTCACTACTACTTCAAAACATCCGAGAACCGTTCATCATTTATACTGATGGATCTAAATCCGATTATTCTACCGCTTGCTCCTTTGTCACCCACAATTCCACTCACAAACTAAAATTACACAAGTTATGCAGCGTATATACTGCTGAGCTACATGCAATAGCCTCGGCACTCCATTTCTCCATGTCAATAGAACAAAACAATATTGCAATAGTTACCGACTCATTGAGCTCTCTAAAGGGATTAAATAGTATGTACCCCAATCATCCAATTACGCTTAAAATACATTCCTACCTACAGATGTTAAATGATATGGAAAAAAATATTTTCTTTATTTGGGTGCCAAGCCATATGGGGATTAAAGGAAACGAACTCGCGGACATAGCAGCGAAACAGGCACTTAACCTCCCAGGACGGGGCCCGGCCATTTTAACACCCCAAGAAACGAGTTCTCCCCTAAAACAAAATATAATAGAAAACTGGCAAGCCATGTGGAACGAGAGCCCACCGAGCAAATTAAAAACCATAAAAAATTCAGTGACCCCGTGGAATACCTCAAACCGCTCAAATCGAAGAGAGGAGGTTGCTATAACCAGACTAAGAATAGGGCATACCAACCTTACCCACATACATGTTATAGTAAAACAACCACCACCAAAGTGTCAGTATTGCGACGACATTCTTACGGTAAAACATATTTTTCAAGAGTGCTTTTTCTACACCACCAGGTTAGCCAAATTCGGTGTGACAAGCAATATTTCGGATGCACTTGGTAACAATGAGGATAAGGTCGCAGCGGTTGTGAAATTCTTAAAGGAAACAGATTTATTGAAAAAAATTTAATGTTTTTTTTTTTTTTTTTTTTTTTTTTTTTTTTTCTTTTTTTTTTTTTTTTTTCTTTCTTCTGACCTCCCTTCATATTACAAATAATTAATAATACAGAATAACAAAAAGAAGTTAGAACACAATAGTATAAATAGTCTAAATTAAATATTTAATTCCCTTTAATTTATAATATAGATAGTGCCAAGAATTTAAATTATTAAACAGTATGAGAAAAATATGTGATGGAGAAATTAATATTAATAACAACATTAGTAAACAAGATTTGGGTATCAGTTAGCAAAGAAAAACAAATAGACAAAGGCATTGATGACCTTGGGGTTTTGTGCCTTTGAACCCCAATAAACAAACAGAAAATTTTTGAGACCCTATCTGCTTAAATTTTGAACCTCCTTCATTATTTTAGTGGTCTTCTTTAGTCTTCTTCTTTTTGAAGATTAATACTTAAAAGAATTTAAAAAAAATTAAATTCCTTCCCATTATTAAGCAAATAACCATATATGTACCCCACAGTTACATATAACACTATGTTCATTTTTTATTAACTTAAGTTTTCCAATATGGATTTAAATACCATGATAAATACTTCTAATTACTCATCAAAGACTAGAACAATGTGAAGAACTGTTATTATGCTTGGTTTATCAGTAACGAAAAAATACTTTCAACAAATGATTTATCGTGGTATTTAAATTCAAAGTGTTGAACACCTCGTTGAATCGGATATATGAGATTATCAAACGTTTAGGGTATGTATAATGGTTATTTAAGGGAAAAAATGTTTTTTACAAATCTCCTACCACGCTATAACCAGCTAAAATTAAACTAATGTCCTAATCCTTTTTTTTAATATTTTTAACCTTTTGTCTAAAGGTACCTTTACACTGTGCGAACATTACTTTCGAACAGCCTGTTCGGAACACTGTTCGGCTAATCTAAAAGTCACAAACTCGAACAGTTTCTTACTCTGTTCGCCTCTGCGTTCTGAGATAGTTAGATTTTGAGTTAGTTAAGATAAGCTTTTATACCTTCTTTTAGCATTTTCTCTTTTAGCAATTCTCTGACCGTCTTTGTAATGAAAATTATTGTATTTAAGTTCGAAGGTGCGGTCAGACATCATTTTTCGCTCGACTTCACGTTTAAGTGTGAATAGTTGTTCGAGGAACGCCCTTCGGGGGCGAGGTTCGTATAGTGGAAAGGCTACTTAATGGGCGCTCATTCTACTCGTGCTATTCTACTCCTTTGTAAAACCTATTGTTAGCGATTTCAAAGTATGAATTTTCTAAATAAATAGTATAACTAAAACTCGTAATACTCCTCCAATTCAAATCAAAATGGAAAACAGAAAGATTTCAAAAGGCTATTTATTATTTATAAATGTCACCATAAAAAGCTCTTGGCATTTTTTTGGCTTAAAACGCAGAGCTATTAAAAAGTATTTAAAATCCGTCTTAATTGTTTCAAAGGAAATTAATGAGTTCGAAAATATGATAATTCCCTCTCATTTGAAAATCATATTATTCCGAGAAAAATTAATCAGGATCCCATTATCAAAGCGGCGATCCTCTCGTTTTATTCCCTTTTTCAAATTTGTTAATGTCATATTATAAAGCACATAAACGTATTCACGGAATTATTACTAAAATTAAAGACAAAAATTAATTTTTATGATTAAAAAGAATTTTTTATTTTTTTTTTATTTTAGATTCCTTTATTGGGTTTGTGTTTGACTGTCACTAAATAAATATTTATACGACCTTTGTTTAAGATCTGTCATTCAAAGTGTTGTTCTTTGTGCTTTGTGTCTTAATGAAGGGGCTGTACCTCTGTTCAAAATGAGGCCCCATCGCAAAGAGACATTTTATTTCGACGCTGTTAAGGGAAGCTCACACGGGACTACATCTAATTTAACGAGATTCTCGCCCTTTTTGTGTCTAAAATATTTAACTCCAAAGTAGTCTGTCTTTTTCCTTCGACATCAAAGAATCCGGGACGAATCGATGAGCTGAACGCCTAGACCACTATGATGTAGGCTTTATGCTCATATCCACTACTTAAAACGTAAGGTTATTATTCATTAAGAATCCATAGCCCGCATTGAATAATTTTCTTCTATTATGAAATAATTTTACAATGAAATCCATTCGTTCTGTTACCTACCTACCTCCCTCCTCTTCCTTAAGACCATGGTAACATTGTAAAATAATATTTATCTGAAATATAAAATATTGTTTTCCTAAAGAATAATATTACGTTTTTCAATCGATTTCAATTACAGTTATACATTTAAGATGCCTCTTTTGGTCTTTATTTTGTATAATCAAATTGGTCTAATTGCCGGTTTTCATTCGTTTTTTACCTCCCCTAGGCTTTATGGGGATTTCCCTTGTCAGGAGAATGGGTGGGGGATCGATGCCGAGTATTGTTGAAATTCCCCTGGCTCTTCCAGGAGTGCCCTCGCTACAGGAGAGAGATGGAAAGATGTGTCCCCCGTCAGCACTCTGAGGCCTTAGCTAATAATGAGCAACAAATCAACAATGTGATTAAATTTATCAAAAACATAGGCCTCATCCAACTAATTTGAAAAATATATATTAACCCTTTAACGTCAGTAGACTGATATATCAGTTCCGCACGCTTCAGCGTTAGAAGACTGAAGCTGCGAACCTTATTTTAATTGATTTCTTAACTCTTTCCAGTTTAATATTGCACTAGGATAAAATCCCCAGTATTCAGCACCTAAAGAGATGTTTTTGTCGGTTCTTTTAAAACAAAAATTGAATTTTTACCCTTCGCTTTCGGATTTATCGTATCAGTATTTAGGAATGCAACATTCATAAATCATAGGTAACAACTCGTTAAAAGAATATAAGTATATAAGTTAAAACTGTTATAAAATAAACAGATATTGAAAACATTTAATATAATAGTTCTAAAAATTATATGTATGTCTACTTAGGTACGTTCCTAAACGTATTTTTTAATTTCATGAATAATAGAGGAGCAAGGCGAGCAGACAGATTAGTAATAATTTTCTTATTCATATTTAGGACGAGTGCAGGACATATGAAAATTATTTTAACATAATTGGCATTCGCGTTTCTCCAACCCTGTTTCCAGCCCGTCCGGTATTTCCCAGTGATTAGGTTTACGGTTTCCTCAAAAGTTTCGGAGGGGTGCAAACTAATTGACATGTGGTTCTTTTCGGGATTTTTCCAAATTAATTTTACCTGCACCTTATTCCTTAGTTAAATAATGGAAAACTTTAGAAGAAAAATATGAGTAAGGAGATAAAGAAGAGTTAATTGGTAAAAAGTATGTGAATACAGCAATTTTTCCAGTTATTAGGGCAATGATAACCATCAGCAGTTTTGTGCCCTAAAGCCCCAAAACAACCAATTCCTCTGGCTCCAGGTTTTGAACTTGCTATCTTCGGGTTCCCAATCATGTGTTGCCATGGGCAACGCGTATTTCCTAACGCGTTTGCCCACTCGGCCATCCCGCCACCATCTAATTGCTAGCCTATTACAAGACTGGTTCCACTCAATTTTGCAATTTTTTTTTTTCGCGAACTGTGTTCCAATTTTCTTCTGCTACTCTATTCAGGACCCCTAATATTCTCACTGTTATAAGTTGTCATTCTTAAAAGGAACCTGCAGTGCGAAATAACTTTTATTTTTGTTCCAGTACGCAAATAACCTGAATTATTTAGAATTATATTAAAAGATCCATCGATGCTATGAGTTTGAAAAATATATGATAACTGAGTGAAAAAGGTTACAAGCATATCACACGTCGGCAAGAAAATTGTTACAATTCAAAATATATCAAATTGGAGTCATGCATACCATTGGAATCAGAATTACAATTCTTCAAGGAAGGGGATGATAGTTTTAACGCAGAGGGTTGATTTTGAGTTAAAGTTAGTGCCAGTGTTTTCCTAGCCACTGTTTGATGGTGCATGGTAAAATTGAGAATGCAGTCGAAAAATCATGTGATTAGCCAAAAAAAAAAAAAAAGCGACAGTTTTTTTGAAATGTAACCATCTTGCCGATGTGCGATATGAATTTATACTTTAATTAACAATGTTTCAATACTTTAAAATTAACAATTTTTCATGTTCACAAATGTAACCGAAGCTTACCCGCCCCATAAACCCAGTTGGGACAGTTTTATTATCATAGTAAGCTAACTTTTTGAATAAGAATGAAATAGCAAAAAGTAACGAATTTCGTGTGTAATCATAGCGTGAAGGAATGGTTCTCATCGTCATCGATAACAATTGGAAAAGCCAAAAATAAAGGGTTTAGTTCTGTATAAAAATAGCGGTGATTCCTGCAACATTTTAGCTACCGCATAAAGGGGGAAACGGATATCAAAGGAAGGAAAAGAAGAATCTTTAATTGGCTCTTTTAAAAAATAGCTGTTTGGGTTAGACTCATCTTGAACATGACTTGCGCAGTATTAAATGTGTCAATATCATGTTTTAAACATTTATTTATATTAAGTTTAAGTTTTCACTCTTATAAGGTAAAGTCTACAGTTATTGGAACCTTAAAAAGCTACCTCCAAGTAATCTCTCTGCCATTCCCCATTGATTATTTTGACAATATTGCTTTTTCTCTGAATTGTTTAAAAAAAAAAAATCAATTTCCTCAATCATATTTTGATTATATATATTTGAAGGCTATTTGTTTATTATTATTTCTAGTAATTTATATTTGTCTTCTTTGTGCAATTTCCTAGGTTGCTCTGTGAGAAGAATCCTGAAACGAAAAGAGTGCATCTTGATGGTAGCAATAACCATTTATCAGAGCTTGCTGTCGGGGCCGTAATGAAATAAGGACTGTTATTGTTTATCTGCACAGCTTATGTTCCCCCTCTGCCGGGTTTTGGGGTCTTTAATCATCTCAGACCCCCCATGTAGGGATCGTCATAGAGTTGGATTCCTTACATCATGCATTTATCAGTTAAGCTATCGCTCTTCTCTTAGGTTCATTTATTTTTTCCTTTTTCTTATATTTTTCTTTTCTTTCAGGTGATTAACATCCAACTACATTTCTATTATAATATTTGTATTATCTAATGTGCGACGTTTCGTACTCTTTGTTCATCATCAAGTACCTTAAACATTCTAAATTGAGCATTGTATAAATTCTTCAATTTGTAAATTTTAGGGTGCCTGATAATGGACAGAGGGTCCGAAACATGATGCAAAAAACAAATAATAGAAACATAGTTAATCAACTGATGCAAAAGACAAATAAAAGAATATTAAGAATCATCCAAAGAAAAATTATTTGTAAAAGAAAAAAAAAATATTTTAATCAATCCATATAGTGAAGACTAAACAAGTTCAGAACATAAAGCAAAATAAACAGTTAAAATAAATTTATAATTTATTAATTTAAGAAATAAATAAATTATAAATTATCTATTTATGGCGAACGAGTGGGCAGCATTCTAAAAAGACAATAACAGAACATCACTCTATGTCGTCCTACAAGTATCGAAGCAAGTGGACGAGCATACAAAAAATATACAATAAGATGAAAATAATGCATTTCATGTTTAAACTGTATTATTTCAGCAAGGGCAGACGTTTGGACAGACTACTACTATCGCATTTTTGAGCTACATTGTGTAATATTTATTTTCCATTTACTATCTCTCGTCTACTGCTAAAGATTCGAAGCCTTTGGTGGAAAAAAGGTGTTTATTCACTTCTAACCATTTCAGAATGTAATGCACATTCTTAGAATAATCAAACTCATAAACCTTGAAACAAGTTCATGGCACGTGCCTTAAAAACAATAAATAAATCTATCTATCTATGATGTGATGATGGCTCGTTTTATGCAATGTAGAATTACATAAACATTTTCAAAATTTATGGGTATAACCGGAATCAAGATGACTAAGAATTTCATTATGGGTTAGTTTACAATAATTACGAATTTCATTATTGTCTTAATATTATTCAAAATTCAACATCTGATTATTTCAAAAATAAGTTTAGTACACTTAATCACTGACATCCCCCACTGCTCTACGAATGCCTACTGAACCGGAAAGTGTACAGAACAACAGATTGTTCTGAGATGTTCAGAACACCAAAAAACAGATTGTTCTGAACACTTTCCTGTTCAGAACAATCTGTGTTTAGTTTTCTCAAACGAAATCTGATATCTTTATAACATTAATGAAGGGTATTTTTTAAAAATTTTGTTGACACTTTCTTCCTTAAGAGGCTTCATTTGTAAATTCATCTGTTGTGTAAATTCAATTCTTAACCTGTTGACCGGGCGGGGAGTATAAATACGTCCTTGAAATACATGTTGTTTTATTATTATTTATATATGTATATATAATTATTTGTATATATATATAAATTCACGTGGAAACATGTATATATGACTAATACCTCTGTTGTACGAAAATATAAGTCCCACCAGTTCCAGGGTACAACATATATTTCAAGGACGCATTTATAAGTCCCACCCGGTTGACAGGTTAAACGTTTATACCAGTTTTTTCGGCAAGTTCTATTTTGAAGATGCTGATGATTTGAAGATGCCCTACAGAGCGAGTCGACTCGATGGCTATAGTTAATTCACTCTATTTATTTAATCAGCAACTTCTGACCGCAAATTGGACTATTGATTAAAAAATCAACTCCTTTATGTTTTATTTATAATTTTATTTGTTTATACATTCCTTTCAATGTATTTCCTTTTAAAGAATCATTAGCCTGTGATTGCATTTATTTTTATATGTTGGTATCGTTTCGTTAGTAAATCACAAGTTGAGGTTCGTTTTAATTATTTTAGAAAATAATGAATTGATTTTTTTTTAAAATAGTTAACTGGCTCCTGCAGTACATGGTAGATTCCTGCTGAACCTGCAACCTTGTTTTATTACCCAATCATCATTCCGCAGAAGGATATTTCACCACTTACCTTCCTCCCCCCCCCCCCCAGCACTGTGGGTAGGGGATGAGATAGCCGACGATAAGGGTTGCTGATGAATGAGCTGACCCCGATGAAAGGTCAATTAGAAGTTGGTGGTTGAGGTAGATATGGACCGTAGCCAAGCAAATCTATTATTGGGCCCTCTTCTCTCCTCCCACTCCTATCCGCAACTCTAGCCCACTTCACGGCAGAAGGTTTCCATGTCGGTTGTTTTACCTCTACGAGTGCAGTATTTTTTCTTTTTTCTTTTTATTTATGTATATTTTTAACTATCAACATATTCTATACTTCTTTACTTAAATAATAAATACTTGACATATTTACTTCGGATGTATTTCTTTCATGCTGAATTAAAATTTTGAAACCTTTGGGTTGTTGCAGGTTTAGGGTCTTTCCTACATTAAGGCTGCCAGGTACTTTTTAAACAAATTAAGCAGTTACTTGTTATCAACAAATGATTACGTTAAAAGTAATCGCTTTAATTAACATATGACCTGGTAAACAAGAATAGTTGCTTCCAGTCCGTAATAATTGTTGCTTTTTTGTTTAACGTCACTTTATGCTACTAATCCTAGGGCCACTGTGGGACGCGCCGTAATAGTTGTATTGCTAATATTAAGTTCTTTAGAGCAAAATTTCTTTGTTGTGTATTTCTGTGTCCATTGAATACATAAATAAAAGAGCCTTACTTAATAGTAGTCTTAATTGTTCAAACCATGTATTTGAGAATGAACCTTTTGTAGTTCCGCTATTACTCATATTGCAAACCCACTTTTTTTGTTTAAAGTCCAAGTTCATGTCATATTGTGCCCTAGATCACAGTTTTTAAATTTAGGTAAGATACCTTTATCTTGAAAAAAAATTAATATATTTTCTTCTTCTTTACAGAAAAAAAATCAATTTAATTTAAATCATCTCTGTATCCACTTTACACGGGGAATAATAATTTTCTATGCTACACCACTGTGGTGTAGCATAGAAAATTACAATGCTAATGGTATTTTTAAAAGGGAGTAAAAAATCTTTTTATATACCGTCCCTCGGAAAGGACGTAAAATGGAGATCCCGAGCCTGTACGATGTCAGGTACTCGTTAAAGATCCCTATCCTAATTATACCTGGATAGGCAAAATTTAGGAATCCCGCTGTTGCATCGTCCGATTAGCCTAGGGGGGGGGTATAAAGGGACTTAAAACAAACAAACACAGGGAATAACCTCTTCAATGGAGTTTGTAGGTGCCAAATGGTTGAATTTATTTTAAAAAAAAGAATGATTGACTGTTTAAAGTAATCATTTGATAGAAAGTAACTGACAGCCTTAATGTAGAAAAGACCTCAGATTTATTGCATTTTTCCATAATCTTCTTACCTGGTCTCACACCTATCTTTTTTTTTTTTCTTTTTTTTTTTGTACCAAGACTTCAAAGAATTTTTCCTTTTATATTTCTTCTCCTAAACTCTAATATCATCGGTCAAACTTATGTATAGTAGAAATTTCAACGTTCCTAACTGCTGTATTATGGATCGTCTAGCTTACCCGGAACTTGGGTAAAGTTCTCGACAGCGGAGCAAATGAAGGATCTGTTGTAGTCCATTTAGGATAATGTGATAAGCATGTTCGGTTATTGGAGTACGGCGGCGAACTTATAACATGAACAACTCTCTGTAAATATCGTGAGTCTCTTTCGCATTGGAACAGATTGTTCTGAACACTTTCGTGTTCAGTGGGTATGCGTAGGGCAGTGGGGGATGTCAGCATAAAAGTTTATTAAAATTGATTTTTAAATAATCAGATGTTGAATTTTGACTTATAATAAGGCTTTAATGAAATTCGTAATTATTATAAACTATTCATAATGGGATTAGATTCTCAAGATATATGATTAATGTAAATCCTTTGGGCACCTCATATTTTTTTTAATTGAATGAAGTAAAGCAGTTTCAGGTTTATAAATTTCAAATGAAACACCATTTTATGATATTTTCCAGAAACTAAATGGATATTGCAGGTGCATAATTTAGGAAGGATTTTATACTCTTTGATACGTGATTTGTGCTGTTAATGTCTTTTATCAACTCGAAGTCTTCTTTACTATTTCTTAGAAACCATAGAAGGTTAAATAGCAACAAGAAATATAAGATTAAACAGTGTTTAAAATGTAAATTCTAACTCCACGATAGGAATGAGATTCAGAGAATCCCTCTCTTGGGAATACCGCAATTGCTTCTTTTATGAGTTTTTTTTCCGGATTTTTACTTTTTTGTTAGATAATGAGATAGATTTTTTGTATTAATTAATTATTATCCCTTTTAGTAGTTTTTTTCTTATTTCTTAAGTTCAAGTTTTTTGCGTATTTACATATTTACATAATGCATTATTTTTTTTATGTAGGTATATGTTTGTTTTATGTATTTATGTATTTAAATGTTATAAATATTTGTTTTGTTATTGCTATATTTATTTATTTATAACAAAATGGGCTTTTCAACCACTTGGGTCATTTTAGCCCTCATACAACATTTGCAAAAGAAAAGAAAAGAGTACAATTAAAAATACAATAGTAACATAAAAATTATGGGTGACAATAAGGAATGAAAATAATAAAGAAGGTAGTAACGCTACAAGAATTTAAGTGTTGTTTGGGAAGAGAATAAAGGATAATATTATTAATGAATAAGTTGGGAAGAGAATAAAGGATAATATTATAAATGAATAAGTTGGGAAGAGAATAAAGGATAATATTATACTTGGATTATAGTGAAAAACAAAAGGACAATGATATATAATAAAGAAAAAAAAATACATTAAAGTTTGACATAAAGATTAATTTTTCGTAAGAACATGAACAATTTTTCGGCCATCTTCGAGGTGTTACTTAGTATCTCGCCTAAGTCGGTTCCAAGTCCCACTTCTCTCCGCTCTATTTCATAGGCATAACACTCTGTGAGGATATGCGACACCGTCAGAGGAACACTGCAGGTGATGCATTGAGGCGGATTTATTTATTAAAGATTCGTAATATTTTGGGAGTGAACATATTGTGTCCATGAATTTTTTTAATATATACCTGTTATTTCATAAGAGCTTTGTTAAATTTATTGAAATAAATATACAAAAATAAACATATTCTCTCCCTATAATCTCTGTCAGGTATAATCTCTGCTAGCTCTTAGCTCAATGTTCGCATCTTCGTTTCGACTTAAATTCCAAGTATGCAAAGCGCCCTGGTTAAAAACTTATTTTATTCGACAAATTTCTTTTATCTCTATAATAAAAAAAGAGTAAGGCACTCCTTTTTTTACTTACAAATGCAATCGATTATATTAATTTTACTTTCTTATTTAAGCTTCGGGAATATCAGTTTTTTATTGGTATTTAAAGTTTCTTGGACAGAGGGATTAAAATGTTTACTTGAAATATTCGATAATAAAGACGAAGTTAGAAGAAGTCGAATATGTGGAAGCAATGCATTTATTCGAATTCTCACGCGCTTTTCCGGGTCCTTGGAGGGTATGTTTGTTACCTTAGTTAAATAGTCGATATTGAGAATGCGCTACTTAAAGAGGACGGTGATGAAGCTGCCGGTAACCGAATGAAGTAGAGTAGAGGTAGGATGCCGTGAGGATGTTTGGCTACGGGGGAGATATGTTGAGGGATTGAAAGCCATCTGTTATTAGCTAGCTTGGACAAACAGTACCAAACAGCTATTAGGCACTCAAACAAATGTTTACACTCTGAGGCGAGTTTACAAGTTCCCTTCCTCTCCCCAGATCTACTTACAGCTCAGCCTTCCTCACAAACCAAACACCGCTGTTCGTCTCCGTTGGCAGAGTTCCTCTCTGTATCAGGCTCAACCCAGTTTCGGTTTCTCATCGCGGCAGTTAGCTTTATTAAGGTGTGTTAGTTACAACAGTGCGTACATATTGAGCTCCTCTACACACAATTTTCAATTAGGTTACACCATAGCTTTAACATAAACTTACCCTAAAGGGGTTTTTATATAATTTACAGCACTTCTGTAATAAACTAAAGTAAACTAGTTTTAGTGAAACGCTCCATATAAAATTTGTGTTATCTATTTACCTTGAAATACCCAGGCAGGAGTTGTTTAATAGTGAATGCAGTTGTGCTATCAAAATATTTAGTATCCAAATGTTAGTCGTGCTTTTAGGTCTAGTGATACTTAACGCTTAACTACTCACCTAATCAATGTTACTTATCTACTCACCTCGGGTCAATATGACCCAGAACAAAAAAAAGAAAAAATTAAACAAACTTAGGGTGTAAGATATTAGTTTTAAACAATAGGAGAAGGCTTGAAAATATATATTTATTTGTGTATACAATAAATAAAAGTTTTAAAATATGAATAACATGTTGAATTATAGGTCTGAAGTGAAGTACTAAAATAAAGGAACTCCTTAACATTACTATTATTAACATAATTTCTTTTGATTTAAATTCAAATCATTTTCTACGAACAACCGTTGCAGTTAATACAGATAAGAAATGAGTGGTTTTATACAAATGTAGTCCCCGCATCGGACACAAAAAAATGGCTTACACAACTACTCATCTCGGGTCAAAATATCGATTTAGATAAAATAAACACCTCCCTTATTTTTCAGACATTGCCAAGATGTAACTGGAGCCAAAAAAAAAAAGGATATGTCAAAATTCGGTGATCATTCAATGCCAAAAAGGTGTAAATAGAGTGAAATGAAACTTGGTACGGGTCAATATGACCCGTCGTGAGTAGTTAAGGGTTAAAAAGTCACATCTTTACCCCTTTGGTCTATCCAGCAAGGAAAAAAAGAAACTGATATTTAGCAGCACATAAAAATATCAACTTTATTTTCTTTATTGGCAACTCTGTGGTAACATACATGACGTATTTACTGACATGAAAAGTGACATATTTTTATTCTTTATCTAGCGTAGTTGATAGGCTGGTTGATAATTTACCGATTTTTAATATACTTGATTAAGTATTTGTTTTTATTTTTTTAATTTTCCAATAATATCAGTAAATAGTTATCCTTTTCTGATTTTCCCTTAAATTCAATAGGTACCTACTTACTATAAAAATACAAGTTTTTCACAATTTTTTTTTTTTAATTTTAAAATATAGATGAATAACAGATTCCATAAAAATAAAGGGATCATAAGTAGATTTGAAGCGAAAATGTCAATTCCTTATGGCCCAATCTTGAATTCACAGCCAGTGGTATCATAAAACCTTTATTCGCTGAGGATTTTATTCCGTTTTTTTATAGCCTTCATAGCCCTTCGAAAAGGGTTCCTCCTTTGGGTTTTATAGTGAAAAAAAAAATCCACTTCGATGCTATTTTAATAGTTAATTTAAGAAAATTTTATGGTGATGTCAAATCTTCCGCCATATTCATTTTCTCACTTCAACAAAGGATGTGCTAATGATTAATTTTTCAGTTATGAAAAATGTATAATAATATATAAAATCAAATATATATTTAGGTGTTGCTATGAGTAATTTTACGAAAAATCTATAAAATTGTAGGTCATCTTGTATAAATTGAGTTTTATTATTCACTTGTTTAATTTGAATATGATTTAGATTTGTTTCAAACTCTGTAACTGGAACTAAAATCGTGTCATTAAACTTCGTCTCTACCCATTGTTATAATAAACTAAACTTTTATGATTTATTTTAGGTTTCAAATTAGTATTAAAATATACACATTGCAAATAACTGTATGTTAGTTCGATAATGAAGTATTTAGCTTCATTTATTGTTTCATTTTGGAAAAAAATAAAATGCTAAAATATTTATAAAATCAACAAGTAATCAATATATACTAAGCTAATACTGGCGAGCAGGATTTAACTTTCACAAAGTTATACTTTTATTGAAATATTGTCTATTTAAATGCTTAACCAAATTAAATATATTTAAAAGTATTGTAACACTAAAGTGGGTTTAAATAATTTTTATCTAAAAAAAAATTACTCAACTAATTAACAATGTTACAAAAAGTATCTATCTATAACGATACTGTACCAGAAAAGTAACCATATGATTCGATCTTCTGAGCAGGACCAAGACTAGTCCGTCGCTCCTTATATTTAGTCTGAATTCGAACATTTTAAAATGTTTTCGAGCAATCAAGAACATGTATTAGAACAGTTTTTAACTGTCCCAACAAAAAGGCTAGGAATACTTTCAATGTAAATAACCAAAATCATATGCTTTTGTTTCACGTTACTGTAAATAAGTATAATCTACTACCAAAAAAAAAGTCATCTGCTATTTTGTTTTTGTTTTGTATTTAAAAAAATCTGGTGCGTGCGCGCAACACACAACTTTCACTTACCGACTTACTAAGATAAGAAATTAATGCGTTTTGTTAAAGCCACTTCTCAAAGTTACTCATTTTTCCACATTCATTTCTTATTGTTGTTTTCATTTGCTCAGAACATTTGATATAGATGATGATGATAGCGCTTACCTGATATTAAATAACACCTAATTTTAGTTAAACATGGCGAATATGGTGAAATTCGTTAAAGGCGTTTTTGAGATAATAGAAAAAATGGAAAAAAAGTTATGAAATAAAGTACCCCCACTGCTTGATCAATTTTGATTAAATGTTGGTTATCACATCTTTGGCATATACATACATCAAATACCCAGTTTGAACAAAATCGTGAAAGCTGTTTTTGAGTAAATAAACAAAACACGTGAAAATGATACAAATTTTATTAAGTAAAGTCCCCCCTCCGGTTGATCAATTTTGATGAAATGTTGGCTATCACATCTTTGGCATATACATACATCAAATACCCAGTTTTATCAAAATCGTGAAAGCCGTTTTTGAGTAAATAAAAAACACATTAAAATGATACAAAATTGATTAAGTAAAGTCCCCCCTCCGATTGATCAATTTTGATGAAATGTTGACTATCACATCTATGGCATATACATACATCAAATACCCAGTTTGATCAAAATCATGAAAGCCGTTTTTGAGTAAATAAAAAAAACACGTGAAAATGATACAAAATTTATTAAGTAAAGTCCCCCCTCCGGTTTATCAATTTTGATGAAATTTTTACGGTCATATCTCGGGCATATTATTGTATCAAATACTAAGTTTAATCAAAATCGTTAGAGCCGTTTTTGAGAAAATCGAAAAAAAACGTAAAAAGTTATTAAATAAAGTACCCCCTCAGTTTGACCAATTTTGATGACATTTTTGCTGTCACATCGCGGGCATATAGATACACTAAATACCTAATTTCAGTTTTGTACGGCCTATAGTTTTTGAGCTAGTCTGTTCTCACACACACACACACACACACACACACACACACACACACACACACACACACACACACACAGACACACACACACACACACACACACACATAGACCATTTCGCGGGACTTGGTTATTTGGACTCAGGGGACCCCAAAACGTGTATTTCCGTTGAAAACCGGAAGTCGAAAATTTTCACGATCGCAATACTTCCACTTACTATATATTTCATATATAGGTAAGTGAAAGTAAAAAAAATTGGTTAATCATTTAAATTTCATTTTCTTTTATGGTGTTTTTATTTGATTACTGATATTTGTATTTTATGTGGAAATATATATATTTACAATATATCTGAAACCTTAGAATTCAAGAAATAATAATATGTAGTTTTTTATATATTAGAAGGTCGCTGAAACGAGATACTGGAGTATCAAGAAAATAATAATTTCTACTTTCAGATTATTTAAAGGAAACTATTGGTTTCCATGGAACCTATCCCAACTGTATTAAAACTAAATAAAAAAATTAATGAATTAAAAAAAAAAAACCTTTTGTAATTCTTTACCTGCCTGACTACAAGAAAATGTCACTGTTGTTTTCTGAAAAATACTAAGGTACCAAAAATAGAAAATTTAGCTCCAATTTATTATCGATTTAAACATATATGTTCATATAAACAAATTCAAACGAACTCTTGGAAAGTACGGAGCAGAGTTGAGCAAATTGTATTCAGAATAATGATTCATTAATATGAATAATCGGTAATCATAAAACAAATGAAAAATGAATAACCATTATTCATAATCAGTACGGAGTATTTTTAATGATTATTGAGTGTTTATGGTATTCATTTGAAATGAATGATGAATAACTAAATACCAGTTATTACCGTTTTATGATTACCGATTATTCATATTCATGAATAATTATTCAGATTACCATTTGCCCAACTCTGGTACGGAGTTCTCAAGTAAATGAGACCAAATTCAATTTTGGTACACTATGAATTACTGACCACACATTCCAATAAAAAACAACTTTTTTTTTTTATTGAGAAACAAAGTTTAGTGTTCCCTTTCCAATAACACTTAAGTATACCATTTTCAAACTATTTTTTATCTAAATACTATTTTTATCTGTATACTATTTTTTATCTATATACAATTTTTTATCTATATACTATTTTTTATCTATAAACTATTTTCTATATTTTCAAACTATTTTTAAAACTAATTTTTAATTCCAAAAGAAGTGTGGTAAGTGAAAGTTGTGTGATGCGCGCACTTCACCAGATTTTTTCATTATACCTTTATGGCGCTATAACATTACTCCAGTTACGTTCTTTGTATTCTTTTTTTTAAATAATAAATATTTGATTTCATGCCTCTTTCATAAAAATATAAGAATCTCTGAATGAGCGCAATATGAAATTCATAAAAGTAAAGACCAATATGAAGAGGGATGGTGTAAGACGTAAATCCTTCTGAAGAGGTCCTATAAAATGAAAGCTTCCAGTCTTATACCTTTATATTTCTTGTCTCATCCCTTCCCTGCTATAAAACTTTGATTTTCGCTATATAAGGATTTGAAAATATTTAGTCGAAGTAATTTTAAATTACTTTATATATGATAAAATCTTATGAGGAAATACTTGTAAACAACAAATTTTTATATGTTACAAAGACAAGGTTAGAATTAACGAGAAAATAAAGTCTTTCAAAACTATTTTCTATAACTAAAATATTTTCTAAACTATTTATTGATTATTATTGTTTGTAGCTTTTAGTTCAAATAGGGTTTATGCAAATTTATCTTATCATCTTAAAGTATAGTCAATTTGAGATGTCCGTTATTTCGTTCATCAATTTAGAGAATTAATATGTACGGTATCGTTTGGTGAATAATGTGTTTTTTTTTTTAATTTATAAATGTTATCTTGCTTCAAGAACTTTCTTTATGTCGTATGCTTTGAAGACGTTGATTTCGTTCATCTGGTAATTTAGCAAGGGATCAGATTGAAAAATTTTCCATTTGAACAATAGAAAGCTCTGCAGTATACGATAATTGTATTAATCTCAATATATAAAAAAAAAAAAAATGTACACTTACCCTTTCAAATCTAAATAATTCAATGATGCTTGTAAAACTAATGAACATTTTTACATTATTAATAAAAAAACTTATTACTTAGATATAGAGATTCATTAAACTATGAATTCAATTGAACTATTTTACTCTGGTAAAATTTTTAAATACACCAGCTCATTGATTCGCTCCCCTCTGAGTTAGCTATATGTGCATATTTCCCAGTAACACTAAATTTTTGTAATCTTTATTTATTTCAGGGAATACTTATCTGTTCTTAAAAGTCAAATAAAAATATGGGTTTGTTTAGAGAACACTGATCCCTGATCCCTGGCTGCCTCCAAAGAATCTAACGCCAAAGACATCCGTCTTAATAACTAGGCTAACAATAGGTCACATTAAGCTAAAAAACATCTCAACCTTCTTTTCGGGCTTCACCAACCCACTTGCCAAATTTGTGGAAATGCACCACTCACCGTAGGACATCTTTTCGAATGTCTAATGGCACGTGATTCCTTGTCCTCAAAAACCCATCAACTCCTAGTTTCCTCTCTTATGCTTCCCCATTTTGATTATGGCTGCCTTGTATATAGGAGACTGTCTGGCTTGCATGAGATAAGGTTGAAGAGACTAATGTATTGCTTCATTGGATTCATCTTCGGTGTCCCCTGGCGCTCCCACGTCTCCAGTTGGTGTGCTGAATTGAAGTGGCTCTACCCAGTTTTTCGACGGCAATACTTCCTAGGTTTATATCTTTTCCAAACCTTCAGAACCAAGAAACCTCCTTATATCCTCAATTTGTTCAAACCCTGCTCCTCTATACATTCGAATGTCCTAACTAAACACTAGATCTCAAACCTTACCTGTCTCCATCTGTAAAAATTCATCCCTCACTTCCTTTAAAACCCAACTATTTCGCCACCCCCACCATTTTCAATCTTCTGTAAATATGTAAAATAGTGAAACCTCGAAAGCTTTTTCAAGCTCAAAAGCTGATCAATTTTTTAGTTCTCGTTATCCAAATGTTTTTTGTTTTTTTTCTTCAATATTTTGGTCGGTGGTTTCTCTTTTACCTTTACTTATATCTTAATTATTAATATGTTTGCTTTTCTTTTAAACTAACCAGATAAATGGCTCTGGATTTGACCATATTCTATTATTCCTAGGGGACTAGATTTTCCAGAATAAAAATTATTTTCTTTCTTTCAAAAAATATATCTTAGGGAACGTCATCACCAATTAATATGACTCAGTGTCCCTACAAAGTAAACACGAAATCTAAAACAAACAAAACTATATATTACGTGTAGACCTTTAAATAAATGCATCTAAGTTATGAAGATCAGTAGTTTCTAAGTTCCTAGGCTGTCAAAGCGGTTTAAAGAAAAAATCAAATGATAAATATAAAACAAAATAAATTTAAATTTATTGAAATTAAACTGTTGGGCTATTATATCAATGCATCGCTATGTTTCATACTCTCCAGCTCGCATCTCCAACATCACTGTGTTGTAAACGAGAATCGTTTGAGGGTTGAAACCGACTGGTACTTAAAATACTTTTACGTGGCACTTCCACATCTCCCTGACGTTCAGAGGAAATGGGAAAGTTAGCTTTTGGGGCCCTCCGATCCGTGAGTTGATTAGCGAATCGCTGTGATGCTTCCCAAGTTGGCGCGAGTATACTGGCGTGTTAGCTTTGCGCAGACCTCTGCTATTTGAACTTTCACAGCGGAACACTTTATTAACTAATTCTCTTTCCAAACATCACAGTTTATGTTTTGATGACTTTGGTTAAACATTTCACTAATCGTCCCTCTCTCTTTCTCTCTTTTAACCCCTCTTCCTTTCTCTGTTCATAAGCCTTCCCGAATTCCCTCATTAATAAAAAAACTGACAATATCGACAATATTTATTTTCTAAATGTTTAATTAAATTCCGTTCCAGTATTATATACCAGTTGTGTATATATTACTACTGCTATAAAATCATCATACAATCTACTATATCACTATATCACATCCGTGTGTGTGTTTTTTTTTTACTTCTTTAGCACATCGAAGCTAAACGTCATGTGCAACAAGTACTGGGAATTCTTTGTACAGTTCAGATTTTCATTTTGCTTCTATTAAAAAAATATATATATTTCTTAATGGTCCTATCTGTCCTACCTTAATGGTCTGATCCAAGATTATTTTTGTTGTAATGCCGTTTTGAGCGCTTTTTAGTGTCTAGATTTTACAATCCTTATATAAATAATGTTTTTTTTACAGCATTCTACTCCCTAAATTCGAAAGATTTCAATATCTTTGAAAATGAGATTTTTTTTTTATCATCTACCTAAAAATTGTCTGGTATGTATACTTAGTTAATTTTTTTATTCAATTTAAGTTATCCGACATATTACTAGTGGTGGCTCAGATAATCGAAATTCGTTGAAAAATAATTAGTCATAGATTTGTTAGTACGAATTAAGGTCTGGCCACACATGTCCGCACCGGATCCGCACCGTAGCAATAATACAGGTTATGTTCTGAATATTTTTAATTTAACTTACATATTACCTTTACTTATGCCTAAAGTTCAGGCCACAGATATCAGACAAAGGCCACTTTAGGCATAACTAAAGGAAATATGTAAGTTAAATTAAAAATATTGTGAACATAACCTATATTAATGCTACGGTGCGGATCCGGTGCGGACATGTGTGGCCAGACCCTTAGAGGTTAGAGGTCGAAGCGGGTCGTGTATGTTTTACGACCACGTTTCTAACCAGGGATTTTTTTTTGAACAGCTTTCCTATTGAAAAAGAAATTGGTTCAGCTTTTCTTCAAATGAAAATAGGTGTAGGTATACAGAGTAAAACAATAAATTTCATTCATAACCTTCCAAGCTAAGATGCCTGACTTTATTTAAAACTTGGATAAAGACTATTGTCCATGTCCATGTCTCTTCTTCCATAGGAAATCACGCATATATGAGTTCCAGGTCTATGGTATCCTTTTTAATTTTTTGGCTGGGAACACATGATTTACAAAAAATTTTGTAGGTTTCAGGATAAATAAACTTAAGAGAATGGCTGAACGTTCACATCCATCTCATGTCAGAAATCGACGCATTTTTCGTCACTATCGAATTTCGTTACTAAATTAATTCATCGTCACGAAGAAGTATTTAAGAACACAACAAAGAATATAATGCTTATTGTAGTTGTTACTTTTGAATCATATGATGTAATAGAACGGATTTTTTTTATAGTTTAGATTAGTTAAAGCTGTGCCTAAAAATATGTTTGTATGTTAGTATGTTTGTTGGTTACTTGTATACGTAAAACAAACAAGAGTTTGCCCGTTTTGAAATCATAGCACACAACCAAAAGCTATATAGATACATACCCATAAACCAGATACAGTTATCAAAGCAGTTTCTAAGAAATATGTTAATAATAATTTAAACATAAAATAATATTAACAAGAGATTAGACAACTAATTAAATTTAAAAAAATCGAGGCTCCACTGTTATTGGTATATTAACTAGATTTTTTTTTTACAATAACTACTTTAACACATTAGTCATTGGATGAGCGTTTTTGGTTTTTTTTTTGGCGTTAGGTCTTGCTTTTAGCATGAAATGCAAAGTTTTTTGTGATATAAAAAAAAAAAAAAAAGATTTTAAATATTTTATGTTTGATAAGTAAGAGTGTGTGTAATATATTGAGGAGATGGTATATTTAGGGAGTCAGAGGGTGTACCGGTGTCTATCGAGTTAGGGCTGGTGATTTATTGGGAGGTATTAAGTATGCCCTAGGCGTGCGGAGGTGGCGTCTAAGTCAGCGTGCATTACCTTCTGCGACATAATCTCTCTCCCTTATAGCAAACATAAAAAGCCCTTCGCCCTGCCAATTCAATGCCGTGTAGTTGGCAATCTGTCAGGAGCATTTTAATTCGCCCTTGAAGAAAAAAACAGTTTAAGATTTTGTTTGAAAATAATGATCCGTGTAGCGAATCTATATAAACCTAGATAAATTAAATTTATAACATATACTTATTGTTTATTTATATGTTTGAGGAGGCTCTGGCTTATGTATCTTGGAGGAGGAATACTGGAGAATATCTATTTAGCTTTTAAAAATATATTATCTTAGATGTGATTAACTATTATTTTACTAATTCTTAGTTTTAGGTTTATAGCTTCTAGTTATATTATGCTGTTATTGATTTTGTATGTATTGGTTATTTTTTGTTTTTTTTGCGTTCGTTTGTTGTTAAGTATTTTGGTGTGAGTAAATTTGAATTTATGATGTTGAAGGTTTGCATGCAGGTGATATTGTCTTTCAAATTTCATATGTACTTAACTGCTTAATTTTTTATCGATGTATTTATTTATGATGTTTTGGTTTAAATATTTAATTTATAATTTTTAAATTAATTTTTTATCGTTAAATTAACCGAACTTAATGTTGCTTATTTCATATTTGTTGAAATTTGGTCCGTTATTAATACAATAAATTAAATTCAAGAAAATATTCCACGTTGTTGTCTAAGGAAGCTCTAGATTAAAATACTGATATGGATTATTCATATGTAGGTTTGATAGGCCAGAGTTCATATTTCTGGCTACATATTTCTAAAAGATTGATAGACGACTTTTGTTGCTAATGGTGTACATCACAGTATGAAATAATAAACTTCGAATACAAGATTGAGGTAAATTTCTTATAGAGGTGAGAGATAGTCAACTGTTAATCTTTACGATAGGTTAAATGATGATCAGGATTTTCAGTTTGAAAAAAATTTTATTTTCGAAAGCCAACGTTTCGATCCAACTTGTGGATCTTCATCAGCGCTTCTGAGTCAAGGTAGATACAAAGAATGAATTTTGGCATGATAGACGATTTGCGGCATTTTAATAGAAAAATGAGCGATTGTTCTTTGTTAGTCAGGTTTTTGTGGAGGTGGGAAAAATGGTTGAATTGGCATATATGATGGGGGGGTATTTTGATTTCAAATAGGTGAAGCAATTTACCTCTGTACATATGGCTGTAGATGTTGTGCGTTGTGCGGGATGGTCATGGTGAGGTGATCTACCAGATGAGTCCAGATGGGTGATGTGGAAGTGCTGTGGTGATGATGGTAGACTCATATCTTCGTTATTTGTTCCCAATATTTAGACAATTGTAGAGGTAGGAAATAGTCAACTGTTATTCTTTTCGATAGGTTAAATGATGATCAGGATTTTCAGTTTGAAAAAATTTTTATTTTCGAAAGCCAACGTTTCGATCCAACTTGTGAATCTTCATCAGGTCTTCTGAGTCAAGGTAGATACAAAGGTAGCTTTAGGATTCCCACTGTAGCATCGTCAGATTAGCCTTATTGGCATAAAGTGACGTTAAAGAAACAAACAATTATGGCACATAATTTTTATATCTCTAAACGATTGTATTCTTAAACTGCTCTTAGCTTTAGTTACGTTACAATAATAATTTGTTAAATTTAGGTTCATGAATATATGGCAGCATTATTATCCTTGACTTTCTGGCTGACTAATTATTCCGATGACGCCCAAATCTTGTAGTAGGAGGCGAAAGGTTGTTTGCGGAGTCCGGGGCTGGGTGGTTTCGACAAGGGTGAAGGTGCTTTGGTCTACCTCTGATTACGCTTCTCATTTCCCTTTGACGGAATTGTCATCAAAGCCCACGGCTCCGGGTAAACGTTCTTCGCTACGCGACCCCGAAATAAACTTTGCTTATGATCTTGTATTCTGCTGATTAGTTCGGTTCAAATCATAGGTATCTAAATTTAAAATGAGGAGAGCCATAATTCGTTATAACTGTCTAACGGACCTTACACTATCAATGGTGTTGACAATACATTACGGTATTGACTATAATATTGATCGTGTAAGGTGGAAATTTGAGTATTGATGACGATATTGATGAAAATCTAGATATTCTGATTTCGGAGCGTCAATATCCAAAAGTGGAGGGGAAATTTATGGTGGGAGGGAGCGCATCTTGACTTCTCGCAATCGGGCGCACCATAAGGTCGGGACGGCCTGCTTACAACTTTTATTATATCTAATGAAGAGGTTTTGTACAATGCCATATTGATATAATATTTGGAAAATGATTTAAAACACTTATTTTCATATTTTTCCGTAGAATATAAGCAGGAATTTCACACGTTTCAATTATATCGCAGCTGCATAGCATGAGCATCGCTGATAGTTGCAGGTGACATGATGGCAGAGAATTTCAAATCTTCTAAGTACCTTGGGGTTAAGGCGAATCTCTCTTTAATAGGGAAGCATTCCCTCATGTGTTCTGCCATCTCAAGAATTGTTCCCGCATTTTTAAAAATTTTATGAACGTACTTTCTTTCATTCTGAAATAATTGTGAAAATCTTCTGAATCTTTCAATCTGATTTCCTTTAGCAGTCTCATATGAGAATATTCTTCACGTTTTTTCAACCATTCTTTCATCCATCGATTTCTTTGAGCTCGTCGAATACTTCCGATAGCCATAATTGTGGCTACACTAGCTTCCTTTCGATTGTCCATGTTCAAACACTAAATGTCACGAAAAGTCACTTCGAAAGACCTTATCTGAATTTTGGAAAAAAACGTCCTGAAATCATTTATTGATATAACTGTTGTCAATAATATTGACTGACTAAGGTGTGGCGTTATTGACGGTAGGCCCTCAAGGCTAAACAACAGTATTGACATTAATTATTGATCGTGTAAGGTCAGCTTTAAATAGAGTCTTTGACAATCAAGCACGATAAAAAATGCGTATATTTACTTGTCTTCATTCGATCGTAGTCACAGAAAATGTAAATGAGAGATCTCTCCTGAAACAAGACCTGATTGATTTGCTGCTGGGCACTGTCTTCCCTGGTGCCTAAAATTCCGGTAGAAAAGCAGTCTGCCCTATCTTATTTCCTGATTATCTGACTGAGAGAGTAGTTGCGTTCTACACTGAACAAACGATTGCGTGTTAAGTTCGAAAAAAAAAATGTTTCACACGACTTAAATACATAAGTGCATATGTAAAATATTGTCAGTCATTCAATGGAATTATTCTTATTATAATGGTATTAATTCTTGTTTATAATAGATGTAGAAGTATGAAAATTATAGTATTTCGTAATTTAACGCTATTTCCGCTTCGTTCCAGTGAATTGTAAACGGTAGGAAATCCAATCGGGAATTAACGTAGACCTGATCCGAACATGAAATAGCCACCAAAATGGTTAATGACATTCAATTTAATTCTAAAGGTGGAGTGGTGGGGGGGGGGGGGGTGGTAGGAGGAGTGTGATTGAGCCCTGCAACCGACTGTGATAAAGTCCAATCAAATTTATAATACCGATTCTGTTCACGGTTGTAACACCCTAAGCCTCCGGAAATTGATTTTACAGCTTTACTGCCATTAGGAGTTTTGTTTTACCTGTCAGCAAATAGAAATGACGCGTTGGAATGGCGGTTTTATCATTTCACTGGACATTTATTGTCGTCCTAAAATTTCAAATTATTTGTTTTTGAAATTATATAATTTTTATTTATTAAATTTTTCTTTTCTGCTTGATGAAAGTTAAAATTTTCAGCATAGGATACAAACGCCTTTTTTCACGAATGCTGGAATGGCGGTTTTATCATTTCACTGGACATTTATTGTCGTCCTAAAATTTCAAATTATTTATTTTTGAAATGATATAATTTTTCTTTATTAAATTTTTCTTTTCTGCTTGATGGAAGTTAAAATTTTCCGCATAGGATACAAACGCCTTTTTTTCACGAATGCTATTAAAATTCATATTTATATCTTTTTATTAGTTTTGGTTATGTATTAAAAAAAAAAATTGATATTAAGTAGGTTTATGGCTAAAACGTATTCTAAATAAGTTGTTTCATAGTTAAAGAAATCAAATTTTCTTTGAAATATTTCAGCTCTTTTTCCACTCACATTAAAAATTCCATTCAAAATTTAGGGAGCCACTTGCTTGAGTACAGATTTGTCTAAGCAATCCTCTACAGATAAAGTTAATTTTCAATGCGCATTTCCTGAAAAAACAGATAAAATTGTTAAATAAAGCTGTAAACTTGGGAGATTGTATCAAACAATTTAACTAATAGCTTATTTAAGTCTATGTCTTATGATAAGGAGAAATTATTAACGGAGCGTTTTCAAAAAACGACTTATTTGAAAATCTGAAGTAATTTAAAAAATAAAAACAATATTATCTTTATTCAAAAATAATTTGGCTAATTGAATTGCAAAGCAGGGTATAAGATACCTGTAAATGGATTGACAGGAGTTTTTCTCGCGATAAATTTTACCATTCTTAATCCCTCTAAGTTTTTGTTTTGTTTTTAATCTAAATTAACTAATGAATGTTGAATATACATCTTCATTATGGACATTTTCTGCCATGGAACCTTAAAATTAGTCTAAGTGAAATAATTTCACCAATAAATACTAAATTATTATTCTAACCTATCAAATCGTCGGGAATCTGTTGTAATACTCTTGTATGTTATTTACCTTAGACGGGGGTGACTTTGCCCTCTGTGCTTAATTTCCCCAGTTGTAGTGAAAAAGATAATTGCTGCTATAAAAGCTACTAATTCTGTCGTACCAACAACGAACAAAGAAGAAGAACGAGAGTCAGAAGATGATGGAATAAATTAAATAGATTATTCTGTAGAACTGTCGAAAGTCACAATGTTGATGGTTTCATCGTTGTTAAATTACGTAACAGGAAAAATCCGTTAGATATTTTATTTCATTATTTTATTGATTTTGGGTGATGGAGATTTACATGCATCTTACCTGCTACTTAAAGGAAAAACGTTCTAATTTCCTGAAGAGTTCGGGCGAGGATAGTTTCCAAAAAGGGTACATTGTAATTAAAGTCCTACCCAGGAAAGGAGAAGGTAATATATAAATAAATAAATAAAAAGGAACTATTGTAATACATATACTTTTTTTTTCTAAAATTGGTTCTTTGAACTTAAATTTGTTTAGTCGAACCTGGTTCATATAGTGAGTGAGCAAAGTCACCTCTTTCTTTGAGTAATTTTGCCCATCCTATATATACTTTTTTTAATTAAGTTAAACCCAATATTTAAAATTAAATAACACTATCCAAAGCTCGCACAAATAAAACCATCGGTTTCTTTAAAAAATTTACTTTTAAAGATAAAAATTGGGTACTCGGTTTACGGTAGATGTTTATTTATTTATTTTTTAAACGTATCTTAATATTATTCTAAATAGTTAGCTGATGATTCAAATGGAAATCAGAAAAGATAAATTTGATATAAATGATTTTATTGAACCTAGTCCTTGAATTTTCCATTCATTTTTTCTTACCTTGGTCTTCTATGTAGAACTCATTAGCCACTTAGAACTCTAGAAGAAGCTAGAAGTTTAGGTAAGCAACTGGATTTGGTTAAAATGATGGGTTAGATTTCATGTCTAAAGTAAATTAATGAATAGTAAAAGATCTCTAAATATTGTTTCCTCTCTTTTTTTTTGTGGTTAACGCTTTTGGAAGATTTTCAACCAGCAAAACTCCTTCTAGTTGAGGGCAAGTGCATTAATTTTCTCTACAAGGCTCTGTTATTTTTCTCTCATCCTTAAGGGCGGAACGAGTCGCCCTTAGTTTCAAGATCAGCATTTTCCTCCCTTAGTCTCGTAAACGCAATCTATTCGGGGGAACGGGACTGTCTCCGCGAATGCCATAAAGTTATCGCTCCTTCCCAAGTTGCCCTCCACGAATTTACATAATCGGATCTTCTTCTTGTTTCCTTATCCTAATTTTTTTTTAATGTTTAGGTATTTACAACAATGGCATTTCTTCTTCATTTTTCGAGTGGTAATTTTGTATTGCTTATTTTTTTATTTTCACTTACCTACAGATGAACTATAGTGTAATGGAAAGTATTACGATCTTGAAAAATTTCGACTTCCGATTTTCAACGGAAATACACGTTTTGGGGTCAGCTGAGCCCAAATAACCAAGTCCCGCGAAATGGTCTCTGTGTGTGTGAACAGACTAGCTAAAAAGCTATAAACCGTACGAACTTGAAATTAGATATTTGGTATATGTATATACTTGCGATGGGACAGCAAAAATTTCATCAAAATTGGTCAAACGGAGGGGCTACTTTACTTAATAACTTTTCCGTTTTTTTTTCGATTTTCTGAAAAACGGCTCTAACGATTTTGATAAAACTGAGTGTTTGATGTAAGTATATGCCCACGATGTGACAGCATAAATTTTATCAAAATTGATCAAACGGAGCGGGCACTTTATTTCATAATTTTTATCCAATCTTTACGTTCTTTTCGATTTTCTCAAAAACTGCTCTAATGATCTTGATAAAGTTCGTTACGTCTAATGAAAATCGAGTCTTCTTTAATATCAGGTAAGCTTTATCATTATTAAAATGTTCTGAGGAGGCTTAAATAGGGAAGGCGCCTTTTTTAATTTCATATGAAGTACCTTTGTTTTTGTTTATATGGAGAAATTAACTGTCTCTCGTTACGCATAAAAATAAAAGATGACTAAATATGAAATATGAAAAAATCAAGTAAACATGTACAGGAGAAAAAAAGGAAAAATATTTTGTCAACTCATACACGCCTCATCAGCCGACGCATGCGCAGTACGCCTTTAATGACAGACCATCCTTATCCTTATATATATAAAAATCTCGTGTCCCGATGTTTGTCATTCTATTACTCAGAAACTACTCAACCGATTTTAATGAAATTTGGCTCAATGTTTATAGTCGCGTGCTCTAAAATCTAAAATTTAAAAAATGTCGGTGGAGATTTGTAATTCCTACTTTATCAACAATAATTTAAAGTTGAGAAAATTTGATCCCAATCGAATAGAGCCCTGTTCAATAGAGTTGTAATTATCTTTAAATGTAAAATTTAAGAAAAGTCAGCGAAGATTTTAATCCTTTCTTTAATTTAAAGTAGGCTATTATTGGGAATGATATTTCGTTCGCAAAAAATGTTTATTTCGATGAAATAAACTTCCAAAATCAATTGACAATGTTCTAGATGTAAACGAAGCTGTAAATTTCCCATCTGAATTTTTGAATTCCCTGGATATACCTGGTATATACGCCCAAACAATCTCCAGTTGAAGATTGGCTGACCGATTATTCTTCGTCGTAACTTAAATCCACCTCAATTGTGCAACGGTACACGTTTGGTCATTAAAAGGATCACAGGAAATGTTGCCTGGAAGGTTTATAGGAGATATATATTACCCTGGAACCGTCAGAATTTTCAATAAAATTTAAAAGGCTTCAATATCCTATTCGTTTGGCTTTTGCCATGACCATAAACAAATCCCAAGGGCAAACAATGTCCACTTGGACTTTGAAAACCCGTGTTTTTCCCATGGGAAATGGCATACCTCACGTGGGCATCGCCTGCTCACGTGTATGGAAACCATCAAATCTTTGGTTTGAGTTAAAAAAAACAGGTTATCCCAAAACATTTTGAACAAATTAGTACTTGAATAAATTCTTAATTGTATTATGTAAAAACCTCTTTAAGAAGAGATTTATCACTCAAATATATTGCTAAATTAAAAGCTTCAACACACCACCCTCCTACCGAACACTTATTTTCCGAAGGGTCGGGAAATCGAGGTCTTAAAGAAATTGAGAAAAACGCCAATCAAAAGGACATATATGACGCGTTAACCAAGATTGGCATGACCCTGAGAAATATTAAACCCGTCGCTAAACTAACAATACCAAGTTGAGGTAGTGTTAGGCCAATAATCAATAGATCAATGGCTGAGGTTACCAAAACTTACCCGGTAGAAGTTCTGTCATCCTTTTTAAGATTAGTGGAAAAATATAGCAATTTCGAGTTAGTTTATACCGATGCATAAAAAAAGGATGATAGTGTAGAGCAGCGCTGTGAGTCGTAAACACAATCAGGTCTTTTTTAATCAAACTAAATTGAAATATGAGATGAAGAAAATAAAAACTTTAACTTTCCTATATTCCTTACCAAATACTTTTAAATGGTGTAATGCTCTATTCTCAATCACGTTGGATTTTGATTAGCTGAAAGGTTTTCATCTTTATTAATGAATATTGGTACGACTGTATTTGTTTAAAAATATTAGGATATAACTACTGAGCCACAGCAACGCGTGGCCGGGTCTGCTAGTTGTTTATAATTAAAGTCGTTATGTTCATTTAATGGAAATTATTTGTTTCATGGTAACTAAATGAAGTTTTCAACAACTACATAGAGAATTATAAAATCAGACGACTTGGAGTATTATGCTTGCACTGCCGAATTATCGCAATTTTTTTTATTTAACTTTTATTTAATAATAAACAAATTTAGTGCACTTTAGAAAACAAATACAAGTAAATGAATATAGAAAAATGTGTGGCTTCGAGAAATGGCATTTAACAAAACGCTTCAATTTCTAATCTAAGTAAGTTAGTAAGTGAAAGTTGTGTGTTGCGCGCATCGCACCAGATTTTTTTCTTTGATATCATACAGAAATATAATATAAAAAAATATTTTTGTTGTTGTTAATCTCTCCTATTAGTTCAGGATCCCATTAATAAATACTGCACTTATTTCACACAAAGTTTCACCAATGTCGAATAAAATAAACTGTCGGGGAAAAAATTGAATGCACACACACACCACCTAGCATACTATATTAGCGAAAAGACCGAAATGCAATAGTTATCTAACAATAATGTACCTACCTATATTTTCAATGTATTACAGTATGTAATTCATGTTCTTAAAATAATTCACAAATTCGTATATTCGTAGTATGAATATGCTATAAGTTAAGTGATTAGATTGATTTTGGCTTTTTAAGCATGACGGAAGATAGTTCCCAGCAGCATATCATTCCGGTATTGTTTCAGGAGAGGAGGTCTCTCATCCAAATCTTTTTCAGTCGCCTCGTGTAAAGCGTCTGTCGTGGCCATGTTGTTTATTGAAGAGTTCTTATATGTTGGTCGATAGTTAGTTATTGTGAATCGATATGTAGAGTTTTTTTACTAACGTACACAAGTGCCTTTGTTATTGGTCTTATAATTATGGTTTGAAAGATTTTTAGAGCTTTTAATTGTTTCTTTTTTGTTCAACTATAAATTTGTGAGCCGCATGTGCATATAGGTTTTTTAATCTTTTAATTATATTAGGTTTCTATCCAATTTTCAATATTGACGATTTGGAAATAAGTGAGTACTGTATTTCAAGTCGTTTGTTTAAGGTTTAAGATAGGTTTTAAATTTTATATTAAAACCTAAGTTTACGAAAATATCTTATTCTTTAGATCATCTATACTATGATTTGATATCCAGCATAGTCCATAATAATAAAATTAGATTGATAACTTGGAACCAACATTTTCAAATGAAAAGGAAAACCTTCAGCAAGAAATTAATTTGATTTACTCTATTTTTTGTTTTTTTCTTTTCTTTCCATCATCAAAAGTGAAACTTTGCCAGAAATTAAACTTACACACTTACAAAGTGAAACTCTAATACGACTCACAGATTTACGGACTAGGAAAAATGTGCTCCTTATGAACCTTAGTAACACAATTCTACACACTGACTTACAACAACCACCTATCGAACAACAGAAACGAACTCTTTTGAGGTGAAATTAATAATAAACGTAAAAACGAAAATTAACGAAATAGCCACGAATATGCCTTTTTTTTTTATATGAATAGTATGCGACTGAAAAAAGAGTTGAATGAAAGATCTACTCCTCCTTAAAAAGACCTTAAAGAAGGGAAGATCTTTCCTCGTGCTGAAAAATAAAGGAAATTCTTTTCGGTGCCTGCAAATTACTAATAGTCACTGAACTGCTGCAGACGCAGATAGAACTGTTAAGCACAAAAAGAAAAAAAAAAATAATAACCAGTAATTTTTACAATAGACATCGATAAAACTCCCATTTTCTTTTCTTTTCATTGTTATTTTTAATCCTATCACTTGATGGCTGTAAGCAGAAAAATATTGAAGAAATAATTATTAATTTTTATATAGACATATTTTATAAGTAATTTCTTGAACTGTTCGTGCGATGTAGACAGGATCGCAATAAATGTTCTGCTTTACAATCCCGAGCGGTTGAAAGTGGGAGCAGACAGTTTGTTTGTTTGCTTTGAGCAATTTGCATTAATTGGACACTATTTGGGCTGAGATACCGCTCGCACGCTCGGCAATGTTTTAGCAATATATTTCGTCTCCGGCCTCTGATTCCCCCTCGCAGCACGCAGGGAAATTAGCATAATTCCATTTTTATTTCTCACCTCTAATTTTTCGTGCCTCTATCTTAACACTACCGTGCGATGCATAAAACATTCCAGTTATGTAAATCATTTGAACACTTCTTCACATAATAAATTGTAACAGTCACTTACTGAAGTAATTCCGATAAATATTGTTTTCTACCGGAGAATGTTTAATAAAGCTAAAATGATTGAATAACAACAAAGAATACACATAAATCAATAAAAAAAAAACGCTAAATCTTATATAATAATCTCAGTTATTAAAAGATGTTTAAATTGAACTTATAAAAACGCTTATATTACTTACCTGAACCCATTTGGAACTAATCTTTAAATACACTCAGAGCCGCTAAAAAAGACGCACACACGGACTACAAGGAAATTTGAGAGAGCGAGAGAGAAATGCTTTATTTTTTTAAATAAAACAATGCTGCCCAAATACATTGGGTTGTTATAACACACAGCATACTTATCAATACAACTTTCGTACATTAATTAAACCAAAATTACATTTTAATTTTTCATGCATATACACGTACAGTTAGGTATATAATCTTACATTTTTTCCCAATATTTTATTTACTATTTATTTTTTTTTTATTTTTTTTTTCGCTTAACCCCTTCATTTTTCTTTCTTTTTTTTTCCTTTGCTACAGTTTATATCACTCTTGAGCAAATTTGTAACCTCCTTCTCTCTCATTTTTTTCCCCGTCCTATCATGGCACGCATAAAGAGTAAAAAAAATAGCTAATAGATAAATAACTTGACGAATATATAAATAAATAAGTAAATAGATATAAAGTAAATAGATACACAATTAATTAATAAATAAAAAAAAATATAAAACTTTGAGCCGAAACATCCACACATAATTAGTGGCCCTATAGGTGACAGTGGATAATGCCCAGGGAGTCCAAGATTATATTTTCAGCCATCACCGAAATTTCTCTCATCTCGACACCGAGGTCTTCTAAAAAACTCTTTGTTCTTTTTGGGATCGTTCCGCGAGATTCGAACCAGAGGCCTCTCACGGAGAACTAACTCTCTCTCTCCAAAGGTCTCGCGGAACTTCTCTTTAAGGAAAGGGATGCATTTTCTATTTCTATATAATTATATCAACTCTAATAAAATTTCAGGGATTTTTTAAATATTTTTTTCATCGTTGCTCCTGTGAAGAGTAAATAAAAATTTATGTTACATATTTATATAAAAAATGCGAAAACTAAGCACCAAATTCGTTGCTTTCAGAGACTATGAATAGGTACTTTGTTTAAAAAAAAAAAAAAAAAAAAAAAAAAAAAAAAAAAAAAAAAAAAAGCAATTCCTTAAAATTTTTTTGGAGAAATATTATTATATTATCTTGAAAGCTAAATAAAATTTCTTTATGTGTCACATATCATTAACTATTTACATTACTTATTCATATTTATAGGATAAAAAAAGATATACGAGTATATAGTAGTAAGTTGAAGAACAAAAAAAAAAATTGTACCTTATGTGTTCATAAAAAATATTTTTCTTACAATTGAACAAAATTTAATTCATCGCTAAATCTTTAAAAAGCATAATGAAGTCGTTGATTTGTCTTTCTATGTTAATTCCTAATAAAAATTGTAGCAATTCGAGAATAAGGAACAATAATAATTTACATAGTCATTGCTTATAACGTTTAGAGATCAATAATAATTTAAAATTCAAACTATTGAAACTTTAATATTTTACCCAGGACATCAGTATATTATTGATAGGAAGAAGAAATGATGGTGGATAAGAACTCTACCCCTAAGATTAATGTACTTTTCCTGGACTTATAAGAACCTTTTCAATGCACAGCCAATAATAAATTATAATGGATATTATCGATTCTCCTTAGTTGAATTAATTGCCTAATTAATTTTCATTGTCTGGAGGTTCACCTTGGGAAAAGTAGCAGCACTAGAAAGAAAAAAAGGAAAGAAAAAAAAAGTGAATTCTTTCCAGAAATTAACTTTCCTGAAGGGAATTAACCTGCCTAAGATTCTTCAATAAGAAAATTCAAGATGAAATATGAACGATGAGATTATTAATAATTATTTTTTTCTTTTCTCTAAGCAAACAAAATCTACGAAAAAATAATCCAACGGTTCAACATACATATTACTTAATTAATGGTTGTGAAGTTCTAGGCCTAAATTTTTATAGGATATATTTAGTATTTATACAGTTTTCACAAATCTTCTGCAAATTACTAACCCATAATCTTATTTACAGAAAGAAAGAAAAACAAAAAGAAATTGATAATCGATGTTATTTAACTTCGTTATCATTTATTAAATTATATCGCCACTCTACGGACTAAGGATGAATATCTTTGCCTGCATTTCAGCGAACATTTTAATGATATTACTCATTATTCAGTTTTATTAATGATATTACTTACTTCAGCCGTTCTTATGTAACCTAAATGGATAAGGAATAAATTTATAAGGAAATACAGCTTTGATGTAATTGATGAACAATAGAAATGTGGAATGGATGTGCTAGGGAAAAAAATAATACGTTTGGTGCAAAACTTACATTAAATAAGCTAGTTGCTGAAGGTATTCTATATGTTCTATAAGTTGTTTCAAGATTCAAGAATGAAAAGTTTCTATAAAATATTTCAGCTCGAATTACCCTTAAAAATTAGGGAGTCAATAGCTTGAGTTCAGATTCTCTATAATTATGACTTTTCTACTTAAAGCAAAGGTAAATTTAGGTTTCCGAACTTCAGAGAGTGAACCAAACATTTGTAAGTATTCAAGAAAAAAGAACAAAAAAAAAAAAAAAAAAAAAAAAACTGTTTCGTGACAACATTTCTAAACGTTTATTGGCCTCGAGATGTTTACATTTCTTCTTAATTCTACCATGCAATCGATTTTTCTACTATGAATTAACTATAAATTTTGCAAAACAGGAGTGGGAAAAAGTTGGTTCACGCAATCCTGAATGGGGAACTTCGTAAAAAGATTTGGCGAGTATTCAAGAATACAGCTTTATTTACTTCTACAAACATAACTTTATCCCCCATAGGTTCAAAATGGGGAACGAAAAAATGACAAAAATTAATGTCAGTTTCCAAACGGCTATTATGATTTCGATGAAACTTCGCTGTTTTCCCCTTGCTGCAGCAACCATATCATATACCATATACTACCATTTACCAGCATGCTGGTTGCAGCTTGTAAAAGTATATCCTAAATTGTTTAGCCGAGCCGACATTGTTCAAGATTTACTTTTTATTCAAGATTATTAAGTTTTCAACTTGCTAGTTAGGTAAAATAACGCTTTTATCTTTCTGTAATTCAAATTAAAATAGATTCACCGTTATCTTAAGCGTTCTATTCTTTCGAGGTTCATTCTGATCAGAGGATGTTATTGATGTATCTAAAACAAGGACCTAGCTAGCGATGCATGAAAAACTGGGATTGGTCCCGGAGCGGAATTCGTTTTCAATTCCCAAAGTGGTTTAAGTGTATGTGGGACCGTGCATGTGGAAGTAATGAGCCTTTGCTCGAAAATTAGAAACTTTGAAAAGGGTACTCTTGACTCTCTGCTTGGAATTCGATGATGGTAATTGGACGAATCCTATTCTCTTGTCATGCAACAATAGAGCAAATTACCGTCCGCCAAAATATTTGATGAACAAAACACCATCCCTGGTGAGCCCTCAAACGAAGACCCCTGTTTGCTCGTAAAGAGCTCGTTGTCTTTATGTGTATTTTTACCTACCTTGCCCATTGTGTGCAATTGTTACTTTTGTGCTAAAAAGAGCTCAATGCAGTTAAATAATTTCTCAAACCAAATTGTGCTTTAATGGCAATATTTAAATTTGAAATACAAAATTCTGTATTTTACAAAGTTTTGACATCCTTCTAAAAGTTTTCCTGATTTGATAAATTTTTATTTTTCCAATGGCGGCCATTTTTAGTGTTTGGTTGACATTGAAATGGCCGCCATTGACAAAAACAAAAACTAATTGTATTTTTGTATTTCTCTGGTAAAAAATGTAGAAGCAACCACCTCTGGACCACATGTAATAGATTGACCTTAAGGGCATTAAATTTGTTTCTTAGAAATTAAGTAGTAACTTGATCGAGATTTTTTGTTTATTTAATTTTTCCCATTATCTAATACCGAATCTAATTTTTGAGTAAGGTTGTTGAGATATTTTTGTAAAGATGCGGAGCAATACCACAATGAATTAAGTTCATTTTAGTGTTATACGATATATATATTGCTTTGCCTTTGTTAGATAAAAACTTTAGGCGTTTTAAATTAATTAAGTGTGTAAACAGTGGGGAAAATTTTAAAATATACCTGGAGAAATAGGACAAACTAATTTAACTGACTAAGCTAGTCAAATACTCTTGTTTGGCTTAAGAAGAAGTGATTTTTAATTATACATATTAATATTATTCTGGGGTGATTGTTATTATTTATATAAGAAATATTTGAGTAGTTATAGTTATATTAAATAATAAGTTAGGTATTGATATTTCTAGGAACAATGAAATGGTCAAAAACTGTTTCTAAGTTAAAAAAGACAATAAAATAAAAAGTTGCAGATTTAAAGTGAACATTTTTACAAAGATATTGAATATGGTCAAAGCGAATCATAATTAAAACGATTTCACCTGACAAACACTGAAATATGCCACTGTGACTTACAAACTCCACAAATTCATTATGTTCTTTTTATACGACGTCTAATTTTGGACAGTAAAAGAGTCAATTTAATAAAGGAAATAGCAGGCCACTGAAGGAGAAGAACTTTTGAAAGAATTATAACCAAGAATTTAATAAACTCAGTCTTGAAATAAATGACCTTCAGTTCTACTTCTCCGACAAGAACCAAGATATTGCAATGTCGGACATTTTGATGTTGTTTTTTTAGACTTTATTTAATTCCATTTATTCTTCATTATTATATTATTTCTTTATTTTTTATTATTAAGGTTTTTTTTTCGGGTTTAAAGTTTCCCTGAACCTAACTCTTGTTCATGTTCCTTCCTCCACACATTCCTGTCTTTTATCTCCTCTTCCCTCAGTCCATGACCGGCAATACATTCCTCTATTTTATCTATTTACTCAAGTGGTCATCCTCTTTTTCTTTTTCCATTTGTCCATTCTCATTATCATTCTCGGTATTGGGCTCGGATCCATTCTTTTGAAGTGGTCATACCATTTTAGTTTCCTATTTACCATTATTTTCAATATCTTTATATCAATTTCAATATATAATATCCTGGTCGATCTCCTACGAAAATCCTGCTCTACTGACAAGAACCTTATCTTCTGTGCTCTGTTTAGAGTCCACGTCTCGGAACCATACTGCATTCTACACTTTTTTTCTATTTATTTCATAAGGTTTTTTTGGTTTTATGTAGCCTTTTTTCGTTATTTATACTTGGAAATATAAATTTCAACATCTTTTTTAACAATAGTATCTGAAGAGAAACGTTTTTTTAGTACGGGTCTATACATCACCTTTACAATGCGCTAACCAACCACGCTACCATGGCCCTTTCCTCAATGATCCATAGGCCGATAGAGCCACATGAACGCATATTGCATTATTCAAATTATGGCTATTGAACTTAATAAAATTATGTTATCTTGTTCTTTATTCATATTCATTTATTCATTTATTTACATTCTGATTTTATTTCAATGATCAATTATTTGCATCACAAAATTAAAATTTGTTACTTTTATAAAACTGTACATTTAATATACGGGTACATATATTATAGTTGGAACTTGTACCAAGAAACAAACTCACAGCCCTCTTATAGGGTCAATTTATGAGGAAAGAGAGAGAAAAAAAAGTATTTAATATAAAACAATCAAAATATCCCTTTACTTCCGATCTGGGTATTGGTACCTACCATCGCAGTATTAAAACCTTACAAATACCCAGATCTTCTAATCCCTACCGCCCAATAAGCCTTCTTCATTCCTATTAAAAATTATTCGAAAAATATTTCAATGCGGATTTATAAAATATTATTATACCGTCCAACAATGTGATCGTTTAGCATATTTTATTTTTAATTCTTTAGAGTCCAAAAAATATTGCCTCAGTGAAGTTTTAACAATCCGCACAGCTCACCCCGTCGACCGCGAAGGTGGTACCCAAGAGACCAACTAAGATAATTATTATTCCTGCAATAGAACGCTGTTGAAGTATCCTAAAAAAATCGCTCATCGTAAAGCTACCGTAGATTGTGAATTCTAAATTGAATTATATTCATTTATAGTTAATTAATAGGAATAAATACGAAGTTCTTTATCATCCAAGAAAATCAATCATCATATTAAGCTTGTTACCGTGAGTGATCCTCCCGGGTGTATTTCCTATTCAATTTCCAGAACCTTAGGACTGTTTTCCGCTCCTGCCACCACCCAGATGGTAGGACATATGCCTAAGAGTCCGAGCCACTCGATCGAGGAGTAAGATATGACTATAAAAATGAGCGCGAGGCGGGATAAGAAATAAAAAAGGCGCGGAGTAAGGTCGGAGGAGAGAAGCAGACATCAATCTCGGAGGCGGGGGAAGGTATTCTGCTCAGGCCCCGACACGTGAGCCACCTGCTGACTTGGCCTAATCTTCTCATTCTTCACTCCCTGGCTAACCCCTCTGTACCTTCTATTATACTCCCTCTACTCCTCTCTGCGAGAAATTGTATACCTTTGTCTGTCTCTATACCCTTCCGCTACTATTAAGTGCCGATGATCGATTGCTTATTCCTTCTAAGGTCATATTATTCCCTGTGATATTAAAGAAAAGTCTGGAAAGTTACATTTTCAAACCCAGGGGTCTCCCTTTTGTTCAACCCTATGAACTCTCGTTCATTATGGAGGCTCGATGTACCCCAGGAGAATCTTCCTCGTTTTTGTTGTTTTTTACAAAATATTTCGTCTATGAATAGGAAACTGCACTCGGTCCTGTCCACTTCAATCATCGAAGAGAGGGGACAGACGTTCCTAGAGGCCATCTGGACGGAGAAGGAAATGTAGCCCAAAGAACAAAATTAGAAATAAAAGTTGTGTATTGTAGCAACTCAATGTATTTGGGCAGAATTGTTTTGTTTTGTATGTTTTTTATAGAAAAAAATGAAGCATTTCTCTCCATAGTGCAGCAATTGGGGGGTGGCGGGATGGCCGAGTGGGCAAAGAAAATACGCGTTACCCATGGCAACGTATGATTGGGAATCCGAAGAGTCGGCATTAACCCCCCACCATCTCCCTTGGTCCAGAAAACCTCGCATTTTTTTTTTTTGTATCTTATAATTTATTTACTTGCTTAATTATTATTCTTCGTGCTTTAATTTAACGTTAGAAATGGTTTAAAAGTAGTAAACATCACTAGAAAAACTTAAGTACATATCGTCGTTTATACTGCAAAAGGTCATAGGTATGTCAATTAACAGCTGATTTTCAGGAGAACAAAAGAATTATTTTATTTGCAATTCATTTTTTTAGTGTTTGTGTTTTATTATCGAAAGAAACATTAAAACATTATATTCATTTGTAAAACGTTTTTTTCTGTTAGAGTTTAAATTTTCCTTATAGGCTGGTCTCACTCAAGATGAATTGCCAAGCGAATCCTGAAATTCGAATATTTTTTTACTGGGCATGATTTTCCTTATCTATTGGTCGGTGACCTATCTCGTCTTTTAGGACCCAAGAGCTACACATTTTGATTAAAAATCCAATAAAATCGCAAAATCGAATATTTGAGACGTCCAACGTTTTGCAGTATCAACGTCGATATGTTTTCATGTTGATAGTATATTAGCACCTAAGAGTTAAATGTTTTGATCTTGTATTAGGTGGTTTATTTATGATGTACTGCCTGAATGTGCAATGGCTCGGAAAGCTAATAATTGGGCTTCAGTGATAATGTATTTACTGGGAAGGAAGGTTTCGGTAAAGTTATTATTCATTATTTCAAATACTTTCCTGATTGGTACAAATTCGGCCGCTTGCTCTAGCCTACATATTGCTCTACCATCCTTTAAGCTTGCTCTAACTTTTCAGTCGCAAAATAAACTGAGTTCAGGATAATGCAAGATGTGAAATAAAATGTAGTTTAAACTAGGTCACTCCAAGTCGAAACTGGAAACGGTAATACACTGCTTCAGTCCTGGGATAGTTTTGTAGGAGTTAAAAGTAAGGTTAAATCCATCACAAAATTAACTCTCTAATAACCTTCCTGTAGTTCATTTAAAGTAGAATAGATTATGGCTGACTTAATTACTTAAAATGGAAAGTAGGAAAGTTTTATTCAATAAAATAGTCTAAGAGATTAAATAAAAACTTTTTAAATTTTAATTTAAGTAATTTATGATTAAAAATCGCATAAACAACTTTTAATTTAACTATTTACGGTTAAAGACCGTACCCCCGTGCCGGTTTGAATACCGTCTGAGGTAGTGCTTTTCTTTGTCACGAGAAGTACTTCCCAGTGCCATGGCTGTTTAGAAAGTGGTAAACCTTGAAGGTGGTTAATAAATAAATAAAATAATTTAAAATATCTAAATATCAAATAATAAAATAAATAAACAGGTAATTGCTCGGCCCAGGTTGTGTCAAATCGAAAATGGACGCGCATCGGCCCAAAGGAGAATATCCAATCAGAAAAAACAAAGTTCCTTACGCCATGGAATACCAGCATAAAGAAGGTGATTACTTCTTATTTACTAGAATTTTTTATAAAAATAAATATAAGTTATTATCGAACCATCTAAGGTCCATTTAGGCTTTGAAAGTCAGAATTTATTTTATCAATTTAAAACATTAATGAATGTGACCATTAAAGCATCTTCTACGAATTCATCAGTGAATTAGGAGCTTGGAATTTTAAGTTCGTTTGCAAAGTCATTAGTCGATTATTCATTCGTCTTTGTTAATTCAATTTAAGCGTTTCGGATTCGTTTATATTCATCAAACAAAATTCGCTCTTAACATTTTTAATTGATTGCTATTAGGGCTACTGTCTTTATTCCAATACTGAAAAACATTAATTTTTAATATTATATAAATTTAAAAACATGTTTAATTATAATGTTTATTTATTTAATGTTTGAAATTGTTCCCCTCCTTTTTTTTTTACATTTTAAATATTTACCGATCTGCACACTTACCGCAATATCCTTAGTTTATAATCAGTTGATAAAAGTTAAGAGAAGAGCGCGTAGAGTATGGCAGATTGAAAGACGTCCCTGATACAAACAGACATACAACCGACTTAATAATCGACTCAAAAAAAAAAGATTAAAAAAAATAAACAGGTCAAACTATGACGGTTACATTAGTGGCCTTTCGCTGGACGATGGAAGCTTGTAAAACCATACCAATAAGCTGCTAAAACATCGAGAGATGTCCGCACCACGAAAAGAAGCTGGATCCTGGGCCGTGCCGGATAAAGAAAAATCTAAACTCTTCGCCAAAAACCTTTCTTCTCAATTTAAACCTTAAATTCCTCTGACGGAATCACTACACTATCTGGAAATCCTTTCCGACAGAAGGATGACATGAGGCCCACATGTTTAAATGAAAAAAAATAACTCTTAACAAAAGACTCAAACTTCTTTATCCAATATTTTCTAAATCATCAAAACTGAAACTGAAACAAAAACTAAATACGTACAGTTACCTAATTAAGCCCATATGGACATATTCCTCACAGATATTCGGTATAGCTAAAAAGACTCACTTAACAAAAACTTTTCAACAAAACCCAGGTACCTGACAAACAAAACTTTACATTCGTACATCCATACACCAACAGTCGACTAGCACATAACGACGCTTTACAATCGAATTTTTTTCATAACTGAAAGGGTTTACTACAAAAATGATTCTATTATTTCATTCTAATTGAATGAATTTCACTTTCCCTCTACCTTCTGATTTTAATTAGGGTATGATAAAACTAGTGTAAAATCTTTTTGATTTTGAATTGGGATCAAAGAACTTCTTCTATTTTCCTATGTCAATTTAAAGAATGTGATTTCTTCATAATAACCAGTGCTTTTTTAAAAATAAATATTAGTTTCTATTGGAACCCAAAAATATTATCGGAGCCACTCTCCTGCCTCTTTTTTTTTTTTTTTCTTTCCCTCATACAGTAACCCTGTATGAGAGCTGTTTATTTGTTAATGTGTACATGCTCCATGCACTAGGCATAATACATGTATCAATACAAAATTAATTGGGAATACAGAAGTATAATACAATACAGAATTAATTGGATATTTAAAGAAAACAAAACAAGAAAATACAAAATGTGGAGTACAAAAATGAACTTCCTAACATGAGATATAACACAAAATAAATTTTACATAAAACATAACACAATAAGTTCTTTTAAGATGAAAAAAAATCAGAAAAAATAAATAAAATAACAATAAAGTAAACTAAATGAAAATAAAAACAAAACATCAAAATGTCCGACTTTTCAATTTTCTTGGTCTTGTTGAAGAAATTCGAAATCGATTTCAATTATAAATTTTCTTAATTCCTTATTATAATTTTTGTAAATGTCCTTTTCACTTAACGGCCAGCTGTCTCCTTTTAGGAAGGATGCTTCTTATAAGATGGTATCTTTTATCGTCGAAAATTGGGCAGTCGTATAGGAAGTGATGAAATGTTTGTGAGATTTGGCCGTCGCAGTTGCAGGTGTCAGAGTTCGTCAGGTGAAAACGTTTTAGGTATGATCGGCTTTGTCCGTGTTCAGTTAAAAATTGTGTCAATTTGTAGTGCGAACTTTTAATTTTGTCATAGTTTGAAAGTGTAATTTCTGGAATAAATTTAAAGAGAGGTCTTCCTTTAGTTGTTTGTTGCCATTGTGTGTTCCATGTATTTATGTTTTCGGCCAAAATATGTTTTTTAATAAAAGATAGGGGGATTTTGTCATAGGTTATGGGGAGGAGACTATTGCACGAGGCAGATTTTGCTAGGCGGTCCGCTGCTTCGTTTCCTGCGATCCCGCTGTGCCCTTTAACCCATTCTATTTTGACCGTAACGTCCATGTCAAGAAGGTGTAAGATGTTTTTTCTAATTGTCTCAGTCAACATGTCATGGCATTGAGGGTTCCTTATGTTGTCAATTAAAATTTGGTTGTCAGTTAAAATTTTGAAAGAAATAGAAGGAGAGAGGTTTGAATATTGTAAAATGTATTCGGTGGCCTTTAAAACAGCTAATTTTTCAGCTTGGTTGTTTGAGCAATTGGTTCCCAGTCGAAATTGTTCGTCGTGTTGTATACCGTTTACTGTTAAGGTGAATGCGCAGCCAGTTTTTTCCCCGTCTTTGCTGCCGTCTGTGTAAACGTCTTGTGTTTGTAAGTCTTCAGTATGAGTATCTTCTAAGCATTGAATTAATTTTGAATGTATAGCGGGATGTAGCCAATTTTGGAGGTCAGTATCTAATTCAATATTTTCGGTTTTGAAATGTTTGTAATCATGCCCTTGTTTTGTTGTTTTGTAAATGGTAGATAATTGTTGGATTTTGTGTTCTATTGGGGTAATTCCTGCGAGGATACAATCAGCTTCATAAGATACCGTGTTGTAAGCCTTGCTTTACGCTTACTCCTGCCTGCTGCTCACTCTCCTGCCTGTGATAAATGTCAATGACGTTGTTAAAATAGAAACCTCTGATACACTGCTTCGTCGCGATTTCCAATTTATCCAAAATAAATTAATTTAATGCTTCTGTGCAAAAATAATAGTTGCCATCGAAATAATACGAAGGGTCCAATGGAAAAACAATGACTCCCCTTATTCAGATTTTGAATAAAAAAAAAATTAATTTTCATGACCAGGACTTTTTTTTGGGGTAATTTTTATGTTTAAAAACTGAAATGGATTTTAATATCTAGATAATTTAAACGTGGGTTGAACGAAAATATTAGATTATAAAACTTTTTTTTTTGAGAAGTTATATCATTCATGTTTGGACAAAAGGGCTTAAGTCATAAAAAATTGTTTTTGTCTCATCTTCTTAAAATTCATAATTGACTATAATTTATTCATTATCAGTCTCTGTTGAAAGAATATAGTTTCATTTATAATTCTGGAATAAAGAAATACAACCAGAATGAATTTATAATGATTTTTAATAGCTTGGTAAATCGTTATTTAAGCTTCACTTTTGATGACTTAACCCCTCTTGACCAATCATCAGTGTTATATATACAGTGATATATGAAGCTGACAAGAAGAGTAATAATTAGTAAAATACTAGCAGACCCGGCCACGCGTTGCTGTGGCTCAGTAGTTGTATCCTAATATTTTTAAACAAATACAGTGATACCAATATTCATTGATAAAGATGAAAACCTTTCAGCTAATCAAAATCCAACATGATTGAGAATAGAGCATTCATTACACCATTTAAAAGTATTTGGTAAAGAATATAGGAAAGTTAAAGTTTTTATTTTTTACATCTCATATTTCAATGTAGTTTGATTAAAAAGGAGCTGATTGTGTTTACGACTCACAGAGCTGCCAACTCTATCGCCCTTTTTTTATGGATCGGTATAAACTAACTCGAAATGACTATATTTTTCCACTAATTTTAAAAAGGATGACTGAAGTAAGGTTTGGTAACCTCAGCCATTGATCTATTGATTATTGGCCTAACACTACTTCAACTTGGTATTGTTAGTTTAACAACGGGTTTAATTTTGCTCAGGGTCATGCCAATCTTGGTTAACGCGTCATATATGTCCTTTTGATAGGCGTTTTTCTCAATTTCTTTGAGACCTTGATTTCCCAACCCTTCGGCTAATAAGTGTTCGGTAGGAGGGTGGTGTGTTGAAGCTTTTAATTTAGCAATATATTTGAGTGATAAGAAATCTCTTCTTAAAGAAGTTTTTACATAATACAATTAAGAATTTTTATTTATTCAAGTACTAATTTGTTCAAATGTTTTGGGTTAACCTGTTTTTTTTTTTTTTTTTAACACAAACCAAAGATTTGATGGTTTCCACACACGTTTCCCATTTCCTAAGTGAGTTATGCCATTGCCCAAGGGAAAAACACGGATTTTCAAAGTCCAAGTGGACATTGTTTGCCCTTGGGATTTGTTTATGGTCATGGCAAAAGCCAAACGAAGCCTTTTAAATTTTATTAAAAATTCTGTCGGTTCCAGAGGAATAGGTGGCAACAGGACGATATCTCCTGTAAACCTTCCAGGCAACATTTTTCCTTCAATAACATTTCCTGTGATCCTTTTAATGACCAAACGTGTACCGTTGCACAATTGAGGTGGATTTAAGTTACGAAGAAGAATGATCGGTGAGCCAATCTTCAACTGGAGATTGTTTGGGTGTATATCCAGGGAATTAAAAAATTCAGTTTGGAAATTTACGGCTTCGTTTACATCTAGAACATTGTCAATTGATTTTGGAAGTTTATTTCATCGAAATCAACATTTTTTGCTGCCAAAATAGCACGACTACCCAGCCAATTATAGTCCAAATAATTGTTCAAAATATCAGGAATGACACTTTATATTTCGTATACTGTTCATTTTTCGTCTCTACAACAGTTCAGAAATTTTCTGGTAATTTGATAAATTTTGAATTTCGATGCAGCTCTATTTCACCGTTTCCAATATAGAGCAATTGTTTAAAAATATATCTGCCGATGGATTATTTTGCAGTAGTACTCTCATATTTATGGCGGATAAATCTGAAACTTGAAGTTACCCAAATAGCAATTATTCCTGTTCAGTAGAGGTGTAATAATCATTAAATGTAAAATTTAAAAAATGCCGCAATTTGTAATCCTTTCTTAATCAACAATCATTTAAAGATAAGTAAAAAATTGTATTCTGGTAAAATAACAACGAAATATCATTCCCAATAATAGCCTACTTTAAATTAAAGAAAGGATTAAAATCTTCGCTAACATTTCTTAAATTTTACATTTAAAGATAATTACAACTCTGCTGAACAGGAAGTAACATCCTCTATTCGATTGGGATTAAATTTTCTCAACTTTAAATTATTGTTGATAAAGGAGAAATTACAAATCTTCACTGACATTTTTTAAATTTTACATTTTAGATCTCGGGATAAAAATGATAAAAAGGTTTGGTAAAATAAAAAAAACACTGTATTTAAATAATAATAACAAAACGAATAATGAAAATAAAGAAACTTCTGTTAAATAAATCAACTGAAAATATAATATCAAAGTCTTTATTATGCAGTTCTTTAATCATGCAAATCACAAAGTAACCCACAACACCTAATCAAAACACACCCAGTGAGTTTTTATGACTGTTACCCGCAGTGTAGCCACTATTGGCTCACTAATTTTCACTAATTTTTGGCAACACTGACTCCCCAAGTAAGGTTTCTATTAGGTTACACCTATGACAGTAGGTGCTGTTACAACATTTATAGAGTATTATTTCAAATAACAGCCTAATTTAAATTATTAAAATGTATTTACTTTACTAAAAGTTGATATCAGGGTGGGCCACAGAAAAGTGTTTCAGCGGTTAGCTTGTAATTTAATTTAAATACAAATAAAAAAGGAAAAGGAAAAAGTACCTACACTTTTGAGAATTTATTGTAACCTTTTCTTGATTTATTTATTCTTTAATGAAAATTAACAATAAATACAAAGATTTGTATTACCATTTGTCTGTGGAAAATAATAATATAGGAACAAATAACTGCACTCACATAACGCAATACAAAATTATAATAATGATAACCTGTATTACAATAGCATGCTTATAAACAAAAACGTTATGAAATCGACATATGACGACAATTTTTAAGTTTTACATATAAAGATAATTACACTGATCAGGAAGGAATAATCTGTATTCCATTGGGATTCAATTTATTTTTTCAACTTTAAAATATAGTTGATTAAGAAAGGATTAAAATTTTCTTTGGCTTTCTATAAATTTTACATATGTAATGATGTTTGATATTTAAAGAAACACATGTTTTTATTATTTAGACTAATTGTTTTAAATTCAGACGGACATATTTTAATTTGAATATTGATTATTTTTAATTAAGTAATGTATAAAATATTCTAAAAACCTATTTCTAATCTAATAATTTCAAAATACTATAAATTTGAAGAGATTATAAATCATCGCTGGCATTTTATAAATTTTACTTATAAAGATAATTACAACTCTGCTAAAAAGGAAGGAACGATCTGTATTCTATTGGGATTAAATTTTGTCTACTTTATATTATCATTGATTAAGAAGGGATTAGAAATTTTCGCTAACATGTTTTAAATTCTACATATAAAGAAAAATATACCTCTGCTGAACAGAAAGGAACTATGTGTATTCCATTGAGATTTAATTTTTTCTACTTCAAATAATTGTTGATTAAGAAAGAATTACAATTCTTCACTAACATTTTTTAAATTTTACACATACATATACATATAAGAATAGACTATTTTAAGTTATTAAAATGTATTTACTTTTCTAAAAGTTGATATCAGGGTTGACCACAGCACAGTGTTAGAGCATTTAGCTAGGAATTGGAAAGAATACAAATAAAAAAGGAAAGGGAAGGAAAAATACCTATACTTTTGAGAATTTGTAGTAAACTTTTCATGGTTTATTCTTTAACTAAAATTAAGAATGAATACAAAGATTTTACAACTATTTGCCAGTGGAATATAATAATGGAACACTATGAACAAATAACAGCACTTACATAATACAATACAAAATCTACGCTGACATTTTTTAAATTTCACATATATAAAAGGACGATTCCAATTATAGCCTATTTTAAGTTATTAAAATGTATTTACTTTTCTAAAAGTTGATATCAGGGTCGACCACAGTACAGTGTTAGAGCATTTAGCTAGGAATTGGAAAGAATACAAATAAAAAAGGAAAGGGAAGGAAAAATACCTATACTTTTGAGAATTAGTTGTAACGTTTTCTTGATTTATATTTTTTAATTAAAATTAAGAAAGAATACAAAGATTTTACAACTATTTGCCAGTGGAATATAAGGATGGAACTCTATGAACAAATAACTGCACTGACATAATACAATACAAAATCTTCGCTGACATTTTTAAAATTTTACATATATATAAGGACTATTCTAATTATAGCCTAAAATGTATTTACTTTTCTAAAAGTTGATATCAGGGTCGACCACAGCACAGTGTTAGAGCATTTAGCTAGGAATTGGAAAGAATACAAATAAAAAAGGAAAAGGAAGGAAAAATATCTACACTTTTGAGAATTTGTTGTAACGTTTTCTTGATTTATATTCTTTAATTAAAATTAAGAAAGAATACAAAGATTTTACAACTATTTGCCAGTGGAATATAAGGATGGAACTCTATGAACAAATAACTGCACTTACATAGAACAATACAAAATCTTCGCTGACATTTTTTAAATTTTACATATATATAAGGACTATTCTAATTAAAGCCTAAAATGTATTTACTTTTCTGAAAGTTGATATCGGGGTGGACCTCAGCAAAGTGTTTGAGCACTTAGGAATTGGAAAGATTACAAATAAAAAGGAAAAGGAAGGAAAAATACATACACTTTTGAGACTTTGGTGTAACCTTTTCTTGATTTATCCATAATTGAAAATTAAGAATAAATATAAAGATTTTTATTACTGTTTGCCTGCAGAATATAAAGATGGAACAATAAGACCAAATAACTGCATTTACTAATAACGCAATACAAAACTATTATAACCGTAATTATAATAGCATGCTTGTAAACAAAAAGGTTATTAAATCGACATGTGTAGCCATGTTAATAAATCATAACACGACCTACTGTATTTGCAGTAATTCGCTATATAAGAATTATTTTGATCACTAATCAATTTAAAAACTATCCGGTCCGGTAAGTTGGCCAAAACTATATAAATTGAGCCAAATTTCATTAAAATCGGTTGAGTAGTTTCTGAGAAATAGAGAGACAAACATACGGACACGAGATTTTTATATATATAAGGATTGCCCAAAAATATTGAAACATTCTAATTATTCTGAGGTGATAATTCTAATGTCTCTTTCGTTTCGAACATTCTTCGGAATATTAAGAACAGTTTACAAGAAGTAGACCGATTTTATTTTATTCTTTTTAGATCCTAATTTAATCGATTTAATTGTAAATGAACATAATTTATTCTGCTATTGAGAGCAAAAGCGAATCCAACAAATGAAACGATCATAAAAATCAGTCTCGCAGTTCTTAGGAAGTATTAATGGCGTTAGTTTTTTAAATATATTGTAAAAAAAAATTCTCTGTATCAAAATTTAAATTTTTTTGTATTTTTTATTAGACTTTTATTATTTTTTTCTGTGTCAAATTTCTATTTTTTCGTTTTCTTATTGCTTAATATTTTAAAGTAAACAAATGAATAGAAGATGAATAAAAATGGTAGGAAAGCTAAATGATGACGGAGACAATAGGTTGCGGAGGAGGAGACGGCTGACTGATGGGGACACGATCAACCTATCGATTGCTTCCTCTCCTCCAGTTTTTGTAGGCCAGCCCCCCCCCCCCCATCACACCCTATCCAGCCCCCCCATCAAGGATATTAATCATAGCCCCCCTTCCACAAGTGATTCTCTCCCCTCATTATCTTGTTATACATCTACTCTATATCTATCTCAGCCTCATCTTGGCACTTATTTCACAAATTAAGTCCTCCGTAGGTGAGGGATGACACCCCGATGTTGGCATAAATTAAAGCGGCCTCTACTAACCTCTACTAATCAGGACTAATTATTGTGGTCACGTCCAATGTTTTACATCTTCTTGTGCTCGTTGATTTTGAGTTCTGCAGTTCGACTGCCGCGGCGAGTTTTTTTATAATTATTTACGTAGACCTTGGAAGACTAGGGGTCTGAGCGACATTTTAAATTTTGTTTGAATAAAAGTTAAAGTTAGAAAAAAAAAAAATTATCTGGATCTGAAAGATTTCGTAAATAATTACCATTTTATCCGATTTGACGATATTCGAAACTTTTATATATCGTTTTCGGGTATTAATATTATATTACTATATGAAGGCTTATTTATCTATTTAAGCTGATCACTACCATTGAATACACTTCGATCTAGGTATTCATTCCAATCAAAAGAGAACATTTTTCTCTTAATAACTAAACGTTATTTTATTTTGAAAAATTGGCAAATGTTTTTCTCAAACGAATAAATGCTTTTTGAAAAAATATATCAAAAAAAGCAAATAACTTGTAATGATTTAATGATATAATTATATATTTTCATATACTATATATGTTAATAAATAATAATAAGGGATGAATAATAGTCATGATTTTCAGTTACACATTTTTTATTTTGAAAAGCCAACGTTTCGGTCCCAACATGTGGAACTTCATCAGGGCTTGTTGAGTTCGTTTCGAACACTGGGAACGTGTTTTTTTTATTTACTTAAAAACGGCTTTAACGGTTTTGATCAAACTGGGTATTTGATCTATGCAACTATCCGCAATATGACGGCAAAAATTTTATAATAAAAGCAATAAAATCAAAATTGATCAAAGGGGGGGGGGCATTTTATTTTATAACTTTTTACGTTTTTATTCAATTTTCGATTTTTTTCGGTTTTTACCCATTTTTACGTTTTTTTCAATTTTCTCAACAATACCTTCAACGATTTTGATTAAACTCCTCATGTTTAATGAAAATCAAGTATTCTTTAATATCAGGTAAGCTTTATAATTGCTAAAATGTTCTTAGGGGGCTTTAATGTGAAAGGAGCCTTTTTGTTTTCCTATAATGTAGCTTTTTTTTTGTTTATATGGAGAAATTATCTGTCACGCGTTTTGCCTAAAAATAAGAAATGGCTAAATATGAAAAGAAAAATCAAGTAGACGACAGTTAAAAAAAATATTCCGTCAACCCATAAAACAAATTGAGCCCACGCATGCGCAGTAACCCTTTAATGACAAACGATGTTTATAAAGATGTTCTGTTCATTTAATGGAAAATATTTTTTCATGCTAACTTAATGAATTTTTTTAACAACTAAATAGAAAATTATAAAATCAGACGACTTGGAGTATTATGCTTGCATTGCCGAAATACATGTATAAATAAGTAAATGAATGTGGTAAAATGTGTGACTTTGAGAAATGACATTTAACAAAACACGTCTATTTCTAATCAAAGTAAGTTAGTAAGTGAAAGTTGTAAAGTTGATTTTTAGTTTATTAATTAATTATTAATATGCTTTTTTTAGCTACTAATTTAAGCTCGATAAATTATTTTGAATCGTATTTTAATCGTATTTCTAATTAGAATATTCATCATGATTCCCTGATTCTTCCACCCAATGAATTTATTTTCCGCCATTTAAATCAAGGTAATTAGATTATGAGATAGATTTTCTAACTGATGAAGGATAATTTCAAGTATGTAATGAACCGTTTGTTAAATCGTTTCTTCTTCATTAACTAAGCAATTCATCAACTTGGCTGATTTTTTTTTTCTCTCTCTGACCGAATAAATTAAACGATTACTTTAATAGAAAATCAATGATTGTATTAGATTTTTTTTTATTTGCTTTTTTTTTTAATATTTTTACATATTAAAAATAGCTAACGTCTCAAAGAGCGGACGGTAATACGCATATAGCTGCAATAGAGTACAAAAGATTCTGATGCTTTTATTTAAAAAAAAAATACTATTACAGTATCATTTGTCTGACAAAGGGTTAGAAATGCTTAAGTTGAAGGTAATATCCGACTCTAGTTGCTTTTATCCTTAATTGGTGAAAATTACGATTAAAAATAATTGAATTAGGCATAACTAGATGATGGAGGTCCCAAACCAACTATTTAGCTCAATTGTTACCTCTATCCGTCCATTAGACGCATATTACACTTAAAGGGTTAAGTTTGAGCAACGGACTCATAAAATTTATTAATTTTTATTTATTATTTATTTATTTATTTTATACTTTATTTATTATATAATATTTATTTATTTACAAGTTTTTTTAGATATTAAAAGACCTTCATTCCTAAAATGCCTGAGTTTCATTAACTCATCACTGCTGATTGTCGTTGATTGATTTGATGTCAGTTTCGAATGACATCAAATAAAAAATCGATATTCTCTTATCTATTCATGAAGACCAAATTAGTTTGATCGAAAAGTACATAGTCTCATAAGATTTTAATAAAATCATTGTATGAATTTATTTTTATCCTGGCAATTATGATACTGGGTAAAACTCATTTGATAAAAAATGGAAATATGGAAAAAATACCATATCCATTTCTTCTAATGAGAAATAAAATTAATTATAAATCCTTTTATTCCTAGAACACTCAACTATACCATTGCCTCTGACCACGAAACCTAGTGAAAAACATTGAAAATATCCTAATTAATTAAAAAGAACGCCAGGAAGAAATAAATTCACGAGGAGTTCTGTTTCCTAAACTACATCTTGTTACAATTATTTTTTATTGGTTAATTAGCTATTTTAGAGAGGATGTCAATTGCTCCCAGCTCATCTGACTAATAAAAAAGAAAGTTTATATTGCTGTTATTAATATTCTGGAAAAGACAACCCTGAGGTAAGATGGAAAAATAATTCTCATTGTTTTGCCTAATGATCATCGAAGAAAAGGCAGAGAAAGTTGACTTACCTTCCATTTTATCTCTTCTTACGAATTCCATGGTGGACTTCTGAAAAGTTTGTTTAAAACTATACAGCTTTAAATTCCTTCTTTTTACACCAACTTGACAACTTCTGTTTTTGTTATAACTTGGCGTCGGAGTTAAGGATTCCTGGATGCCCAACAAGTTTATTTAACTCCTCTCGATGTTCACGACTTAGTTGGAATACAATTCTGTAATTATGTGAAGCATTAGGTAGCTGTCAGTCTTCCCCGAGAAAGTTAAAGAGGATCCGATTCCTCCTCGTGGTTTTCTTTTTGTACAATTTCGATATTTCTTGCAGCCTTCAATGCTATGGAGTTCTCCGAGCTTACTTCTAAATTTTATTTCAGTTTTACGGAGAACTTTGAAATTAATGTATCTACATTTCAGACTATGGTAACCGTTTCAACTTTCAGTTTCAACTGGAAAAAGCTACACTATTTAGAGATGTAAATATTCTTGGCCAACTGTCATTCATGAAAGCTACATAACTGAAAGAAAAGTTAATTATTCTTGTTATTTACATATTTACAATAAGAACCATTTATTCAGAGCACCAACTTTGTATGTTGGGCCGATATAGGCAAGTCTTCCGACCCTAGGAACGATCCGCATCTGAAAAGTACTGGCTCTTAACCTGATTCGAACCCAGATCCTTGTGTTCCTTCCTCGCTTCTCATAATCGTTTCTCGGCTTGTGATCAAAGTGTTGTAACGTAGAGATAAGCAACTTAAGTTCTAGTCCACTGACTAATCGCTCAAGATCCATGCTTAAGACAGCTCAAGGTCAGTGTTCAGAATCCATCATCGTTAATCAATTAATATAGCAGTAATTAAATATGGCTCAGAAGTGCTTAGACTCAGATCAAATATCTCATTTAGACAGCTACCGCAATATTATGTAAAATGCAAAAGTTAGTATGATTTAAACAAATATTTAGTGATCTACTGAAATTTTCCTGACCCGGATATATGAAATGCCGATTTACCAATATATAGGCCGTTACCAATATTGCAAACTCGGATATATCGGTATAGTTGCCTTTCTCTCGTAATTTAATAGAGATAATGAGGCGTGTTGTTTAATGGGCATTTTTATTAATTTTTTCTATTGATATATTTCCGCAAATATATCAATGATGTCGATAAGCCGATTTTTCAAAAATAAATTAAAATCACAGTCTCTTCAGAAATGTAACATCGATAATTTTTTTTTTAAATAATAGCTGCTTTCGGAGCATTTAGGGCTCATCGAAATTTTCAGATAAATAGGTAAATGAAAAATACTACCCATGGTTTATGAAAAACAATAAAAAAATTTATCATCACAAAAATAAACTTTACCGATTATAATTTTTTTATGATACAATAATGAGTGGTCAATCTTTACCGGTTATTGGTATATCGGCAAATTAATCTAGTTTTTTCGCATTTAATATAAAATAAAATTACACTTCTCTTATTGTTACTCATTTAACCAAACATCAATAATTTCTACATTCGAAAATAATTCTCATAATATTTTGCATATAAATCATCATTTACGCGAACTTTTTGGAAGAAATGCTCACCTTTCATGGCGGATATATGGAAAAGTAAAAATGTCCTACCCATTATTTCCTCGTATAGAGCCCTGGCTTTACGCCAATACGGGCCACTGTCGCACAGGACTCTTTATGACCTTTCCTCAGGTCATACGGAACTTCTGGTGTAGAGTTCGAGAGGGAACAAAACGCTTTTCTGATTGTAGAAGATTTAAAAAAAGTTTCGTTTACAATCATCATTTACATTTACCATCTCTAATAACTATTTAAAAAACACCAAATTAAACTGTATGACTTCTTTTGTTTCGCTTGATTTACTTCAGTGGAAGTTTGTAGTTAAGACCGTTCAGTCTTTTACAATGAGGATGAGACCCAGCTGATATTAAATACCACTTTGACCCGTATTCGTACAAGTTTCATTAATATCGTCATAAAATTGTAAAAGTGTGAGAAGACAAGGAGAGAGGAGATTATTTTATGCGCCTACCTTCGAAAAATGCGACAATATACAACAGTCTGTTAAACAGCTGCTAACAAAATGCAGAAAAAAATACTGATAATTAGGGTCCGACCGAAACTAAAATTTTTGCCGAAACCGAAACCGAAACTTACGATATATAATACGTGTAAGTGTGTAATATGTCTAGTTTAGCAATAATATCAATGAAAGCTTATAAAATCACAGTAATTTAACTCAATTAGTCATATATGTCGGTTTGGTATAGAGGAGTGGTAAGTAGGTGTACTAATTAGGTTTTAGGATCGAATCCCGGCCCCTACTTCCTAGTACGGCGGTTCAAGTGGGTTGTTAGACCATATCGCTTAACTAATACAGCCCTATAAGTTGATACAATCTTGAATGAACAGGCTAATAATAATGAAAATTCATATTATCATATCTAAATAACAAATAATAAAGTAAATCTTTGACATAATAAAGCCGATGGAATACAAAATGACGGCCTATTGAATAAGTAAAGCTGTATCTCAGAAGCTATTTTGCCTATTTAGTCAGTTTCGGTCCGAAAGGTAAGCGGATAATATCTAGTTTAAAAATTTATAGAGTTTTTTTTTCTCGAAAACATGCTTCTTCATTGTTAACACGGAAAAAAGTTTTTTTGAAGTTTTGGTGATCTGGGAGGGGCAGCCCCGGCCAAGTTCAAAAAATTGGTTTTCGCATCTGAGTCTCATTCTATACAAGAACGAAGAACAAAACCTACTACCATAATTTGATGCAACTTGAGCCCCCTTTTTATAACAAGGTCACTGACTAAAATATTTTTTCCTGTTTTGATTTGAATGAGAAAGTTGTATGTTTTATCGAAATACAACACAAGTGTAATTAACTAAAATAACAGATATTTCTCACTATTAAATCCAAGGGTGTTAAAGGCCATGAAAGAGATCGAGCTTACAAGCTAAAATCGTGTAGTCCTACTTCCTTCTCGGAGATATCAGACACAAATGCTAGTTTCGGCTTGGCCGAAGATTCGGCCGATTTTGGGCCGAAACCGAAAAGGCGGCCGAAACCAGGTTTTTCGGCCGAAACTGGCCGAAACCGTAAACGAAACCGAAACTTCGGTCGGTCACTACTGATAATATAGGAAAAAAACAAGGCCAATTGGAAGCATTAAAAGTAATCCTTGAAGACAATGAAGAATAATTATCCGCTTTCTATGAATTAAAAAAAAAGAAAAGAATATAAAAACCCTTTGGAATAGAACCAACATAGTAATAAATAAATAGAAATGTGTGATATAATTTAATGATATGAATGACATATCATTTAATTTGATTTGATCGAAAATGATACCATAAGCTAAAACCTTCCTGATATATCACCCAATCATTTCGATATCATATTCATAGTGTCAAATTTAAAACTTAATCCAAGAATCATCTCTAACAATGACCATCTGTCGATAATTGTTTAAATTTCATATTTTTATAGTCTTATTTAGTTGAGCGTGAGCAGTATTTTCGAAATTTGTCAACCTCTGCGCAGTGTGTCAACACATTAATCTGGCTTATACAGATTATGCGATTAATCTTGGATAATTAATTATTCTGGCTCTCTGAATTAAAGAACTGTTTGTGGACGGCTGTGAAAATTCTTATCCTTTCGGCTAGGATTTAAGAGGGGCCCGTGATAAAACTGGATAATGATTAAACATATCTCGTTAAAAGATGATGGGAAAAACCTCAACCTTAGTTCAACTATTATTTAATAGGAAAATACAAAGCAAAAGACAATTTATTTTTGATATCCTTGCAACATCAATTTATTGCAATAATTTTGTTGTACTTTTTCCTGATCAGATCACTTTCAATTCCATTAAAATGTCCAACCGACATAACAATTACAGATTTGTTTATTAAACTTATTTATTGTATAATGAAACGTTAAGGGTTTGTCATTTTATGAAACTCAATTTCCCTGTTTCAACATTAAAAATATCATTTCATGTGTGTGTGTGTGTGTGTGTGTGGAGTATTAAATTTCTTTTTATTTGGTTATTCGGAAAGGAACCTCCATTCTTTTGTAATTTATTTATTTATTCTAACATTAGTAGTTAACGTTCCAGGGTAGCTTTGTTTCCCATCTTCAGAACTCTATAATATAATTATTTTGTGAATACACAACTTGTCCGAAAATATGAATGTAAGTGTTAAAAGTAAAAATAATAATCGAATGTTAAAATTATTCTATAGATAAGTATATCTGGATCACCTATTTGCTTAAACCAAAAATTGCGATTACCAGAGTGATCACATAAGTTTATAAGCTTATATATCATCTGTATATATGACATCATATATATATTAGAACAATGAATGGAAGTTCCTCGGCTGAAAACAAACTTATTTTGTCTGTTATATATAAGAAAAAAAAAAATAGATGGGCATTCTCTTTTACTACATTTTATAAAACACTTGTTTCATTGTTCTTTTTTACACCGTTCCTTAGAAGTGGGAGGTCTAAACCTTTAATAAAATTTCAAGAAATATTATACAAAAGAGAATAAGAAAAAAAAAAAAAAAGGATGAAACTTAATATTGAAGATCATACAATACAATAAACTTTATAAGTTTGGAAAGTACTGAATTATAGTAGAGATTTAAAAAGTATTCCCTAAAAGGAAGAAAAAAATCTGTCAAATAATTCGAATCGAACTGAACCCCTGGTTATTGTTATAAGTTATCACATCGCTGAGAACTTTTTCAATTTCGTTCCTTTCATACTTTTCGGTAAGTCCATCTTTTAATAAGCTTCTGCTTCACACCCAAGGTGTCCTCAAGGCCTAATTATATTCAATCAAGTTCTCTCATCTTCTTTGCATTAAATTATGAACGCGTCGAGGGTTGTCATTTTTATTGTTATTAATGCCATGACAACTAATTAGATTAGAAATTGACGTGTTTTTTTAAATGCCATTTCTCAAAGTCACACATTTTTTTCACATTCATTTACTTATTTTTGTTTTTATTTGCTTCCTAAAGTACACTTTTTTTTTTATTGTTAAATAAAAGTTTTTACTTGTGATAATTCGTCAATGCAAGCGAAATACTCCATCGCGTGTGATTTTATAATTCTCTACGTAGTTGTTGAAAACTTCTTTTAGTTACAATGGAAACAAAAATTTGCATTACATATATACGTTTCAAAACACGTTGACAACTCTTTCCCATGAAAAGAATGTCTATAATTGTAAACAATGGTCTGTCATTAAATGAGTGCTGCGCATGCGTGGCTCAAGATGTTTTATGAGTTGTCGGGATATTTCTATTTTTTTTGTCCTGTATATGTTTATTCGATTTTTTTCATATTTCATATTTAGCCATTCCTCATTTTTAGGCATGACGGGAGACAGTAAATTTCTTAATATAAACAAAGACGAAGGTTAGGAATAGGAATAGGAAAACGAAAAAGTCCCCTTCCCCATTTAATCCCACTCAGAATAATTTAATAATGATAAAGTTTACCTGATATTAAATAATACTTGATTCTAATTAATCGTCATGAGTTTAATAAAAATCCTTAAAGCTATTTTTGAGAAAATCGAAAAAACTGTCAAAATAGGAAAAAAAAAGTTATAAAATAAAGTGCCCCCTCATTTCGATAGATTTTGATGAAATTCTTGCAGCCATATCGCGGTTATATACCGGACCTCAATTATCAATTTTTTTCAAAATCGTTTGAGCCGTTTCGAGAAAAAAAAAAGTAAAACGTTATGAAATAAAAAAACCCCACCGTTTGACCAATTTTGATGAAATTTTTGCTGTCACATCGCTGGCATATACATACACCAAATACCTAATTTTAAGTTCGTACGGTTTACAGTTTTTTAGCTAATCTGTCTGACTCAGGGAACCCTAAAACGTGTTTCCGTTGAACATTTTTACGGTAGTCGAAATTTTTCACGATCGCAATACTTTCCCCTACTATATATTTCATATATTGGTAATTGAAAGTAAAAATGAATAAGTATACAATAGTCGATTATAATTTTATTATAAACTATTTATTTACATGTGACTGGAAAGAAAGGAAGAGACAGTAATTCCAAATAAGGGATGATCCATACTCTTCTCAGATCATCCGATCAAGATAAGCTTATCCTTCGGCACACGTCGTTAGAACTTGACTTCTTTTTGCTTGGAATAAGATACTATAATATACATCTATTGCTGTTCAGTTAAGTTGTCATTGATGTTCACTTTCGTTATTCATCAAAAATATATATATACGATATTTTCTGTTTATGGTATATATTATTTAAAAAATAAAATAAAAAGTATTTTTATTATGTTTTTAGGTAAAGAACCTTCATTTTTTTGTTGATATCTTTATTTATTAAAAAAATGTTTTTAACTTTTGGGGTACTTTTGTCCCGATCTTCAGAACTGATATAATTGTTATGTGAATAACTGGATACTAGTGATTGGTCTTTCAAAAACATATTTCAATTTTCTATTTCATTTTCACTTTTCAGTGACAAAATATGAATTATTTTGACTAGATGTGTTTACCAAATACAAGATTGAAATATTTGTATAGTTGATAATTTACAAACATATTTTACCAATGACCAATCAAGTACAGTATGTCAAGTACCATATATATCATGTACAGTATATATCAAGTATACATAAGTAATCACAACTTATGTTTTAGCAAATTGAACAATTTTTTTTTTTTGTATTCACAGAATAATTATTACAGATTTAAACATTAACAAGTAATGCTTCAATGAATAAAGAAATCATGTAAAAAAATGTTGGTTCCTTCCCTAAAAAAACCATAACAAGATATTAAATACCTCCACCCAAAAACGAAATAAAATTAAATAAAAACTCAGGCATCCCATTATAATTGAATAAAAAGAAGTATCCGCTAAGTTATTATTTTGGGAAATCTCTTAGAAGCCAAATTGATAAACATGAAATCACCAAATATTTTAATATTTAATTAATAATTTATTGTTCATAGATGTTTAATTTGTATTAATCGTTAAAAGACGAAGTTGACAACAGTTATCGCATTTTTTAATTGATAATGAGAGGAAATCACTGTTTTTTATACTACCATTCAATTCCTTAACCTGGTAAATTATGAAAATATATTAGATGAATTTCTTTGGAATTACAAAAATTTTATGAGGAAAAACTTGTACACTTCAGACTGTGGTAAACTGAGTATAAAATATTGTTGGTTTGAGATCAATAACAGATAAATACCATTAGTATTAAGTTCCCGATGATGATGGTATCGATTCCGTTGTCAATATTTTCCTTATGATACACCACCATTAGTTGGGGTGGAATGAGTCATACCAAGGAACTAATCATTTTGATCTCTTTATATGTCATTTCGCTTAACTGGATAAGTATTTTAATAACTATTTATGAACTTAGTTTTTACTGATATTCATGATTCGTTACTTTCGTTCATAGGAAAATTTATCTATAAAATCCTAGTTGCATTTTGTAATGCGGTTATAAGTTTAATGATTGTAATCCAAAACAGGAACGATGCTAGAATTTTAACCAATCGAGAAATGAATAAGAATCCGATTGAGTTCTCTTATTACCAAATTTAAATAAGGCGCAACGATCAATAAAATACTTATATCAAGAGAATCTACTCAATTTTCAGAATAAAGAAAGAAAATAGATCTGAGATTTGAGAGTAACGCTACTAGATAATAAAGGGTTTCTATTCTTGAAATCATATAATTCGTGAAAATGAATTATTGTTTGACACCCAGGACCCATGTACGTATATGAAACATTTAATAGGGTAGAGGGAAGGGCGTTCGCAAGATTTCGTCTAGGTGGGCTGGTTTGTTAAATTCTTATGACCAGAGTGAAGGGGTCTAGGTATTTTGACTATATAAATAAGGCTGGATTCATTCATTTTTCAAATAAAACATCTTGATATTTGAAAATTAAAATATTTTTTATCTTAATTGATATAAAAAATGAAAATAAAAATAATTTGTAGCTTTTGTTTCTTAAATTTTCTGTGGGGGGATCTTCCCCTCTCTACCCCCCCCCTGCAGATGCCCTTAGGCAAAGCCAGAAAGCCTAATAAAAACACGAAAAAGTGCCCTGATCAAGAAGGGAGGATTTTTTTATCCTCAACTTAAAAACAAAAGATGGTACGTAACTTTCAATCAAAATTTGGCAAAGAAGTCTTATTATCATGCCCCAGACTGGTTGAAAGTAACGAAAAAAAAATCGGACTTGTGACGTAAATTAACGATAGTTTCCTCTGTAATATATAATATTATATTATCAATAGTACTTTCGTAAATTTTACTATACTATAGCAGAGAGTACAAAGGTACCAAAATTGCTATTTTGTTTTTCGTTTATAAATCAATAATAATATGGTTGTTATCAATTTTTTAGAAAAAAATAAAACCGAAGTGTTAGCCCAAGAAATGTTGACTTAAGTCACAAAATAATTGTTGGGCAATGTATGTATTTTTTGGATTTATAATTACTTTTTGATTAGTAATTAAAAGAGTATGATTAAAAAAAAATACAAATAACCAAACTTCTATTTGAAATATTACCCAATTCGAAAGAAAATACGGGTTATGAATGAGGAAAGGAGAGTTGATATAATATCTGAGACGTGGCAGGGAATCCCCTTATTCGACTTATTACTGTCGCGACCTGCTATCCGATTTATCTTCTTATTCCCACCTCCTTTATGGTGCCTTTTCTTTTACTCCATTCCTATTTCTTCGCGAATTTCCAATTTATAGGTGTTGAAAGTCGAAGGATATTACCAAGACATTTCAATCTATAGGTTCATTCAGTTTATGGAATATCCATATATGAAATGCCAATACTTGGAATGGAGATATGGAAACGGGTTGATTTGAAAGGATTATACTTCCTGTTTCGTATCCTCTGATTTCTCAACTGTTAGAAATTTAACGCCTGCAAACGGATTATTAATTTATGAAAGGTCCACAATTAGAAGATGGACCTTGTCTTACCAACGCATTAAATATGCTGATTTCATTCATTACTGTAAATAAAAGGACAACATAAAAACTAAAAAAAAAAAATCACTCAGTTAATCCGTATAATAACATACATAAGAACATATTTTGATTGGAGATTTGTGGGGAAATATACATATGTAATATATATTTCGAAACATCACTGATTTAATTTAATATTAATCCAATCTTAATCTGTGGGTGACCACCTTTTTTTTAAAGTATTTTTAAATAATTTATTTTTTGAAGAGAAAAGATTTGGCTCCGCCGGGAGTCGAGCAGGGTCTCCGCGTGACATGCGCGGATGCTAACCACTACACCACAGAGCTCGGCTCAAAGTAGAGCCAATCCTTCCTCTTCACTGATACCTACTACCCGATCACGCAAATTTTGCGAGTAACAGGAGGTGGACAAAGTTTGTCCGCGCACGTCACGCGGGAGACCCGGGTTTGACTCCCGGCGGAGCCAAATCTTTTTTCTTCAAAAAATAAATTTTTTAAAAATAATTTAGAAAAAAGGTAGTCAGCCACAGATTAAGATTAGATTAATATAAAATAATTTAAAATTGACGTACGTCAGTAAATACCATAAATTAGACAAACTTTGTCCAACTCCCGTTACTCGCAAAATTCGCGTGATCGGGTAGTAGGTATCAGTGAAGAGGAAGGATTGGCTCTACTTGGAGCCGAGCTCTGTGGTGTAGTTGTTAGTATCCGCGCATGTCACGCGGGAGAGATGGGTTCGACTCCCGGCGGAGCCAAATCTTTTCTCTTCAAAAAATAAATTATGATTTAATTTAAATTAATCTAATTATGCCACTGAATGGGCCAGATTTTGATACCAATAAAGACTTTCATAATAAAGTTGAAACTTAACCCCAATCCCTCTTGTTTCGACTCTTGTTTCCCCCTCTATCTATGATAATCCTTCAAGATATCTGAAAAGAAATTGACTAGGAATATTAGAATTATTCTCTCTAGAGTGCCACGAATAGGGAGTCTCTTTACATGTCATCCTTATCGATTCTGTTCACAGCTATTCGATCTATTTACTTTGTTGTTGTAGAAATCCGGGTGGCCTGCTAGGCAAAGCTGGATAATTAAATCGAATACGGTTGTTTGCTTAACGTCTCTTTATGCTACTAATGCTAATCGGACGATGCTACTGTGGGAGTCCTAAATTTTGCCTATCCAGGTATAATTAGTATAGGGATCTTAAACGAGAACCTGGCATCGCACAGGCTCGGTACATCTATTTTACTTCCTATCCGAGGGACGGCATAGCTAAGGATTTTTTACTCCCTTTTAAAAATCCTAGGGCCACCGCTGGACGCGTACCCGCGACCTTTAGTATTGTAGGTTGCCATGCTAACCACTACACCACAGGTGACCCCTCTTTACTTTTGTGATGTACATAGATTTTTTTGTTTTGTATTTTTTTATTTATTTATGCATGAATGGATCCTTAGGTCACTAATACTAAATGCTCTTGAGTATGGAAGGTTGTATTATTTCTTTTAAATTAAACTAAAAAAAAACAAAAAAAAAACACTAAAAAATATTAATATTAATTAGAATAACCATTCAATACGAAAAAGAAGTTGCCAATTATTATGTATGAAAAAATATGATTTAAGGTTAAAACTTTTTTTTTTTTTTTCAGTGAAATTTATAATTTTTTCAACCAATTTCACACACTTTACGTTGTCGCGGTGTGGTTCCAGAAAATCATTAACCTATATTCGGATAATACTCATGTGTATATTTGAAAATCCATATTTCGATAATATATCATACTAGCTGTATGTCCCGGTTTCACTCGGGAAATTTAATTTTTCTGATGAAACGGTCGATTTCGTAAAAAACCTATTGTAAAGCGAGATCATTACGATTTTTATTAGGATAAAGAATATCAGCTGAGGATCGGCTGAAGTTATGCAATTTTAATATGGACAGGTGTTGGCACCTGGTATGAAAGAACCACTGAGCGAAATTTGGAGAATTTAGGATAAACGATATGAATTTCTATGAAGAACAAACAAACAAACAGAAATATGGCCCTGCAGTTTCAGCTTCTCGCAAATCGGCTTGCCTAAGCCTCTGTGGCGCAAGGCGGGCCTCGTATTCCTGGGCAGACTCAGTTTCCCGCGATTCTGCCTGTCTAAGCCTCTGTTGTTCAATCCTATTTTGATGTTCGTCGAGAGTTTCAACTGCTCGTATTTGACGTTGTTTTTTAGCTTTTTAAATTCACTACTCCTATTGAAGCTAGCTTCTTAGGAGGCACTTTAAAAAAATAAATTTACCATACATATGAATAAACGTATTGTAATGTTAAAAAAATAAAAACCATATGGTTTAAAAATCCCAGAACTCGGCGCCTGCCTAGGGACGGTCTAACCGGGCCTTGTTGGCCTCTTCAAAATCTATAAAATGAATTTTAAGGCCGTTTTTTCGACTCAAACGGTCGATTTCGTAAAAAAAAAAAAAACCATTGTAAAGCGAGATCATGACGAATTTTACAACAATAAAGAATATACCCAGAGATTGGCTGAAGCTATGCAATTTTAATATGGACGGGTGTTCGCACCTGGTATCAAAGAACCACAGAGCGAAATTTGGAGAATTTAGGACAAACGGTATGGATTTCTATAAAGAACAAATAAACAAACAAACAAACAGAATTTCATCTTTATTTATATAGATTATGACAAAATACTTATGATTAGGTAAAATTATACGCACATATGTGTTTGTGTGTTGTAACACTTATGTGGGTTAAATAATTTTATTTAAAGAAAATTATAGTTTTAACAATTCCATACAAATTATGAAAACACAAATAATTAAACAGGCTACAAAAAGTATCACTTTGTAACTACACAGTAACACTAACTATTGTAACTAACCAGTCCATCGGTCCTTATATTTAGTCTGAAGAAGAACGGCCTGGAAAGTTCAAGGCTAGTGTAGTTAGTACTCGAACATCATAGTCACAAAAATGTACGAGAACAGTTTGTTCCAACTATTCCAACAAGTCTAGAACTATTTAAAATCATGTGTTTTGTGTTTTTTTTTCTTTTTTATTTTATAGTGATTATATAAATTGGTGAAATTTAGAATATTATATGAAAAATGCACTACTACTCGTACTATGAAGATGCGCTTGTATTATTATTATTATTATTATTATTATTATATGTAACTAGTATTAGATGATGAAGATAATTGCCAGCAGCAGGTTGCGGCAGTTTTACCGCCTTTTTATTACCGGCCTTAAGGTTAGGTGCTATAAATTATACAGCAAGACTTCCAGCACATTATGGAGCAATCTGGAGACTTTTTGTCTCTGCAAAGGATTACCTCTTTCAAGTTTTGAACTCCTCTGTGTTTTATTCAGATGTGGTTTATATGATTTCCTGAAAAGCGCACCGCGACAACTTCAATTGTACTAATACAGTTTGAAAAAATTATGAATTTGTTAGAAAAAAATTATGAAATTGATTGCAATATTTTTATAAATTTCACTGAAAAAAACTGTATTGATAAAAATTATATTCTGAGTATAGATACTATTATTACTTCTGGGATGTCAAATTTGGAGTAAGTATCTTTATTATTATCCTGGTAATATAATGGATCGTCTTTAAGTAGATTATTGCCTTTTTAATAGATGCATTTAAAAGGTTTACTGTAGTGGGATTGTAATGGGCCATTTCCTAGTCTGTTTGAAAACACAAGTGCTTTCAGATGACACGTGACTGTGTGTCCGACTTTTAAAGACCAGCAAATGCAATTTAATAGATTTTTTAAAACAATGCTCCATTCTTAGTTTATCGTTCCCTTTTCATAAATTTTCTCCTAATCCACTTAACAATTGTTAGCTTAGAGGTGTTAGTCTGTATTTTTGAGAAAAGAAAAATTAATGACCAAAATTCGATTGTACCAAAACAATTGAATATATACATTAATGAATTTCTAATTATAATTAGATTTATTAAATCAAAAAGCTATTAAAATTAAAATAAAATCAACATTTCTTATTATCGATTAGCTCTAAGACTCTTGGAGCAAACTCTTGAAAACCGAATTCGTGGGACTTAAAAGCTTCATCAAGACCATAATTTTTAACATAACGATCTCTAAAAGTCAAGTGATGTAGGATATGTGTGACAAGAGTTTATGATCCTTTTGCTTCCGTAAAGTCGAAGCGGATAAAACTTAATTTTTATTGCCCGTTAAAACTGACATTTCTAATGCAAGGTACCTCTAAGTCATACGTATATAGTTACGTCTCATACGAAGTTTACTGATTAAATCGTAATAATCTAAATTGAAAAAAAAAAAAATCCTACCGATTATCGATTAGGGATCGATTTAGAAAATAGGTTATAAATGCTTTTCTTTAATATTTTATATTTTTAAAATTAAACTAGTAAAATCTGTCTTATTTTAAAGCAAACGGTATCAAGACTTATGTGTGCAAAATCCCACTAAAAATACTAACAAAAAATATAATAATATATAAATAATAAAAAAATAACAAAAAATAAAAATAAAAAGAAAGAAAAAAGAAGAAAATAAGCCTAAAAAAGTCTATAGTTCAGGTTAAAGAAGTAAACCCAAATGTGTTCTGTTGATAAAATATCCTCAAAGATGTTCATTTGATAAGTTACTTCGGGTTCTGGAGAAGATGGTGGGAAATCTTGGAGGAAGTCAAATGAACTCAATACTGAGGAATCGTTGCAGAGGTGAAAGTCTTTTTTGCACTTTTATCCTTTAGCACGCGATATTTTGATTAAACATAATAAAAATATTTTATTTGCATATAAAACGAGGTAAATTCGTTAAATACATATTTAACGAATATGTACACATGTACACAATTTTTTTAGAAAAAAGAAAAACTAAATTACTTTTTTAAAGATTTTGTGTCCAGCTCGGAAATACTTAATACTAAGTGAGGCAGTAAGGCTAGCTAAATTGGTAATCTTAATGATCAGTCTAAACTGGTAATTTTTAATGAAAATTAATTTTATTTAATTAATATTATCTCTAAGCTTATTTTTGAGAGTAATTGTTTATTTTGCAAATTAAGAAAATTAAAATTTGTTTAACTACACCAACAACAAAAACTGATAAATTAAAACAGAATAGCTGAAAAAATAAACAGAATAGCTAACAAAACATTTATTGCTTAGTGTAATAGATTGATTAATACATTGCATAGTGTTTACCTACACTACATTACAATCCCACCTATCATTCTCCTACATTGCTCCATTTCTTTTCTCTGAAAAACCGTTGGCTCCTGAAAACTTTCCCACAGGCTAATGAGAATGGTGCTGGAAAAATTCCGTCTCTCTTTTACCACAAAAGTTTTCTTTCTGGGTTGTTGATATTAGGAAAAGAAATGTTCGTGAAAACTGTTTGGAAATTATTTATTGAATCGTTCTAACAGAATCATGAAATATGAATTTATTTGCTAAAATTGATAGAAAACAGATAAAATCATTATTATCTTTTAAAATATGTGTTTAATTTATAAAGTTTTGGCCGCACAAGCCTAAACTTCTTGAATTTCTTTCCATATTAATATTATACGCAGACATTTGAAAACCACACTCGCATACATTTATACACAACCTTAAACATTTTCAACTCTCTTACTCAATCTATAGGGACTCTAGATAAACGAAACTTTGAACTTACTAATAGCTTTAAATCCTTGAAAAAAAGTTATATTTACTAATTACCAACCATTTATAGTAAAATTAGATAAGCCGTATTAAGCTATCTCATGAAATTTTGAAGAGGCTAACAATTATAATAGGAAGTGGTAACTAGTTGTATTTAAATAGTTTTAACTAGTTATGCAAATAGTTTTAAAATGATTACGAGCACGCATAAATCACTGGAACACATAAAAAAGTCTACTTTCATCTAGACACCTGGGACATTTTCAATTCAAAAACATTTTGCACCCTATTAAATTTTATAAAAATTAAAAAAAATAATACTTCTATTTTTAATTCCAGTTTAATGAAAAATAACTCTTCCAATAATTGTATTTTTTATTTATTTCTACTTGAAAAATGAAAAAAAAATAAAAAAAATCTGGTGTGTGCTCGCAATACACAACTTTCACTCACCATGAACAATGGTCTGTCATTAAAGGCGTACTCCGCATGCCTGGGCTCAACGAGTTTTATGAGTTGACTGAATATTTTTCTTTTTTTCTCCTCTATATGTTTTCTTTATTTTTATCCTATCGCATATTTAGCCATTTCTTATTTTTAGGCGTAACGAGGGACAGTTAATTTCTCCATATAAACAAAAACAAAGGATTTATAGGATACAAACAAACAAAAAAGGCCCCTACCCCATTTAAGCCCCCTCAGAACATTTTAATAATGATGAAGATTACCTGATATTAAAGAACACCTAATTTTCATTAAACAGGACGAATTTGATAAAAATCGTAATAGCCGTTTTTGAGATCATCAAAAAAAAGGTAAACATTGGAAAAAAAATATGAAATAAAGTGCCCGCTCCGTTTGACCAATTTTGATGAAATGTTGGTTATCACATCTTTGGCATATACATCCATCAAATACCCAGTTTGATCAAAATCGTTAATGCCTTTTTTGAGTAAATAAAAAAAAACACGTGAAAATGATACAAAATTTCTAAAGTCCCCCCTCCAGTTGATTAATTTTGATGAAATTTTTGCTGTCACATCGCGTGCATATACCTATACTAAATACCTAATTTCAGGTTCGCACGGTTTATAGTTTTTGAGCTAGTCTGTTCACACACACACACACACAAACACACACACACAACACACACACACACACACACACACACACACACAAACACAAAAACACACACACACACACATAGACCATTTCGCGGGACTTGGTTAATTGGACTCAGGGGACCCCAAAATGTGTATTTCCGTTGAAAACCGGAAGTCGAAATTTTTCACGATCGCAATACTTCCACTTACTATATATTTCATATATAGGTAAGTGAAAGTAAAAATACAAAACAATTATTGGAAGTGTTATTTTTCATTAAACTTGAATTAAAAATAATAATAGATACTTAACTTCCGGAAAAATCATTAAAAAAGTGAAATAATACTTCTAATTAAAACCACCAGTGCCAGCCTCGACAGTGATGTTGACCTTAAATATTTGACCTTGAGTTGAAGCAGAAAAAAAATATCTTCGAAACGTTGACTGCCTTCAATTAACTCGGGGCTTAATTTCAAGAGGCTTGTGCTTTAATTAGAAAATTTCTAAAAATATCCTACTACACCAGAGAGCAGTTTTCCTCTTTTTTTTTAATTAAAATAAAAAAATCCTTTAACCTCAAGGCTATATCATAGTCATTATTTGTTTGTTGACACTTTGACCAAATTTTTTACCCAAATATTAGCAGCTAAAATCAGGAAATGGCTATAGGAGCAAACAATTTTATCTTAGGGACATATTGAATGCCGCGAAAATTTGTGTTGCCAGGATAATGTATTCACTCTAAATACTCTTTTATTCAACAGCAATAGGAGAGAAGGAAAATATCTCTACATGGTTTTTATTGATTACTCTCAGGCATTTGACTTTTTAAATCGGAATATTCTATGACGCAAGTCTCATGGCTGGGCATTAACAGGAGAATAATCATCATACAAAAATTTCAACATAAACAAATGAGTTCTCCAGGGTGACTCCCTTAGTCCTCTCCTCTTCATTTTATTATTGATCTTAGCGATTACCCACTGGAAAATGGAATTTTTGGCGCGAGTATCAATGAAAATGTTGGCATTGTGACACCATTATTTGCTGACGATATTTTCATACTTGGCAATACCCTTCAAAAACTAGAAAACAAAATAATAAATACCGGGGTCACGTGTGGTATTATGATATTGGATTTTAGGTATTTTCCAATAAGAACAGGATTATGCATCAAATTAACTTTTTTGTTTGGAATTGTGTCTAAAATGACTACCAGAGTTCTGGGTTTATTTATTTAATATCACTGTATGCTACAATGACTAACCCTAAATCAAAATATTTTATTTGATTAAAAATTATGATATCGGATGAATTAAATGATGTGTCAATCAATAAAAGGTAAAGAAGTGACAAAAATGATAAACCCAATGAAGATAGTAAATGAGCCCAATTACTAGTAAATTGAATAAACTTAGAACAAACCTTTTCCCACCCAATCTAAACCAACATTGGTGATTCAAATATTCCAGAATAATGCTTAATAACTTGAGTAAGGCTTAGTAAAGCCACTAAGCTGGAGAGAAAACCTTCTCTGGCGGAGGAGAAGCTACCTATCAGAAAGTCGTTCCATTTGAACATCAATAGCGACTACAAATTAAAGATCGCGGGTTCGCGTCCCGTGGGTGACCTAGGATTTTTAAAGGGAGTGAAAAATCCTTGACACTGCCGTTCTTCGGATAGGACGTAAATTAGTGGTGCCGAACCTGTACGATGTCAGGTACTCGTTAAATATCCCTATCCTAATTATACAAGGATAGACAAAATTTAAGACTCCACCGATTAGCACCAAAAAGTGACAAAAAAACAACCTAATAAATACCAAGAAAACCAAAGGTTATATCTATCATAAAAGCCCCAAGCTGCAGAAAACCAAACATTGTAGGCCTTTTATCGATCGGGACAGATATACTACTACACTAAAGTAGTTGGTGTAATTCTTAACTATTTGGCTTCTATTAAAAATGGCTTCAAAATCATTTCAAAGCTTGTCCAACTCTATTCTTTTGTACTCCTTTGAAATTTGGTCCCTGCGTCTGGAAGAAAACTTGAAAGTTTACGACCTTATTCATAATAGGCACTTTTTGCCTTTTAAAGATTACCCATAGCTACTTCTTAAGATAATTGAAATTTTCTTTTCCTTAGCCCCGTTTAAAATCACTTAAGAAGTGAGAAATAAAAAAAAAAAATTTAAATTAAGTAAACAGTTCTATAATTTATGAAACGGAGTTAGGAGGAAATCTAGTATTTTTTTTTTTATTACATTAATATTCTTTAACTTTCCAGGAAGTACTTTCAAGAGCACGATTTGAAAATTTTAAAATATACTTGAGAACCATGACTAATTGAGGTGATGTTGACTTACAAGGAATGGATCAATGGGTATGACATTGCTACGAGATACATACTCACTATTAGTTTACTTAACATTAGAGCGATATGTGTACTCAGCGCGAACAGTATCAACAGACCCATACAACCGAATATTGATATGCTGCTCAACTGCCCAGATATCTGTAAGTTATTGAAGTCTCACCCACCACCATTTCGGTATTCTTTAATTTAAACATTCTAAAATGGGGCATGAGTTGACCAAAGTAACAATATTATTTCAAAATTTTTATAGAAGGTGTCATAAAAGGGTGAGAATGAAAACAATCTTTGTTAAGAGAAAAAACTACAAGTTATTCTTAAAGTTAGTTATAAATTGTAGTTTTCGATAATGTTATGTGTTAATAGGCTTTTTTAAAATTGTAATCTATCAAAAGTCGCCTAATAAAAGGCCATAACATTTTTTAAATGCAGTACTTAAAATAGTGATTTATGATTTTAAAATATATATAATGATATTTGGTAGTAGCCAATTAAAGAAAGAGTAGCCAATTAATACCAAAAGAGTAAGTTGAGTTGTGTAAGTGAGAAATTGTATATTAATTATTATAATTATATAATTGTTTTTTGTTTTGTGTGCCTATTTATGTATGCCGATTTAACCTTGCTAGATTATTTCTTATTTTATTAAATTATAGAGGAGACTTAGAGATGATGTGAAAACTCTTTATGTTTATATTTTTTATAGTGGTAAAATAATCAGTTTTTCAAGGGTCCTGTGATAACCATGAGCTTTTGTTTGTCCTTTATATCGCTAAACCATTATCATCACCAAGGGATGTTTTAGAGCAACGAAAAAAATTAACTTCACATATTGGTAATTTTGCTTGATAACATTTAACATTCAATTTAATTTCCTTGAAAGTTAAAGCGTTACTGTTATTCATGCTTTTTATTTCCATGAGGTCACGTTAAAATAGAATTAGTAGGCGTTGATGATTTTAAATGTTCTATGCCTTAAAGCAAAAACAAACAAATGAAAATTAACTTCTTGATTTAAAAAAAAAAAAAAATCTAAAAAATTAAGTAACTCTTATTGAAAATTGTAGGAAGGTTTTTACTTAATACAATAAAAGTATAGTTTCTTTCTTTATTATTTTTTAAATATATTGCCAAAGCTGGCATCATTTTTCATAAATAAATCTAACATAATTATGATTTATTTTTTCTAAGTGAATTTATTACTTTTACCCTTAAATTCATGCCCCCAAGTATATTTCAATGATACTCCGATCCCTGAATCCCAAGCTGTAAGATATTTGGGACTTCACCTGGACAAGAGACTTACATGAAGAACCTACATCGGACTGAAAAGGAACCAACTTAACAAACGATTTGGAATATTATCTAGGTTACTCGACAGACGTTCGAAATTATCAATAACTAACAAACTTACTATTTACAAAGTACTAATACGACCATTATGGACATACTGGATAGAACTATGGGGTTCTGCAAAACCCTCAAACATCCAAAGAATTCAGTCATTCCAGTCAAAGGTACTGAGGAAAATAGTAGGCGCACCATACTATGTGACAAATGACTTACTGCACAAGGACCTGAATATCCCAACAGTTATCGATACAGCCACACAATACTTACGAAACCTTCCACTAAAGGCTAACTTTTAACTCGAACCCCTTAGCACAGACACTAAACACCTAACAAACCCTTACATTCCACCCCGGGGACTTTTGAGGCGGTGGCCGAGAGATATGCTAAGTATAAAGTCAGCAATTCATCCAATAGGAATTCAACCGATTTGCTTATTGGTAATTGGCAGATTGCAAATCATAGAAACTGAAAAACTGCATTGTGTGAATAATAAATAAAATTTTTCTAATGTAATGTTTAAAATTTGCTTATAATTTAATGATGATAATGAGAAGATCAGATGATAATGAGAAGATCAATATAAAATTTGTTAGTTTTATCCCTCCAAAGGCACACTAATATTTTTTTTCATACATGCCACACTGTGGGTCCTACAAACCCCAAAAGTTAATCCTTTATATAAATTATAGTTTTAAAATATTTTTAGAAGCTTTTATTTAGACAATTAACAAAAACGTACAAGATCGAGAAAACAATAAATTGGATTAAAAATATTTATTTTAATTTACGTTATATAAAAAAACACATGTAAAATGCAAATTTTTCAAGTAGTTCTTACAGTTTGGAAAAAACGTATTTAGAAATTTCAAATTTCATACAAATCAAGATTAATTATTTTTCTATTGTTACTTAGAATATTTTAAATATAAAAAATATATTTTACGAAATTTATTGCCGACCACTTTTCTTACATGCAGCCCTCATGGACTGCATTCTACGCACAAGTGTGTGGCTGTGGCATTCCCTACAAACTAGTTTTGTTTTCCTATCTTTTTGTCTAGAACAATAAGAGCATCTTCCTTTTTAAACTGTCTTAGGGCCTTTGGACCCATGCCATTGACTCCTAATTCCTTAATTAATATTTTTATTGACCTTCTCACTTTAGGTCTAAGCCATTCTGAAAAAATTCACATTTATCAGAAAGTTAAGCAATAAATAAAAAAAATAACCCACAAAAAGAAATATAAACATCACAATAAAATATTTTGAAAGAAATTTTTGTTACACTTGTCTCACTTGCAAAGCAAATTGTAATAAAAGTGTAATAACAAAAGGAAGAACTTAGATGCCACACTGGGGTCTACAGGACCCCATCACAAGTTTTTAATTTTCTATAAAAACAGCAGGATGAACTACAACTTTTCCAACATAGGCGCTAAGGCGGTAGGTGTACCAACTTCGAATACATGGAAGTCACAGCCATTAGAATAATTTTATCAATTAGATATTCGTACATAATATGTTCTTGGGGTCTGTCAGACCCCAGTGTGCCTTGCGAGGGTTATATTTGTTTCTGCTTTACCCATGCAGGTTTTTGAAGGTTGTTGTAATTTGGATATTCAAAAGGAAAGAAACAAACTATGTTTATAGGATAAAATAATCTGCTCATCCGTGTAGCAATTATTCAATAGTCTTACTTAACATGATCATCGACAAAGCTCTTCGATTCTTCTCTGATATCTGTACTACTGAAGTCAGTAGTAACAAAATACTGTGAGTACTATTTGAATTGAAGCGAATCTTAAGACACGAAATTCAAACATAACTACTGCATCCAACTGTCCAAACCATCACCGGTTTTATCTACTTTTAGAGGAAAAGCGCAATCCGGCAAGTGTCAAACAAAATCTTTCAACCAACTTCCGACTGTCAAGCAAGAAGATTTGCTTCCTACCCTTACTTAAACCTCTTAAGGGATCCGGCCTAAATTTTAACCTAACACGTCAGGAATGGAATCCACTCGGATTCCGTACTTGCGCCTCAACAATCTCAACCATTCGTTTTGTTTTATATAACATTTTTTTACTTAACTTTATATAAATGCCTGATAAATTGGTGATTGTTGAGATAACTGGATAGCTGAACCTATCAGTGGACCTTATGACACGGTAAAGTGTGCGAGCGGATCCTTCTCGCCTAGCGATGAGACGCGGCTACCGGTTCGCAAATCACGGCCTGATGTTTACCGCCAGTCCGTGACCTGGGTAGAGGATCGTGCTTACCTTACTCCCATCGAGTGTTGAATAAGAAAACTGTGACACCCTCTCTTATTTACCTAACCACCCCATTTTTTAGCACATAATATAGTAGATATACCTATTTTTATAAATATTTATGTAAAACAAATTTCAATTAGGGATTGTGTTTTACGACGATAGTAGATATGTTGGCAATTAACCAAAAGAGATCGGATTTTTTCATTTATGGACACTTAGTAGTTAAGTCTATGATCTTCTATGCATGGGTCTTAATGCCAGTGACACGGTTGTAAGGAAAATGTCGGTATATCCTGTCGTCATATTTTCCCCTATAGGACTAGGACCGCTCCTTATGCAATTATATCTTCTATTTTAAGTCAATGCAATTATATCTTCTATTTTAAGTCTTAATTATTTGTTTATATTACCTAGACTGGGATGAAGTTTTTTTTTTTATTATTATTGTAATTATTATTTATTATTGCTTTTATTTATTGGTGTATATTTTATTGATGAACACGTGATATGAATTTATTCATCCAAAGTCTTTAAATGAAACTAAACGCAATTGATGTTCAAATACTAAAATGAAAAAAAAATATATAATTTTTAATCTTTTAGATCCTGTTTTAGTTTGAAAAAAAAAACAACTTAATATTTGGAATTTGATGATCTTATCGACCCCGCACATTTTACCTCTTGTTGTATCCAAAGATCGTTTGGAATTTTCAGTATTCTTTTGCATTTCATTTCACATTCTTGAACTGAGAACTGACTTTCTAACTATAAAAATTTGTGTCAGCTTTTCCAATTATTTCATATATAAAATTCTTTTTTAAACTTCTAAAATGAATAAAAGTCTTAATTATAATAACAGTTTTTAAAGTGAAAAAGGTTCTTACAGTCAATGAATTCTGGGCGGTACAAATCATAGAAAGTAGTAGAATAGTTTTTGATCTCGAAACCTTTAACAATTTTATTTAAAATAGTTAAAATATCTAAGTTATTAATCATAATAATAATAATAATACGCCAGGTATTTATTCTGAGGAATAAACGCGTGGTATTGTTGCGTTCCTTTAATAGAGAATGCTTGGTTTAAGCGAACTCTCAAAAAAAGTTATGATTTAAAATGTTCTTGAGCTGAATATTTAAACTCTTTGTTAGTGAAGTTTTCAACTGCACACTAGAAAATTTGTATAGGGGTTCGGATTTGGTTCTCAAAAAATCTTAGCAAACTAGCACAAGCTGTTAGTCTTTTTACAGAGCCTGGAATTATCTAATAAGCCTGGACTTTCATAAAAAATTATAAATTATAAAATGGACGTTTGGATCGAAATGTTGGCTCTCCAATAAAAGAAATTTTTACTTGAAAATCCTGACTATAAATTATCCTAATATTAACCCTTTAACCTGGCGGAACGTATAAATGCGTCTTTGAAATATATGTTGTACCCTGGAACTGGTGGGACTTATATTATCGTACAACAGAGGTATTAGTCATTGATACATGTATGTACGTGAATATATACATAAATATAAATAATAATAAGAATAACAAATATTTCCCAATATATACGTCCCGCCCAGTTAAAGGGTTAATTTAATATTGAACGTAAAAATTTCACTTAGAATCCACATATTATGTTCATTTATTAATGAAAAATACAATATTTATTAATCGATTCATCTTAATTTAATTTATTAGCATACCTAGAGTATTTCAGATATGCACGAACGAGTTATTCATTAGCCTTTGATAAATATAATATTATCTCTTTAAAATAGGCTTTTATGAGAGTATAAAGGTGAATAATGCTACGGTGGTTTTCATTTTAAGTAATTTAATATTTTAGAAGGGGGATGAAGAAGACACTTTGGGTAGAGCCATCTCCGGTGTAGCTAAAGAAGGGAAGGCCACAGTAATCAGACACTCCTTAAAGAACACAATTGTAGGCCTTCTTCTCCTCAAATACCCGTTTAATTATTACTACTACACATTTCTTCACATAACTAAAGGTTTAAAAAATATTCTAAAAGAGCGTTTTGACATTTACTAATAATAAGCTACCATACAATTTAATTTTAGAAAGTAAAAAACAATAACTTTCGGATATTTATCAATATAAATAAATCACTCTGGGTCAGTACATCACGCAACTTTCACTTATCAGTCTTCCTTGGGTATATATATATATATATATATATATATATATATATATATTTCTTATAAATTAATAATTATAAAATGATAAGTCCCTCTTTAAAATGTGATAATGTCCTTCTTTCAGTCCAACACTTACTGATAGACTGCCCACGATTCGAAAAGTACCGGAAAAAAGTTGGTCTTTCTGAGTCATTGAAGGAAATTATGAAAGATAGTAAAGAAAGATTCCCTACTCTATTTATGTTTCTTGCAGAATGCACAGAATTCTACAGATGGATTTAAAGCTCCATTAGACGCCAATGACTTTTTAGGGTAGAAACGATAACAAAATTAAAAAGAAAAAAGAAAATGATTATTAGAGTCAAAAGAAGTAGTATTAGCGTCATCCCATGTCACATCAACACACTTTTTTCCCCTCACCACCTCAGATTTTAATGAAATTTGGTACACAAGATACCTTCCTGTAGACTAAGATAAATACCAAATTTCAGCTCAATATCTCAACCGGTTTTCAGAATATAGCTATGTAAACCCATTGAAAAACGTACAATTTTGACCTGTCGCATCATCTGGAAAATTGCAGCTCTTCTAGGCAAGATAGAGAGTTGAAATTGATGTCATTTTGAAACTGAATCTATGACCTTCCTTATGATATGAAAGTCGATAGGGGTTAAGAAAGATTTGTTATTCGAAATTTTATTCAAAATTTCATATTTGAATTTCTCAAAAAGCTTATTTTTTAAAATTCTGTAAAATTGAAAATGTTGTCATTAATAAGTGCTATAAAAATAATGACGGGACATCAATGGGTTCATGCTTAAAATAATTATTGAAAAATTTGAGTTTTTCTTGTGGATGTAAAAAAACCAATAGCTATTAATCTTCTCAAACTTTAGCCTATTTTATCAAACTAATTTCTTTCCTACAATTGTCACAAATCTTTGAAACATTGTCTAGTTCTGGATATTGTGATTTGACACATCCATTTTGTCACATGTAATGTACATATTCTGTGTACCAAATTTCATTAAAATCTGAGGTGGTGAGGGAAAGAAGTGTGTTGATGTGACATGGAACGACTCATTAATCTATTTCGATTGAAGGGTAGAAATAATAGAATTTTTTCGTTTCCTTCTACTTTTATTTTATTATATCTCAAAAATACACGATTAGAAAATTTAAAAATCATGGGATATTAAGGGATCGAAAGGGAAATAATAAATTAGCCCATTTTTTTTTATTTATATTTATATTACATTCCATAAATCAAGATTAGATATGCAAAGCAATTAAAACAAAATTACTTTTTCCTGATATTCGAGAAAAACCATTAGTTTAATGGGAATTTTAAAATTTCATATTTGAAGTTTTCAAATAAAAAGTTAAACTATCTTGGACACATAATATAATATTGAATGGCTTTTACTTTTTTTAATTAATCTACAAAATGAAAGGTGATAAAAAAAAACTCATTTTGAAAATTTGAGAAGCCATGTCCAATGAAAAATCCATAAAACTTTACTTTTATTTTTTCACACTTGCATTCACACCTATCAGTGAATCGGGACAATTAGCGCATGTGATGGCTAGAACGCATTATTATTTAGTCATTTTGGGTATGTGGAAAGGAAAGTGCTCAGCAGCATCTTTTTGGGAGAGGAGGTCTCTCATCCAGTTTCTTTTTAGCCGCCTTCCAACAGGCATGTCAGCCGTGGCCATGTTGCCAAAGTCTATTGTTATTTAATCTAGTCTATGTAGTCTACAATATGTCTAATTTAACACAAAAGCGTAGCTAAGAAATCGTATGTGTTAGTCGATCGTTAGTTGTCTGTGTGTTGAGTTTTGTTACTTACGTAGGAGGGAGCGTCTGTTAGAAATCTTAAAATGTTTGTTTAAAAATTTTGTAATTTTCATATTCGATAATAAATTTCGAGTTGTAAAAATCCATTTTATTCAACACAAATACTATACTTGTTATAAAATGTATTCCTTCTATCATCACTATTCTTGAAATAAAATAGTCTGATTTTTCTTTTCTGTTTCAGATTGTGAAACTGCAGGGAAGCTCAATTGATATGTGAGTAGTTACTTTTTGAATTAATATCCTAATTGAAAATTAACGCCTTAATTAATTGTTCCTATGTTTCACGTTAACTCTTGGATTAACCTTTTAAATAAGCCAATTTCACTTTCTCATTCATCACTATATATTCGAATGATTATCGCTGTATTACCTAAAGCTTCTTTTAGAAATTTATGAGGTTTATAATTCATAAGATAACCGTATCAAATGAAAAAAATTACCGAACCAAATAGACACAGTAATTAAATTTTGTGAGATGAGATTTTTTTAGCAGAATATTTTACAGTTTTATCTAAAAGAAAATAGCCAGGTATAATTAATTTTTTTTTAATGGGTTGAATATATTTTTTTCAATATTAATATTTTATAGATAAAATTGTCTAAATTAAAAAAAATTTAAACTCTCAAGCAAGGGTTTTTATTTTTTTCAATCAACACAAAAAAAAAAATTTTCAAGAAATTGAAGCATAATTCTCACCTCCAATCATAAAAGAAATTATGGGATAACTAATTGTCAGGAGTTTCTTCTTTACCATTCAACTTACCTACGGATCCAAAATGAAACATGATGTAAAAAAGAATAGAAAATCATCAGTTTCGTTTGGTTGGTTTTTTATTGTATTGTAATCCTTATGTGGGTTAAACAATTTTTAATAAACGAAAATAATAACTTTACACTGCCACACAGACTATGAAAATACAAATAATTAAACAGGTTACAAAAAGTATCACTTTGTAACTACGCAGTAACAAAAATAACCATATGACATGAACTTCAGAACGACTCTACAGTCCATCGTTCCTTATATTTAGTCGTAAAAAAGAACAGTTTTGAAGGTTCTAGGCCAGCGTAGATGGTATTCGAACATCATAGTCACAAACATGTACTATGACAGTTTGTTCCAACTGTTAGTTCGTTCGAAAAACAAGTCTTGGACTATTTTAAACCGTATGTTTTGTTTCACGTTAGTATAAAACTCAGTTATTAGTCTCAGAACTTTGAAGCCAGCAAACTGCATTTGGGAAATCAGTCTTATTTTACTTATGTGATACGATGGTTTATACAAAGTGTTGATTTTGTTACGCGAAACAAAATCATATGATTTAATCTGATACATTGAAAATAGTTTTAGAGTTTCTGTTGGAACAGTTGCATAACTGTTTTAATAAACATTCTGGATGTTTCGAGAATATTCTAGTCCTTCTAATATTTGATTTTGATTTCGGACAAATATAAGGAGAATACCGTCTTTGATACTGCAAAAGGTCGTATGTCAGAAATTTTCGATTTTGCAATTTTATTGGATTTTTAATCAAAACGAGTTGCTCTAGGGTCCTAAAAGGCGAAGTATGTTGGTTGTAAATAGAAAAGAAGAATCATGCACAGTAATTTTTTTTTTCGAATTTCAGGATTCGCTTGGTCATTAATCCTGACTGACACCAGTCAATAAGATAAATTTAAATTTTAACACAAAAAAAGTTTTACAAATGAATATGATGACAATTTAAATGTTTCTATCGATAATCAAACCAAGAACTGAAAAAATGAATTGCAAATATAATGATTTTATTGTTCTCCTGAAAATCAGTTGTTAATTGACATACGACCTTTTGCAGCATCAAGGACGATATGTTTACTTTTGTGTTACCGTATTGTTACTATTATTTACTTTTTGTAATTGGAGTTTTTATTGTTTGTTCGTATTGAATTATATTCTAATAAAAATTAATTAAATCCATATAACTGTTACAATACATACAAATCTATATATTTAGTATACATGAGTACCTTAGATCTTTTGTTTTCGTGTTATTTTCAATTTTTTTAGTCGCGATACCCTTTATATTATTACTATATTTATTCAAAACTATTGCATTCAATATTGTCTTACTATAATTTATTAGTAAATTACTATTATTGATCATTAAATTAAATATGCGGGGGTACCACAAGGTTAAATACTTGCCCACCTACTCTACATTGTATACACCCATGACATACAAGAAAGTAATGATACATTGACCGCTACTTACGCAGACAATACAGCAATACTAAAAAAAAAAAAATAAAAAAAAAAAAAAAAAAAAAAAAAAAAAAAAAAAAAAAAAAAAATTAAATATCTCATCAACTATTTTCTCTAAACAATAGTTTAGATATCCTGTGTCATTTAGATATCCTATGCACTATTCTTGTTTGCATTAGATCACTTTATATATACTTATTTATGCATTTATTTCTACCTATAATTATTTCTATTTTTTTTTCTCACTATTTATAAATAACTACTTTTTTTGTTATCATAAAATTTTATTTAATCTCAAGATCTTTTATTATTTTAAATATTATTAATGTTTCTAATATTTTATTCTGTTTTGTATCTGATACTATTCCTTTGATAACATTCCCTAGTTCATTGTAGGTTACAAGTATTAGCTTTATTTTAAACATTAGTATTTTAATTTTATTAACTTTTATCGCTTACTTAATCATTGTTTGTATAAAGCCAATGTCCACCTATTAGTTTTTCAGAACTTTTAACCATTAAATATCTTCCTATTTTATAAGTGCTTTCGAAATTCTGTTTATTCTAATCTGAAGGTATTGCAATTTTTTTTTTTTTTTTTTGTTTTCTTGTATTATCTTCCTAATCCATCTTAAAATTTTAAATTATACATCTTACTTTCGTATGTACATTTATGCGTATAATGTGCCTAATCGCATGGAACAAGCACATGTTTCAAATAAACTCCTATTCCATATAGTTAGGCAAGAGAAAAAGAAAAATTACATAAATAAATGAGTACCTTAGACTGATTTAGACTTAAGGTGACAAAATATAGCGATATGCCAACAAAAGTAACACACTGCAATTTAAAATTTAAATTTAAAAACAAACCTAATCCACAACTAAGTCAATTACTTTTTTATTTTTTTAAAATTAAGGAAATTGATTTTTTTTTTTTTTTCAGAACCACTTTCTTTCTTTTTTATTGCTGGATTTCCTTTCTATTCTCCAAAAATACCTGTTTATTTGTTCAATTTACAACTCCCTACCCCGTTGATGGAGGGTAACATATAAAGGTGGAACGATTGATATAAAAAGCATGCCCCCTGTAGCCGCTACTGGGAGAGAGAAGCCCCCATAACTTGCTGGTTTTAGCAGAAGTTGCCCCGGTAATAAGCAGTAAAAAGTTGTGTTTAGGTGCGCTTCTCTCTAACGAGGAGGCCGCTTTTTGTCCCGACCACTCCATTCTATCTCCAGCCATCTCTTCTTGAGAGGAATACACACACAACTCCCTCCACGTTATTTCTGGGCCGCTTCCGTTCTAGCTCCAAATGTGTCCTGGTAGAACGCGATGCGGACTAAAATTTTTCTAGGATAAGTGAGCATCAAGATCGTGGTTAAAAAAAAAAATCTTTTTGCTACTAATGCCCAAAAAAAATTTAATTTTTTTTTTTTTTTGATCTTCAAACTTTTATTGGCCCCTTTCATAACTAAGCGGCAATCATCAAATGTGATATGAACTGCAATATGTTGACATTTCAAGGCATGAGAAAAGATAATACCCAGCAGCACATCATCCAGGTCTTTTTTCATGATAGAAGGATTATCATCCAACTCATTTTCAGTAGCCTCATATAAGTCTGCTTTTATGTACGTGCAATTTGATACGAGAACCAGAACAGAGGGCTCATATTTTTGGTGGATAGTTGGTAATTGTAAGTCGGTATGTACTGTTTTGTTACTAACGTACAAAGGTGCGTTCTTTATTAGTCGTAAAAGTTTAGATTGAAAGGTTAGTAGTTTCTGTAAGTGTCTTTTTTGCTTAACCATATACTTATTTGTGAGCCATATAGTATGTCAATATAATATAGTAGGTTGTGTATAGTAGGTTTCAGTAAATATATTTATGTATTAAGTTTCTGTATGATTTTCAATTTTGATGATTTGGAAAATAGTGAGTACAGTATTTTCAGCAGTTTGTTTAATGTCTGTCTTTTCGTTTTGAAATGAGAGCCCATAAGTCATCCTTCTGTCAACTATTCGTCCATATATAAACTATATAAACTGGGGGGGGGGAGCATGTAACTTGTCGAAGTGTGAATGTTGTATGTTGTGATTTGTCCTGGTTTAATTTGACTATTTGATTACCTTTTGAATTACATGGACATTTTAATTCTAATCGGAAAGTTAACTGTAGTTAGGAAGTGATAAATATCCAGAGAATCGGATGACTCCTCTACGGATAATGTCATCTTGTGTATAACTGTAAAAAAAAAAAAAATAATAATAAAATAGTTTTTTTTAGTTTTATTTTATTCCAGGTAAATACTTTTAAAAAACAGTCTAAATTGGAACATAGTATTCGAATTGTGATTAAATACACTATGTTTTTAAAGAACTTAAATAAGAGAGAAGAAAATAAATAAATAAATTTGCAAAAATAGTATTATTTTTCTGGACAGTGCTGCTCAAGTTCCTAAAAATGTTTAATTAATGTTGATTTTAAGAGAAAAATAGATACTAAAAAAACTTTTATATATATATATATAAAAGTTTTTTTTAGTCTCTATTTTTTAGTTCTATGCATATTAAAAGAGATGTACTTAATAATATTTCATAGTTTGCATTGTTTTTTTGGGGGCTGGAAAACAATTTATTATTATTATTTTTTTTTAATCCGCGCTTATATGTAGCATTTGGACTGAAAGATAGCTGGGCAACGTGTTAGCCTGTGCGCTGTCGAATGATTTTAAATTATTAACGCTTCTCGAATTTAAAGCGTAGTGTGCATTAGCGAGGGCCAGTTTTGTTTTAGTATAAATTATTATTTTCATCATCCCGACATTCGAGCATTGCGTTTGAAACTAAGCCAAGTTCTTCTGGCATTCGATACAGTGAAATGTTAGTCTGCGAATGATATTTAAATCCTAAATGGAATAAAGTGATAGATTGCTTGCTAATATTTATAAGAATATTAAAAACATTTTTTTCTCTGCATCGAATATTATTTTTTCAGTTGTCGGTTGTTCATTTTAGGTATTAATAAACTAAAGGTAATTTTCAATGTAAATAAGAATTATTAGAATCATTTTTATATACAATTCTATTTATTTTTCTTAACTCAACAGGATGATCAGATCAGACCAATTTTTTATTTTATTTTGACCAATTTAACTCTACCTAATTTTAGAAGAAAAAAAACACTAGTCAGCTGTGTATTTAATAATGGAAACATTTGGAAACAATGGAAAACATAATGGAAACATTGCTTTTCAATAACAGAAGACAAATACTTTTTGTATTCTTTAATAAAAAAAAATGGATGGATTTTTCGTTATTTATAAATAGTAATTGGATATTGTAAAATAATAAAAGAGAATACATTTATCTTGAAACGAATTTATATGGATGAATGAATGAATAAAATACTGTATTTTGTAATAATTACAATTACAGGAGGTCTGGCTCCATATACAAAAAATAAAATAAAATGGTCATACAAAACAAACGAAAAAAATAAAGAAAAAAAATAAAGAAAAGAAATAATAAAATAAAATCCTAAAATATAACATAAAAAGAAAAGTATTAATATTAATATAACAATGATAGACAGATAGTACAATATGTTTGTAAAGAAAAATGTTAAAATTAAATCACGTACAGAATATTTACAAATAGCGAAAATAAAACATAAAAATTCTTTGTTGATAGAATAAAATTATGTATAGATAACAAAAAAAAAAAAAAAAAACTCACAAAAAATAAAATAATTACAATTCTTACAAAATATTATTAATAAGCTTCAATTAAATATTATGGAGTATTAAATATTTTTATTTTCTATTGTCGTTCTCTACTAACAAGGGGAGGCTACGGACGTGGGGTCACCGATTACAATGAAACTTGTTTTCGAGTTTCTATATCCAAAAATATTAGATACGTATCCGAGGGTTCTTGCCAATGGGCCTTCTGAGCCGAGGAAAAAAATTTCTTAGGTACGAAAATAGCCAAAAATTGCATCAACAAAGTTGCCGCTGCTCAAAGCTCCTTCAACCAATTTCAATGAAATTTTCAGGGATGTCAGAGTATTGAAAAATATTAGACACATGTATAGGGGATTGGCGAAATTAGCCTCTGAAAGCCCAGAATAAATCATTCAATATTGTGGTATATTCGTGCTCTCTGGGTAACGTTAAAAACCAATTCCATTACTTTGTAAATTGAATAAATTACGTTTTTCAGCTTTTTACGTCAAAAACTAAATATTTGTATTTAAATATTTAACAGGAAATATTTTTCATGAAAAATCATTTTTTGTTTAGACAGAAGAAAAATTTTCAACCAAAAAAAAAAAAAAAAAATGCTATTTGAAATATGTTCCGTTCAGTTTTTATGTAAAAAACACAATTTCATAGTTACTTAAAAAAATATTTAAGATAATTTTGCGAAAAATTGAATTCGAAAGTTTGAATTTTGAATCTGAAAATATTTCCATTGTTGTTTTCCCTTGCCCAAAGAATTAAGTTATTTAAAATTAAATTATTTTATGATTGAAAACGTTTGTTAAAAATTAAGAATAATAAATCTTTGGAAGACGACAACTGTTTTTATTGAATTAAGGGATTGCCGTTATAAACACAGTATGAACTTCTAAATACAAAAAACAGCATATTGTCAACCATGTGATGTTTATTTTTTTCGGCAAGTAAAAAACTTCATTAAAAAAATACGAAATTGCCCTGAAATATTGAGTGATGGTCGTCAGGAAATTAGTTCAAGGGAAGATGCTCTGAAAATTCATTCCTTAATTCATCACCAATTACCATCTCCATTATTTGTTGACATGGTAAAATATGCCGGGTTTGCATCCAAGTTAATTCCAATGAGAGCAATATTTGAAAATGTCAATCAAATATGTTTTCCTGATGGAATGAAAAAGGAAGGAAACTGCAACTGCAAAGGTGTACCTTCTATTAAATGCTCTCATTGCCGAAAAAAACTTATGTTTAAGCTGTTTTTTTGATAAATATCACCCAAGTCTGAAACATTTTCCTGACAAAAATATGTTTTTGGACAAAAAAGTTTTTATTTTAATTTTTCAAAAATTTATCACATTACATTTAAATATAGGTACTACTATTTTACGAGCATAACTTTTTTGGTGACAATCTCTTCAATCCAAGCAAGGAAATTTTGTTATGAAAAATATTTCCCGTTAAATATTTATAATATTTAAATATAAATTTAGAAGATAAAAAATAGAAAAAAAAAACTTCGTCTCAAAATAATTTGTTTTTAAATATAAATATTTAGTTTTTGAAGTAAGAAGCTGAAAAAACGTAGTTTATTCAATTTACAAAGTAATGGGATTGATTTTTAACGTTACCGAGAGCGCGAATATAACACAAAATTGAATGATTTATTCTGGGCTTCCAGAGGCTAATTTCGCCAATCCCCTATACATGTGTCTAATATTTTTCAATACTCTGACATCCCTAAAAATTTCATTGAAATTGGTTGAAGGAGCTTTGAGCAGCGGCAACTTTGTTGATGCAATTTTTGGCTATTTTCGTTCCTAAGAAATTTTTTTTCTCGGCTCAGAAGGCCCATTGGCAAGAACCCTCGGACACGTATCTAATATTTTTGGATATAGAAACTCGAAAACAAGTTTCATTGTAATCGGTGACCCCACGTCCGTAGCCTCCCCTTGTAAGTGATTTAAGTACAAATAAATAAATATTGTTAATTTGACTTTCATTTTTAATTTACAAAAGATTCTGGAGATTCCATTTATTTGTACTATTTGGTTGGATATACTTTTTCAAAAAGGTTTGCCTCATATCATGAAAGGCTGAACAATTTAATAAAAAATGTGAGATTTCATCGCTACAACTGGTTTCACAATATTTACAATCTTGATCACTATTGAAAGTTCTATGCATGTTGTTTATTGATAACCGTGTATACTTCTTACCCGCCATCCTCAATTGAGCTACTATCCTTTGCTTATTTACATGAATATTAAATTTAAGATACTCTTGAGGATTTCCGAAAATAACAATATTCCTATAAAACAAATTAAATTCTGATTGGGCCACTTTATCAAAATCCAAACTTATTAAGTGATTTTTCATTGATTCTTGAATTTCGATCGTGTGATTTTTTATGAAATATATATTTTGGGAAGCCCACAAATTAGTTGCCCTAATCATGGAGAGGAGTTTAATTAGTTCAGTTGCCCAATTATGAGGTATAGAGGGATGGAAACTAGGCTCGGCAAGTCGGTCGTAACAAATTTTGGGAAGTTGATGGTTCTCCATAGCTAATATTTTAAACCACCAATACAGCATCCTTCTAAATATTTTTAGTAAAACATGTACTTTACCGGTTTCGACTCTTATATAAAAATTAGGCGTATTACGAGGCAGTTTTAATAAGTATTTAATAAATTTTAATTGACCTCTTTCAATAATTTCCGAATACTGGCATCCACAAATTTCAGTCATGTATAACAATACACTTTCGGATAGCGATTCTTATAGCTGACACTTAGTATCCCAGCTGTCTGATTTACACGCTTGTAGAATACCTGTGACCACTCCATTTGCAGCCGCATGCTTAGCTAAAGCTGAATCGCAAGATCTGAAACGAATTTATATATAAAATTAACAATGGAAAACAATCCTTGAAACCATTAACAGAGTTTGAATTCAATATATAAAAATGCCAATGTTTTTCTGTAGAAGTCGAACATTAGCCAAGGAATTTAGTTAAAACTATTAAAAGACGTTGCCGTTAAACGAAATTGCGGCTATTTATACTTTTTATCCCCCCAAAAAAAAATGTTATAAGAAATAGAAATTTTTTTCTCCGGTTTTTGTCCAAAATGATTGGTTAGTCGTCCTTCCTATCTATAAGGAATATACATAGCTGCCCATAGCTCAACGCGCCTTTCCCACACCTTTTCATTATCTGCTTGATTGAACAATCTTTTGGCCTTTTTAGTGCCATATGAACAATCCAAAGATATTTTAGCTGCTCCTTTAAAAACTTGGATGCTGTCAGATCCGGATTGAGTTAATAATAATATATTTTTTTATATTATTGGTGACACTCTAAAGCTCTTTCGTACCTTCAAAATAATCCTAATAAAAATAATAATTAAAATAAAATTTGTAACGACATTATAACTTTTTAACTTAAAAGTTTAATAACTTAAACTTTTAATTTTTTTTTAACTATTTATGAATACTCACTGCAGACGACCATTCGTTTATTATTTCCTTCTTCTCGTCTGTTCTTCGTTCATTCTATTCTTTAAAATTTTAAGTGCGAATATGAGAATATTTTTTTTTAATATTGTATTATTATTTTATTTTTTTTTCTTCTTTTAATGTACATATATTTATTTGTTTGAGTTTTATGTTTGTGTATACAGAGCGAATTAGCCCTTTCATGTAGACGTGGACGTGGGAAGAAGTATAAATGGAATACTAGTGTCTTTAAAGTAAAAGGAGAAAGGACTGTTCTAGTTTTCTATTTCGTATATTTAATGTTTTAAGCTGCTCTATTTTCCTAACTTCACTGTGCATTCCCCATTTCCATGTAAATGCGACACATCTTTCTTCTCATGGGGTTTTTGGTTTGTAATATTCTCGAAATACCTAATAGGTATATAAATCACTAAAATCTCCACTTATCTTCTCTACATTGTCACAGCGGCGAGATTCTTTTATGCAACGCGATACGGAGCCTTATTGTTATTCACGTACGTAAAGTGAGAACGGGTTTTCACCGAAAAAAAAGAATATAAAGAGAGTGGACAGCCATAAATAGAGGCGGAATGAAATATATCTCTATGTTGAATAAAAAGTAGTCAACTTCTTCATTCAAAAGATTAACTCGGCTTTGAAATTCATGAGAGGACATTTATGATAAAAGTTTCGGACATATTCTGTTCTCCGATATCTCGTCGTACTATCCGCCCTTTGCTTTTTGCCATTACCAACCAGCTCGCCTTGTGGATACGCTCCAAACTTTTCCTCTTAATAATATCCTTATTCAGGTAGTGGATCAATAAATATTGTATGTTCACAATAAACGAATTACTTGATAAGGTCAACAATATATGATTTTTGTGACCAAATAAAATAAAAAATAAACTGTCTTACGGTCTGGTTAAAATCTTAATAGAAATATAGAAGTACCATGCTAGATACTCATTACTGTGGTAGTAGCTGTCTCCAACTTTTCATTTTTTTTTATTGATAATAAAGAAATAATACCATGTCCGTTGTCAAGGGCATCGTTATTACAGCTCGTGAATCCACAAAATATACCTTACAGTAATAAAACTCAGAAAAAATAAAATAATATAAACCATGCATAAACTTTCGTTTAATAATTACATTAGAAAATAAATAAAAACATTTCTATCTTTCTTCTAAAAAAATAATAATGATAAAAATGAAATAAATTATCAAGCATTCATAATTATTTACATTCAGCCAGGTATTATACTATTGGAAGGCAAAGTAGGAACTCTAGGAGATCCCAGTGGTTTTCTCCTAGACGCACCATTGTTACTGTTTTCTTAACTATTTATTAAAACATATACTCACTGTAGAAAACGTTTCGTTTATGATTTGTCTTCCTTTTTTTGTTGTAAGGCATTTTTTATTATAATAATTTTAAGTGTGAACAGTTTATTTTATTTTTATAATTGTATTATTATTTTACTTATTTTTCTAGATTCAAGAATTTTTTTTTTTTATCGATTGAACAGTCTTGGACCGTAAGATCAGTATTTTCTTTGTTCTTCCTAAATTTAAAATTTTCTAAATAATATATTGATAAAATCTTAAAGCCAAAAAAAAAAAAAAAAAAAAAAAAATAAATTTTAGACTAAATTGCTGATATAGCCAAGTCCAGATCCTTTCACAATAAACTCCCAACTCATTCCAACCCTCTTGTTTCCATCATAGCTTCCTCCTCAATTGTTGACAACCCATCGAGGCGTCTAAAAAGAAAATGGCCTAGGGACCTTCTAATTAAGAATTATTATTAGAGAGCTACCGATGGGCAGTTTACAAGTTATTCATGTCATTTATTTTATCTTTATATTCACATTTACTAGATGTATTATTTTATACAGTTTTAAATATCAATAAATGCTTAAAAAAAAAAAAAAATGTAGACCTAGCCTGATAAGAAATTGCATATTATGAGAAAACATATCATTAAATGTACAAAATAATAAAAAATATGATTATAAAAAATAGTTGCCTTCAGCTATCTTAAAACTTTATTCTGTATTGGCTAATTTATTATGTAAGACATATACTCCGGGGCTGTTTAGTATGCCCTGGACTGCTTTATCTACCCGCCCCCCCCCCCCGTTATCCCCACCCTGCACTGCACAAGCCCTAGATCTTTCTCTTTATTGTATAATTTCGTGGCTAAGCTTTTGAAATATGTTTATAATTATTTCACTTAGTAATAACTTATAGATCAAAGCTATCATAGATCAAAAAACTTTTATCTATATCTCTTGTATATGTTATTTTGTAAAAATGTTTTCAAGTTTTATTCAGATACTTGATACATAGAGATGGATCCTCCATATTGGAAATCCCGATGGACGCAAAAATCTCCGCAAAAATTGAGAACCGAATGTAAAACCTTCAAACACTTTTACTATAAAAAAAAATACCGGCTCTATAACATAAGCACTTGCTATAAAGAGCAATTGCTGTAAATAAAAAAGTTCTTCATGTTGACCTCCAATGGTCAACATCAGAACATCACATAAAGATTATTTACAACGTACACATTACAGTTCCAACAAGTACTTGACCCTAAAGAATATCTACAATTAGTCAATGTTTGGAAACTCGGATTATCTTTAACTCATTTATTTTATTTTAATAAAAATTAAAAATTAAAAAAAAAACATATTACAGATATTATGGTTACCATGTTATTTCAAGATATGAAAAAATAAGTCTCAAGTCCCTGTACTACCAAGTTGGTAATATTTCCAACCAAAGTTTCGCACAATTAGACTTCATAAATATTCACCCCAGGTAGCACGACTCACACCCACTGATATGGTATCTAGATTTTTAATATTTTTATTTTTATTTTTGACCCCCCCCCATAATTTTCTAAAGCCTAAATACCAACTAAGACGGTTTAGTTTCTTTGATATTTTTAAATAGTTTTCTACGTGTTTTAGTGTTCGTTGGAAGAAACCTACTTATTTAATGAAAAATATTTGTTTCCATTGTAAATTAATAAAGTTTTTAAACAAGTAAATAGAGAAATAAATTTAGACGCCATGATGTATTATTGTTTACATTTTACCATTTTTAAAGATAAATATAAAAACTATTTTATTAGTTCCGTAATGATTGAATGCGTAGAAAAGCACTCAATGCTAAACATATTTAAAGCTTTTTTTTTTTTTATATGTGGAACAATATAATTTTATTGTACAAATGCTTGATAATTTGTTAATGTGAACCTTTAGTTCCATAATATATTTCTGAAAATCAGTGGTTCTAAATAAAGCAGTTTTTGTTGGAACAATCACCTTCGTCGGTTTCTGGGAAGTTTCTAATTAATATTCGAGAACTAAGTTCCAATTTTCTATGAACCTTGTATACTCCTATCGATTCCCTTTCACAATGTATTTCACAAAAAAGTAAAAAAAAAGGCCCCATAAATAAATGATAATCAAACGAAAATGACTGAAGACTTTTTCGTTTAAGCTTCAACAAATATATTAGAGATATTATAAATTAGACATTTATAATAGAATACTGCACTATGACCTTCTGTTATTAAAAGAAAAGCTAAATAGTGTTTTATTAATATATTAATAGATAATCTTGTAATAATTAATTTTAATCCAGCATTAGTCAGCATAAACGGACGTTAAACAAATAAACAACAGCAAAGTTATTTCCTGTCAATTTTCTTTATTTTTACCTTTCTTTTATTAAATCACGTCGGTTTCCACTCTAAGTAGACTGGTAAGTTAAAGTTGCGTGCTGCGCTCGTTGCCCCTGATTTTTAATATATTCTCGGCAATTCCTAATATTAAACTCGAATTTTGATTTTTCAGATGTTTGAAATAATTATTATTTATGTTATACTATATCATGCTCAGATTTATATTTTTAATTAAATATCTAATAAACATGAAATCTAAAAACATCAAATATCTATTTAATTTTTTTATATAAAAATCAAACATGATTCTTAAATTTAAAAATAAAATATAATCATTAATACTTACATGTTTTTTTTAATGATTATCGTATTTACATTCTGGTCGGTAGTGTTGGAAACAATGTAAAACTTTGATCTTTTTGGCATTACCGAATTAAATGTACAGATTATAGGATTTATTAAATATGTAAAGTGGTCTTCAGTAAAGGAGGGGGCGATGGTTGGGAGGTAAGGATTATCAATGATTTAAATTGGAAATTCGATTAAGATTTCCTCCTCGCCCCTTGAGAAGGAATGATGTCCCTTCGGCATCACTTTCAACCTTCCCCCACCCTCTCCTTAGTTATTTTCATTTAAAGAACTGTCTGGAACATCCACTTCTAAGAAACTCCCTTTTCCGATTCGATTTCTCACTTTTCTGGAAATATCTGAGGTAGCTTTCTCGAAAGTGATCACATCATTAAGCGAATAACCCCCTTCTGAATTTTTTTCAACGGCTTTGGCTTTCATTTCATGCCTCCCAATGATGTTGAGTTCCTACTGAGGATCCATCTGTTAGAAAAAAAAAAAAAGATAAGTATGCTTACGGATCAAATTACGGAAAATTTTTTATGAAATTCATATTCCATTATTTATAATCTTTCTTGGATCTTGTTATATTTAATACTTAACTTGCTATTAAGCTAATTACCCCGTGGGGCTTAAATCGGATCCTAAACGTTTCACCTGTATTTTGATGAACTATCTTTTAAGTAAACTTAAGCACGAAATATATTTCGAACACAAATTGGGTATATAAATAAGATTCCGCGGTTTCTTTTCAAAAGAATTTTAGGTTAGCTATATGCACAGTGAAACCAACTTTAATTCTCAAATTATTTGCAACCTTTTTTTTTTTTACATTATCAAGCATACCGCATTTCCTAATCTCAAAACCGTACTCGCAGGGAATTTTATGACGCTTTTTTTTTTTTTTTTTTCAAAAGTTAACTTCAGGTAAACGTCGTTGTGCTTACGACGTTATGCTAAAAATGCACAAGAATAAATTTCATGGTTCCATGCTTATGCTTTTCTTTAGTTAGGATCAGCTTGGTGCCATTTGTTACTAGCTGCTTAAGCCGTGCTTAGGACGTTACACAAACAATATATATAAGATAAGCTTCTAATCGCAAACCCGGGTAAAACTTATTTGAAAATGCTAAAATCGGAATTTTTGCCACACCCAACGAGCATCGCTCAAATTTTTTCCAGGTCCTGAGTCATGACCTGTCTGAGCGATGTAAGAAGGGCATCCATTCTTTTGACAATAATAAGACATTAGTTCTGACAGGATTACTTGTAAAAAAAATTCCTATTTTTTATGTGAAATCCGCTTGCTATCTTGAGGGTGGAAGAAAGTAATGGCCAGGAATGGACAATAAAATGAATAACCTGCCTCTGAACGTTTTCTATAAGTATTTTTTTCTTTTTTTCTAAAAGAATGTCAGGATCAGACACACCCATTAGACACACCCAATAGAAACATTAAATTAAGCATTAAACATTTAGCAACATTAAAAATATCAGGGTCAAAGCATTACGAGAGTGCGCAGAAATGTCCAGTGATAAAGTAAGTTAAAGTGCCTGGCATTTTATTACTTTTATATTCTACTTTTAAAGTTATACAAATAATTATTAAATGCTTGTCTGCCCGAATTACTCGAATCGTATAAGACGAAATTATAAAAACTGTATTCTTATTCGATTTATAAGTTCAGTCCATCCAATGTATATAGCAATCGTATTTTCTAATTCTAGCTCTTAAGCATTTCAGAATAGACTGCCGAAACCTCGGCATCCATAAAATAGTTTGCCTCCTTTAGGAAAAACGTTTTGATAGTGATGTAAAACTATCGATAGTCTTAAACTATCCAAAATATCGATAGTAATATCGAAAACCTTATTTTGAAAGTACCTATAATATGTAATAGGTTACCCAAGATATAAATAATATTGTGAATAATTCATTGAAATGAAAAATAAACAAAATGGAACACTGCAATTTTATTTATGTTTCTAACAAAAAATCTACTCTATAAAAAAAAATATAAACTTCACGCAAAAAATATAAGAGTGAAAAATTGAAATGTTTGCTGATACATACCTTCCAGCTTGATGGAATAATATGCATTAAAAAAAAACTGATTGCCTGCTAGTCCCTTGACCTGAAAATTACCTGGTTAATGGCACAGAAACAAAATCATAATTTTTTTTAAAAAGGTTTTTCAACGATTATTAACTACCTGAGAACATTTTATTGAAGCATGCACGCCCCAAGGTAAGATATGCCTTAGACAAATGTCACTGAAACGACATTTTTTTTTCATAAACTCCGACACATTCAAGGATTGCGTTCCGAATGATGTCATGTCAATTTAACAACTTCGACAATTGGGAACACTGGTTGCATGGATTACTTTAAGAGGGTTGATGAATGAGCTTTCCTCTACATACACTTTGATCTTTTGATAATTTTATTATTCTTTTCGGTTACGACTAAGTTTGAAACTGATAAAAATCATTTGAAGTTATAATGGAACCCATCCTTGTATTTACAGAAATGTTAAAAAAGAAGAAAGAAAAAAGTGTAAATGCGAACGTGCATTTTAGCTCCTATAGTACCAACTGAAAAATTCAACAATTCTACCCCCTCACCCCCTCCTCCGGGAATCACCAAATATTTTCGATAGTATAATTAGTTTTATGTCCGATACTATCGAAACTATCGATATCTTTACATCACTTCGTTTTGAATTGCAAGTACAATCTTAGTTTATTACTATTATTTTTAAAAAGTAAATCAAACTATGCGCAATTTCCATGCCATCGTATTAGTTTGGCTGAGTTCTAGCTTGGATATCTGGTGCTATTGCCGCGCGGTCTACCAACTAACACCATACAAGCGGCAGTTATCACGCCCTAAGTGCTGTTCTGATATTAACTTCGCGTAACCGAGATGTTACCGCTAAGTACCCAAGTTCTCATCTCCGAGTTAGGAAACTAATTTATTTCCCTCTTATAAACTGTTGCGAATTGAGGGGGACTTCATATATTATAGGTTCGCATTATGTGCCAAGAGGAGAGTATATTAAAGCCCCTGGAAGAACAATGGGGAAGGAACTCTCACAAAAGCAGCCTGGGGGAAGTGAGTGTTTGTCTCGGGATTTGCAGCAGTACCTAAATTTTTTTTTTAATATTATGCTCCTCTCTCATTCTTTTTTTTTTCACAAAAAATGGGTATAAAAAAGTCTTAGACTGAGGCCTATAATCCATGTTTTTAAAATTGAATTAATTATTATAAACGAAGTTTATGGATTAGGGGAAAAGTGTATTGTAAACTAACATGTTTTTGAAGGAGCATGCATAATAAAGATCTGATTAGCATTTTTTTTTTTTTTTCAAGATACATTACACTTAACAGTATAAAGAAGATGGTAATTTATGCGCCTTTAATCTTTCTGTTTGAATACTTTGTACACATTTAAAAATTACCTTATTGATAATATATATTTTGACTGTACTTTGTCGCTTTTACTTACTTACGACATAGATCGATAACTTGTCTATAAGCTGTTAACAATTGGTCTAACTATAATGAAAATAATGTCCAATTAAGATATGTTAATGGAAAAGGCTGCAAGAGCTAAAAATGGAAAAATAAAAATAAAAGTAATTGGAAAATAAAGTGAATTCATCCATAATGTAATCGAAACCATAGTATGTGCCCATGTTGAAGATTTTAACATATATAAATATATATATATATATATATATATATATATATATATATATATATATTTATATATATTTATTTTATTTTACATTCCCATCTTCAGGAATTATTAAATTACTTGTATACCACAGCATGTATATTTTACCACTTACATATGTGGGTTTAAATAATTTTTATTTGACGAAAATAATTATTCAAAATGTCATTCAAACGTTAAATCACAAATAATTCACATCGTTTCAAAAAGTATCAACTTGTAACAACACAGTAACACAAAAGTAACCATATGAATCGATCTTCAGGACCAGACTAACTCTACCGTCCAGCGCTCCTTATTTTTAGTCTGGATTAGAAAATTCCTGAGGGTTCCCGAATAGCGTAGGTTATTCTAGAACAATCACAAACATGTACTAGAACGGTCAAAAAAGTTTTCTATAATAGTTTGTTCCTACTTTTCAAACAAGTCTAGAACTGTTTTAATTCCTATGTTCTGTGTTTTACGACACAATATATTTTAAGCTATTTGAAAATTAGTGTAGCCCGTAACGTCGACGTAGAAAGGGAAATCAAATGTAAATAAAGGAAGCTTATTTTTTAACAATCAAAAAATATTTTTTTAAATCTTTCGAAACCTTCCATTGGATAGAAAGAAAATAATATATTATTATGTTGTACTGAAAAACTATAAATAAACCGAAAACATCTTTTCTTAATTTAACACTAATTTTCCGACATATTTGTATATTTAAAACTCTACTAAGACATTTAATGTGAAATGCGACTTTGTTTTCGGATTTCATTCGGATTCGTTATATCTAATCAATTTCTCAGTAGATCACTATCAATAATTGATTACTGATATTAAAATAAAATTAAAAAAAATGCCAAAATAACTCAAATGAACCACTAGATTATGCAAGCATGAGCTATAGATTCAAAGTACATTTCACATGAATTAATTCGGGAAAACGACTGGTGTATATTAATTGTGCATTGTGTATATTAATTTTACAGCCGTTATATTTGAATAAAATTCAATTAAAGTTATGATACTTCTTATGATATAGCTTTATTTATTTTTATTTTCAATATTATCAATTATATCGTGCCTCAAAACTGCAAAGGAGTTAGTGCATTGATTTGCTTCAGGTGGCGTTTGACTTTAGGTTTCATAATTAGTTTCCCCTTCCTGAATATTAATTTAAAACTGACTACTCAACTGAGGTACTCTGAGGAGCTGTTTCAAAATTCTAATCAAATGCAAATCCTGGTGTTTAGTGCTTTGACGGCTAATATTTTAGTGAAGATCTGTGATGAAGAGAAGAGCCCAATCCTTGTATGTTCTTCTCAGTATTAAAGCAGTCCTCTTACAACACCGATTTATTGATGGTATCATTGTTGAAAAAAAATTTGTTGTTCTATACTAAACATCGTTACGTTCTGTTGGCTAGATAAAAATATTTCATGTGGAGCTTATAAATTATTAAATCCTTCTGATCTTTTCAAACCGGACTTTTTTATCACGTAGAAAAATATCGACAAAATATTTTAAATTTTCTTTTGTAAAAACACAACTTTTTAATATTTTTTTTGAAAACATGACTGATTTGAATGGTACTGGATTTTACTTCACAACAGCTTTAGAATTTTCGAAGGACATTTAAAAAAGTTTTGTTATTGAGTCACTTTGATTTTAGATGACCAGGAACTGTAAAAGCCCGCAATTGTGTAAAAAGGAGAAAAAAATATATGATAAAATAGGCAGTAACACCTATCCCTGCTTCAATTAGGACATGCTCTTTTGAATGAGCTAAAATAATGTAATTTATTCTTTCTCAGGCCGCTTTCGCTTCACGCTTTATTTTTAAAAGGAATTTTATACTTGTGTTTTTCTTCCATCTAAACTTCGTCAAGAAAAAAATACAAATTAAAAAACCTTCTTAAATTCCTCAGTTATTTTAAGTAGGAAAAGAAAACTATTTGGAGAGGCTGGTGAAATGTTAACTCTGTTAATTAAACAGGTTACTAAACAGATATGTGGACAGTTCTTTTTTTTTTTTTTTTTTTTTTTTTTTTTTTTTTTTTTATTCTCTACAGTTTTAATATTTTAAATAGGCATTGTTGAAAATTAAATTTATTAGTTGAACGAATTACATAAATGGAATGAACATCTAGCCTTCAGCAAATATTTAACAGAGGATATGTTTGGGACCGCTCTTCGAAATGTAAAGGATGACAGAACACATACAATAATCAAACCGATACGGAAAAGAGCCTCACAAGCTATAGGTAAGGAAAATGGATTCACTTATAAGGAGAGTTATAGTATAATTTTTGTAATCTAAAGTTTGTTCCAAATCTCAACTGAAAATACCCATTTGTGGGCATGTATATCCCTTTGTGAAGTCTATCCCTCAACTGATAATTCTCTGCCACCCCCTACCTATGTGAACATATTCATGATAACATATAGTGATAACCCAAAGGTAGCCAGTTCAAAATCCGGAGCCTGGGGAGCCGGGGACATTTAGTTATTATACTCGGCATTAATTTTTTCCCTGACCCGGGAAACCTCCGTGTAGCCTAAAAGGCGAGGACAAAAAAAATATGGATGTGGAAGAAACCTGCATATAATAAGTACAATAATACCTAAGTGCGAAATCTGTTTCAAATGTTGTTGAATACGGTCTTGAAGGATTCTTTGATCGAAAGTTACTAAAAAGTAATTTAAAGTTTAATACTTATTCTTCTATTCGGGGCAGAGGCAAATCTAACAAAATCCGGAAAATTGGTCCAGCAATTTTTTATTTATAAATGGCTTAACTAATACGACTTTGTTTTATTTACCTATAATTAAAATTTCCTAAGCCTATTTATACTGTACTAATGATATTGGAAGTCAGAGATCAAATTGAATTATTAGAATAAAAAAATGGAAGAATTGTTGTTGTTCTGCACAAAAATTATTGACTCTTCTGCATCCACATAATATGTTTTTATGCTTTAATTTCTTGGGTGGAAGGGCATTTAACTTTTTTTTTTCTTTTTTTTAAAGGTTAATTACCGTATCGCGTTGAAAATAATTAGTAAATATAATATGAATCTTTTGATTATAGGCACTAAATTTTCTAAAGTCTAACGAAAGATTCAATTTTTGAACCATATTCAATATCTACTTGAATTAAATATCGTTAATTTATCGTATCGAAGTATAAATAAATAATTAACATAAATTATATATATCTATGGCAGATTCTTCATCACAATTCAAGTTCTGTAGTTCCATTCTGATCAATTCGGTGGGCGATATAAACACGGGGGCTGGGGATAGATTAAAGAAGAATTCCCTTTATTTGTGAGAGGAAAGATAGACCCAGGTGCTCCGCCGACAAAGGGAAGAGAAACATATTTCCACCTGATCTTCAAAGAACTCTTCCCAACTTATCTCAGGACCCAAATCAAGGGATGTCTTGATTTACAATCCCCCCTCCCCAAACTCCCCCCCCATCCCCCAAAACCACCCCTTCCCAACAAGTTCAACCCCTACCACCAGATCTCTATGGCTCAATTTTCCCATCTACATTAAACAGTCTTCCTTACTTTATAGAAGCCTTTTTTAAAATAATTGTTTATTCTAGTTACAATTATTGTAATGATCGTTGTTATCTATAAATAGTCCACCATCATTATTATATACAATCATATACAATACCATATTTTTTTTTCATTTATTGGTAAAATTATTCGAGAAAAATGGTAAAAATCATACATTTAAAAAAACCTTAAAAAAATTTAAGAAAATGTGTACTTTACGGATATCATGAATTCGTGCCATTAAGGATTTACGCTGGTTACTTTCGAGTACAGATCTATTTCGCTGATTTAGAGTGAATCTAAATATTAAAAGTTGAAACAAAGGTATTCAGAATCAGTATTGAACTCTGATCGAACTTTTAACTATGAAGCAAATTTGTTAAGAGCAAAACTGACTTTTCTTTTATGAAATTTTATAGACGAAATTTACAGAGTTTTTTTATTTTTATCTTAAACAAACCCTTTTGATGTATGAAGTATTCCTAAAATGAAAATCTATGATCTATAAATAGAAATCTATCAATCAAATCTATTATTCATTCATTGGGTTAAAAATTAGTTATGAATATCTTACCCTGTTATAGTACTCCCTGAGCCCATTTAGAAAACAACCATAAATAAAAATAGCCGATTTACAATACCTGATTAAATGCGGCATTGTCGTTCAAAAAGTGCCTGCCTGCACCTCTGTCAGCAACTTCATTTGGGCACCAAGTGCGCATTTAAATTGATGAATTTTATTCTAAAGAAAATCCTCTTTTATAATTAAGCTAACAAATTATTGTTTATTATATCAATTTCTAATGTAAGTGAAGTAGACCGTCCAGGTGGATTGGTTTTCTGTTACTTAATATTTTTCTGATTGCCTTTGTTTAGGATATCACTTTCGCTGGAATTGTACACAAAACGACACTACTTTAAACCCCATTTGTTGTAATAGTTTTTTTTTCCCCCTTTTTCTGAAGACCAATCAATTCAGGATAACGTTTTTACTAGGCCAAACTAGTCAGAAACAAACCGTATTTAATTTAATTAATACTGGTATTTATTATGTTTTCAATAGTTTATAAACTATAAAAATATCAAGTAAACTTGTTGTGTACTTAATACGGGTGATTTTTTGTTTGTTCTTTATTTTTTCCTCCCATTCCTTGCCATTTAGGTGGTTTTGCGGGGTTTCCCTGCCCAGGGAGAGGGTGGACGAGTATTATCTATATAAATACAGATGAAATTCTGTTTGTTTGTTTGTTCATTATAGAAATCCATACCGTTTGTCCTAAATTATCCAAATTTTGCTCAGATTGCGTAACTTCAGCCTATCTCTGGGTATATTCTTTATTGTTATAAAAATCGTTATGATATCGTTTTACATTGTAGACTAGTCGAAATTCCCCGGGTGAAACCGGGATATACAGCTAGTTTATTATAATAATTAAATACCCCCTAGCTTACGAGTAGTGTTTTGAACTGGCTATCGTCTGGTTCACAATGATATGTCGGTTTTCAGTGGCAACGCGTATTTTCCCACTTAGCCATCCCCTCACCCCCTGTGTGAATAAACGTTATAATTACAGTTTTAAATTATCGATAGGATTATGCTAATATATTATTTTAAATAAATACTTAATTTTATTGCATTTACCTTCCGTTTCGTTAAATTATTTATATTTAATAGCCTGATTTTCTTACTTAACAATTTCAATCCTTAAAGATTAGAATTTTATAGAATTATATATTCTTTTTTTGGGATAAAAAATTTTGTGCAAGATTTCCTTTAGTAGGGTTTGAAAGGTATGAATTTAACAAAAATAAAAAATGTGATATATACAAGGGTATAGGAATATACAAATAAATATCATTAAATTTTAATTACCCTGAAACTCTTAAATATCCAATAAAAACATTTTTATAACCATTAAGCTTTAATATAAATTCATCAAATATTCCAATTATGTATTCAATATTTATACCTTGGTTGTTCATATTTTGAATGCTTAAGATTCATTTCTTATAATGATCACACACTCTCTGCCTTTTATTGGCGACAAAACCAATATATATAATAATATGGAATGCGATAAGGCTTAACAGTATCGGTATTGATAACTGATAATTATTACAAAATGATATATTATAACTACTAACCTTCAAGAAGCCCTTAGCAATTTATCGGTTTCCTTGATTTTCCGATTTATATGAAGTTTTCCCCGAACTGCGATAACGGAAATTCCGATTGTGATTAACTGCCCCGTGGAGGTCTCCCCCCAACCCCCACTTTCCCCTGAAGTCCGCTTTTCCTAACGAATTCTCCGCTTTATCACTTTGAAAACTGATTTGAATATAAAGTAAACTTTCCTTACTAATCAAGAACGTTTACTATCTAAGATTTAAATGAGCGTATCTGAGAACGTCCGTGGAAAACTTCCATTTGGGTTAACTGTAATAGTAATATGTAAATTTTTCTTTTCAAAGATTTAAAAACTATATTTTTCTAGCCTCGCCTTTCCGCAGTGAACATTTGGTATTGAATTTTTAAAAATTTATATTTTCCTGTTTGCATTTTTTACAAAATTGAGTAATAACGCCTTTAGATATTGAGGCTTAAAGCGCTTAATTATATAGAAACAAGGAAATAAATAGATCACTTCCTCTCGTTACAATAAAGTGTAGCTAAAGTCCATTTTTGGAATTCGATGATGTTTCAGACATCAGCAACACACCACTACTCACGTTGATCTCGTTTTTCGATTTTATTGTAATAGGTTATTTAATTTTATTGTAATAGGTTCTTAGAGGATTTTCTTTTTTAAATGAATCCATGAACCAACAGGTTTATTGTTTTTATATGCTGTAATATTATCCAATATAGCATCTATAACACTCATTTCCAGGTTTCTACCCGCCAAATCTGAGATTCCCAAACTTTTTGATGCCATAAACCTCCTCATGAAATAAGTCTCCTATGATCCCTTACACAATCAATTGTATGGGGACTTGAAAAAAAAAGTAGAAAAAAAGGCAAGAATAGCATTGAAAATATTGTTTTAGTTGTCTAAGCATCATAATTTTAATAAACATTGTACTAAAATTTATACTAAGTAGGATATTTTTTAAAATATTTAACAGGTCTCGCCCTCCCCCCTCCTACCAAATTTGTCTCCCCCATTTAGGGATATAATGTTCTAAATGATGTCCTCCTGCGCAAGACTTATTCTGAAAATGCAGAAGACATTTCGAAGATTCAGTGTCTAGGATTCTAAAGCACACAGTAGAGCTGACCGGATCAGGGTCTCAGAGATTTATTTTGGTTTTCTTAGACAGAGCACTCACTATCCTCTTTGTAGCCGAATATACTAATATAAGCAATATTTTGTGTCCATTTTTTTTTCTCTTCAAATATGGCATATCATCTTCTGTTTGTATAAATACAATTTTTTTAGTTTCCGAAATGCAGTACAAGACAATACAATACAAGTTATAATTTTTTTTTGTTTAGAACTTCAAATTAAGAGCGTGAAAGGAGACAGAATCTTGTATGAAAATTAATTTTCATTTTACTCGGCTTATGAAATATAAAAAAAAAAATCTGGTGCGATACGCGCACCACACAACTTTCACTTACCAACTTACTTAGATTAGAAATTGACAAGTTTTTTTAATTACCATTTCTATAAATAATATAAAAAAGATTACTTGATTTTGATTACTTTGAATCAGGTGTAGTTACTCCTGGGCGGGTGATTGGATGAGTGGAATTCCTGGCTATGCACTCCCCAACGCTGAAAGGCACGAAGGGGATAAGCGAAAGAAGAAGATTTTGATTAAAAATGATTAATTTAATTAAAACCATTAAAGCCGTTTTTGAGATATTCGAAAAAAATGTAGAAATTGGAAAAAAAAAAGTTATGAAATAAAGAGCCCCCTGCGTTTAACCAATTTTCATGAAATTTTGGCTGTCACATCGAGAGCATATACATACACCAAATATCCATTCTGATCAAAATCATTACAGCCGTTGTTGAGTAAATAAAAAAAACACGTGAACATAAGAAAAAGTTTATTAAATAAAGTACCCCCTCTATTTCACCAATCTTGATGAAATTTCGGCTGTCGCGTCGCGGTGATATACATACATCAAATACCAAGTTTGATTAAAATCGTTAGAGACGTTTTTGAGAAAATCGAAAAAAACGTAAAAATTGGACAAAATTCTTTAAATAAAGTACCCCCTCCGTTTGACCAATTTTGATAATATTTTTGCTGTCACATCGCGAGCATATACATATACCAAATACCCAAGTTCAGTTTTGTATGGCCTATAGTTTTTGAGCTAGTCTGTTCACACACACACACACACACACACACACACACACACACACACACACACACACACACACACACACACACACACACACACACACACACACACACACACACACACACACACACACACACACACACACACACACACACACACACACACACACACACACACACACTCACACACACACACACACACACACACACACACACACACACACACACACACACACACACACACACACACACACACATACACACACACACACACGCACGCACACACACACACACACACACACACACAGACCATTTCGCGGGACTTGGTTATTTGGACTCAGGGGACCCCAAAACGTGTATTTCCGTTAAAAACCGGAAGTCGAAATTTTTCACGATCGCAATACTTTCCTTACTATATATTTCATATATAGGTAAGTGAAAGTAAAAAAACAAATACAATGAGAAATGTTTTATGGCTTATAAGGTGAGAATTCCCACTTTTCTACTTGACAATTGTTACTTGTTTTTCCTAAGTATATAATGTATATTGTTATAGATGAATATGGCACATGAGTCGCCGAATGCTACTTTATAACGTTAATTAATAAAATTTAAATATTGGACTCTATGAAAACGTTGAAACCTTATTTAACACTTTCATTTTTATTATCTTGCTCTTAACTGGTTATGATAAATTAGCATTTATTTATAATCCAGAGGGAAACAATTTATACTTAGGTTTCCCTTAGTAAGCCTTAGTTAATATTAATGTGTTTACCGCCGCTAATGGAAGATATTTGATTCTCCCGTAAGTGATGGGCTGGATGACTCACTCAATAGATGATCCCCAGAAGTGCCATTACCTAGTAATTGCAACTGATAAGGCTCAAATCAACTTGTCCGTAATAACGGAAACCCATCCCTACCAATTTAAATGGAAACAAGAGTCAAGGGATGGGAACCTAGACCGATAATAATTAATTTAATACTAATAGCAACAATAGATACGAACAACAATAAACGCTGATTGAATAACAATCAATATTAATAATTAATTATTAATATCAAAGAAAATTAAAAGTTCCTGTTAAATTAATATTAAATGGCAATCTTGTGCAATTAAGTTATACGTTTTATTTATTTTCATTATACTAACGCATAATTAGCAATTAATTAAGAAATATAATAACTGTCACAATGTGAATTTATATATTCTCTGCCGCATTTTTTTTTAATTCTAATTTTTTTAAAAGGAATGTGAGAATAATTTGAGACGGACATCCCTCCAGAATAATTACAGTACTTAAACACATTTGTCTGATTTGCTTTTGATTTTGAAGAAAAAAAAAAAAAAGGGTTGATGCCCGCAACAAACAATTTTTTTCTTACCCTACAGCTTACTTAAAGTAAAAATCGACGAGTTTTTTAAAATGTGTAATAGTCATTTAGCAAGTTTACTGATAACAGCTATTTTTTATAAAAGTAATTTCATTTACTACGACATCTTCATTTAGTCAAAATATAAAAAAAAAACATTTTATAAAAAAATATTAAACCGACTTCGAAACCTAGGAACCAGTAAAAATAAATTCACTGAAAAGTATGAAATAATTACGTTCTGATTTTTATGAATACACAGCAAAATTGAAAATGGTATAAAAAGTGGAAAAGTGCAATAAGACGAATAATTTTATTTTGATTTGTACAAATACACACTAATTGTTGATAAAAGTTATTAAATTTAAATATTAAATACTATGTTCAATACAACACAATCTTTTCGGAGGCGGCGCAAAATAGAAATAACATGTTACTGCTACAATTCCATTAGAGGGCATTGAAATCAATAGCTGGGAAGAGAAGATCCATGTAGAAGATTTTCATAATGTCTAGTGTAAAAAATTTTAAATTTGGCGCCGCCTCCGAAAAGATTGTGTTGTATTGAACATAGTATTTAAGATTTAAATTTAATAATTTTTATTAACAATTAGTGTGTATTTGTACAAATCAAAATAAAATTATTCGTCTTATTGCACTTTTCCACTTTTTATACCATTTTCAATTTTGCTGTGTATTCATAAAAATCAGAACGTAATTATTTCATACTTTTCAGTGAATTTATTTTTACTGGTTCCTAGGTTTCGAAGTCGGTTTAATATTTTTTTATAAAATGTTTTTTATTTCACAATTTTTAGTTGGAGAAGATAACAAATGTAGAAAACCGTACGTTGGTTTAAAAATTTCGAAATCTTTTTACGCTCTACCACGTTTGTCTTTCCCAGGTCTTTTTATTATACAATAATTGTATAAAATTATTATGAAATACACTTTACATTTTCAATTGTATGAGTACACACAGAAAAGTGGGAAAGCGGCGATATTATACACGACTTCATTGGATTACATCATTGGAAAGAAGTCCCTGCAAAAAAAGGGGCAACCATAAAATTATCGATATCAAAAAGACTGCCCCGCTAGGATAGAAGCAACAGGGTTTGGGACTCACATATGGTTAATTTATTATTAGTTAATATATTATTTATTATTAGGATATTATTATTCTAGATTGAGTCAATTATGTTCGTAATTCTTTTCGATGAATTATTGACTAAATTTATTACCAAATTACTATGAATTATATCCTTCGTAATAAAACATTATTCAGAAAATAAATTGCTAAACAATGTTGCTTCAATTCTAGTGGCGTAGCATTTATCATCATTTTTAACAATCATTTCCATGACTGCCAAATTTTTGCTGAGGGGACTTTCATACAATGAGGTTGTTTGCGGGTAGTTATCGAGTTTTCTTTTGTAGTTTTTATTGATGGATGAACACCAGCAAAAGCCTCGATAGCTGTAGAAACAAATTTAAAAACCGATACTAGTAATCCCGATAACATAAAAGAAGTGTCATCCATAAAGGATCGGCACAAGACCTCCGGCAAGATATTCAACAGTAACCGAGTGTATCCGGAAGAAGACAGAGGTATCTGAATCCTTTATTAAGTCAACTGAAAATGAGCTTTTCCAGGAATTATTATTTTTTTTTAATGTGCATAGTCAATAAAATATAGAAATCAAAATCTAATTTAAATCAATAATAGCTACGATTTTAAATTTAAACGATCCTTCGGGAACTTGAAGAAGTCTTAAATTCTGCTTTAAAACGATTACCAATACTCAGTCTTTCTTGGAATTCCACGAATTTTGTTGTCTTATGATTATGGTGTCCAACCGTTGATTAGATCTAAATTAAGAAGGTTTACTGTTATCGGTGAATATACATCTATCTATTATTTATGCTAATATCGCTACAGAAAACGACAGCGATATTATATTCTGCTGATATTTATATCTTCATTTAAATCTAATGTTGAAAAATTACTTTAGGTCATGTATAGGTTTGTTCCAACAAGCACGTAAAACACATCGATAACTGACAGACTGCTCATGTTCTCCCCCCACTCTTTTGATTCTGAATTTGATTGGTTGGTTTTCCCATTTGATTCATCCAGCAGTAATACAATATTTGGATTTATTAGTTATCAATTAGTTTTAATAGCTTGTTGGAGCATACCTTATGTTATATATGCCATATGTTTTTCCAATAAGTAAACAATTTGAGCGATAATTAAATAATTATTTTCATGTTTTTTCCCGATAACTTCTTAAATAAATTAGGAACCCCAAAAAGGTTTAAATGGGACCACCTTGGGAAAATACTCTACAAGATGCAAAAGGTTTCGTTCCAATTGGTCCACCCATCTCTGAGTAATCGGTGAACATACATAGAAAAAAAAAAAAAAAAAAAAGGCACAAAAAAAAAAGAAAGTCTCATACGTATCGAATTGAGTAACCTCCTCTTTCGTTCGAAGTCGGTTAAAAAGTATGAATTATTTGTTTTTCGAACATATGCTCATTTTGCGACTTTATAAACTCAATTTCATTGTTTCTAATAACTTCAGATTTCCAAAGATACACCAGAGGTGTATTTACTACACTAATTAACAGAAATGGAGATTTTCTCTGAAAGTTCTTTTTTTTTCTTCTGTTTATGTTTATCAAATTCTTTCCTATTTTATTTTCAGACATTTTTTATTACTAGAAATAATGAGATAATTTTAATTATTCCATATAAAGAAAATCAAAGTTACTTTATATGAAGGAAGTTTTCATTAGTCTTTGAGCCCCATCGGAAAATTTCTATGTCAATTTTAATGATGATAAAACATGACGGGCTTAATCAAAATAGCCAATGAAAATTTTTTAGGATCGCAATACTTTCATTTACTAAGTTTATATTTCATATTTAGGAAATTCAAAGTTAAAAAAGAATGAAGATTTTGCCTATTTTTTTTTTTTTTTTAATTTATACATCTTCGTCTAGTATTTTTTTTTCTATGTAGCTTAAAGATATTTTTTTTATATTTACTACAGATTAAAGCGACCACGTATTGAATAAATTACGTTAAACGGGCCCAAGAAATACACTTAGGTCCTTCGAATTCGTTGGAATGATAGCCTGGGGGAGGGGGGACTCTTGGACCGCTCGTTCTAACGATCCAATCAGGAGGTGGAGTGGGTACAAGTAGCAATCTCCCCTCCCCCCTCCCCCCAATGGCTATAAACCCCCCTAATTTTATGGTGGCGTGTAAAAATTGTCAAGGTTCGATGAGCATTAGGAATTCGGGCTGCTAATCTTGTTATTGCTGTGTCAAGGGAAGGGTCGTGTCGGAGGGTTGGAAAGATGTTGACGTCATTGATTTTCGTTATTATTAGTCTAAAAAGGCAAAAGAATATCAGTGGTTATATATAACTTATATATTGATACCAAAATATTGTATAATCATTTAAAAAACACAGGAAAAATATTGACTGAAATAAACTGTTAGGGGAATCGAATAATTAGATCAAGTCTACATTCCTCTTTAATTCTTTAAAAACATAAAAATTATAAAAGATAATAAATCATTATTGGACGACAATGAATTTTCGAATGGTGGGTCGAAAATTCGGAATAAATAAATGGAAGTATTTCCCGTTTTTATAAATATATAGGATAGTAATTATGAAAGTTTTTTTTTTCATAAAACGGCATGTAATTAGCTGATAAAATGTATGTATCTAGGTATGTGTATGTATATAATATATATAGTCCTTGACACATAAAAGTCTATCAAAAGATAGAATCCACATCTTAAACAATTTTTTCTCGTAAAAAATAGAATCTCCTAAAAAATTTGATCTCTTACTTATAGATATACTTTTTACTTTAAGCTATTTTTTCCTAAGCATTCGATTTTTGTAGCTTATACTATAGGTAGACATGGAAAGATACAAAATACTAATATCCTTTGAAAAAAGACAAGCATTCTGTAAAAGATAAAAAATTACTAAAAAATGGATGTGACAAATCACGATATCCAGAACTAGACAAGTGTAGGAAAGAAACTAGTTTGATAAAATAGGTTACAGTTTGAGAAGCTTAATAGCTAATGGTTTTTTTTCCATCCACAAGCAAAAAAAAATAATTTTTCAATAATTATTTTAAGCATGAACCCATTGCTGTCCCATCATAATTTTTATAGCCCCTATTAATGACAGCCTTTTCAACTCTACTGAATTTTTTCAGATTTTTAAAAAAATAGCTTTTTTAGAAATTCAAATTTAAAAATTTGATTCAAATTTTGAAAAACAAAGTTCTCTTAAACCCTATTGAGCTGCATATCACAAGGAAGGTCAAAGATTCATTTTTGAAATGACATCAATTTCAACTCTCTATCTCGCTTAGAAGAGTTGCAATTTCAATTTCCAGATGACGCGACAGGTCAAAATAGTGCGTTTTTCCATGGGTTTACAAAGCTATATTTTGAAAACCGGTTGAGATATTGAGGTGAAATATGGTATTTTTCTTAGTCTACAGGAAAGTATCATCTGTACCAAATTTCATTAAAATCTGAGATGTTGAGGGAAAAAAGTGTGTTGATGTGACATGGAATGACTCGCTATGTAATTAAACTCGGACCAGTTTATAAAATAAAAAATAATTTAACAGATAATAAAAGATAAATACATATTTATAATTCACAATATATTAATGAAAAAATTGAAAATGTGTTGAATCTGTGACTTGGCTGGTAGCTTCAAGTAAAAATTCCTACACAAATTCTAACCCATTTTTCCCCGGTATTGTAATATTAAAACAACTATTTTTTTTTGGAAAAGTAACTTCCATACTTATGGTAACGATGTTCATTGTTGAGTTGTTGAGTTCTGTAATCTATAAATATTGAAAAATACTTTTAAAATTTATTTATATTTTACACAGCTATACTGTAATAAACATGATTGTTTCAATATTGGAACACTGTGCACGCATTTTAGAAATAAAATTTAACTATTCCAATATGACAATTACTATATTATTTTGTTTAATTTACTTATTTGACTTCTTTTTTAATTGTAATTTTCCGAAAATGAATTTGTGATATGAAATGATATTATTGAAAATTAATAAAAAAACAAACAAACCAATTACTAACTAGTGGTGGTAGTACAAAGAAGTGATACAGTGACAAGTTGATGTAGTGAAATATGTTAGAGTTTGTTCAGTGGTTCTGGGCACGTTCTTTCTTCTGGAAGATTGGATGTTGCTCCGAATTCCCTTTTCCCCAGTCCTAAGTGTTTAATATACTTGGATGTAAGACAAGCTTAGATTAAATTTTATTTTTACCGTTTATTTATTTGTGTAAACTTATTTCTATCAATTAATGTTATTTTATTTATAAATTAAAAGCGATTATGTTTTGAGCCATTTCACTGATGGTATTCAACCCAAAGGTTTAGGTTTATGATCTCCACTATGGATTGAAAATATTTAAATAATGCAATTATTATTGTCGTTATTGTAACTTTTTTTTTTACTGAAATGCTAATAAATCGTATATTTTATGAGTTGGTGTTGGTATTGGTTTTTTTTTTTATTTGGTAGATCATCAGAAATATGTCAATAGTACTTTTAGATTTTAGGTATTTTTTATCAACATATTTTTCTTACGATATACCTATTAGTTCATTGTTCTTTAACTTAAAAACTGAAAAAATAAATTCATTATAACTGATTACAGGCCATAACAGAAAAGAAATGACGCTGAAATAATATTAACTTAACTGAAAAAATAAATAGCGTTTCTAAATTAGAAAGAAATTTATTCTAGTCGTGTGAAACAGTGTAATCTAATATGCACCTGGTATGTTAATATGCGCTCAGGCCTGAGTGTTAGAGCTAATTCTGAGATATTTTAAGACGATTATTATTATTATTTTCTTTTTTTTTGTAAAGTGGAGTATTTTAAAAACCTATTTCGTTCTATGTCTCCTTTTTATATCCCAAATAATTTAATAATTCTTCAAACAAGCAAGATATAATTAAAGTACTCTAATATTAAGTATTATTTTAGAGAATATTAAATTTAATTTGCCTTAGATCCCAATTGGAGAATTTTTCCTACGAGCCATGCGTTCCTCTTATTGGTAGTATTGAGAAAATTAAGTTTCTTTAAGAAGCTATATTTGTACCTTCAAATTCCGTTAATCATCAAAGTAAATATTTAAATCATTAAGTGCAATATTAATTATTTTATTTCTTAATTTAATTTATTTTTTTATACCTTAATTTTCTAAACGATGTTATTATTAAAAGTTATAGGATAATAGAGGTATTTATTTACCTGCTTGTAGCCCACCTTTTATCAACGTAAAGGGAACACGTGTTTTTAACCCGTCTGTCATCAAACATGATTTATGTTCCCCAGCTGAATAAAACGCTTAGGCAGCCCATGATGTTATTATTATTATTATAGCGATGATAACATTATCTGCCATTAATATTATAGCTCCCTTATAACTAAGTTACATCAGGTGATTAAGGCACTTAAAAGGTAAAAGGGGTGGGAATAAGAAACAGTGAATATTAGCTACAGATTAATATTAGCGCTACATTTATGCAAAGAGTTCTTTTTATTTTTTTATTTTATATATTTTTTATATTTACTAGTTATTTTATTTTATTTTCATATATTTTAGTCAAATTTTGTTTACTATATGACTACTGCTGAAATGGATGTAGATTTTTTTTATAGTCGGAGTCTTATTTTCCTTAACTTGAATCCTCATATTTAAATTGTATTCTTGATTCAGCCCAAAAAATCAGAAAAATAAAAATAACTGAATTAAAAATTAGAAATATTCAAATTTATTTCAGAATAAAAGTATCGAGAATAATAGAATCTAGTTCAGTAGAAGTAAAGAAAAGTAAATAAATATCTGAGTGTAAATATTTAAATCTGTTTATTTATTGTTTAGCGTCTACCCTTAAGAGTCATTGGCTTTAATATTTTCTTTTTATTTTCTATTGCAGTAGCTTCAAGAATTCAAATGAGGTTAGGGTCAAAGATTCTTCATCCTTTAGTATTTCTTTTATAGATCTTTCTAGTTGTAACTTTAATCATATATTATGATTGCTAGATGAAATATTTAAATTGTGTGCCACAGAAATGCCTGTATCTTTATAACAGAATTATTATTTATTATAGGGTGGAGTGATATGAATTATTCTCCATATCCTTTTTAAAACAGAGTAAATATTTATTCTTTTAAAAAAATATATTCACATATCATTAAAAAAAAAAGAGGCTCACAATTGCACAGGCTGATTTTAAGAAGACTAAATCATAACTAAAGGTTAATGGGGTGGAAAAAATATGTACCTAGAAATAATCTTTTTTTTTTTTGTGTCCTAATTTAGTCTTAATTCTGTAGCTCGTCTAAGATAATTATTCGCTAATGAGGTAGGTCGAGATTTATGCCGTGAGGCATTTAAGAAATAAAGTCAACCCTTCCAGGACGGATTCGAACCGCCACCGTTCGGCTCGAGCATGCTAAAGCGGGTCGCGTCCAACACGCTCGGCTATATCCCGGCCCTATTAGGCCATAACTATTAAATATTAGCTTTTAATGTTTATGTGTTGTGTAAATTATATTAGGAGGATTAAGGTTTTTTTTGTTAATGTGCTTCAGATCCTCATAAAAATATATGTATTTTTATATTCAAGCTTTCATGGTGATCATCACAGGCTAAAACAACATGGATAAATTGACATGACCACGGCTTACAAGTACCAAATTAATTAATATGATTTAAAAGGAGTTAGGTGATATTTACAAATGATTCCTGAGAGCTATCTGTTTCTCCACGAAAATTCGCTAATTGTTTCTTCTTTTTTTTATTGGTAAGTATAAGTGCAAATAAAGATCAATGAAGATCACAAAAAATAAAAAAACTGTTATCTATACAGAAGTCCTAAATTATTCACGATAATATGTCAACTTGCTTTCATGATTATGCCCCAGTTATATATCAATGGTTGTCAACCATCGTATACTTGTATAATCCCATTCCTTGACACGTTAGGTGCGGCGGCGTTTTTTTGGGGTATCCTGAATTGGACGGTATAGGCCACAGACGATATCGGCGTCGGGGTCCTATGGGAATACTTTGACGAAAGCGTTATCTTTTGATTAAATTAGCAAATGAGCGTCTCAAGGGCATTATCTCTTGGTAAGGATTGTAACTAGACATAATAGGCGCTGGACAGGCCGATACAGGATTTACGCCATTCTTTATCGAAAATCGGACGTCGGAGTCCGATTCTAAAAAACAACAGAATTTCAGCTATTAGTAACATTTTCTGCACTAAAATGCAATATTATCATTACTAGAGACCGGATTGCACTTTTTTTTCGGTTGCTTGAAATCGATCGGGGACAAGTTATTTACACGAATTAAGGCTTCCGGATTAACATATGTAAGTTTTATTTTGCACGAAATTGCACATTTTGAGGTTTACTGCACAAATTTGCACATTTCAGGTTTTAAGTGCACGAAAGTGCACTTTTTGATATTTCATTAATAATATTGAACTTTTTTTAATTTTTATTGTAGAGAATAGTTACGATTTATTTTAGGTATAATCACCAACAATATTACCGATGTATGCATGTATTTGTAATTTATTTATCTACCTAATTTTCTAAGAAAGAAAAGATGATTCATGATTTCAAAATATTTTTTCGAACTTGTTAAGGAAATGGTATTATGTCGAACAACGTTCCTTTGTATTAACTTTCTTAGAAGTTCTAACTTGATTTGACTCAACCTTCCCACCTATTCCTTTATTTTCATTTCATTCTGAAGTTGAGTTTAGTTCGGTAAACAAGTAAAATAGCCCTCGCAAGGCACACTGGGGTCTGACAGACCCCAAGAACATATTAAGTACGAATATCTAATTGTCAAAATTTTTCTAATGGGTGTGACTTCTATGTATTCGAAGTTGGTACACCTACCGCCTTAGCGCCTATGTTGGAAAAGTTGTAGTTCATCCTGTTGTTTTTATAGAAAATTAAAAACTTGTGTTGGGGTCCTGTAGACATCAGTATGGCATCTAAGTTCTTCTTTTTGTTATTACACTTTTATTACAATTTGCTTTGTAAGTGAGGTAAATGTAACAAATATTTCTTTTAAAATGTTTTATTGTTTGGTTTATATTTCTTTTCGTGGGTTATGTTTTATTTTTTATTTATTGCTTAACTTTCTGATAAATGTGAATTTTTTCAGAATGGCTTAGGCTTAAAGTGAGAAGGTCAATAAAAAAATTAATTAAGAAATTAGGAGTCAATGGCACGGGTCCAAAGGCCCTAGGTCAATTTAAAAAGGAAGATGCTCTTATTGTTCTTGACAAAAAGATAGGAAAACAAAACTAGTTTGTAGGGAATGCCACAGCCACACACTTGTGCGTGGAATGCAGTCAATGTATCAATGAGGGCTGCATGTAAGAAAAGTGGTCGGCAATAAATTTTGTAAAATATATTTTTTATATTTAGAATATTCTAAGTAACAATAGAAAAATAATGAATCTTGATTTGTTTAAAATTTGAATTTTCTAAATACGTTTTTTCCAAACTGTAAAAACTACTTGAAAAATGTGCATTTTACATGTGTTTTTTTATATAACGTAAATTAAAATAAATATTTTTAATCCAATTTATTGTTTTCTTGATCTTGTACGTTTTTTTAAATTTTCTAAATAAAAGCTTCTAAAAATATTTTAAAACTATAATTTATATAAAGGATTAACTTTTGGGGTCTGTAGGACCCCAGTGTGGCATATATGAAAAAAAATATTAGTGTGCCTTTGGAGGGATAGTGAAAATGCCTAAAGTGACAGCCAGCCAATCTTCCAAAATCTAAATTCGGATAAAACCATACCTTCTCGATTTGTGAACGACAGTTTAGCAAATGTTTTTGTCATACATCCTACCAAGATAAAATCCTTTTATTTGTTAGCGATGCCGCTCCGTAAATGGTAAAAACTGGAGAAGCATTAAAAGTTTTTTATTCACATTTAAGCACATATGAATATTACAATAATTATATAAATATGTTAAATTAATATTTGATTTTTTTAATTATACACCACCTCTTCACACAGCAGAAGGTTGAATTGCACGTTTGTCAGTGTTTTTTATTTTTGCTTCACGTTTGTCAGTGTTTTTTATTTTTATTGCACGTTTTTGCACGTTTGGCTAATTTTTATTGCACGTTTTTAAAAATTTTACTGCACGAAATCCGGTCTTTAATCATTACAAATCGACTAAATTGAGTATTTGAAGTGTTCGGCCTTTCGGACATTTTCAAGTGAAAATCGGCAGTTAATAAGGGAATGTAAGTCCCCGATGCCGCACCTAACGTGTTAAAGGAAAGATTTCACATTCACAACTTACTTTTCTCAGCTACAGTTACGTCCTAATGGATTAAGACCATAACGGACTATTGCCTTGTTAAAGTTGACAGTGAAGGAAAGCAGACAAAGGGGGTATAAAATGTCCTTAGGTTAGGATATCCAGTCCTGGATGGGCGGGGGAGTGAGCTTGGTGGACGGGGGGAGGGTAGTCCAATTTATACTCAGGCCGGTTTAATCTTGTTCCGTTGCGTGGGGCTCGGTTTCACTCTCGGGCCGGCAAACAAACTCCACTGCTCTCTAAACCTCGGGTTTTACAGACGGTAATTGTTTTCCTACACAAGAGGACTCTGCGCATATTTTATTAAATCAAACCTTGGACTGAAACCCCCTCGCTTACATAATGCTAATTCAAAAGAAAGTCAGCACATTTGTTGATTCTCAGCATCTCAAAAAATAATCCTTATCTAAATTCAATAAACAAAAATCATTCTTTAATACTAAACGACTAAACCGATCCAATCTGAAGTCTTAACTCTGTTTTTTGAAATAAGTTAGCAGCTTCGACGTTTATAGTTTCCTTTGATAGAACACAACAGTGGTCAAAATCATCTTAAAGATGATGACATTTAAGCCATTAAATGTCTTCCTTTAATACATAAAAATTATTGAAGAATAAGACAGGAAACTGATTTTTTTCACTGATTTTGTTGTTGTTGAATGACTCCTAGAGTCCGGATTTTCCGCGGCGGTTGGGGGCCTATTTACTATATTTTATATTTCTATCGGTTCGAGAGGAAGAGTAAAATATAAAAAAATTTTTTTTTAAAGTTTCGTATACAACAGACCATTTTTTTTTTACATATTGGTTCTTTTCTTAAAAGGTTTCGTGTTTATCCCTTTAAGGAATTCAAACCTTATTTTGGCATCCATGTAAACAGCAAAACTGAATAATGAATAATTCTAATTGTATTCATCACATCAGAAGTTAGTAGATTCCTAAAAATAAATAACAGGTGTATGGCAGCTCACGTAGAAAAAACCCTGCGAGTAAATTAGAAGCGAAATTGCGAATAAGTTGTTTCAATCATAGTGTACATCCTTTCCCAACAATCGAAGGGAGGAAGTAGAACTGATTTCATTGAAGATATGTGACACTTAATAAACATGATTAGGTATCTGTTTCATTTTTTATTATTTTTATATAGCATAATCAAAACCTTCTAAAGGCATATCAAAAGAAAATGAAGAAGAGATTCAGAACATGGCAATCGGGAAATTAAATCGTGCTAAAGAACTGGAAAGGCGTTGTTGAAGAGGGCAAGACCTCCATCTTATTCTGCAAGAGCTGTAATACATGTAGCAAGAAGAAGTGGACGAATTTTATCAATTCATAAACGTTGATAACCCCATGCTCTTACGACTTATTTATAAAAACAAAGTAAATAGTTATATACAAATTTATCTTGATATCATTTTTACATATGCTTATTATATGGGTATATTAGTAATACACCCTGCTGGATTGGTTTTGCCATTCAATATTGACTGCTATTAGTTTCTAACAAGTATGATATAGTTATATTATATTATATTAGAAACTTATCTGATGGATGTGGATGCCATACTACTCTAATGGGCTCTCAGAATTGCTACTCTGCATATCGTGTTTCCGTTTCCCGTTTTAGAGATCTCCAAACTTCCTCGCTTCTGTACTGTACTTCGAACTTCTTCTGTGAACAGCTGAACAACTCTGCGAACTCACTCCCCTTTCCCTCGAAATGTCTCCTTGACCATCTCCCTGAAAACTCTACCCGCGAAATACGTACGTACCGAAATTCGCGTAATTCGATAACTTTTACAATTATTCGTTGTTAAATTAATTTACATATTCCTTCCTTTATTCTAAACATTCATTATTAATCATACCAAGGTTTAAAATTAAAAACCAAACCCGTCTTTGTGTCTAAACATCCGCTTTACTGGCGGTTTTTTTTTTCCTTCATGGAATCGTTTGAGGATAATAATCTTTGATGACTACTGACAAATGTTCAAAATAAACAGGAAATTTATTCTTGAACAACTTCTCTTTTAGAGAATTTCGGATGGAAGTGTAGAATTCATCCAAAGTTTTTGAGTTTAATCTAGTATCATGTGTGTATTATACGTGAAAGGTGTAATCAAAGTTTACACTAATTACGCCAAGTCGTTAATCACAGGTTTATTTAGCATCAAAGATGTTTGATGATGAACTTGTAATTTTCTCGCTTCAGCAGTGTTACTAAAGGCAAGAGAGTTTGGAAGGTTCCTAATGACTACAAAACTACATATTCAGTTCCCTACAAGCCTCAACTATTCAAATTCTAAAGCAGCTTACGTAGTTTAATGTTGACACCTTGTTGCCACGGATTAGAGAGGGATAGTGATATGGTAGCAGTATTTCATAATAGTTCCAAGTCCTTACTTAATAGCGATCATATATTATTCATAATTAGTATAATAAGTCATTGTTTTTAAAATTAAACGAATTTATTAGCTTAAAGTGGAGGCCATTGTTTTTATAAATTTAGGTATACATGCTGAGTAATAATTAAGTATTTTCAACTGATCTCACCCAAAATTTGTTTTCTTTATCTAATCAAATATTATTATATTGGTAAGGTTAATAAATTAATTAAAATTTAATTAAATAATTTGCATTTAATTAAAGTACAATATTAATATTATTGAACAAATTTTATTGATATTGATGTATATTTAATTATACTTTTAGGCCCGCTTTCTCCGATATAGTTTAAACTTAGATTAACTTAAACCGGATTATCTTTAATCCGAGGTTTAAACTCTGATTCACTTTCTACAGACTTAGTTTAGTTTAAGCTCGGTTTAAACCTAATCATGTGAAGGTTATTATGTTTTTTAAAAGGTTGGTACATATTTGTTTACATTTCCTTGTTGAAACTTCTATGGAAAGAGAAGGTAATGTAAGGGTTATGGAAAGATTATTTATACCTATTATTTTGTTTTTACCAAAAAAGTAAATAAGGTGAAAGTGTTCTATAAAAATGGAGCAAAAAGAAGTAAAAACTTCTCTCAGTGTGAAATTAATGTTCTTCTGGCTCTTGTGGAACAGAAGAGAAACATTTTTGAAACCATAAAAACAGATTTCGTCACCGTCAAAGAGAAGGAGGATGAATGGAAGGAATTGGCGAATAAATTCAATGAAACGAGCGGTGCAGTTTTCAGAGATTTAATTTCTATGTTAATAAAATGTTCTTTATAATATGATATTATACCAAGAATAATAATAACCTCTATTACATTTCATAAATTTTTTTCAATTAATTTTGAACCTTTTTATTATTATTATCATTTTGTATAAATAATAAATGATCTAAGTTGAGCGATATATATTATTTTTATGGCTTAATAATAATAAAATTACATCATTATGAGATATTCAAGTGAAACATAACCTTGATATTAATTATGAACCAATTACAATAAAGGTAATGTAAGGGTTATGGAAAGATTATTTATACCTATTATTTTGTTTTTACCAAAAAAGTAAATAAGGTGAAAGTGTTCTATAAAAATGGAGCAAAAAGAAGTAAAAACTTTTCTCAGTGTGAAATTAATGTTCTTCTGGCTCTTGTGGAAGAGAAGAGAGACATTTTTGAAACCAAAAAAACTGATTTCGTCACTATCAAAGAGAAGGAGGATGAATGGAAGAAATCGGTGAATAAATTCAATGAAACGAGCGGTGCTGTTTTCAGAAATTTAATTTGTATGTGAATAAAACGTTCTTTATAATATGATATTATTATGCCAAGAATAATAATAACCTCTGTTAGATTTCATAATTTTTTTTCAAATAATGTTGAACCTTTTTATTATTATTATCATTTTGTTTAAATAATAAATGATCTAAGTTGAGCGATATATAATTATTATAGCTTAATAATAATAAAATTACATCATTATGAAGTATTCAAGTGAAACATAAGTTACAACATAACCTTGATATTAATTATGAACCAATTACAATAAAACTAATGTTAAGAAACGTTAAGAAACATTTTTTTCTCATCTCAATTCTACTTCACTGATTTAACACATTCTGAAAATATTCTTGGATTAACTGATTGCGTCTATTGATGCGTCTCTTTGGCAACAAAAACACATCATAATCTTCTTGCATGTCGTTTAAAATTTCAATTATGTATATTTTCCATTTTTGTATTCAGTCAATTGCAAGACAATAATTCTTGAGTAACAAGAGCGAGTCTGTTATCACACAAAATGTTTGTTTATATTTTGCAGTTTAAACCTAATTCAGAGTTTAAACCGGGAAAAATGAAGGATTAAGTTAATCTAAGTTTAAACCAAGTTTAGAGGTTAAACCGACTTGAAGAAACTCACATCTGGTTTAAACCAAGAGATAATCCGGATTAAATTTAAACTCAGTTTAAACTAACTTGAAGAAAGCGGCCCTTAATATCTCAAGTACTTTAAACTTGAAATTAAATGAGACTGTGAGATATTCTATTTTAATACTTAGCAAAGCAGTGTAAAATGAAATGAAAATATTCACGACTGATTACTTAAATTTACGTTTTTTTTTTTTGAAAAGTAAATGACCGACTATTCTGATATATATATTGTAGGTAGGTGGTTTGAAAATCCATCGTATTCGTTTTATTTTTATATTACAAAAATAAAAATATATTTATAGATATACGAAGCCATTCTGTCAGTGAAGAAAAATCGTGAAGTATGCTAATGTATTGTAACACTTCTGTGGGTTAACAATATTTATTAAACGAAAATGTAACAATGGTCAATGCCACACGAATTATAAAAATGCAAATTAAATTACTTGAGCTTCACAGTGAAGACAAAGACTCAGTCTAACTGGTTCAGTCACTCGCCTTTATATATAGTCGTAAAAGGAACCTTCTGGAACCTTCCAGGCCTGCGTGGACCGAGCTCGAACAATCAAGTACCAAACACGTGCTCTGACGGTTCGCTCCAACCGCTGGTTCTTTCCAACAAAAGGTCTGGGATTTCAAACCATTTTTTTTTTTTTTTTGTTAATTTAAAGATTTAACGTTAGAGTATATTATTAACTAAGTTGTAATCCGCACTATATCCATCTACTTCTTAGGCCCGCTTTCTCCGATATAGTTTAAACTTAGATTAACTTAAACCGGATTATCTTTAATCCGAGGTTTAAACTCTGATTCACTTTCTACAGACTTAGTTTAGTTTAAGCTCGGTTTAAACCTAATCATGTGAAGGTTATTATGTTTTTTAAAATGTTGGTACATATTTGTTTACATTTCCTTGTTGAAACTTCTATGGAAAGAGAAGGTAATGTAAGGGTTATGGAAAGATTATTTATACCTATTATTTTGTTTTTACCAAAAAAGTAAATAAGGTGAAAGTGTTCTATAAAAATGGAGCAAAAAGAAGTAAAAACTTTTCTCAGTGTGAAATTAATGTTCTTCTGGCTCTTGTGGAAGAGAAGAGAGACATTTTTGAAACCAAAAAAACTGATTTCGTCACTATCAAAGAGAAGGAGGATGAATGGAAGAAATCGGTAAATAAATTCAATGAAACGAGCGGTGCTGTTTTCAGAAATTTAATTTGTATGTGAATAAAACGTTCTTTATAATATGATATTATTATGCCAAGAATAATAATAACCTCTGTTAGATTTCATAATTTTTTTTCAAATAATGTTGAACCTTTTTATTATTATTATCATTTTGTTTAAATAATAAATGATCTAAGTTGAGCGATATATAATTATTATAGCTTAATAATAATAAAATTACATCATTATGAAGTATTCAAGTGAAACATAAGTTACAACATAACCTTGATATTAATTATGAACCAATTACAATAAAAATAATGCACGTTAAGAAACATTTTTTTCTCATCTCAATTCTACTTCACTGATTTAACATAGTCTGAAAATATTCTTGGATTAACTAATTGCGTCTATTGATGCGTTTCTTTGGCAACAAAACCACATCATAATCTTCTTTCATGTCATTTAAAATTTCAATTAAATATATTTTCCATTTTTGTATTCAGTCAAGTGCAAAACAATAATTCTTGAGTAACAAGAGCGAGTCTGTTATCACACAAAATGTTTGTTTATATTTTGCAGTTTAAACCTAATTCAGAGTTTAAACCGGGAAAAATGAAGGATTAACTTAATCTAAGTTTAAACCAAGTTTAGAGGTTAAACCGACTTGAAGAAACTCACATCTGGTTTAAACCAAGAGATAATCCGGATTAAATTTAAACTCGGTTTAAACTAACTTGGAGAAAGCGACCCTTAGTAATGTGTAAAATGGTTATTTCAAAAGATACTTTTACTAGCAACTACTTTATTACTAAAGATAATATGGTGACAGGTGTTTTTTTACTGATACAACTAAGTGTTCCTAACGTTTGTTGAAGCAATTACATAACCTTATCAGGACGTAATCACATGTTCTAGATGTGACGGGAATATTTTAGGGATGGATTAGGGGCTCAGTATTGCCTCCAATATCGAAGTATATGGTTACTTTTGAATCACTGATAGTTACTGATATTTAACGTTTTTACTGATTCATATTGTGATGGTTTGTTTCATTACATAGCAATTCACTGTACCGTAGCAGGTACGACCTTGTGGCACGCAGTTCCTTTTTTTTTCTCTCCGTAGAGAAGGTTCGCTATAATGATAGTGGCTACGATGAGACTAAAGCCTTTTTGACAGACCATTAAACAGCTATGTCCCCGGAGACGGACCAATTTGGGAAGAGAGGAACGGTCCTAATGGTCCCGCTGGAGCTGGATTAGGGGAAATTTGCCTGGAGCTGGAGCCCGGTCAAGAATAGACCAATCCCAGCCATTTGTAGCCACTAATACCCCCCCCCCCTTTTGTCCCCCCTATACCCCCCACACCCCCTAACTTATTAGCTTCTACCATTCGGATCCTTTTAATGGCTCTTATTGTCTCAGAGGCGAGTCTTGATTTATTGAGATACCGTCAAAATATCTCTCTTGAAATATTGATACTATCGAGATATTTTCATCAATTAATAAAATTATTGAAAAAAAACGTAATTTTGAAATATAAATATAGTTTCTCTAGTACATAGCTGCATCTAAGTATCTTAAATTTTCCTCTTTAAAATACTTAATTGAAACTGTTTTTCAGGTTGATTTAAGTTTTCATTTTTTTTTTTTTTTTTTGGGAAAAGCAGACATCAGTCAGTAGAAAAAATATGAGTTCAGGAGGACTGATTCAACCAAGTCTATGGAACCAAAAAATAGGATGTACTTAAAACTTTTTTTTGTGCTCCATAAAATATTCTCTATATGAAAAAACAAGAGTTATTGGAACACCATGCCTCAAAGGGATACAACATTAAATATTTGTGAAGCATGGTGAAGAATAAAATGAATTTTAAATCAAAGCATCGATGTATGTAATTTCTTTCTTGTAACATATTCTTGTAATTTTCTTGCTGATATTTGCTTCTTTCAACATTTTTCAGATTGAAATAAAATTCTAACTGTAGAATCAGTGTATGTATATTTGTTTTTAAATCTAATGTTTGAATGTTGATTAAAACTATAATTTTATATATATATATGTATATATATATATATATATATATATATATATATATATATATATATATATATATATATTAAAGCTATAATTTAAATTATTTTATTATTTTTAATGGTTATTTTTTCAGTTATTTCAAAATATATTTTGGAATTTAATTGTTTTCCTCTGGGTTAATTAAAATTTTTGTAATTGTAAAAATATTTTTTTAAATGATCTTATCATTATTTGTTATAGATTATGGAACCAGGGAGCAAAATTAAATTATAAAGGTTCCTACATAAACATTCGGTGTAATCTAGCATTGTTTGATATTCACTTCTAAATCAGCCAAATTGCACCTGGTTTGGTCCACTGAGAACACACAATGCCTGTTTACATTCTATTCACTGCCATTATTATAGAAACACATTATTGTTTCCTATTTGGGATTTCGCGAACCCAACAAAGGCAACAAACATTTGTTCAGATGAATTGCATCGCACTTGTTTTGATGGGGTACTACAAAAGAACTGTTCATTTCAGCGAATCAGCGATTTCCCCGTTGGTAGTGTATTTATTTAACTCCAGTTAATGTAAGTTTGCTTAAATAATAATAATTATTTTTAGATAGATAAATAACCGTTACAAATGTATTACTAGGTGGATTTCATACAACAGCCAAATAATCGGGAATTGCTAGAAAGTAAGAAGCAAAAGATACGACTCTATAAACATGAAAGACCGACAGAGGAAACTCCTCGATAATGTTTACATTTTTTTTTTTTTTATTATTATGAAACGCGTGTTAAAGTTAAATTATGTCAAGGAGAAAATAACTTATATTGTGTCGCGTTCAAATCGGACACTGTGAATTCACACACAGACGCCTTTTAACAACGACCACATGCCAGGAAGGTAACAATAGACTCCCGGTGAGACACACTCGTTATAAAATTCGTCCCTGATTCCTATAAAGCTTTACCGCAAAATTTAGAGATAGAAAAAAATCTAAAAGAAATGAGAAGAGATGATGTATCTGTCTCATTGCAAAAATAAAAATGGAAATATTCTACTTACACATCTTATGAATTATATTATGTTATTGAGCCTCTTTGTTATATATGAAAACAATACATATTTTAAAGAATACCATTAAAATATGTATATATATAAATATATATATATATATAAATATATATATATATATATATATATATATATATATATATATATATATATATGTATATATACATATATATATATATATATATATATATGTATATATATATATATTTTAATTAGTATTTTTTTAAAATATTTTATTTCCTCGTTTTCAATAGTATCATTGTACACCTTCAGAGATGTATGTCATTACAAACTTGATGTCGAGCTCTAATTATGGACCCTGAAGGGGTCAGTCGGTAAGTCTATTGTTAATCCTTGAAATGATAATTAGGAGACTGGACCTATTAGCTGATTAGGACAGGAAACAGGTGGTATTACACAACACATGTTCAATACTGGCTTTATATTCATTACATTGGACACTAAGTCAATTCCTTGTCTCTACTCATATTTAAGCGGGTTTTATTTTGTTGCAGTGATATAGAAATAAATAATAACATCTTATGACAACTTTGTATTTATTTTAGACCAAGAGATTTTAGTTAAGTATTCACAAGATCCCTTATTTAAGCCCTACTAATTTACATTATTGTCCTACGTTTCGGCATTTACACCACTATCAAGGTAACAATTTCTAAAAACTAAAATTACAATATGACTTAACTATAAACATTTATATTAAAAAAATAATTAAACATATGAACCCACCTGTGAATATACATTTTTTGGAAATTAAATAGGCTAAATGCCCTTTTCAAAGAAATTTAAAAAACTTATAACAGTCCTATTTATTAAAGCACACAAGTTAAATGGTTATACCATGCCCTTATCTTTTTCCAAAATGTAAATTCATAGCTGCTTAAATATGCAATAATTTTGTTTTCAAATTAAGAACATAAGTACATAAAAATTATTTTTTATTAATTATTCAAATGTCCCACAATCCATAAAAATATACTTAAATAAAAAAGTATTATAATACTATACCAACCAATTATTAATATTGTAACACTTCTGTGGGTTAGCAACAAATATTTATTAAACGGAAATATAACACTATCAATGCCAAACGAATTATCAATACATAAATATCCGAGCAAATTACAAAAATTACTTTATTGCACACAATCATATGGATTGAGCTTCACAGTCAAGACAAAGACTAAGACTGTTCAGTCAATCGCTCCTTATATACAGTTGTAAGGAGGGTCTAGAACGTTGTAGAATCTCGTCGAATGCCGAAGATGAAGCTCGAACAATCTAGATTGAAACAGTTCGCTCCAACCGCTTAGTTTGTTCCAACAAACAGTTTGGGATTTTAAATCATGTGTTTTTTTTTATTTAACGACTTAAAGTTACAATATTATTCAAAATTTCTGCATAGTAGGAATACATTTAAACCTTTAGCATGGTTTTTGAAATTTACACTTTTATTATTATTTTTTAGGAAGAGACTATTTAATTATAGATATAGAATGCAAGACCTCAAAGTCTCGTATTATTTCAATAATGCACTTAATCATGCAGATTACATGCCAAATTTTCGCCTATTCAGGCATCTTCAGGGCTACTACAGTTTCACAAGCAAGCTAGAAACAGACTCATCAAAGTCTCGTATTATTTCAATAATGCACTTAATCATGCAGATTACATGCCAAATTTTCGCCTATTCAGGCATCTTCAGGGCTTCTGCAGTTTCACAAGCAAGCTAGAAACAGACTCCTCAAAGTCTCAGTCTCCTCAGAGTCTGTTTCTAGCTTGCTTGTGAAACTGTAGTAGCCCTGAAGATGCCTGAATAGGCGAAAATTTGGCATGTAATCTGCATGATTAAGTGCATTATTGAAATAATACGAGACTTTGAGGCCTTGCATTCTATATCTTTTATTATTATTATTATTATTATTATTATTAGTGTAAATATTTAATATGAATAGAAATGAAGTATTCTTCACTATTTTAAGTTTTAAATTTGTCTGACAAGGAACGTTTTCTTCTTTACTTCGTTTCTAAAACTTAACCGTCCTAACAGGCCTTTAAAGGTAGACTTTAAAAAACATTTAATTTCGTGTTAAATCACTTTTGGCGTATTGTCTATTTATTACAGTAAAATATTTATGAATTTTCATATTTTTTAGTAATGGTTATGATTTTGATTATTTCCACTGAAGCAAAAATTAAATTTTATTATCTTATTTCAAATTGGTTCTTATGAAAAGAAGAAAAATGATCCCGGGCATATGATAAATAATTTTTACGGCTCCAAAAAAAGTTAGATGTTCAATATCTAACAAAGGGCGTCACTTCTTTGAAGCCTTTGGGTTTGGGGATAGAATGAGGAGGATTAAAGAGACTGTAAATCTGAGGTGTTCCTATTGTGGGGCCCTTGAATTCATTTTCCCAAAGTGGCCCCACGACTGAAAAATTTCCTTTTATCTTCGGAATTACATTTCCGGCCGGCCCTGTCATCTCTAAAGTGGACCAACCTCCCGCTAATTTCCGGTTTCGATGATATTTCCCCTCTTATTTTAACGTGTTACCATTTTCTTTTCCATACAGGCTATCATTTTTTTCACTCCCTGTGTAAGACTCACATTTTTTTTTTTTTTTTTTTTTTTTATTACGCCTTGCTTATTTAAAAATGTTGAAAAAGTCATATTTTAAATAAATTTGTGTTTGTGCTCTTTGAAACAATTAAAGACGGCCACATTTATTGGTTGGATGAAATGTGTAGCATTTTGATAAAGTGCGACTGACAGCAAGTATCCCATGTTCTTTGCAGAATTAGGAAGTGGGGAGAGTCAAATGCGTCGCGTGTCCCTTCAGGAATAAGATTATTGGGGATGCGATTATGCTGTCAATGATCCATGGATAGAGCACACTACCTACAAAGTCATAGAATAAGACACCTGTCATCCAGTCAGACTTAGACTTCCATAAACAACCCAAAGATGAAACACTATTTGCTAATTCAGGTGGCAGTTGACATCGATTTCAACCATTGAAATTATGGATTAATTTCTGTTCTAATAGTTGACACCTACATTTAAGCCCTAAAAAATTGCATAAATATATTAAAAAGGATATCAAATGATTCTCATGAACTTAATAAATACCATAAAAATAATGAAAACTTTAACTCAAATAAAGCAACTAAAAAGACTTATTTAACTTGACTTCCACATTAATGAAACAGAGTAGCAGAAAACAAGTTTTCAGGCCAGAAAATTCGTTATTATAGCCTCTCACAAATAAGCTGGAATTTTCATCAAACCAATGTCGATAGCAGCACAGCTGGTATAACTTGACAAATTACAGACAAATTTTGACCCAAAATAATCAACCCTGAATCTTATTATTCACCCTTTTTGTACAAAATGTCAAATATTGGAGCACTGTCAACTTATGGTAACAGCAACAAGGGAAAGCAGTCTTTGATCATAAAAAGTCTACCATAGGGCCAGTTTTATATATGTATACATATATACCGTAATATGAGGTGATATTGTGACTAATGGGGTGACTTTGTGACAAGCCTATTTTTCTACCGTTTTTGAATTTCCCTCCTTGAAAAGAATAAGGTTAGGCAATTCAGTATACTTGTCAGTTGGTCAGCAATGTGCTGCAACCTACTGGCCACATATGGACCTATATAACTTCTTCCATTCCATTTACCATGGTGCTTTATTTCGAGGTTTCAACTAAATGATAACAATCAAACATATATGAAATAAAGCACCATGGTAAATGGAATGAAAGAAGTTAAATGTGGCCAGTAGGTTGAAGCACATTACTGACTGCCTGAAAGGTACACTGAATTGCCTAACCTGATGCTTTTTATGGAGAGAAATTCAAAAACTGTAGAAAAATAGGCTTGTCACAAAGTCTCCCCATTAGTCACAATGTCACCTCGTTTTACGGTATATATATATATATATATATATATATATATATATATATATATATATATATGTGTGTGTGTATAAAGGATATATAAGGTGCATCATAAAGGATTTTGTATTAGCTGATCTTTATTAATGTTTATGTATGATTATTAAGTAAGGTTTTTGTTTGTCTAATCCTGCAATGTTTAAAAAAAAAAGGTCAATTTGTGTTTTAATGATTATATGATTGTATATAATGATTATATATAATGTTAATTGGCTCATTATGCTCGATGAGGATAAAGTGTTGAATCGGATCTCACCTAAGTGGGATTAGGTTAAGCTTCAGGTAACATAGTATTAATATAATTACGAGAACTATTAATAATAGGTTAATTATTACTCTTATTAGGATCCAATTGCTTCAACTACCGTACCATTTCTACCGCCTACCTTTGGTCAAATATCATCTGTTTATTGAGTAATTTAATTATAATTTTTTCGTAAAATATTATGACAGAGTATATTCATTAAGAAAAATACTTGACTTATCGCACGAAGTAATTGTTTTTATGGACTGATTTAAGATTTAAAAAATTTCAAATTAAAGTCAAACGAATACTATTTACTTTTGCCTTGATGTTTAATCTTTAAGCATATAGGTACTGTGGAGTGCTTAAGGAAACACTTTCATGAGAATATTTTTAATTTGGTCTATTCTAATGTTTTTTTTTTTTGTTTTTTTTAGCGTGTCGAGGTATTTTATTAACATATTTGTAGGATGTCATGATATATCTCACTTTTATATATTAATAAAAAAAAAAAAAAAAATAGTATTTTTAAAAAAAAAAATAGCCTTGATAATAAACAAAATTAAATTGTATTTATTTCATAAATATATTACGAAAATTATTTTGCAAAACGGCCTCATTTGGCGATTTTGTTGCGTTTTGAAATACCTGGTACATGTTATAAACTATGCCACATAATAAAAGCATTATCTACAATGAATATGGGTTAATACTTTAGATTTACTTATATTTTAATTAATTATTTCGATGGTCTTCCAAAACGTACAAACTCAAAAAATGTTTCCAGTTTTCCGATGTAGCTAAATTTACAAATTTTATTAAATTCATGTAAAAAATAAATAAAGTCGTGGATTCATAAAACTAAACCATGAGCTTTAGCTTTAAACCATTAAAATGCCTAGGTTTGCATGGTTTTCTACTCAATAGATGTTAGAAAAATACATATTTCTTAATTCTTAGGTGGATAATTTTTAACTTTTTTTAAAGATTCTATGGAAAACAGGGATTAGTGAAAAAACTGTCTATATTTACGTACGTAATTTTTTCTATAATTAATGTATTGTTTTAAAATAAAGTACAGGTATACTTTATAGACATTCCTGTTTAACAATCCCGCCAGAGATTTTATTTAATTTCTTTAGAACAGTGCATTTATTTCTTGTTTTAGGGAAAAGAAAAAAAAAGAGGATTTTTTAAATATTTTTTTGAGCTAAATAGTATTTTAACAATTTTTGTGTTGACATAATTTTTATTGAACGAAGATAAGATTTTACAATGCCACACAAACTATGAAAACACAAAAAATTAGCCCTAGGATTTTTTTATGGGAGTAAAAAATCCTCAGCCATGCCGTCCCTCGAAAAGGACGTAAAATGGAGGTACCGAGCCTGTACGATGTCAGCTACTCGTTAATGATCCCTATCCTAATTATACCTTGATAGGCAAAATTTATGACTCCCACTGTAGCATCATCCGATTAGCCTTAGTGGCATAAAGTGACGTTAAGGCCCGATGTACACGGACGACACTTTTCTGCGATCCGGACTATAAGCCAGGTCAGGGGTACCTGGAGTATAATGGTAAATCCGGTCGGTCCATTGTACTCCAGGTACCCCTGACCTGGCTTATAGTCCGGATCGCAGAAAAGTCTCGTCCGTGTGCACCGGGCCTAAGCAAACAAACAAAAAATTAAACAGGCTACAAAAAGTATCACTTTGTAGTTACAAAGTAACACTGTGTAGTTACACAGTAACACAAAAATAACCATATGACTAAAGCTTCAGAACAAGACTAACTCTGCTGTATATCGTTCCTTATATTTTGTCTTAAGAAGAACTGTCTGGAAGGTTCTTCTAGTTTGTTCCAACTGTTCCAAACAACAAGTCTGGACTATTTAAAATCATATGTTATGTGTTTTGTTTTGTTTCACTTTACAGTATCATAATATATTTTTTTTTTTTTATGCTAGATGTCATATTAAAATGGAAAATTATATTATACTGACCATGACTGATTTTCCTTGGAATGTCATGGAAAATACAGATAATTTTAAAAAATAAATGAATCTATTTACCTATATACCATAGCATTGTACGTTCATTTTATGAAAACTACTCTCTCTTGTTTGCAAATATGCAATGCTATTATTAACTACTAATGATTTTTTTTTTTTTTTCGTCTAATAACCATATACAACTTGTTTTTCAATAGAAGATCCTTCGAAGAGTCGGGAAGGGCAAGACTTAAGGCATTCAGAAAGGCTAAGGGCTAAGAAGACGGGCTATGGCTACTATCCATCTTTCTCCCACAACTAATGAACCAGCCGTCAGATCCTGTCTGCATTATGGTCCATCCGCCTCCAGTTAAAGTTTATTCCTCCTATAAGGTTAACGAAGTTATATGTATTAATATAAATTTTGGACATTTTAATTAACAATACATTAAAGCTACTCATCAAAAAGAAGAAGAATGATTATGAAAACATCTAAAAAAAAGAAGTTTCATATTGAAAAGGAACCATTGTACTAGAATGGATTAGGGAAAAGTGAAGGTGAGAAGATAAGGGGCAGTAAATAATGAAATAAGTCACTGATAAGCATTCGCACATTTATTTTTTAGGAAAGTGAGTTTTTAATTTTTTAGGCAAGCAACTGTTTTGAACCTCTTTGCGAATTTCCATTCTGCGTACGACAGCATGATTCTATAATATAATGTTTTTGGTGGTGTGATTGTTCTAGAAATTATTCCAAAGCTACTCCGTCTTGTCCGTAAATACATCTAAGTTTTTTCGTAGCCAAAAAGGGATCGTTTGGCATGCCTCCTGTTTAATGTTGCATTGGAAAGTGCCATCAGAGTTCGGTAATCCTAGTGGGAGGTAAGATTTTCTACAAGTCATGCGCCGATGATCTTAATACCGTTGGGCGTAATTTTTGAAGTATAAAAAGTCATTTTCTGAACGTTGAAACAGCTGCTGTTAACCTTGACTTGTTTGTTAACGAATCAACACTAAGAGGGAAGAGCTTTTGGGAGGGAAAGTTTCAAGAGGAGAATTTAACTTGTTCGTTCCAGAGTCGAACCATGAAGGCAATAGAATTAAAATTACTATTTATCTAGTACCGGCTTGTGGCAATTAAAAAAAATCCCGCTATTAAGAGTTTCTATAATGTGCATGATGTAGCAAAGCTAATAGAGACAGATTGGTCGCTTGAGACGGAAAGGACACATTGCTCGGTTAAGTGTTGCGAGAAAGAATCTACAGAAAAAGGAAGGCTGAGAGACCTGCGATGGGTTGATTGTGCAATGTGCCCAAAATAATTCCTGAGTTATAGCGCCATCGAGAAAGAAGAAACTGTTTTCAAGAACGAAAACATTCATGACTATTCTAAACTAATCATTTTTCTGTAGATAATGTCCAGTCTGTTTATTCAGGTGTAAAGCATTGAAAACATTACAGAACTGTATGAGATGGCGCAAAGTGACTTGTAGCCAGGCTATTGAGGGTTGCAGCAGAAAATCAGCAGAAATCATAGTCAAGTTCATGATTCTGCATTGCACGTATAAGGGATTTGTAAAGAGTTTTGGTTTAAAAGGATATGATATTTTAAAAGAGTGCGAAAAATATTGTTGAAATACTCTGCAAATCTAAATTTGACTCTAGTGTGGATAAGGCGATTTTTGTAGTGCCACTATATTGTTATATCGTGTTTAGTAATACTCAATTGTGAAATAATCTATACCTCACATAATGCTGTTAAATAATATCTGCGCCACCAGAAAATCAGAATGAATTATATTCGAACTTCCGGAACGAACAAGGAATGATTGATGATTGATCTCTGCCACTTGTTTTATCTGTGAAACTACTTGGATATGGCCCTTACCTCAAAATGCCACACGTCTTTGACTGATTTTGCGTAATCTCTGGCAGAATTTTTGTCGAAATGAGATTAATGGGAAGCTGGCAGAGAGAGAATGACAGAGCAGTATCCCCCTAAGCCGGACAGAAAGAGGCTGCAGTAATGAGATTAATTATCCCTGATGAGCTGGCGGCCCGAGCTTTAAAACAGAGCCCTTGATCACCTCTCGCGGCAATTCCAATTATAAACCTTGGCAAGGCTGTCCACCGTCCTGTTACCAGAGCTCAACTGCTGGTGATTTGTATCTCCCACTGTGAATATTTAGGAGGGGATCTGTGGGAAACTGTTTGATTCCAGAAGATATATGAATTTGAGCTTTAAACCTCATATCAAGTTATATCTCGTATGAGTAAGACATTAATATGCATAAATTATATATTTTACATTATTTTGTTATCAAACGGCAGGGCTGCCTCAATCCCTTCAAGAACGATGGGAATATGTCTATCGTGCGGGAATCACATCTAAATTTTATATAAAATAAATTCATAATAATAAATTGTTTTTACTATCTGAAATATGTATTATACCTCATTTTTTCAAGTAAATCTTATTTTTTTCGAGACGGGGTGAGGGCTACGTGGGAATTATACGGAAATTTTAAAAGCACATAGTGCTAGACACCCTGGATGGAGTACCTACCCTTCTTCCTTAAAATTTTAATACTCTCCTTTCCTTAAAAATGGTGCTTTTGAAATAATAGTTTATTTTTTTTTTTACGACTACATGTTACCGATGATTTTTATAGGAACAGTTATACCTAATTCTTCTTCTTCTTTCTCATCCTCCTTAAGTGCCTTTCAGTGTGGACGAGCCTCTAGCCAATTGAACCATACATCTCGGTCCCTAGCAAGCATCTTTATATCGGCTAGAGTTTTCCCTCTTTCTAGGCCCAATCGTTGTCTTTTACTTGTCGGCCTCGCCTCCATACATTTTCTTGGCACTCTGTCTTCTCCCATTCTACAGACAGGCCTAAACCTAAACCATCGGAGCTGCCGTTTTTCCATCACCGATTTCACAGAATTGACCTGAATCTCTTCTCTTATCCTTTTATTTCTTATCCTGTCCCCCCTAGTTTCACCGGATATTCTTCGCAGAAATCTCATCTCTGCAGCTGTAATCCTGCTCATGTGCCCAGCTTTCACTGCCATATAGCAGTGTGGGAAGGTTTATTGGCTTAAAGATGTGGAATTTGATGTCTTTACCTACTTCCCGCTTTCCCAAAATAGCGTTGCATATCTGGTAAAAAATATTATTTGCTTTATTTATCCTATTAGACACTTCTTGATATATTTTACTAGGATTATTAATAATCGTTCCAAGGTAGGTATTCTTACATTTCCCACATCCACTTCATCTCTGGCAACGGTCATAATTTTGCTTTTGCGGCTGTTAATACTCATTCCCTTGCGAGTGAGCTCTTCATGCCATTATACAATGGCCTGTTGCAGTTTTTCCTTTGAGTCTGCCACGAGCAAAATATCGTCGCATATAGAAATGCCTGTACTTGTACTGTATTCATGTTCCACATACCAACTGCGGTTCTTCCCCTACATATTTTGTGGGTTTCATCCATAAAGGCAACAAACAATAATGGACTGAGGCTATACCCTTGTTTCACACACCTTTCCATAGAAAAAGGCTTGAACTCTAGGCCATTGATATGCACTATTCCCTAAGTGCTTTGATAATCAGATTTGATCGCATCCGAGAGGTCTGCGGGAATTTCTTTTGCTCCAAGTGCTCTCCAAATTTCATATCGGGGTTCTGAATCGAAGGCATTCACCTAATTCAACCTTAAAAAAATAGATTCACCTATTTTGAAAATAACACAATACCTTATAAATATCTTGTAACAAAGTAAAATCAAGAATTTAACACAATACCTCAAACTATCTTTTTTGCTGTTTACCATCGGTAACCTTATAGGCAGCCTTAAGGTGAACTTAAATGAACATTTGATGTGCATTCATTATACCTTGTAATTATTTTACATACCGTTAAAAAAACAAAATCTTTTTTTTTTTTGATACGGTGTGATCTTCGTTTTAACTCAAGACTAAAAGGTTATTGATAAGTATTAAATGCAAATTATTCTCACAGGCCAACTAGCATTTTATATTTTATTTCATAAATATTCAACTTGATTTATATTTTTTTTCGTAAGTATTTTTCCGTAATTTTGGAATATTTTTTGTAATTTTCTACTTACACTGTAGCCTACTATCCCTCCTAAACCACATTACCCGGATTATCTCCACCTATGCCCCGATATCCCTGAGTCGAGACCACTATTGGATGATAAACACGCATAACGTTGTTGAAGTGGGTGATAAAAGTATATGAGGCAGAATATTCCCGGTCTAAGTGCATATAATAGCGTAGATAAGAGAGGATACCTGTCCAGAGGATGCTAATCGAAGAGCGATAGGCGGCCCAAGTTTAGCTATTACCGCCCCCCAATCGCAACTTGCCACATCCCTATCCGTTCTACTTCCTATTATCTAACCCCCTCCATCCCTCCAATTATAAATCCAAAGTAATCCATTAGAGTTGAGCCAAGTTACGAATTCAACTTGCCCACTAATGAACTTGCCCTACCCACCCCCTCAGGCCGCGGCTCTCAACTTCTAAACGATTCCATGCACACTATGAGCTCACATACGGATACAACAATATCCAGGTAGCTAATAGTGAATTAAACGAACCGACAACTTAGGAATCAATTCAGATGGATCTTGAAGTAGAATCATGAACCCATTGATGATGTTATTGATTACTAGCTGTACATCCCGTTTCACCCGTGGAATTTCAATGATTTTCTTTGACTCAAACGGTCGATTTCGTAAAAAAACCAATGGAAAGCGAGATCATAACGATTTTTATAACAATGAAGAATATACCCAGGGATTGGCAGTAGTTATGCAATTTTAATATTGACAGGTGTTCGCACCTGGTATGAAAGAACCAATGATCGAAATTCGGAGAATTTAATACAAACGGTATGGATTAAATTCGGAGAATTTAATACAAACGGTATGGATTTCTATAAAGAACAAACAAACAGAAACAGAATTTCATCTTTATATATATAGATAGCATACCTTCGTCGAAAACAATTGTAGTAGATTTACATTGCTATTAATTATTTTAACATTGGTTACCTTACCAATATCATCATCTTAACTTTGACATGGGGACCGCACCAACAACAAAAGGAAAGACCTTTGACAAATGACAATATATTTACTTACTTATGTTTTACAATGTTAAACTAGGACACTTTCAAATCAAATACATATTAGTATTTACTAAAACCTATATCGACATAATCTTTACAGATATAGAATACTGAGCGTTGAAATGTAATTAATAATTTTCAGTCTAAAATCCTCCGACTAATTATCCAAGCCCCATGGTACGTGAATAACAACACATCATGTATTTACTTACACATGCCAACTGTCAATGAACACATACGGACATACTACAAACGGTTCCACGACAATCTAAACGGACACTTCAACCTGCTAATACAAGAAATGGCCACTACCTGCATGCTGAAAAAACCAGAAGTCTAATAAAAGGGTCTGTATGAGGGACCTTCTTACGTAATGTGTGATTTAACTAATAGCCGCGTAAGGGTACCGTGGGGCACTAATTTACCTCATCCCTTCCAAGCCTTTTTATTTATTTTGTTTGTTACCTCAAGTTTATACTAGCTCATCTGCTGATTGTTGATTATTGTGATTAAAAGGTGCGGATTTAAAAGTAAAAGTGAAAAACAAAAATAAAGTACAGCCATTTGATTTTGGTTTCAAGCATGATATATATTTCTAATTAGTGAAACCGATGAGGACATGCTCATTACAGATATTCAGTACAACCAAGATGTTATTCTTACAAAAGGCATCAAACCTTTCAATCAGAAATGTAACAACTCCTAAATTAAGTCCCATGGTACATTTCAAACCAGAGTTGGGCAAAAAGAAGTTGAACTACAAATCACAAAACTACTGACACAGTAGTTGGGAAGCTGTTGAAACTACAACTACTTTTATAATTTGTAGTTGATGGACCACAACTACAACTACTGTAGTTTCAAAAAAGTAGTTGCATTTTTACAACTACAACTAGTAGTTGCAACTGTAATTATGGGCCTGAAACTACAACTACTTTTATTGATAACGAGTAATTATCGATATCTAGTATTATCGATAAGGAGTATATCAAATGCAATTCAGCTAATATGTAAAACATGGGATTGATCGAGAACCTAAGGTTAAAAAAAATAATTGACTGCCGGAAATCATGGAAAAAATTTGTATTACGTATATGTACTGTACTGTTTTTAAAACAGATTATCAACCATAATGGAGCCCATTTATCTATGGAGTATTTATCTAAACACTTTTTATTTTGTGTTTGATCAAAATACATCAAAAACATGTGATTTAATTAGACGTTGCTTAGCAAATGTAGTTGCCGCTCTAAACTACATTTACAACTACTTGTTTTATTTGCCATTCCCAACTACTGTAGTTGTAGTTTTAAATTACAACTACTTAACTGGTAGTTGAAAAATAGTAGTTGAGCGCTTCCAACTACAAACTACATGTAGTTGTCTGTATAGTTAATTACAAATGTAGTTAACTATTGCCCAACTCTGTTTCAAACAACACCTTCCATATATATTCCATATATCCATTTACACATGCCAGCAGTTGACCAACATATTAAGACGCTTTAAGAACGATTCCTTACTGGCTTACTGGAAATAGGAATAGCTGAGATTCTCAGCAATAGGAGATTAAAAAGGAGTCAGATAGGAAATTTCCTTCGTTTATAAACCAGATTAAATAACAGAAAAAAGGGAAGAAGTCCTGCTATTTTTCATCTATCCTCATACCAGATATGACAAAAAAAGGTTAAATATAATCGATGATTAAAAAATAAATAAATAAAAAAAGCAACTTTTATAAGGTGAAAAAACTAAGAAAATGTATTGTTCCGGACTGTTTTCTAGCATCACAAAGTTTTTTAATCCCACATTATATCTTCAAGGATGTCTCCTTTAAGTAATTTTTCCGTCAGAAGTTTTTTTTTGAAACCATATTGTCAGTCATCCTGGTTACGTCGCCATCCCATCTTTGTCTACATGCCTTAATTAACATTATATTAGGTTCGGCAGAGCTATTTAAGGTATCTTGATTTTCCGCAGCATTTCTCCATTTACCAGTACTAGGCCATAAATACTTATCAGGATATTGCGGTCCTGTATCAATAGGTCTTATTTCTTCCTTGGCTCTATTCCAGGTTTCGGATCCTTGGGTTGAGTAAGTTAACACGTTTTGGGTTATTAAGCGACTTCGTAAGAAAAGTCTGAACCCATAATAAAACGGCTGTCCGCCAAAATCCTCTTATCTCAGTATCTGTTAACAAGTAATCACAGGTTAATCTACTTATTTACACAAGTTACAAGTAATCACTAGTTACTCTACTTAACTTACTAATGGTTACTCTAAGTTGTCACTTGTTACAATATTGAGTGTGGAACACTCGATATCCATCCCAACTTTGTTTGTTTGTTTAACTTCACATTATGCCACTAAGGCTAATCAGACGATGCTATTTCTGCCTATCCGGGTATAACCAGGGTAGGTATCTTTAACGAGTACCTGACATAGTACCGAGGACGACCGAGGGACAGCATAGCCCAGGAGTTTTTACTCCCTTTAAAAAACCCTAGGGCCCCCGTGGGACGTGAACCTGCCACTGTACCACAGGTGATTTTGTCCCATCTTCTTGGGCCCGAAATTTTCCTTTGCAACTCACCGCCTGGGGTCATAGTTGTAGAAAAATGAAAAAAACTTCTTCAAAACTGAGAATTTTTATTAAAGATATCCGGAAATTCACCACCAGAGTTTCACGCCATTTATGCTTTAATTTTACAGTTTCTAAAATTAATAGAACCCGTATGAGGATCTTAAAAAAAGACTATTAATTAAAATATGGATTGTAACTTGTTTCACTTAAAACACAAAACATATTGTTTGGGATAGTTCTAAACTTGTTGCAACGAACTAACATTCATAGTACATGTTTGTGCCTACGATGCTCGAGTTCCATCTACGCTGGCCTCGAACCATTCAGGCTGTTCTTCTTACGACTAAAGGAGCGATGGCCCTGATCTGAAGCTCAAGTCATATGTTTATTTCTGTGTTACGAATAAATAATTTTTGTAACCTGTTTAAATATTCCTTTTTTACTTTCACTTACTTACATATGAAATATATAGTAAGGAAAGTGCGATCGTGAAAAACTTCGACTTCCGGTTTTCAACGGAAATACACGTTTTGGGGTCCCCTGAGTCCAAATAACCAAGTCCCGCGAAATGGTCTGTGTGTGTGTGTGTGTGTGTGTGTGTGAGTGTTTGTGTGTGTGTGAACAGACTAGATCAAAAACTATAACTCGTACGAACCTCAAATTGGGTATTTGGTGTATGAATTTGCCCGCGATGTGACAGCAAAAATTTCATCGAAATTGGTCAAACGGAGGGGGTACTTTATTTAAAGAATTTTGTCTAATTTTTATGCTTTTTTCGATTTTCTCAATAGCGGCTCTAACGATTTTCATTAAACTTGATATTTGATGTGGATATGTGCCCGAGATATGAAAGTCAACATTTCATCAAAATTGATCAATTGGAGGGGGCACTTTACTTAATAAATTTTGTCTCAATTTCACGTGTTTTTTTTTTTTTTTTTTTTATTTACTCAAGAACGGCTTTAATGATTTTGATCAAACTGGGTATTTGATGTATGTATATGCCTGCGATGCGAAAGCCAAAATTTCATCAAAATTGGTGAAACGGAGGGGGTGCTTTATTTAATAAACTTGTTCTAATGTTCACGTGTTTTTTTTTTATTTACTCAACAACGGCTGTAATAATTTTAAACAGACTGGATATTTGGTGTATGTATATGCTCAATTGGTCAAACCCAGGGGGCTCTTTGTTTCATAACTTTTTTTTCAATTTTCACCTTTTTTCGAATATCTCAAAAACGCTTTTAATGATGTTGATTGAAATCATCAAGTTTACTCAAAATCAAGTCTTCTTTAATATCCGGTGAGATTTATCATTATTAAAATGTTCTGGGGGGGGGCTAAAATGGGGAAAGGGCCTTTTTTGTTTTCCTATAAAGTACTATTGATTTTATGTATATGGAGAAATTTACTGTCTCTCGTTTCGCCTAAAATAAAGATAGAGCTAAATATAAAATATGAAAAAAAATCAAGTAAACATATACATTTTCAACAATTTTATAGAGAATTATAAAATCTGACGTTAAAGTTGAACAGGTATGGAGGCGCCGGACAAACCAGGAGCTCAGAGATTTATTTAAGGAACCAGATGTGGTTCAATTCATGAATCTCAATAGATTGAGATGGGCTGGGCACGTTGCTCGAATGGCTGAGAGTGACATTCCGAGGAAAATGATTTCTGAGGTTATACACGGAACAAGGCGTAGAGGAAGACCTCGGCTGCGGTGGAGTGACTGTGTGGCTGGTGATGCCAGGTCCATGTTGGGAGTGAGGAGCTGGATGGCGGCAGCACAGGATAGGAACAACTGGTGGAGGCTGCTGCAGGAGGCCAAGACTCGGCATCGAGTTGTCGCGCCAAATGAATAGAATAGAATAAAATCTGACGACTTGGAGTATTATGCTTGCATTGCCGAGTTATCACAAGTAAAAACTTTTATTTAATAATAAAAAAAAAAAATAGTGTACTTTAGAGCGCAAATAAAAACAAAAATAATAAACGAATGTGGAAAAATATGTGACTCTGAGAAATGGCAATTAAAAAAAACACGTCAATTTCTAATCTAAGTAAGTTGGTAAGTGAAAGTTGTGTGTTGCGTGCACGCACCAGATTTTTTAATTTACTCGCAGGGCTTTTTTCTACGTGAGCTGCCATACACCTGTTATTTATTTTTAGGAATCTACTAACTTCTGATGTGTAAGATGTATCACAAAATATTTCAATAAGTAGTTTTATTTATAAATTTTATTGTATTTAAGGAACAGTGACAAGTATTGGAAATGTTCTCATAACTAAAAGGTTCCTTAAGCTTTCTTTAGTAATGTCAGTTTGAATTTCTCGGCGTCCTCACCTCGGAGTGATTTATCCTTATTTATTGGTGGTCTTGGGCGATGCTGAAAATGGATTATCCCCTGTGAGAAAGGGAAACAAAAACAAAATCTAAGGCTGAAAGGAGACAAAGATTTAGAGGGATGGGATATTTCGTTGGAGAAAGTGGGATTTCCGAATTAGCCAAAACGAGTATTAACGGCCGGCCACAGAGGCCCTCTCTCTGTCTTTATTTTTGTCTCTTTCTGTCAGCGAGTCACCCCTCTACCTCCCCCCCGCTCATCCCCTTCCAATTTTTTTTTCTCTTTTATAGGTCTCTTGTTATCGAATTCCTTTTGACCTAATTTTCTACCGAAGCCCATTTTCCGATCAGTTAGAAATTATATGTCGCCTCGGGCAAATGGATTTTAGTTCAAGGATAATTTGTCGGTTTAAGAGCGCCCGATGATGAAAAAATATTGAATAGCTTCTCTCCTTATTTCTTACCAATACGTAACAAAATCACTCAATTCTCATCTGATATATTAGGTACACTTATTATTTATTACTTTGCATTATATTAGCACTGCAGTGAAAAGGTTTCGCCAAAACCTAATAAACGTTCTGTCCAGCTATCGTAATATCACATGTCCTATTAATTTATCAGTATTTAAAATATTTCACAAATTAAATTTTGTGTTTGGACAGCAGCCGTTCTAAGAAAATTTTTAAATCTAGATATAAAATTTTAAGTATAGAAAAACTTCAAAAATATACTTTTTATATTTACGTATTTAGTGTATATTAATGATATGTTATATCTGACGCTTGAGAGTGATCTGGGTCAATTTACCTCCTTGCACCATCGCTAATCTTTTTTTTTTTCGTACCACTACCTGGCCATGTTTGGCATACGGGGGTTATTTTACAGGCTTAAACAACCTAATCTAACCATGGTGGGTAGGTCAAGATTTATTCCGTGGGGCCTCCACAAAGTCCACCCTCCCAGGGCTCGAGCACCATCGCTTATTAAGGCACAGTTCTTAAATATAAAGAACTTTTGTCAAAACTATTTGTCGATAGATATGATAAAAATTATATGGAAATATAAAGTCCCTTGTCACGTAATAGTGAATTATTGTAGTTGTAAGTTGTAACGGTAGTTTTATTTTTGTTCGATTTTCTATTCTAGCAAATGACTTTCTAAACTTAAATTTCATCTACAGGAAGCTACCAAAAACTTGATAAAGTCAGTATCTCCCTATGGGCACTTAAAGGAAACTCGTTGAAGGGTTAGTATTAAGGGGTGAATATGGTCCTTAGGGGTTGGTTACGGGATAAGCTTCTTGCCCGAATAGATTTAACACGCTGCTTCGCTTAAAACATACCTAAGCATTCGGTGGGTTCAATAATCCCAAAAGTTTTTTTATTACTGGAAGTTCACTTAGTCGAAAAAGGCTATGAGTATTTATTTGTCAGAAGTTTCAATATTATTCTTCTCATTCACATATCTTTCGAGTTCGTTTATTTTTCTCAATATTATTTAGAATGATTAAAATTTCTGCTGGACCACCGAATCGTGTAATTGATAAAACCAACTATTTTTGTGATGATAATTTCCTTTCCGCTCATGATCTTTGTATAATTTTGTAATTTTTACCAAATATCGCTATTGTCTTCTGATTCATAATTTGAATCATAGAAATGCATAATATGTTAGTATTTTACTTTAAATTGTTTTAACGAAATAACTTAGACATCATAACATGTATCGCATGAAATGGTTAATCAAGATAAACCAAAAATAATATAGTTTAATTATATAATGCTAACAATAAACGTGATTTTACAATTGTAACATATATTGTTAACTATATTTACTAAAACCATCTCATTTTTTAATGTTATTAGGAAAAACTATCCAACCTGTTGGGCCCTGGTGCTATTTTCTTTCCTCCCCATTAGATAGGTTACTTTTAACCTATAAATTCTGACGACAGCCAAGTTTTGCAAATTCGATAAATTTTAAAACCGTATTGAATAAAGTAAAAAATAAAATTTTTTTTTTTTGGGTCCACTACATGGCTAGATGGCCCCTTTGTAATTAGGTCAGAGCAATATCTAATTAAAAATGAGAGGCAGGAAGTGGATATATGATGCGCGCCGCTTCATTTTGTTTTCTAATTTCTTTGTAGTTTCAAATGATATTGTCACTGATACCATTAGGTCAAATAAAGCATCGATTAATTGTAACGGGATCGTATATTATGATGAGATATCCATAACCATCTCATATGTCATACTTGTTATGTTATCTGTATTGAAATATTAAGGCGTGTTGAATTACATCAATCGAAATTGTATTTTACTAATAATATGACTGTGTAACCTAAAGCTTGTTTTCGTTTGTATTCCGTGATATATCCCCTTCCCCGGATTAATATTCTGTAATGACATTTCATCCCTGTTTAATAGAAACCGCGATTACTATTTGGTATATATTCGAGGTCATTACTATTTTTAAATTCAGTTAGTGAAAGCATCCTATCTATAACCAAAAATCTTCTATTATCGTGTCATGAAATAATCATCTTTTAAGTAACCTGCATCCTAAGCAGAAATTATTCTACTCCACGCTCATAGTATCATATATTATATATGATATATCATCCTCATATCGTGCTTACATTGGGTAGTCTACTAATCCGCTTATGTTAGACAAAACTTTAAATTTGTAGTAGTGCTGCAAAAGTTTTTAAAATGTATATATTTTTGTAATTATATTTATATTAAATGGGCGGAATGGACTAACGGGATGGAGACTCCTGATAACCACACAGTAACCGTAAATTAGTGAGTTAAATCCTGCTGGCTGGGGTTTTTCTCAAATCTCGGGATCAATGACTGCCCTCAGCCCTGATCCGGGAAAACCCCGTATAGCCACAAATGCTCCAAAAAGGAGGAAAATCATTAAACAATAGGTTATTATTATTTATTTTTTTTAAATATGTATATTGACCCAATATACGAGAATTCTTCCGAGGTGTCGTTTTTAGGATTCTTACCGCCTTTGTCAAGATTTAGGGTACGTACTTTCCTCGAGGTCTGAAAGCACCTGGTCAATAGTTACCTACATTAAAGGCGTATAACCAACTTTGTACTATATCCAATTACCGTTATTATTTTAAAAAAATGTTTTGCCATCCCATGAGAGCATTCACAATAAATTGCCTACGGTTCATTGTATTTTTTGATAAAATCTCAATCACGCAATTGATTAGATTGAATACAAATTAAAAAAAAAATACCATCAGTTTATAACATTAAAATAATGTTCCGAAAATGAGGCTAGCTCATACTATTAAAACCGAACTGGTCACATTGTATAAACATTTAACGTTTACTTATTATGCGATTTGCAAATACTCCAAAACAAGCAATATTCATAGCTCACATTATTGCTCTTTATGATCAAAGTATTTTATGATTCAAATTAAAAATAATTTACGTTACATTTGTATAACTTATATTTGTAAGTTTTTCCTCTATAATCTTCATTTAATGTTCATCTAACAGTTTTGGTCGATCCCATATACACTTAACCAAGTAAACTTTTGGTAATTTTGAATTTTCGCGGTGATTTCTTATTTCAAATAGATGAGCGCCACAGTATTCCTCATCTGATGTGCGTAGAATAGGAGAACATTGATCAAGGTGTGGAGTTCAACCACTTGGGCCATTCAGATCATCAAAAAAACTGCCAGATATAGTAAAACGCCTCATTGAACCAATAAAAAACTCGAACCGAAATCTCACTACTGACTAATTATGGAACTAGGAAAGGTTCATGGCATGAATTCGGAAAGCATAGAAACAATAATACAACTGTCCGATGTTCACAATTTACGCGATTTGTCTTCTTCTGTACTATTATGTTTCCTGTTTTCTGTTCCTATTTTGGTGATTTCTTTTCGTTCGATATTGTTTATTTTTTTTAAACAAAAATGTTTATATAACTTTATCAATCTCATATATACCTCTTCACATTCTTTTGATAAAATGTTAGGTAAAACTATTTAAATGGTAGCTTTAAGAAGACGCAAATGTCGAAAAACAAAGTAAAATACTAATGCTGCACGCAGTGCCGCTAGCGGGCAGGAATGATAGTCTGATAGGCGCGTGTAACAAAGGGTTAACGTTGTTATGGCACAGGGGCTTTCCTTACTCTACAAAAAAACTAAAATTGTCTTCATGATATAATTAGAATACAAAGAGAGAAATAATGGGAGTAAAAAATCCTTAGCCATGCCGTCCCTCGGATAGGACGTAAAATGGAGGTCCCGAGCCTATACGAAGTCAGGTACTCGTTAAAGATCCCTATCATAATTATACCTGGATAGGCAAAATTTAGGACTCCCACTGTAGCATCGTCCGATTAGCCTTAGTGGCATAAAGTTACGTTATACAAACAAACTAAAATAAAAAAAAAGTTTTCATTTGTATTTAAAATACTTTTATTTACAATAATGCCCAGGTATGATAAGAAATAAAGTAGTGTTAAGAAGGCATTTGCTAGACATGATTTTTGGATCACGGAAGATAGTATAGTGTTCATCTTATCGTTTTCTTTTTAATGGGAGTGGGGTCCCCACACCCATGGAAGATCGCAGTGGCCCTAGGATTTTTTAAAGGGAATAAAAAATAGAGGTTCCGAGCCTTTACGATGTCAGGTACTCGTTAAAGATCTCTATCCTAATTATACCTGGATAGGCAAAATTTAGGACTCCCACTGTAGCATCGTCCGATTAGCCTTAGTGGCATAAAGTGACGTTAAATAAACAAACAAACTGAGAAAAAAAAAAGCAACAGAAAATAGGGGATGAAAACCTCACAAAGTAAAACTGTTTAATAATCTATTATAGAGTAATATTCTCAGTCAGAGTACAGTCAAAAGACTTGTGATGTCCAGTATTTCTTTTTTTATTTATCTTTCTTGTTTTGTTTTTCTTTTTTATATCATTTTCTTTGTTTTCACATTCTTCAACATTCTTTTCAAAATCTTTTCTGTCATTCAATCAAAATGCGTGTGGTGATGAATCTGATTTATTTGGCGGTAAAGTTCTTATGAAGATATAAAAAATCTCGTTGCCAATTGTCATAATATTTATGTATACATAATATTTTATTATATTTAAAGTTTAATACTATGAAATCATTTTATAAAACGATATTGCTTTATTACATTCTCCTATATCATTAAAATAATAGGAAATGTAAATAATATTTATCTAAAAACTCTTCGCTGGCCTAGTTAACCATCTCCCTATTGGATCCCAAGTTAAAAGTTAGACGGGAGAAACAGGGGCTCCTACTTCGACAACAAGTTTTAATGGAAAAGAATTTTTTATTATTCTGTTTTTGAGGGGACTTGAAAAATAAGTCCGCTAGGTGACTTGAGTAATCGATCCATTAATTAAACTAAACCGAGTTGGTTATACCATCCTTCCCCCCACCCCCTCCCTCCCATTCCCGGTTGATAATGAAAACTCAACTTCTTCGTCCATCTCCGTCTCAAATGGGGCTTAATTTAATCAAACTTAGCTTCTCGCTGGGCCAAGAGCTTTTGAATTTCAATTATTTCTAAACAGTTTTGTTCAACTCCGACAGATCTTTTGTATCGGTTAGCTAGTCCAAAGGTAGCTATTTCATCCCATGGTTACTAAGCACATACAAATATTTAATAATTAATATTTTTTGTGATATTTTACAAATATTCATTTCAAAATTCATTATTATTCAAGAGTATGTCTTATTATATACAAATAGGTGCTCCTTTCTTTAAAAGCATACATTTTTTTTTCCTTTTAAAAAACCCTCTTTGCTGGCTCGTTTTAGTTACCCTTCTTTCATCCTACGACTTTTTAATCTGATGGGTATCTCAAGTGGGGCCATGTTATTTAACCATAAAGTTATTTAACTAAAGTTAAGTTATTTAAGTAAAGTTATTTAACCATGTCCTCTTTCTTTGAAAGGTAAAACCATTTAAGTTAAATAAGTTTGAGCGGTTTGAGAAATTTGAATATTTTCGATAGAAATTGGACCACTTTTATACCTTCAAATTTTTCATTATTTATAACCTTTTGAAGGTTTATACCCTTATTAGTTGTTTAAAATGCCCTATAAGTTAGTATTGAAACGTTGGCATACCTAATTCAATAGTTATGTAAGGTTTTGTTTGGAACGTACCATGGTGCTTTAGTTATGATCCGTAACATGGTTAGTTAAAAAATTCTCGTACGTGGGTATTTTGGTACTTATTAATATTCGTGAAGATTGTAACCACGCAGGTTTTAGTAGGCTTATGTATTTCGTCCTAGAAAAAATTAAATAAAGTAGGAGTATTTCAATTTATTTAACCATGTCCTCTTTCTTTGAAAGGTAAAACCATTTAAGTTAAATAAGTTTGAGCGGTTTGAGAAATTTGAATATTTTCGATAGAAATTGGAGCACTTTTATACATTCAAATTTTTCATTATTTATAACCTTTTGAAGAAAAGGATTCTTCAAATGTATGTTCTATGTCCTAAATGGCTAAAGATTTGCATTCATAAATTTACTAAGAGCCTGTTGTTATTAATTTTTCTTCTGGAATGTATGCATTTTTATTTTATCTTTATGAGCGTTTTCTACTTTGAAGTCTCGGCTGAAATAAATTCTTAAGGTTTTTGGGAAGAAAAAAATTTAATCATTCCTTGAACATTTATAGTTCATACTATACCTAGTTGTTTATAGAATATTATTAAAATATTAAAATGGGAGTGGGGATATGTTTTTATTAGTTTTAGAATCCGTAGAAAACAATTATGGAGATTACTTTTATTTGAAAATAATTATAACTATGTAGGTTTATGTATGCATGGATGTTATTATTATATATTATAACAATATGATTTTACTAATGATCTGAGATAGACATGTAGTATCCTGTGTATTAGCAACCCAATGTAGTTGGGCAGCATCTCTTTTATGAAGAAAAAGCGTTTCTCTCTTATGATGAATAAATTTTAATAAATTAAATTAAATTTTAATTTAATAATGTTATGAATATTTCTATTCCTTTTTCCGCGAACTGTTTCCAATATTGTATTATTTTTTGTATTTATTTTTCTTTCGGACAATTAATATAAAAAATGCAATGATTTTCAAATGAACTGGTGTTGTTATTAAAAGCTTCAGCGAATGATATCTAAGAAACCAAAACTGTTTCCAAAAAAAAAAATTATAGCTTCTAAAAATAATTTTTCACAGTTTCTTTGCAATAACAAAAGTTCATAAGCCCTTAAATAAGTTATTTAATAAAATTAATATTAAATATCATTTAATTAATAATACTTTTCAAATCCACGCAATTCTTAATTCTTATTTTATTTAAGCCCTGAGGTTTCCATGTGCAAGTTAAAAATTGTAATGTTTATCTGTAAGGGTTGTATTAAATTGATGTATGATTTGTTTTTCATTAAAAAAAATGTTGGTATGTCTTTCTGAATGCGCAATAATATTGACACGTAGTCGACTCTGTTTGGAATTCTTTCATCACCGAACAAAAAATAATATTTGTATCAGAGATTAGCGTGATACCATGTCCAACCCTCTTTCTCACTTTTTTGGTTGTTTATCTTTTTTTGATTGTGTTGAGTTTCAATAACACTCGAATATGGGCTCCAATATTTTCTAACTATGCCACTATGCGAGAATGGCTCGGACACCTCACGAGGTTATAGATAAAAAAATATAAACAAGCCGAAGAGTGAGAAGGGCCCGGTTAGATGGTGTATCCACTGATGCAAGATCCATCCTCGGTGTTTATAACTGGAGAGAAACAGCGGCCGATAGAGATGACTGGCGGATCAAACTGCGAGAGGCTCTGACTATCCCTTTGTTACACGCTAAGCGGCACTCCATAACGCAATTTTGGTAATTTTGAATTTTCGCGGTAATTTCTTAATTCAACAAGATGAGCGCCACAGTATTCCTCATCGCATGTGCGTAGAAAAGGAGAAAGGTGGAGCCGAGTTTCTGTGATTGACAGGCAGTGTCTAGCAATTGGTTAAAGTGAAAAAGTCAATTTTTGCGGCATCCCGTGCCTGATGAACTGTTTGGATTCTGCAATTTTCCGTCTTCAATTTTAAGATATATTGTGGAGTTCAACCACCTGGGCCATTCAGATCATCAAACAAACTAACAAATATAGTAAAACGCCTCATTGAACCTATAAAAAACTCGAATCGAAGTCTCACTACTGACCTAGGAAAGGTCCATGCCATGAATGTGGAAAACATAGAAACAAAAATACAACTGCCCGATGTTCGCTATGTACGTTATGTTCTGTACTGTTAAGTTTCCTATGTTCCTATTTTGGCGATCACTTTTCGTTCGAAATTATTTTTTTTTTAAATAAAAATGTTTATATTACTTTATCTATCTCATAAATACCTCTTCTTATTCTTTTGATAAAATTTTAGGTAAAAACATTTAAATAGTAGCTTTAAGAAGACGCAAATTTCGAAAAACATAGAAAAATACCAATGCGGCAAGCAGTGCCGCTTGCGGGCAGGAATGAAAATCTGAGAAGCCGTGTAACAAACTGCTATACAAGAGTTGCAGTGCCAATATCAATTATAATAATATTATAAACGCTTTTACAAAACTAGACTTATGGATGAAGGATGAAATATTCTTTTATATTTGGTTTAATATAATTTAATGTCATTTTAAAAATGGTCAGATAAGGCTTTAATGGGAAATGAAAAACTCTTCTTGGGCATATTGTTATTTACTGTCACAAATTGAGGTTATCTCTTTATGTAAGTTACGTAATGGATCATTTAAAAAAGAAGATAAAACTTTGAGAAATAATTAGATTTGACATATCGCTCGTCAAATTTAAGACTGGTTTATTAAAACTTCCTTTTGTATAGTTTTAAGAGGAGGTTTTTCTTTCCTTCTTTATCCGTAACTAGGTATATCAGATTGTTAAAATGCTTCGCGAATCTATGATAAAACGATCTTGAAGCAGTCTTACACGAAGGTAGTGGAGAAAACTTAAATGATAAATCGCGAAAAAAAATTAAAAAAAGATGCTATTTTGAGTTAGACCTGTCTTGCATTGGCTTGGGGATATGTATATTTTTCTTTGTGTCATATTCAAATAGCCTTTGTCCCACAATGATTTAAATTTTTCCCTTCTTTAGGGCAAGGCTGTTTCTCATGCTTGAAGGCCTCGACTGAATCTACTTAGCCCTAGGCCCTCGGCTGGGCAAACAACAGAGGCGTGTATAGTTGTCCCGGGGAAAAATAAATTGCGTGGTCCTCTCTTATATATTCGGGTTGCAGTAGCGACAACCCTGATGAGGTGTTTACACTCTGGCTGTGGCGGGGGTGGCTGTGAAAAAGCACGAACAACACACTTTGTGATTCAAATGGCATCGCCTTCCTCTGAGATCAATCGATTGCTGCTGCCCACCGCAGGAAATGAACTATTAGCCGAACCATGAGCTTGCTGATTCATGGTTGGCCATACCTGCTCCTGGCGTCTTGTAATGATTACCCCAATCAATAGCTCGGATTCGTACAGGTTTATAGTGCCTCTAATCTTTTTATTATATTTATTTAAATTATATTAAAACCTATCAAATTTACGAAAACCTATAACTAAACTTACGTACATTAAAACAAGTAAATGTTAACCAAAATATATATATTTATTGCACAGGTTCTCTATGGGCGAGCCTGATGGTAAAGGAATTGACCATAGATAGACCACTCACTTAATAAAGATTTCGAGACAATCTTTTTTTTTCATGCTCTTAAAATTATTTTAGATTAGGAAGAAAGGTTGGTGTAAAAAGTGATAACTTATCAATAGGTCGTTTGAAAAACCCGACATATCCGAATACGTCTATTAAAGTTTAAATATTTTTAGGTACATGCCAAGGTTACATAATTCAAGAGAATTATTTTTGTACTCTCTAGGTCAAATAAGAGATATGCGAGAAAAAAAAATAGTTAATAAAATTAACGGAATCTCTTAGTTCAATGTTTTTTTTAGTTTTTTATTGAAAAAATAATAAAATCTATAACTCTCACATGTTTTGATATTAGAGCTCAGACGACTCATTCACAGTACATATTTATTATAGATATTTTGCATCCTATTGTATAGCTTAAAAATTAAAATTAATCCTTTATTTGAGTAGACTTTCCATACCTCGAATCTTACTGTCATTAAGAAGTAAAACCAAAGTTTCACGAAGTTACAAATATTGTTCTTATAATTGTTAAGTTTAGTCTATTTTTCCTTAACCATTATATTTTAAAGTTAGTCAATTGAAGCATGGAAATACATAAGGGTATTAGTGCCTTTGAATTTTTTTTCCAGAAATGATAGGGCTTATACTTTCGGTTTCGTTCGGCGCTTACACCTATGCTATCTTTCAAACGTTCAATGAACTACTTATTAACAACTAAAAATTACTTATATCAATTTCTGAATTATGGTTTTTACACACATAACAATTCGGCAAAAAAAATTTTTTATATATTTCTTTGGCACTTATACCCTTATGTATTTCCTCGCTTCAATTATCATGCATATTCCTGAGCGAACCTAGGTACCCAGGCTGGTAATAATAATACAAATGAAATAAAAATATTTAGAATACACGCACACACACACACATCATGCATTGCTTTTTAAATTATTTCTTTGTTATATCTGGAAATCAACTACTTCTACCATTCCTCTTTGATTTTAGCTGCATATTGCTACTGTATAAAAAAAAAAAAAAAAAAAAAAAGATTAAAATAATATTAATGAAAATAACTATAATGCACATTTTTATGTTAATAAATATTTACATGCATTCCATTATGTTGGTATTTTCCGGCTCCCAGAACACACTCCTAAGCACATAAAGTTATAACAAACAATTCAATTATATATGTAATGAAATGATATAAATATAATATGAAATATAAAATGATATATTTATTTGCATTCGAGATGAATCCTCAAACAAATAGATTGAATGCTAAAATAAAGTATAATATACTAATGGAAACACAATTTTAAAAATAATAAATTTTTATAATTACTTACTATAAAAATAATAAACGAATATTTAACTATAATAAATATAACATAATACATTACAGAATAATATAGTACACTATAATTAACCCAGAAATATAATACTAAACATATAAACATCACACGAAAACAAAATGCTTAAAAAAGTTACAGCCATAGGCGCAGGCAAGAATAAAAGTAATTTATTAAATTAATATATGAGTTCATACAGTTGCAAACACTAAAATGGAAATAGGAAATAAAACATTTCGAAAATATAGAAACAAATTATAAATATCAACCTTTAGTCATAAATTGACGAATATTGATCAGATTTCTACTGATCTTATGTATCTATTTATGTATGTATGTACTATTTATATCCTGTTTTTCAAAATGTATTTTTTTTCAGTTACTATTTAGGTATGTTTTGGTGGGAGTATTTTAAATTCATTAAAAAAAAAAAAAATACAGCACTCATTGCAGTGCACTGTCGTATCTGAGGTAATGGTACCCAGGCAAAGATTCACCGTAATATTTTTTACCATTACTTAGTAGATGGGTCTTTTATAGAAGCTCAGACTGCCATAGGAGAGATGGGTCTCGTAGATTATTTTAGCGTCTGGTGTAATAAAATAAATTATTACTTGCTAAAGCTGAACTCGAACCCTGAACCCTATCTTAGAAGCTCAGATTTAGCTACCACATTAAAATGTCCTCTAAATGCTCATAAATATTTATCTGCTAGAGAAATCAGCTGTGTGCTGACTCAGGCTCAGTAAACATATCTCCGCAACTTAACATATTTACTGCCCTTTAGCTCGGGAAAGAAAAGCGTTATTGTCATGATGTCCTCGATAAATCCGGCGGATGTCGTTGAAATAGTTTACGTGTTTGCCCCCGCTGGACTGGGGGCTTAAGATAGTGCTCAGCCGGGGAGGCGCACATAAGGTCACGTCCTAAACTTCTCCCCTTCTTCCAATAATTTTTTTTGCAACGTTTCATGGAGAAGGAAGCTATGATTTATTATTGATATCATCTGACATAAATTTACTGGCTACAATATTGGTTGGAGTGAGAAGATTTATTTCTTGTATATTTATCATATAAATGTGTATACATTTAAATTAACTTTAAATGATTCCGTTTTTACGGGTTCGGTATTATATTTTATATTAATCCCATTTTGAATAAAATGATTAAATTTATTTCTTTTAGCATGTATAGAGTTGAAGCCTCCGATCGATGAAGTTGTTAACTCACTTCCATTGAATTCAGAATTTAACTAATTAACATCTTATTAAAATAATCTAAATAAAATTCCTAGTTAATATACATGTTATTTTAATTATTTAACTAACCAATTTTACTACGTAAATATTTTCTCTAAGCAAAAGTTCATTTTAATCATTTAAGTATCACTTGTTGACATTTTTAGTTTTTAAAAGAAATTTAACACCACGAAAACATTAATAAAGGGGAATTATTTTTTACAAACTGAATTCATGGTAAGGGAATTTCTATGGTTAAAATTCGCTTTTCCATAAATTTAAATGTGGGACATGTAGGGTTTTTCCAAACGAATTACATGCTAAAACATATATAATATACTAAAAAAAATAAAAAAAATGGAGTCACCTGTGGTATTGTGGGTAAACATAGCAACCTACAATACTTGAATTATTAGCAATTCCCCACAAATAATATAATCTCATTGGGACATAAATTTGTATGTATTGGGAGAATGTCCCATAGAGAACTAAAAATGTCAACATCTGACATTTGCTTAGAACCAAGTTTAGAAGTTATTGATGCATTGAATTCTGAATTCGTTACAAATGATTTAATAGTTTCCTCTACAAAAGGCTTCTGATATATTCTATTGAAATTTTATACACTTTTATATTTAAGAGCTAGGGTAATACGAATCAGACTAGATATTAAACACCATTTAATTGATTTTATATTTAAAATATGTAGTATATTTTATCACGAAGTACATATCTAAATTGAAGGGGTCGGGGCAAAATAGTGCCAAGTAAAATTTTCAAGAAAAATAAACTGTAGCTGCTGCGTGTTGTAGCGAGTTTCGTACAAAAGACCCCCTTAACTTAAATTATTTTAACCGACCTTATTAGAACATAGAATTTTAATTATGATTATCTTAAATCATATGTTTCGATATTCCAGGAGCCACCGATAACCGACTTTTTGGTGCATGTCAGATTTCCCAAACGATTGAAAGCACAAAATACTGTTTTAGATTTCTAAAAGCTATGACGGGATTGTACAATTTATTTTAAATATTTGAAGTACAAAAAACAAAACAAAAAAGACATTTAATATTTTATTGAATTAATTAAATTAAAATTTTTGATTATTACACAGCTACAAATAATATCAACTAAGGATGTCGTGTATTATGAACTTAGAATCAGCTATAAAATTCATATTTATTGTTTTCTTATTTTATTTGAAATGTAAAACCAATCTGATTTTGACCTTAGAATAGGTTTATAAGAAGGTGAAGATTTAAATAAGGATTGTGATAAAGTATTATAATGATATTAAAGTTCTTATGGTAGGTTCTTAATCGTGAAGGCATGAAACTTTCGGAATGTAAGAGGTATTGTTCCTTAAATATAAGAGAGAGCGTTGAATAATTTGGTAAACCATCAAATATTCATAAGCAAGACAAACGAAATTTATCTTTCGTAAGAGTCCTACTTTCCAGGTTTCCATAATTCACCGGAAAAAAAATATCTTCCAACAATAATAAATAATTTTTTCATTGCATGGATCTGGAACTCTGTCCCAGAAAAACATCTTTTATAAAGAGATTCGCATAATTATTACCATTACTAAACATGCATTTTATGTACATCATAATTTCTGTTTTATTGGAAATAGTATCGCGAACGAAGTGTGTTCACACAATATAGTCCTATTAGTCTAATAAAAAAAAAGAACATTTAAAAAAAAAAATCGCTTTAATTTTGTTTTTATTTTCCACTTATATAAGCTACAATAACACATATATAAATAAATAAATTAGGTAGTCAGTAAAAAAGTTATAGAGGAATAAATCCTTAGTCTGAAGACACCAAAAGTGAATTTTTGAAAATTGAAATATTTATTGAAAGAATTGCACTTTGAACATGCAGTCCTTATTGCTGATGAGAAATGGTCCTTGTTTAAGGTCGAGCATTACGGAAACGACTAGCTAAAAAAATTCGCCTCCCCTGTCATTAAAAGCTTTTGTCCTCTATATAGATTGTATTGACTATTTTATTGATTCATGGGTTAGTTTAGTTCGTATTGCGAAATAGCTGGAGAAATTTGAGAAACGTTTAATTAGTATGTAAAATTTGTTTTACTTTGATAAACTCTAAAGTGGAAACGGGTAGTCATTGGCCTCACGCAATGAAACTGCAAGATCAATAGAAAATTTCCTAATTAAAATTAATTCCTTTCAACTGTCATCTGAAAAATGTTTTCGATATTGTCATTAATTTACGAAATATAACCGCCAGAACGCATAAATATTTATATAGAGAACAGTCGCGCACAGTTTGGCAAACGCTAGGATAGAACATTATAAGAAAGTCTCGATTTGTTTCTCCAGTTTTCTCGCGCTGTCACTGTATTTTGAGCAATTGGAAAAGACACCCTGCAATTCGCAAACTCAAATCAACTAAACAAATTAATCCACTCGATGTAATCGTTTTGGATTACGAACTAATTTCCGACGGAGTCTGATTGATCTAATTAGTTTAATTATTGGATTAGAATAATTCCAAAGTTGTATGAATAAGCTGCAATGAGTCTAATTTGTAGATTAGCCCCTCTAAAGCTGTTCCTCTAAGTAGCCTAGCTGACTTTGTAAATCCGCTTAGTATAAGAGCTTAGCCAAGTCCGTGAATAAAGTCGATTGAACCTGGATTTTTACTACTAGAAGCCATATCTTGACAGGTTTGAAAATCTTCAATATTCTTTAAGACATTTTTTCTTCCGATGATTAAATCCTTAAATCGGAGAAATCTTTGTTGATTAAAAACTTAGATAACAATAGCTTTTATTTAAAAAGAGCTTCCAAATATCATCGGTTCCTGGAACGATCGAATTCACAACTCTCTAAAATTTGGACAAATTAATCACTTTTTCGCGTCGAGGTAGTGATGTACTAATAATTAATTAATAATTATGCAAGAGGGGAGCATCGTTATTATTTGAATTCTTCATTACGTTTATCTAATTAATAAACTTACATTTCATAAATTTTAATTGATTAATAACTAATCACTTTATTTCGGATTTTGTTTTCGGTTTAAAATATAGACCTAATTACTTTCTTGCTTGATATGGTCTTCTTAACTATTCAGTGGTTGTGGGAGCACAGACATCCTGAAGGGGGAACCGCAAACCATGGTTTCCACAGTGCAACGGCCACTGCATATAATACTTGGTAATCAAATCCATTAAGGGCACGATAAAATTGGTCGATCCGTTTAAAATCATGATTTCTACGCCTGGTCGATGTGGGCTTACCGTGGGAGACTCAGGACGTCCCTCGGCGGACAGTCGCCTGATTCGAGTGATTATAAAATACAATTAATTTTAAAATAATTGCGAAGAAATGGGTTGTTCCGTATCAAATGAAAAAAATTGAAATCAAGATTGAACCGCTTGAACCTTGATAATGATTGAATTATTAATTTTTTTTAGATTTTTGACTTGAAGTATTTAAGATGTAATTTCTAATGTAAAAAAAAAAAAAAATAATAATAAGTAACAACTGGGTCATTCCACATCAAATCAACACAAAAATATATCATTTCGAACCTCACCATCTCAAATGTCCTTTTTGAGAAAACATAAATTTAAATTTAAAATTTGGTTTTAAGAAACTTTTTTTTAGTACCAACCTTTACATTGTCGTACATCATATGAAATAGCATGGAATGCGCTGTTAAACGACACCAATCTCATAGTCAAAGTCGGAAAACATCTACAGCTAATTTTAATCATGATTTTTTTGTTTCTGGACCTAATTTTGAGGGTTTTGCAGGACCATAATTCAAAAACGGGTTGATATATCTCAGTAATATTTCACAGTTGTTATAGTTGATACAAGTAGTACACATGTACCAAATTTTAAATAAATCTAAGATGGTCAAAAACTTCTTCAGCTGCAAATCTGGGCTCTTTTCTTTTTTCATATTTCTCATTTTCATTTCCCATTCTTTTTTTATATTCATTTTTTCTTTTCATACATTCGTACGTGACTATATTCCATGAACTATTCTTAAAACAAAATATTCTTTTTTGTATTTATATAAAAATACCCCTTTTTTATTTTAAAAAATAATTATATGTTTTTCCTTCATATGTTGGCTATGTGTGTGCTAAATTTCAGAGGGAAGAAATAATGAGCTCACAAGATTAAAATGTTGACATATATTTAATATATGTACTAAAAACGTATTTTAACATTCTATATTTTATGAACTCATTGTTTCTCCACATTAAAAAAAAATATCAGAGCATACCCTATAATAAAATATACAAATAAATCAAAAAAGGATTGTTTTTAAAAACCAAAAAAATAAGATATTTGTTTTTAGGCAAAAATGATAAAATATAGTCATGTAGTATAGAAAAAGAAAGAACACAGACAATTTAAAATGACACCAGTTTAGTCTGGAAAGCACCTCTAGGTTGATTTGATATTAAATGACCCGATGGTGTATTTTTCGTTTCGAACTTATGTAATGTGTATGATTTACAATTTTTTTTTTTATTCAAAGAAAGGCATTTTTAAACCGTATTTTCTCCGAAGTGATAAATACTTCTCCATTCCGGTCGGTCCCCTAGCGAGGCTATGTTTCACCATCTCATCCCACCCACACCAGCCTTCCTGTTGGGTCCGCTAACCATTCGAAATGGGCCACCGAATTGACGAATGGTCGGCCTCTACTTTGAAATATAGTTCCTCGTAAATTTAACGAGAAGTCCGTTATGATTAGTAACAGGTTACTGGTGCGGATGAGGAAACAAAGCCTGTGACAAGGCGTTGTGGTTCTTTTTTGCCGAGCCCTGACGGCTACCCAGAATTTTCCGCCGCCACTAGAGAGGTTCGTTTCGTGGAACCACCGTCAAATAAAGATTAAATGATCCTGGTAGGAATCCAACCAAGTATCTCTGCAGACCTCACAAAAACCCACTCGGTCACCTCGCCTTCTATAACGACTAACTAGAAGTAGTTCATAAACTTCTCTGTTCGCTTTAAATATACCACGATTCAACAACATGAGAAGGATAGAGGAACACATGTGCCATACAATAATTATTTTGTACGTGTATTAATGTTAAATTAAATAAACATAAAATAATTTGGAACAATTTTACTACGAAAAATAAATGCCTCAAACATGCCTGGATTTATGCACGATTCTATTAAAAGAAGATATATTCAGTTAAGGATTAATGATACATAAGAGTTATGTAGGCAATTCGTGATTTGAAAGCTTATTGAACGTTTTAAATAAAAGGAGGCGTTTTAAGTTAATACATAGGTTGATGACTCTATATAATTCAAATTATAAAAGTGTAGGAATATACTTACAATGTTGCTGATGGATATTGTTATGTACAACGGAAAGCTCAGGACTGTAAAGGAATAGGGAAATAAAGCAGTATAGGGTTCTTGGGTTATTCCTGACCTTTTTATTTTACCGGTTGTTGACAGGCACTCGAGAATTATATTAGATGCATAATTTTTTGCCTCTTTTATATAGTAGCAGGATAAACAAGTGAATATATATATAAGATTTAAAATCAGAAAGTATGCAATTCTTTTTACAAACTTTAATCCTCATCTGTTTTTAATTAAAGAAAAAAATTATTTTAGATCTCTATGTACCTAATTATATTTTATTAGCAGTATGATTGGAATAGAGAAAAAAAAAACCCTTTGGTTTAATCAACTTTATCATCTTTTCAGAGTGATAATATTAATAATCACTCTAACTCTAACAACTCAGTCGAGTTAGAGTGATTATTAAAAGAATTAAATTAATGGACTAGTTAAACTTTAAAAGTGTCCACTTTCCTCTTTCTAGTGTCTATAATTGCAGAAAAAAAAATTAACGACAAGAAGTTGCCTTAATTAAGTGTTATAAGCATTAACATTATTATTAGTAGAGCTAATAAAATTTTCATAACTTTCAATAATGTTAAGTCTAAGTAGGACTTTTAAGTAGACATTATATAAAGTGAACTCTATTCAAACGCTTGATTTTATAAAGGTTCTGAAAATGGTTTTGAAACTCAATTAGGATTAATTGAGTGTAATTTTCTATTTCTATATTGCTGTCAGATCACTCATACAAATTACGTACAACTTATACAATAAATAACCACAGATAAATGTACACACAATTCATATATTTGCAGTAATATATACATACAAATTATTTATACAAATTATATATAAAAATGCAAGGGACATATGTCTGTTAACTTTAAACTCAAGAAGTAGCCGACTGAATTAAGAAGTATTACAATATATAAATATTTTAATTTTCAAATATCAATAACTTGTTTTACTTGAAAAATTAGTTGATCCTTATATAGTCAGAATACCTCGTCTCGTCGTAAGAATTTCACCAGCCCCCACATACGAAAATTTCTCCAGCCTACCTCCATCCTAGAGAAAATTTTTACCAGTCTGTCCCCCCCTAGACTGAAATTTCACCCTATTACCCCTCCCCTGGAGCCTATCCCCCCAAAACACTGGGGACGCCCTTGTATCTAATGAGGGGGTAAATAATTTGATGATTTTGGCCAAGTTCGGAGGGTCAATATTATGTTATCCAGGGAGCCAGATTTCCGTTACCCGCAAGTGATGCTGATACATTTCTTTCAAACTTTAAGTAGATTATGGCTTAAAGTTGAAAAAATCTGGTGCGATCTGCGCAACACAACTTTCACTCACAAACTTACTTAGATTATAAATCGACGTGTTTCGATAATATGTAAATGCCATACTTTTCCACATTTATATGCTTATATTTGTATATCTCCATAAGTTATCTGCTCCTGTAATGCAAAACTTGAAAGTTCTCAGTACTTTTCGATTCATTATTGCTTATTTCATTTTTTAAAGTACCTAATTTCATCAGTGTCTAAATTCATCAACATTCGAGTTCTTTTTTACTGCTTGGTTGTTTTTACAGCGATTTGCTCTTTGTAAATATATCGTGAAGGCGAATAAGGTATTTACGGCTTGTAAATTTGTCTCTTATGCCTTTTCTGGAATAAGATTCTGGATGGTTTTTATTTTCATCACTGATAATACGGGATATAAAATTTTTGCTGCCACATCGCGGGCATTTAATCAATATAGTTACAGCCGTTTTTAAGAAGATAAAAAAAAAAAAAAAAATGAAAATGATACAAAATTTATTCTATAAAGTCCCCCCTCCGTTTGACCAATTTTGATGGAATTTTGGCTGTCACGTCTTTGGCATATACATCAAATACCCAGTTTGATCAACATCGTTACACCCGTTTTTGAGTAAATAAAAAAAAAACACGTGAAAAAGAGATAACATTCATTAAATAAAGTACCTCCTCCGTTTGACCAATTTTGATGAAATTTTTGCTGTCACATCGCGGTCATATAAATACACTAAATACCCAATTTCAGGTTTGTACGGTTTATAGTTTTCGAGGTAGTCTGTTCACACACACACACATAGACACACAGACTATTTAGCAGGCCTTTTTTTTGGACTCAAGGGACCCCAAAACGTGTATTTCCGTTGAAAATCGAAAGTCGCCTTACTTATATATATATATATATATATATATATATATATATATATATATATATATATAATTCCTTATTTCAAATATAGGTTAGTGAAAGCAAAAAAGTGTCTAAATTAAAAAATAAGCTAAAAAGAGCTTGTATTATTTATTTAAAAAAATAGAAAGTTCCAAATACACATTTAGAACTCTGTTTAAATAAATATATGATGATTGGATCTCTCTACAAAACCTTTAGTTAAGCCTCGTTGTTGAGACTAAAACACGTATCAAGCATTTTTTAGAAGCTGCTACTCGTGGCACTTGGTGCATGCGCATCTAGTTTATTCTATTTTTTTAACTAAACAAGATCAAACTAGTGAAAAATGAAATTTTTAACTCCTTAAGATACATTCCATAAGGAAAAATTCTTTTGAATCTGCTATATTCTTATTTATCATAAGAATAAAGGATAGAAAATTTTCGTGAATCTTTTTGGTAAATATTTATTGGTAAAAAATATCAAAGAAAACAGAGCAATTCAGTGGAAGAAATAAAAGAAAATAGCTAAATTAAAATAATAGACATAGGTACATACATCCTTATATATATATAAATCTCGTGTCCCGATGTTTGTCTTTCTATAACTCAGAAACTATTCAACCGATTTTAATGAAATTTGGCTCAATGTTTATTGTTTTGGCCAACTTAAGAGATCGGATAGTTTTAACTTGATTAGTGACCAAAATAATTCTTATATAGCGAATTATTGCAAATACAGTATATCGTGTTCCGATTTATTAAGATGGCTTCGTATCTCGATTTCATAACCTTTTTGTTTACAAGCACATGGTTACAATAATTTTGTGTTGTGTTATGTAAGTGCAATTATGTGTTCATATTGTTCCATTATTATATTCCGCAGACAAGTAGTAATACAAATATTGGTATTTATTCTTAAATTACAATAAATTAAATTATAATTAATTTTCATTAAAGAATAAATCAAGAAAAGGTTACAAAAAATTATCAAAAGTGTAGTTATTTTTCCTTCCTTTTCCTATTTTATTGGTATTTCATTCCAATTGCTACCTAAACGCTCAAACACTTTGCTGTGGTACACCCTGATACCAACTTTTAGAAAAGTAAATACATTTTAATAATGTAAAATAGGATATTATTTGGAGTAGTATTCTAATAGTAGAATACTATTGGATATATGCATGATTCTAAAATTATGGTGAAATTGGCTCTGGTTGCAGATGGCATGGTCACTTGCTCCTTACCAATGATTTGAAGTGTGCACACACTTATACTCATAGTTTTCGAAATAATGTTTTTCAAAGAAAGTAATGTTCTAGAAAGTAAAAAAATGTAACATATGGAAATTAAATTATATTAATTTAAATGTTTTAAAGAATAATTCTCTAAATTATAAAGTCTCTTTTTGTCTAAAGTCAGTCTTATTCTTATATAGGTATAATTAGTTCGATCCCTACCATCAAAATAGTTAAAGAACTAACAGTTAACCATAGAATTTATTTTAATCGAAAACTAACTTTCTGAACTGACAATGATTAGTAATCAACGTAACGAATCAACGAAACGAACATAGCTTTACTAATTTAATCACAAGTCTCTCCCTGACCAACATTGTCACTCCCTAGCTAAAAATGAAATCAGTACAGGCTAGGGAGGGACAAATCGGCCATTAACATCAATTTTGGGAAAACTATTGTAAAGGAGGTTATGGCTGTGAAGAGATTCGGAAGGTCTATTAAACTGTAATAAACAATATACATATATTGTTTACTATCATCATCCTGATAAGTTATAGGAAGTGACTCACTATAAAAATATTGTTTAGCTTTACACCTTCCTCTACCTCCGTTTTTCCGTTCCGTTTTTTCATAAATTTACTTCAGTTGCTTCAAACTGAAGTAAATTTATAAAAAATGATATGATTCGGAGTATTGTCGGGTTCATAACAAGGTTATCCCATATGTTCTCAGCACGAAATTTCCTTTTCTGAGGGATGGTTAAACAAAACTAGCCAGCGAGTGACCTCACAACTGTGACTGAGGGAAAAGCTGTTGAGGAACTTTGCCTGTATCCTTTGGAGTTTGGCTCATTTTTATTTTGCAACACCAAAAATATTGTGAACAAATTAGTACTTGAATAAATAAAAATTCTTAATTGTAATATGTAAAAAACAGTAAATTATTGTTACAAATTAATATTTATAAATTAACGTTATCAGCAGAAACTTACCAAACGAACCATTAATACAACCTACATTGAAATATGAGATGTAAAAAATAAAAAATTTAACTTTCCTAGATTCTTTACGAAATAAGGTTAAATGGTGTAATGTTCTATTCTCAATCACTTTGGATTTTTTTTGATAAGCTGGAAGGTTTTAATCAGTGAATATTGGTTTACTTTATTTATTTAAAAATATTAGGATGTAATTAATTCAACGCATTAGGGTCTGGCCACACATGTCCGCACCGGATCCGCACCGTAGCAATAATATAGGTTATGTTCAGAATATTTTTAATTTAACTTACATATTACCTTTAGTTATGCCTAAAGGTCAGGCCACACATGTCAGACACAGGCCACCTTAGGCATAACTAAAGGTAATATGTAAGTTAAATTAAAAATATTCTGAACATAACCTATATTATTGCTACGGTGCGGATCCGGTGCGGACATGTGTGGCCAGACCTTTAGGTAAGGCGCACATCGAACTGTGTCACGCAGGCGACGCAGAGCAGGCGGCACGAAAAAAAAACTGCGTCGCACAGGTACCCGCGCACATTGAAGAGCAGTTTCTGTGCCGCAGTTTCGGGAAGGCAGGGGCTTTTTCAGTTAAAGTATGTTAGATTTCTTGGATTTAAGATCAGAATCCGATTCGTATATAGAGTTGAACACATTAAAATTTGCATTATCAGAAGTAAAGGTAAAAAATATTGTGATAAAATGAGGAAATGGAGAAAAGACCAGCTCACGAAAGAATTTGCAAACAGATTATTCTTAACAATCTATTAAATATTTCCGTCTGAGTCTGGTGAATTATATAATTACATTGAAGTTACTATTTAGTCTGAGGGATCCAAAGCTTAAAACCATTACTTATCGTGATGTTATAAAATCAGGTAATGAGAGATCTGGTTAAGCTCTAAGTTTGTAGAATTATATTAGGCACAAATCTCTTAAAATCCTTGGATACGATTTTAACAGCATTATATCATTATGGAATAATTTTTTTGCATTAATTTCTTCTTATTTTTTCCTTGAAAATTTATTGTACTTTATTACCAGTTATTATTTATTTGATAAATCAATATATTATTCACTACTTTGTATACTTTTATTTTTTATAACTATTTATTACGGGTTTTTAATTAAAATATTATCTTTAATTATCCACCATTACTTTAATTATTTTACCAGTTGTAGTTTAATTTTTTGTTCCAGTCTGTTATTCTTGAGGGACCTTGTCTCAGAAAAAAATTTAATTTCTCTTCTTTTCTATTCTGTATGAGGATATAATAAAATTAAGTAGATAATATAACAGAGAAGAGTTATATTCACATAAAATTTCTTATTAAAAAAGTTCCAATCAACACATGGTTGATTTTTAAATAGCAGTTTTCTTTTTACTCAAATATATTTAATAAAAGAAGAAATATACTGTTAGAAATCGAGATGGCCATATGAATTAAAAAATATAATTAAACTAAAAACTCGATTTTTACATAGCTTAAGTGTGTGTTTTTTGTAAATTGTAAATTATTTAATTGACTTGTTTAATTAAAATATAAAGCACTTTAAGTTTGTTTTATTTTGTATCTTAAAAAGTTGAGCTTGGTGAACTCAACAAAATTAACGAACTTTGGTGAAGGATAAATCGATTTGATTTATTACAATCCCAACATATACATTATTGGTGGTAGTCAGCATTTCCATTAACTAAATTTCCATAAAGCCTATGTTTTTTTCAGTGAAATAATATCAGTCAAATTTTCCTAAGATCATAACTTGTTGAATCGTTTAATGAACTTCTAGTATCTATGAGAAGAAAACTTGTTTTTCTAATTTTTAAACGTGTCACAGTAAGACGAAAAAAAACTAACGAAATCCGAAATAAGGAATTACAAATAAAATAAAAATATTAAAAATATTTAAACAAAAGTATCTGCTTTTAGAACTTCAGAAAGGCCCTCATCTAAATTTTAATATATCTATATATTGTTTTAAAACTAATTTTACAATTTTACAGCTACATTTTCATCCTGAAATTGTTTGGTTTTAAAAATTCAAAACACTCGTATCATGCGCTTTTGGAATAGCGAGAAATTTCAAAATTATATTATGATTTTGGAATCTAAAATAACAGAACATATATATATATATATGTTTTAAATTGATGTATTTTTAAAACCTTTTTTTTCCAAGTACTTATCTAGAACACCCTATATATATAGAAGACCTACTTAGTTTCATTAACCTGCCTAAGAGAAAAGTAGAACTTCTCAAACACTAATATTAAATGATAGTAATAGGAATTAAAATAATCAAATATCGAAAACTGCGTCGCATCGGCACAGTTTTCTGTGGCAGATCCACGAGTGCCACATCGGCCTGCTCTGCTCTGCGTCCCAATGTGCGCGGTTCCTATATATTTCAGTTACCTCAAAAACTGCTCTGCTCTGCTCTGCTCTGCGTCCCAATGTGCGCGGTTCCTATATATTTCAGTTACCACAAAAACTGCTCTGCTCTGCTCTGCGTCGCGAGTGTCTCAATGTGCGCTCGGCCTTATAGTGAGCCACAGCAACGCGTGGCCGGGTCTGCTAGTATATGTTATAAAATTATGTACAAAACAAATATTTTTGTATAAGGAATCCTCAATCGAAGAACACTTTGATGTGAGAGGATGATAATCAGTTGAAATTGCTTACAATTTTTGAGTTTATACATTTTTTCTCTCATTCGAATATGCAACCATTAACTGGTCGAATAAATCTTACAATGTGAGCACAGAGGTGACGAGTTACCAATATCTATCAGCTGCTTTTTGGTAACTCAGGTCCGAAAATTTGTTAAATATGTTTCATATATTTTTGGAGAAAATTTTTTCTCAAAAAAAGATAATATGATAAGAAGTCTTTTAAGAAAAAATGAAAATTTTCGTATTGTGACAGTATTTTTCCAAGCGAGCGATATATTGCGATATAAATAAAAAGACACATAAAAAATTCAAAATATCTCTACTGAAATAGGGTTTAAAATCATATGTTTTGTTATCATCTATGTTTATGTTGAAACACTTGTAATTGGTTAATTTAATTGTTTTAGGGTCATTAGAAAAAAAGTATTTATCTCTTTTATTCAGCAATTAATTTCTTATCAAGCCATGATGAAAGTTGTTAAACAACTTATGAAAGTAATTTCTAAGACCTATAGGCTTTATTCTGTAAACGAGGACAAATTATATTATAGCGTAAATTCGTTAAGCTCAAATTAATATTTTTTGAAAAAAAAAAAAAGACGCCTACAACAAAGTAGGTTCAAGGGGAAGGATAAAGTTTTGTTGTCTTTGTATAATATTGGCGGGTAACTTTTGGATAGAAATGATGGAAAACACCGTCTCATAATAATCAGGAAAGTGTAGGGGCCTCTTTGTAACGAAAATGGAGACAAAGTGGAAAATTATTCACGGCTCAGCTCTTAACTTTTCTCTACAATCATTAACGGCTTCTCTTCCCATCAATCATGCCATATAGATAGGTAAGAGAAAGTTTAAAAAAAAAAAAAAAATTGAAGAAGAAAATTTAATTTTATAAAACTGCCTAACTAATTCAAATATTAATTTTTAAAAAAAATATTCCTATCAGGGACACACAGAGGGAAAAAATTTGCGATTCCAGGGCCTAAATTCAATAACTCTTGATTTCATTTAAATAAAGGAATAATTCTGTTTCTTTGTTCCTTTATTAGTGAAAATAAAAAAAAAAATGATTAAAATAACTATCAAAAAATATAATAATAAATTTCATGTCTAATGTAATAAAACAAAATTAGGGTAGCTCAGTGTGTGAGACACTGTGATTCTATTTGATATTCCCAGGATCGAGTCCTTGGTGATTGAGCCTGGATCGGACCCGATTAAAAACGGCGTAGAAAAGTATTTCTTTTCCAACTACTGATCAATGGAAACTTGTATAAGCGTTTCTGTTGTGGTTAGTTCTAAAATATTGGGGCTAACCAGTACTCTTCTGTATGATTTTGTTCCCAAATCGTTAAAATCTATATATACACTGAAACTAAAACCATGTACATATATAATAAAAACCAATATAGCCCGATTTATGGTTCAGCTACAAAGAAGCAAATACAACAACAATTTTTGAAACTTAAGACTAGTAAGAGTCGCACCTTGATACGTTAGAAATAAAAGTCTACATACCGACTTATGTCGTCTAGTAATCAACCAACATATACGGACTCTTTATTGCAGATTTCCAGTTTAATTGCACGGAAAGAACAGGTAGCTCTTCCTTTAGTCCAGGTAGCACCTCCGTTAGTCGTGTGGACCTGACAGGTGCATGATTTTTAATTTTTTGGCGCCAATTTCAAATAAGGCGCCACAGTGTAGTCTCCTCCTAGATATACTCCCCTCTTTAGTATTCCGACCAGTCAGTACCCCGGTGATCACCAAAGATCTCACTTCCTGTCATTGGCGGCAACATTCACCTCTGAGGTGCTGCGCGACTATCAGTGTCATTACATATTACAAAATGTGTAAAGTACTGTATATGCTCAACCAGGTTGTCAGTTTTACCTGAAGGCGGCAAGGTCCTGGAAATACCGCCTTGTAAGTTATTAATGCCATAAACCTGCAGTGAGAAATTCAAAATAAGTAAAACTGAAAACTGACAATACTGCCGACAAACACCCAGGTAAAGATTGTTGGAGAAATTTTGGGCCATAAACCCCGGTTTTTTCCGGCAAAGATACCGCTGAAGAAATGTAAAGAAGGATGGGAATTTTAGGATGGCCAACCAATGAAAAGAAGTCTGGAGCCAGCCAATCAGAAGAAGTTTGAGCCAGCCACCCTTTATATTTATATGTTAATTATTTCTTTTTGTTTATTTAGTGTTTCTTCTTTGTTATTTTTTATAGTTCATTGTTAATGTAAAATTTGTTGTTTCTGCCCATACCCTTTAATCTAAATAAATATCATTTGGTATAAATCATTTTTAGAGGTAAATAATGGATTTCAACTCACAGGTGCATATCGACTATTGGAGTCATGGAAAAGGGCGCGACTAACGCAGGGTTAATGACATGACCATAACTGATATGCTTAATATGGGTGGCGGAAAAGGAGATGGATGAGAAACTTCCTCTCCTAATTTAAGACAGGGAAGATATTGCAACACTTCTATGGGTTAAAAAATATTTATTCTACAAAACTATACAATTATCAATGCCAAGCCAAGCAGCATATTGTAACGTTAAAACTTCAAATAAAAACATATGGTTTAAAATCCCAAACCATTTGTTGGAACGAAGCATCTAATTACAATATGTACAAATAAAAATATGTCATATTTTTATTTGTACATTTTTATTACTTTATAAAAATATAAAAATATTTGAAAATTAATTAGATTGTTTAATAAAATTCTGAAAATAGGAATTTAATTAGCACATATTGGCCAACTTTTACAAAAATGTATTCATTAATGTAAATATGCACGGAGATTACTTAAAATTTACTAACGCGATGGCTAGGGCATGACGAAGGACCTTCTATCCTGAATCAAGACCGGGAAAATTTCAATTTAATTATTGTTGTTATAGTTTTAAATATTTTTCAAAATATTTCTGAAATATTTTTCCAATTCCTATTATAATAATAAGATCATTATTATGCCTACGTAATATACATTAAATACATCAATGTAACCTACATCAAATTTTATACCAGATTTTATACTAGCTACTTATAGACTCAATGAAATATTCATAAATCAGATCACCTAAACTCAAAGCACTGAAGGAACCCTATAGATCTTTAATTCATTAAAGTGGCGGGAGGAAAGACATCATCTTTTTAAGATTGTGGCTTACTGGGTTCTTCTTGTTTCTCTAATGAAATTTTCTTAAGTAAACACCGTTTCCTTATTCTAGGGCGTAGCATCCTTAATTAAAAATCGTATTTTTTTTTTTCTAGTAGCTGATTTGCATTTGCGATATTCAACTTCAGAAGTAACTGTTTTTAGTAAAAACTGAATCATATTAGTTGTACGATCACTCTTACTTTGTATATTTAAAATGTGTATACTTACGTGTTTATCAATATCAGTTTGATTATAAATTCATTCAAGTAATGTTGTTTTTATTTTTTTTTTATTCAATCTAACAAATTGGTTAACTCAAGTAACTGGTGCCCGCTGTTCTTTTTCTAATAATTTAAATTTTGTAGTTTCAAGGAATAGTGAATAGAAGAAAACACATTGCATATTGCTCTTTTTTCTCTAAGGAACCAATATCAATTAGGATTTATTCATTGAGTAGGATCTAAAAGTTATTAATATAAATTATCTAACATATTATTACAAAATAATTAGTCCTCAGTTTCATTTTTGTATAACCGAATAATAATAATTAATTCTCTTCAGATGAAAAAAAAAAAATTAAACGAAAAATAAAATATTAATTTAATCTATTTTTGTGGGCAACCACCTAGTTTTCAACTATTTTAAATAATTTATTTTTTGAAGAGAAAAGATTGGGTGGGCTCCGAGAAAAGATCAATGAAGAGGAAGAATTGGCTCCGCTTGGAAGCGAGCTCTGTGGTTCGGTAGTTAGCGTGCCGCGCATGTCGCGCGGAAAACTCGGGTTCGACTCCCGGCGGAGCCAATCTTTTCTCTTCAAAAAATAAATTATTTGATAAATAAAATAGGTAAAAATAAGAACTAACAATACCTAGCAGTAATCTTAGGCACAAATCTGGTGCGATGCGAGCGACTCAACTTTCACTTACTAATCTACTTAGAATAGAAACCGACGTGTTTTGATAATTGTGTAACTAAAATTTAAAATTACCTATACATATTATAGAAAATAGCTTTATCCAAAATTATTCACTTATTTTCGTTTGTTATTCTTCATAAGATATAGAGATTGCACAAGTAATGAGCTCTCAAAATTTAATTGCAACCTTTTTAAACATGAATGACGAAACCAGACATAAATATTTGCTGTGTATCTGTGCATATATTTGCTCACTTTATGGTGATATACACACAACGTAATGAACATAATATGAATTAATTGAAGGAAATCAAGTATTCATTGCCACCAAACTTCATCCTGAAGTTTCGAAGTCCTTGATGTGAATGAACTACTTGTTGAATGAATCTGATTCGTTTAAAGTTTATTTCTTTTTTCAGCGCAAGCTGCACGACAAAAAAAAACCTATCATTTATCGAGATTTCAGATCGAGTTCCCAGTGAATGGAGTTATGCAAATAGGAAATACTTTTTCCGTTGTGCTGTTTTTTATTTTTTACAAACTCGATTTCCATATTTCTTACCCTCATCTGATTTTCGTTTTTTTTTCCGAATTTATTTGAATAAAATTATTTTCCTTTTCAAATTCGAGATTTAAGGATATGGTTTGATTTATTTTTTATCAATATTTTGAATACATTTATGCATAATGCTGGTACTTCACAAACGAATGTTTTAACGCTTTTATTGTAGTAAAGTAATATTGTGTGAGTATAATGGGACGAACTGCATGTATAAAATCTTTTATTTTATGTTCTGATATGTAAAATGAATGAATATATGATTTCATATAAGCAGCTCGTCGCAAGTCAGTCAAGCATGTATTGATGAAGCTCCTGAAAGAGAGAGATTTCGCCTTCTTCGAGGAAGTTTATTGTGTGGATTCAGAGGGGTCCATGAGATATGCTGGTATTGTGGCGTTCCTGAAGACCGGATAGTAGTCAATGATTCTTGATCCCACCGTGAGATATGAATCCAATGATCTCGATCAGGCTAGTAAAGGTAAGGAGGAAAATATAGTAACATTACACAATAAAAAACAAAAAAAATAATTGGTTAAAAAGTCCCGGACCTTTTGTTGGAACAAACTGTCATAGCACATGTTTGTGACTACTATGTTCAAGTACCATCCTCACTGTTCCACGAGGTTCTAGACCATTCTCCTTTCGACTATATTCTAAGGAACGATTGACTTACGCCAAATAAAAATTGTTAACCCACGAAAGTGTTACAATATATGTATGGTTCATACCTCCAACTTAATGGTGAGGCACGAGACCAATATTGTGAAATGCAGTGGACTGTATTTGAAGGTAATAAAATACAATTAAATTAACGAGTTACATAGATTTATTGAGAAAAAAAAGACAAACTATTGTGTGTTAGTAGGTTTGTTTGTTTGTTTGTTATAGGTTATAATTAGGATAGGGATCTTTAACGAGTACCTGACATCGTACAGGCTCGGGACCTCCATTTTACGTCCTATCCGAGGGACGGCATAGCTAAGGATTTTTTACTCCCATTAAAAAATCCTAGGGCCACCGCTGGAATTGAACCCGCGATCTTTAGTAGGTTTTTAATGTTTTAATTGGCATGGCCACGCTGACTCACTGCTGGGTTGTCTAATATGACCTATCTTTTGCATATTGGCTCAGTAATTCTTCTAGAAGCTACCTCTCTACCCTTCATCGCATCCAGCCGGGGGAGCAGTTCCTCTGTTCACTCCCTCCTATCTTAAGAGTAAATAATGGTTGAAGAAAAAATAAACAAATGGGCCAGGCCTGGTCTTTTGCAGGATTCTATATCGAACACCAAGTTCCTTCTCAGCCTCTTTCCCCAGTAGAGGTCGGCAGTGGGGCATTAAAATCTAGGCGGTCCCGCCATGTGATTTGCCCACCCCCGCTACTCCGATTTATAGGACCTTTCGGGAAACCGAAACAATGTATGTAAAGTGCATGCACCTTTTTTTAAAGAGAGGTTCCGCGAGAGAGATTTCTACGTGACAGACCTTTGGTTGAACTATACCGAATTCAACAAGGAGCTTTTTAATGGAGAATCTTAGTGTTGATAATAAGGAAAAAGCGAGGTAGTGGTATATTCACCAAATATATAGTAGTAGTTGAATTAGAGTCAGTGAGGGGACCTCATTGTATCTGTTTTATCTATTTATTTTTTTTATTTTAAGCGTTATACGCTTTTATATTTTTGTTGTTAAATTGTTTGTTATATTTTTATTTTTGATTTTATATGCTTGCTTGGGTATTTATTGGGTTTATCTTTTTTTTTTGTCTGGTGGTTGATGTAATTTATTATGAAATTAATGCTATTTTTATAGGTAATTCTTTGAAATCGTGTTCAGTAATTGCCGTATGAGTTAGTATGTGTTAATAGTGTATTTGTAGTAATTTAGTTGATTCCCGGCCATAGGAGATTTTTTTTAAACTAAGCATAAAAAAAAAAAGAAATGTGTTCGACGGCTCTACCTCAAAGGGTCTTAGGCGTCTAATGGTACTTTAAACCCATTTGTAGAATTTCGTTGCATTAAAGGGATTCGAATAGAGTGGGGACATTCTTTTCACTGTCTTTCATAATGTCCCTCAATGAATTAGAACGATCAACTTTTATCCTTTTTTTTTCGAATTGTTGGCACGCTATCAGCAAGTGTTGGACTTACTTACTTTATGTTACTTCTATCTTTCTAAATAATTAAATAATAATAATATATTTTATTTGTTTTTAGGGTAGTTCCCTATACAAATAGAAGTTGGTCTTTTGACCTCACAATAATGTTTGTTATATTATAGTTTAGCTAATAACTTTTTATTTAATGAATACAGTTATCTACATGAACATATTATGTTCATAATAATATGGATATGCACATGCAAACAATAATATGAACATAATATGAATATTATAATTTTAACCAAAACAAATTGTTTAACAATGCCAATATAAATTTTAAGAACCTATTTTAAGAACTTTAAGTAAAATCCCCGAGACGATAAAATCATTAGGTATATATTTGCAGCTATGTTATTACCATCATTAATTCCCTTAATACTCTTAAACAAATAAACAACTAAATAAAAGGCATTTAACATCGTTCATACATAAGATAATAACAATTTACTTCACATAACAACAGTTTACATAGATTATCAATCAACTCAATTTAAAAAAAAATAATTACGCCAAAAATCATAATAATGTGAATAAATAACTAATTACTAACAAATGCTAAATAAAATACAAAAATACTAAATCTAACATAATTCTAATGCGTTAAGTCATCTATAAATTTTCTTATTAACAGGCATGAGGTAACATAATAATAGAGTTTATTCAAATGGACTACGTCGTTTATAATTAGCAAACTATTTAAATTCTCAAAATCATCCAAACTTTTATCAATGTAATCACATTTATATTTTTTTCTCAAATTATTATAAGTCGGGCAGTCTAAGAGTAGATGTTTTAAGTTTTCCGGCTGTAAACTGTTACACTGCAAACAAATATTATTAATAGAGAAGGTGTACCTGCGGCCTTTATATATTAAAGATAAATGCTGTGGACAGCCAAGCCTCAGTTGGCTTATTAAATGTTTTTTCCATATTGAAGCATTGTATGTCAGGTACATCTCCCCTCTCCCCAAATCACTCATGTTTCTAAATTGTGGGTTTAAACTGAAATTCAGAACTGATTGAATGTCTACAGAAATGTTATTGTTGTTAATTTTTATTTACTATAATTATTATTTTTATAATTCTAAATAATTAAATATAAATGTATATGATTATTTATCTTATTCATGATAGTATGATATATTATCTCATCCAATCCTGCGGTTGGTTTGGCTGTTTTATTAAGTCTCCTACTTCTGAACTTCCTACCCTGTACAAATTTATATTACACCTAAAATTAAACCACATTTAGTGGAGGGCGTTTCTCTAGTGCATTTATTGTCGGATTTGAATTATTCGACCGCTGCCACGACGATTCCACGTAATGCTGTTCCACTAAGAACTAAGACAAAATTAATGCTGACAGCGAACAAGTTGACGAAATGTAAACCCACCGCAGCCGCCACCAAGCCTGAATAATGGCGATTACTTATCCCCAGAGGTAAGCACTATCCATTAGCGTTCCATACCCCTTCTTGTAACGAAGTGCCTTTTCATCTTGGGCCGCAGATAGTATAAGTTTAAGCATTGCATGGGCCAAATCAATATTATGCTTGAAAGAGCCGTTTTTACCTCAAAGCTCGAAAAGTTAAACTTTGACCTAATGCCAATCTGGGTGAAAAATCAATACTGCTATCCACCATAATTTTTAAAGTTAAACAATAAGGTTAAAAAAGGACGCAGTGATTCTGACCCGAGGTAAAAAGATAAAAAGGTATCGTACCTCCAACATTCGAAATAAGCGTTGTAGAAAGAACAATGACACATCCTACTAGACTGAAAATATTTCAGTAAATATTAGAAAAAATTGGCTTTGTGAAGTAAGTTCTTTGGGATAACGACAAAGCAATGAAAAAAAAAACAAAAAACATCATAATGTTCAATATATTTAAGTAAACATCAGAAATAATGATAAAATATAATACGAGAGTCTAAAATACAGATATTGCCCATTACCCTGCCCGGTTGAGGCAACTATACTAAATCGAATAATTTAAATTGTATTTTTAATTAAAATAGCCTATGAACAAAATAAACATAGCAATAATACCATAAATCATTTTAATTACGCACACTCAAGTAACTCAGTCTAGAGCGATAAGGAGAGGTTTCATAAAATGATACGAGATTAAAAGGTAGGTTTCATGCTAAATCATAAGTACCAAATAATCCTTTCCAATTGAAAAAAAAAAAATGTAAACTTTTTGCTATTCACAATAAATATTTTTTTTTTACGTTTTTTAGAAGAACTAACAATTTAATACTGCTAAATGTATTCTCAGCTTGGTTCAACCTGATTACTACTGGCGACAACATAGTTTTAGCCAGGGAATTCAGATTTATTTTTCTATTCAATCCACTCTCCCCTCACTGGGAAAGAAGTGAATAAGCAAGACTTTTAGTCCCCATCTAATTTATGAAGACAGGCTTTATGTAAAAATACTGGATGAGAAAGTTTTTCAATTATACGGTGGCTGGGACCGACCACATTTGATTACTTACTCTGCCAAATAGAAAATAAAATCATGAAACATGGCTGCTTGGGCGGTGGGGCGTATTTCTTCTGGACGGAATTAAACAAAAGAGTCTTTTAAGGACTTATATAGTGCGGGCAAAGTTGCCACTCCGTTTGTGATCCATTGAGGTAAGTTTGATTAGTCAACGAGTTCTTAAAATGAAAAGTTTAAACAATAAAACCTTTCGAATAATCGGCAGAACAATAAAGATGCTGAATGCTGAAAAATAAAAAAAAATCATTACTGCTAACAATAATTTTTCGTATTTCTTAATATACAGTTACTTTTTTACTTCTGTATTGAAAAAAAGTTTAATTTTTTACTGAATAACAAAGCCCTATTTCAATCTATAGTTAAGAAAACAGCTCGATTCGCCTTATCGATGATTGCATCTGTATTGCCTTTTCGGTTTGTTTTGCTTTTAGCTTTTTTATGGTCAAAATCAATATACCAATTTTATTTGCTATGATATTTATATGGAACTTATAATTACTTTTACATGTTACCATAAATAACATATATGCCTGTCATACCTCAAATAAATGGTGAATTAATTCCTAACATACATCTGGGAAGGTTTTCTCGTACTCAATCATAAACACTGTGAAGGGAATCAATTATTTATATAAATAACTAGCTATTAATATTTTACATAAATATTTTATTACAATTATAATCGGAAAACATCATAATTTATCAAATAATATTAAACCGCTAATTGTTATGTCGTCTGCTCCCTTATTCCTGATATAATGTACGATATATTTTTCGTGATGGATTTAAATCGAAGGTGTCACTCCATCACCGCATAACGTCATTTTTCATGGAAATTGTGTTTTTCTCGTAATAGACGTCCTTTCTAGCGATGCATCAAAGTAAAGGTTTTATGTATAACGAGTTCGAGTCATCAACGAAGCAACAAAAAAAATCAGGAGTTTGTTGTCTAGGAGACCAGTAAATAATTGGAAACTGTTTGTTTGTTTGTTTAACTTCCATTTTTATGCTACTAAGGCTAATTGGACGATGCTACAGTGGGAGTCCTAAATTTTGCCTTTCCAGGTATAATTAGGATAGGGATCTTTAATGAGTACCTGACATCGTACAGGCTCGGGACCTCCATTTTCAGTCCTATCCGAGGGACGGCATAGCTAAGGCTTTTACTCCCTTTAAAAAATCCTAGGGCCACACGGGGCGCGAACCCGCGACCCGTAGTATTGTAGGTTGCCATCCTAACCACTACACCATAGGTGACCCCTACATTCATCGGTAACTGGTTTTTATGGGTCTCATGAATGACTTTATGTAGTGACCGAGTGACTTCAAAATTTAAGATTTTGATATTACACGATATGTTTTGATATTTAATATTTGTTATCTGTTGGATTGTTCAAAGTCAAATTGTCCTGCTAAAATATCACTGTGATGGGGTTCATTTATAATGAGACTTGCTTGGCTAATTTCATGACTCTATTATTGTTATTATGGTGGCAAGTTGTATTCCCATTACAACCCAAAACGTATTTAGGTTAAGTGCAGGACTGTAATTACTTATAATGTTTTCCAGTACTTACTCACCAGACTCCCCCTATTCGGGATACGGCCACACTTTAAACTTTATGACTATCCATCTTGTGAAGGTGATAATATTAAATATTATCCTGTCATTAATAAAGCTAAGTGGGCTAGTGTTGGGGGTTTATGGCCGACAACACGCGATGCGTTATACAGGCTACTTCACTATTAGCAGATTACTTTCTCAGTGAAATTGCAATCTTTTTAACATAAAACAGCTCATAAATCGTCCTGAAGTTTATAGTTTTTTTTCTCTATATATCCATCCTTACCTGTCTGTAAACATGTGACAATCAGTAAATGTAATTAGTTAATGTAACATGGGTACTTTAGGATTGAATAAAGATTTATGACCCTCGATTCAGGATAGAAGGTTTTTCATTCAGCTTCTTTTCAATCCCCTTCTAACTGGTATGTCAGTCATGTCTTCTAGAAGTGTGTTGTTTGCGTTTAGTTTATGATTAACCAGAATAAAATGTATGTGTTGATTGATAGTTAATGTAAGTGTATTTGTTTAATTTCGTTATTTACTTAAAAGAGACCTGTTTTATTATATCCAGAAAAGTTTTGGTGCTTGCGAGTTCGCAATGTTTTTCTGAGCCAAAAGACTGAGGTGTTTCTCCGCATGGGCAGGTAGTAGATAGATGTATTTATTTTAGGTCTAATTTTAAGTTTTATGGTTTGAAAAGAAAGAAAAAAAAGCTGTACAGTATTTTTAAAAGGAAGGTCATTGTTATAATAATATACATACCCAAAAAAAAATTTCGGGGAAGCGAATAAAAATTTTAATTTTTTTTTCGTTGGCCCATCAGGCCTAATGAGACCTTTGGCTCCGCGCTGTGGTCTTCTTACTGAGATTTGTGTTGCTTGCGGGAGCACAGACTGCCTGCAGGGGGTAGCCCAAACCTCATGTTGCTGCAAGCCATGGTCACCGTGTTTAAGCGGCAGACTGCCAGTAGCTCCATGACCAATCCCAAGGGGCCAATTTGGTAGTGCCTTTCCCACTGATGGCATTAGTTCTGTCGGGTTCAAGGACAGTGGCAAACTGGTCAATGTCCAAGGATTATGGTAGCTCAGATTCAGCAAGCCCTGAGGACCTATAGACACAAATTTAATTAGATTTACTTATACCTTGGGCCGCGGTCCTGCAATAACCTATTTTCCTCCACCTCCTCCTGCTTGTGTAAATAACCTATTTGTGTGAATTCTCCATTGACTTCTTGTATATTGGGCCATATACACGGCTGAAAATCTTCTCTCCCATGTAAGTAGCCTTGGATATTATCCGTAGGTGACCACCTGCTACGTTTCTGGTCTCCCGCTTTTCTAAGGCGGGTGGGGGTTACCAGAAGCGGCATATATCTAATTAATATATGTAATTAATGTAGTTAGTACGCCTTAATGTAAATCGGATACTTTTCCAACGGTTTACCAATTCTATTTTATTCTAATAAACTTGTGGCATTGGGTAAATGATAATAATGAAACAAATCTAAATTGAACTATATCTTTAATTTTATTGACCAATAATGTAAATTATTTATACCCCCTTTAATATGTCATATAAACATATTTTACAACACAAATTAGTTAATGGATGCTGACTGGCAATTTAACATTATTTAAATAAATGCTGACCACACAATATTACAACTAGTACTGTATATGTATTAACCTTATCTGGTGGGCACTCTCTGGTGTTGTCTCTGGCCTATCTGCTGGATCAGTCCCTGCCATCTCTGATGCTCTCTCAGACTCAGAACAGCATCCCATCTCGGTCTGTCTAGCTATCTGGTCCTCTGCCCATCTCGTTCCACTCTCGCCCTCTTGGCACACTCACCCGACCTCTGTCCACCTCCGAACTCTCCACTCCAACCCTCTCCACTCGACTCCCCGAGCCTCCTTCTTCATCGTATAAGTCCTCTTTCCCCCACTCTCTTCAGACTTCTTCTGATTGGCTGGCTGGTTGGTTCCAGACTTCGTCTGATTGGCTGGCTGCCTAAAATTTCCCTTCCTTTCTATATTAAACGTGTTTCCCAGCGGCCTCTTTGCCGGTGCGAAACCAGGGTTTATGGCTACAAATTTCTCTAGCAATCTTCTATCTTCTATCTTCGGTCCTAAGCTTTGCTTATTTTGAATTTCTAACAGAAGGTTTATTGCCCCAATACTTACAAGGGGTATTTCCAAGACCTACCCGCCTTCAGGTAAAACTGACCACCGGGTTGCCCATATACAGTACTTTACAAATTTTGATATTAAATTATTAATTCAATTTACTTTTCCTATCATGGCAGCATCCACAATACATAGCACACCTGTCTTAAAATCTTCTCATATATCACAAAATTTAGTTTTATATGTGATTTATTAATACTGTAATAATTTTTGAAAGGCAAAGCAACATCTATCATGGGCCGCTATCCTAGATTTAGATTCCGCCATGTTATTATTTTTAGTTATCTCCGAGCGCAAATATTTTAAGATTTTCGACCGTTCAGGGTGTGCCAACTTGTTGGGACACTTTCATCTGCTCCAATTTTTTTTTGTTTTATGTTTGCACGCAGATAGTCTTCTGCTTATTGCTAGGTAGCCACAGTTATTTTTCTGCTACTTACACTTCTGTAGTACATATGCAAATCCTCCATTTATTGCTGTTATTTATGACATCAATTAAGATAAATCAAGACAAGTCACATCACGTTACATTCACTCTAAGACACGAAACATGCCCTCCAGTCTACATAGACAACCAACCAATACCACAAACAAATACAGTAACATACTTGGGACTTACTCTCGATCGAAGGATGACATGGGGCCCACACGTAAAGATGAAACGAAAAACGTTAAATTTCAGACTAAGACTACTATACTCCATCATACATAGACGTTCAAAATTACCCCTCAGACAAAAACTTAACCTGTACAGCTATTTACTAAAACCTATATGGACCTATGCTAGCCAAATTTACGGACCCGCAAAAAAGACACATATTAGCAAAATACAAACCTTTCAATCCCAATACTTAAGATTAATCACGAACTCACCACCCTACATTTCAAACGAGACCCTTCACAATGACTTAAGAGTTTCGACTGTGACAAATTATATACGTATGAATTACAAACGGTTTTACGACAAATTACTCGGACATACCAACAAATTTGTGCAAGAGATGGCAAGACGTGACATTCCCGACATACCTCGGCGAAGGCTGAAGAGGAGTTGGATGAGGGACCTCCTAGACTGACAGTGTAAAATTTTTTTTTTTGTTTAATGCCAGGAGGATGCACCACTGGGTGCTATCTCCCTCATGCCTACCCATGCCATTTGTAACTTATTTTAGCACATTTGCTTATTGTTATTTTACAGGTGCAAATAAAATTATTCAGTTAAAAAAAAAAAAAAAAATTTATGACATCGTCTACATAGGCCAGACGGTAATACAATTGCATCAAAAAGCATTTGATATTATATATATCATTAATCTTCTTTTAAAAGAAATTCTATTAAGAAATAAGTGTTAGATAAAATTTTATTATACTGTAGCTTATAAATAAATAAATATAATGTTAATATACCTAGTTAATGCTGTTTAGCTTTGGCTATCTTGTAACTTGGCTGGGTCTAATCTAATCTAAAGGGACTCAGTGAGGTTCAGTGTCATTGGCTAAGCTGAGTTAGAGTTGGAACGCAAATCCTAGACCTTGCTTGCCTCTCGGTTACTCCTCCTTCTGGATAAAGCTACTTTGGCTAGAATTGTAATGTACAAATATTTTATAGATATTATGGTTCATTTCTCAAGAATATTCCGTTATGACACAAATAGCAATAATATTAATAATTGCTATATTTATGTCTTTGACTAAACTAAATGATGGCTCTCACTTCGGAGGCTAAAGTCTGGTATATAAGAAATTCAGGCCCTGTGAATAGAATATTGAGAATTCCCTATTAAATTCTATAAACGTATTTTCTAAAAAAAGTTAATCGGTTAACGAGAACACTTTCATTGGATAAGTGACTTTATGTATTTAAAGAACTTTTTAAACAATTTCACAGATCCCTACTGTTAGCCCTTATATCCCATCTGTCTTTCTTTCCATCCCTTATAGACTGTCTTTGCATCGAGTCTGTGGTAATTTTTGACAATATGATAAATTTTTTATTTAAAATTTTGCTGAAAGTTAACCTCTCCTTCGCTTTTGCAATTTTCTGCTACTAAGAGGGGATTAAAGAAAGTTCTAAGCCTGGTGTACTTATGACAGCTTTCTGACCAAACATAATCTGAGTGAGGTTAAAGGTCATTGTTTACTTATAATAACTTCTTATCTCTCCAATTCTACCTTTCATTTCAGGTGAGTTTCTTTCAGACTGTTGTGTTACAGGTCGATTTAAAAATGTCTGATTTTGAGCACCTTCCAATGATAAAATATTTTGTAAAAAAGGGGATGGGGGACAAATATATCTATAAGCTGAATCCAAGCGACGAGGGGTCAAAATCTAACTCTAATAAAACCTGAACGATTGTCAACAACTTCTTTCACATCGCTTTAATTTTAGTTTTAATTTATTTTACCATACATTATAAAGATTTACTATTTTTTTTTTTTTGGAATGTTGTATGAATGCGATCAGTTAGTATTATTTACCATTTTCCCCTACAGTGACTTATTGAAATCACATACGAATGCGCTACGATTACGACTATTCGGTGGCATACATGTAGGGTTAGTGAAAAAAAAAAATCATATTTTATCTTCCCATTCAGTTCTATACACGTATTCAAAACTAGCTTTTTAAATGCATGCGCATATATATTTACTTTTTGTACAAAAAATTGCATTTTCGGAAAGAAAAAAGATTTTTCTTATAAACAATTTTATAAATGTGTCGAATATCAAAAGAAATGTTGGACTATACAATATAGGTTACTTCTTTTGATTGTAAATGTTGAGAAAATAATGCTTATTAAATTTTTGCAGTGGTAATTGATAAAATTACCACGCACAAAGAGAATTGTCATTGGATGCTTAGATATGTCACATATTTTGCTCCACAACTATAAATAACTTTTTTTTTTTTTTATATTGTTTTTCTCAGTTGATTCTTAAAAAGATCGGAGAACAGATATATGCTATATTTCATGCGTCATAAATTTTCCATCGGATATTAAAAGCTCTGGAGATTAAAAAAAAATATATGAAGGAAAAAAAAGACAAAAGGAAGGAAGAATATTTTAATTTTCTTAGAGGGAAGGGGAAGGGAGAACAAAAAGAGGCTATTGTTGTTAGAAGGATTAACATTCGGACAATTCTGCCGGCGGATGTGAGGTCACTCTCCGGCGAGGGCCGCAATATTTCAGCGGGCATAGAGTTGGCGCTTCCCTCAGTCCTTCTCTCTTTGAATTTATATGACCACTTCAGAGTTATTGTCTGCCCTATGGTCTCTGATAACTAGCCCCTTAAATAAGAGACATTTATTCAAAATTCAATATCATACCTAGCCCTTTTTTTAATGTATATATACATCAATTTACTTTTTAGTAATGAAGGGGTCAACTAAAAGTGTCCTGATTGGAATTAAATAAGTAATTTTTTTATTTATAGGTACTTCCAAAATACTAAGAATATTACCTACTTTATTCCAATCAGGTCATTTTTATCCTACTTATTAAACTTGATTTGGGTGCGAAACCGTTCAACAAATGCGTATAAAAACAATATTACATTATAAAGTTTATTGAATATAAATACAAAATGTAAATATTAATATAGAAGTTTTATATCATAGAATATGTAATACCCCCCTAAAATAATACTATTAAAATAGTATCCCCTCCCTTCTGCCATTAGATCACATCCCAGGTTTGTTTGTTTTGTTTGTTTGTTCCTCCCCTTCCTCGCCTTGTAGGCTATACGGGGTTTCCCGGGCCAGGGGAGAGGGTGGGGGATTGAGGCTAAGAATTATTAAATTTTCCCCAGGCTCCGGATTTTGAACTTGCTGTATTCATGTTTCCAAACAGACGTTGCCATGGGCAACGCGTATTTTCTGACGCGTTTGCCCACTCGGCCATCCCGCCACCCTCTCACATCCCAGGTGTGGGGACTTTTAATATGTTCACCTACTAACTACTAACGAAGTTCTGAAGTAAAAAATTATTTATAGTTAATCCACTACACAATCCATTCATTAACTGGACTAAACTTCACAATCCAGAACTGATTTATCCTTAACCCTTTTTGCGCTTGGATTGCGCGCTTATTAAAGTTTTTTGGCGGGTGGACTGCAGTTGTAATCCAATTCATTTAGATTCCAATTTAGATTATTTTTGTATATTATTTAAAATAAATAAAAAAACATCAAGGATGCTTTTAAATACAGAAAAAAAGAGATATCCCAAAAAATATTTGTTATAAAGTTGTTAATATTAAAAAATAACACAATTTAAAAAAAGTTTTTGGTATAGTCAAATGACCCTACTTAATATCACTTTTTTTCATTGAAAAAAAAAATCACTTAAAGACATTTCTGGAAATATATTCACATATTAGAAATTAATAAAACGAAATTGGGGCAGGTCTAACAAATATGATGTATTATAATATAGTGAAAAAAATTAAAAATCTAAAGTAATGAAATTCAGTGTCTTCGTTATGTGTGAACAAGGTTACTTGATTGAATATTCATTTATTTCTATTAAAAAAAAATTATAATATGATAATATATGCTATATTATTTGTTTCAGATCGTATTGACAGCTGGGCAAAAACAGGACGTTCTGGTTAGTAAAATATTTATTAATATAATCACATATTTCCTATTATTAATTATAATATTAATAATTAGCTATTATTATTATTATTATTACTGAATGTGTTTTTACTATTTTTATTTGTACACACTCGATATTCGTTTATCTTACTTCTATCACTTGATCTGGAATTCTTCCGTCTTATGATTTATTCGAGTAAATTCTAAGATAAATTATTGCATTCATGCATTAATTTATCTGGTAATTCTTATAGTTGCTTAATAGTTTAAGCTGGTTATTTACTAAAATCGAAAATTTTTGAATTATCTGTAAACCCGTTCACACACTTAAATATCCTTCTTATTTCTTAGCAAAAAACCTTTATCAAAAATATCTCTCCGTTCTCAGCTTATTTTGTTATCAGCGTTCGGTGATCCAAGAACAAATGCGATTAGGAGTAAAAGTTTGCTCGACTATCATCCATCATCTGAACTCTCTATAACGTTGTAGCGTGTCTTCCTTACAAGCTGTTACTAACAAAATGAGACCTAAATTGAAAAAAAAAAAAAAAAAAAAACACTACATAACTTCATTTTACAATGTCCCAAACTTCTAATAGGCATTTAAATTATTACTTTAGAAACTAGGTATTTTTTAATTTCTATATATTTTTAATTACTTAAACAGTACGAATGCTATTTAACTACATTAGTTTTAAAACCTAGAAATTATAAAAAGTATTATCCAACAAACTATTCCCATTAACCAGGAACGGGGGATGTTGTTAAGGGTGGTTTCATAATCAACAACCCCTAACAAGCAACCCCAGTTAATAAATAATTACAAAAGACATTTGCTTAGGTCGCTATGAGCTTCCCACAGGAAACAACCCTGTTACTGGATTAAATACGGGCTTCTACTCTAGCAAAATGTTATAACCCGTTACTCAAAAGATCACCATTAATTTATTTATTCATTGTTATATTTATCGTCGAATGATAAATATAACAATGAATTGTTATATTATCCTAATCTATCATAATTGATTTTTTTAAATTAGTTTTATTGCTATGATAGAGATAGATTTGCAAGTGCAATAAGCATTGTGAGTCTTTTCGTTTTTACTTTCACTTACCTATATATGAAATATATAGTAAGTGGAAGTATTGCGATCGTGAAAATTTTCGACTTCCGGTTTTCAACGGAAATACACGTTTTGGGGTCCCCTGAGTCAAAATAACCAAGTCCCGTGAAATGGTCTGTGTGTGTGTGTGTGTGTGTGTGTGTGTGTGTGTGTGTGTGTGTGTGTGTGTGTGTGTGTCTGTGTGTGTGTGTGTGTGTGTGTGTGTGTGAACAGACTAGCTCAAAAACTATAAACCGTGCGAACCTGAAATTGGGTATTTAGAGTATGTATGAGCCCGCGATGTGACAGCGAAAATTTCATCAAATTTGCACTAAGGGAGGGGGTACTTTATTGAATAACTTTTTACGTTTTTTTCGATTTTCTCAAAAACGGCTCTAACGATTTTGATTAAACTGAGTATTTGATTTATTTATATGCCTGAAATATGACTGTAAAAATTTCATCAAAATTGATCAACCTGAGGGGGGACTTTACTTAATAAATTTTGTATCATTTTCACATGTTTTTTTTATTTACTCAAAAACGGTTTTAACGATTTTGATCAAACTTAGTATTTGATGTATTTATATGCCAAAGATGTGATAACCAACATTTCATCACAATTGATCTACCGGAGGGGGGACTTTACTTAATAAATTTTGTATCATTTTCACGTGTTTTTTTTTATTTACTCAAAAACGGTTTTAACGATTTTGATCAAACTTGGTATTTGATGTATATATATGCCCGAGATATGACTGTAAAAATTTCATCAAAATTGATTACGGGAGGGGGGACTTTACTTAATAAATTTTGTATCATTTTCACGGGTTTTTTTTTTATTTACTCAAAAACGGCTTTAACGATTAACAAAAATAAGATATGAATGTAGAAAAATGTGTGACTTTGGGAAATGATATTTAGCAAAACACGTCAATTTCTAATCTAAGTAAGTTGGTAAGTGAAAGTTGTGTGTTGCGCGCACGCACCAGATTTTTTATTTTTAATTATCATGTATTATAAATATAATTCTATAGGTATTGACGAAAAATTTATTTGGCCAACTATTTTTCGCATGTAGACGATATCTATAATCAATTAATGATTTAAGCTGAATACTGGAGTTTGGCTTTGTAGTTTATAATTTATCCAATGAAAAAAATGAATTAATTCTCAATCATAATTAAGAAATATTCGGAAAAACTAAAATTTTATTAGATGAAATGATCCAATACCAATGTGAGTTTAAATAATTTTAAGGGCGTAAGCTTAACCATAACCAAAAACCACCATAATAAAAAACCATAACCAAAAAGTGTTAACAATTAGAACTCAAATGATAACAATACTACAACACAGTAAGTAGCTGTGTCATAGAATTTACCCAAAAGTAACCGCATTCTTCGCTGTCCAAGGTTAGACTAAAACACTAGTCGATCTCTTCTTATATATGGTATGCTATGGAAACATCCATAAAGACCTATAACGTCCATACATATGATCATGTACTAATAAAAATATTATACATGAGATAGCTTTGGATTTAAACACGAATCAGCAGCAATTCTCAGGGATGATAATAAAATAATAGAATTTTTGTAAAATAATAGAAAAAGAATGGAATTAGATTTTTTTCGGATTTTTGACTTAAAATAACCTACTATTCTAAAATTGAAATAACAAAAACATTAATGTTATATAAAAATTATAATAATAAAATAAAAAAGGAAAAAAAAGATGAAAAAAAATGTTCAATTGGCGTTGATGACTGGTTAGGTTTTACGCCGTTCACAAATCCAAAAAAAAAAAAAAATAAACTAATACATGACGATGACCGTTCCAGGCAATTCTATAAATATTACAATGTAGAAAAAATAAACATCTGTTTAGGTTTTAAAATAATTGAGTATTTATTGTTTCTGAATCTATTCCATTATAACCAAAATTGAATCCTTAAACACCAATGAGCGGCCGAGCTTCCTAATAACTTTTAAAACCTCTAATAAAAATGTGTTACAACATATGAAATAAAATTTTGTTATCTTTCAAAAATTTTAGGTTATCTATAATGACACACTCGTCACTAATTTCTCATTTCACATATTGTGTTAAACTAACTTTTAAATTAAAAAAAAGAAAAGAATATTTTGATTTTTTTTTAGCTCTAAAACCACAATAATGAGATACATGTAGTCGCTCGCTGGACTAGAAAAAATATTTGTATCCCGTTTACATTTATATATATCTTAGTTAAAAATAAATATCTTCTTTTTTTTTTCAATGGCCAATCTTTCTGTAAGTTATCCTTTGGGCTTTCTAAGACCAGAGTGGTTACATTTGGCACCAATTGGGTGGATCCATTAGATAAAAATTTGTTTATTTTGTTATATATTATGGCACTGGTAGGTACTTCTTCTCCCAAAGAAAAGCAACACCCCCACAAAACAATAGTGCTGGCGTGCATACTGGGCTAGACTTTAGGTCATTAAAAAAAAAAGAATGAATAATTATTTAATATTATTAATTATTAATAAAAAATATAGTCACTTAGCTAAAATCTAGCATACGTATAGGAGAAAAAAAAAAGGATGTATGAATAAAAGAAATAGACGGCACTAAAAATGATAAGGCCTTATCAGTCGGATGCTTCATTCACAATTGTTCCAGGAAACTCACCAACTTTCTTATCTCAGCTTGTAGACGTTATCACCTACAAATCAAACGTGTTTTTCATTAGATAAATAATAATTTACTTACATATTTCTTCTTTTTTTTTTTTATGATAAAATATACAAACTACTTTTAGGTGTGGTGAATGAATAATAATATCACAGTAAATATAGCTACTTACAAATATTGAATTTTAAACTAAATATTTAAATTTGCAAAATAAGACTTATATATTAGAAAAAAAATACTTGTTTTCACAATAGTGTTACTTTCATTATAAATTAATTTTTATGGAGGTAATCCTGATTTGATTGCCATGAAGATGAAATAGAATATTTAAAATTAGGAACTCAATAAATTGTATAACAGTTTATTAAGTATAAATATTTTACCTGATAACAATTGCTAAGAGACATTTCACAATTTCAACTGAACTGCATTGCTTTTTATATTTCCTTTAGGAATAACTTAAGAAAAATATTTTATAAAACATGAAATAAAAACTACTCAGTAACGTACTCCCTGGCATGATAAAGAAATTTATATACATTTATTTTCTACAATTAATATGCCTTAATCCATTGGATTGTTGACATAATTCAATAAAGTCTTCACTCTGCAATATCATCAGGAATAACTATTCAATACTAAGACAGTCGAAACATCGGTTTGCAGATATTTATGGAATTGTGACAGCAATTCAAAGTTTTGAAAACCATTTTATACATTTCCGTTACTTCTTCATACTTCTTCCAAAAATCTACACATACCTATTGCTAACAGAGGTTTAAACTTCTCAAAACCGTTTTCAGAAGAATATTTATCTATTAATTAAGCTCAAATTATTTAATATTAAATAATATAAGTTTAAAAATATATAGTGACTGTAATTATTACGAAATAAAACTTGTCAAACTGTATTGAACGAATTACAAACTTATCATCACTGAATGGCGAGTTTTAAGAGTATAGCTTAAACCGACGAAAAAATAAACTATTGCGATATTATACTACAATGGGGGTGTTTTATTGAATCCATACATTCTTTGTAATAAAAGCAACAATAAAATTTCTGAACTTAAGTAAAATTATTGTTAAAAGGTATGAAACAGAAAGAATCCTCAGTAAGGAGAATATTTGTGTTACATATAGACCACTTAATACAACCAGTTTAATAGCAATTTTTTATAGTTTATCTTCTATTTTTTTGTTTATAACAAATACGTATCGATCAAAAATTTATTATTTCAGATATATCTTGTCTCTTTTAGTATTGTCATTTTTTTTTTTTTTTTTCAATTCGTACTAAAAACCAAAGCAATAAATCCATGGAACAGTTTTTTCTTTAAGGCTCGGATCGGGACACAGGGAGCTTTTGATAGTGGCTCTGATATTAACTTGGTGTTTAGCTATCGTTCATTAGTTGCCCTAGACTTGTTTACACGCCTCCTAAATTGAACACCGCTGTTTTCCTTACTAATAGTCCTGTATCAACCCTAGTTCGGATTTTGGGGGATTTTCAGGCTAAATCGATGAACGATTCAGATTCCTATATGAACAATATTATAAAAATAACAAAATATTTTTAAAAAAAGCTATATATTAAAATAATGTATGTTATCCTTCAAAAACCGCAACCGAAAATAAATTCTTTATTAAAAAAAAAAAACAGAATTATTTATTTTTGTCTTCATATTTTAATTTGCACCTGTCAAAAAACTCTCGACAATCAGAAAATTTATGTTTATGTATTTAATTTAAATATAATGATTTTTAAAGCATGAAGCCATCTTTATTAGGCATTAGCCATCCTTTCTGAGTGCCAACTCAGTAGTAACTCTTCCTTAGCTTTTGTGAGTTACGCTGGTTAGTGATGGAATAAGATCTCTCATCCAACGCCTTTTTAATCTCCTATCCATGAGCATCTCAGCTATTGTCATCTATCTTATCAGATAGATAAAATAAAATAGAAACGTTTGTAAAGGGTCTTTACATGTCAGTCAAATGTTAGAATGTGTTTGTCAGTACGTAGGGCTTAGGCCCTTTAAGGTGTACTGTGTGTCTGTGACGAGTTGAAGAATATGGAGTTTTCAGTATGTACGGATATGTATTTAGTTTTTGTCTCATTCCTAGTTTTGATGTTATCATTATAGATGTCATAGTCGTTTAATCTATGTAATTGATAATCTATGGTGTAAAGCTAGTGAAGCATGCTTAGGATCGTTTTTGTTTATTGAGAATTGTTGTATCGTCAGCATTTAAAAGAAAAGTTTATTTATTCACTATTGGAAAACTTACTTATAGTAACCGTATGATGAGGTTTATGTCATATATCGAACTTACCTCAATAGCTTTCTCGATCAATGGGAAGGTAATGGTGCACTTTAGTTTGCAATTTTCGAAGAGTCCAAAAATAGGGTATTTGGTATGTGTAAGACGACTCCGTGCTCAGAAATATTTTTATTAATATTTATTCGTACTAACAGTTCCTATTTTAAGTTAATTTTTGGGTTGAGTTTGTTATTTTTATTTAATTAGTATAGATCGCACTAATATATTTTATGTGTGTATGTAATCATGCTTCATTTCATCACTACGTTTAATTACTGTAACAGTATGGCAGATTAATATTGTAATTTATTTGTTTATATCCCATACTTTTTTTCTTCAAATTCCGAAGGACAATTTAATATTTAAGAACAAAATATTATATATTTTATAATTAAACTTTAATTTCTTATTTTTATTAATACAAACCTCAGAAATCTATTTATCTAAATATCACCAGAAAGGACATTTTTCTTCCACGATTGATGAGAAATTTCATTTATTTTCGATTTCATTCGATGATTGGTACTTTTGAGCGTTCCCTCATACTGTTAATTGTGTTGTCTTTGCTTTGTAAATTTCTCTTTGTTAATTGAGTATTGCTCCAGGATTGTATTAGGCTGGTCAGTTGTTCATTTCAAATCGATCCTTTGAATTCATCATTTGATAGTGTGAATGATAGAGTTTTTCCGTACACATCAAACTTTTTTTTTTCTTGAATGAAACCATGAAAAAGTTGATAACAGGTGGTAGTTCGAAGATTCAGAAAAGTTCGTTTTCAATCATAATCGTGTAATTTTAATAAGCATAGAATTGAACAACTTCATTTAATATCTGTATAAAAAACATTGCGGTACCAATTATTTATTACCATCTGAACTCTAACGGTTACCATGTGCACTGATCATTTGATGATCAACAGTCTATATAGGTACCGATTATTCTGTTATTAGTGAGTCAGAAATTTCAGATATATTCCCAATTAGTTGCCGAATTCAATAAATGCGGGCCTAATTATTGGTTGGGATATTCGGATAAGTGATTCATCTGATATTTCACAAAAAAAAAAACATGTAAATAATAATGAGGAAAACAAACATTATTATTTAGTCAGATATAAGAGGAAATTGTATTTTCATTTTAAATCATGGCCAAATATGTAGATATATTTTTAAAAATATGTGACTAAAAATTTGAAATAAAAAAAGTAATCAATAAAATTGTCCCATGGGCTAATTAGACATGTGATTTCAGAGAAGAACTTCCACCTCTTATATTTACCATTTTTAATGTTGTTTTGTGAAAAAAATTGTTCCACCATATCTCTAGGTTGACCTAATTGCTTTTCAATATTACTGTATTTTCTAAATTAATGTTAAAGCCTACATTATAGTCCTCAATCATTTATATCTGACTATATATGTACTCAAAAAATCATTTCGATTGCTGTGATATCCCCATTTTTTAAAAATTAATTAAGTATAATCTGTTATAACATTTTATCTGTTGAATTTATTGACATGGGAATGTTCTTATTGGATTACGGAGTCATGATAACTATCAAAAACGATACATAACTATATTTGCCCTTTTGACTCATCCCAATAAAGGGCATAGGGCCCCTTATTTGAGCGGACTATGCAGATATCAAAATGAGAAGTATCAAAAGGAACAATTTTTTTCTGACCATTGTTAATTTTGGTTTTCTTTTCCTGCGCTATTGTATTTTAAAATCTATCCTGTTAATCCAACTATCACACAACTCCATGAGGGAAGCCGGCTTTTCCGGCTAGTATAAACATATGTATATTAAATTCTTCGCTACCAGAGTGTCAATAATTAATATTTAATTGCAAAATATGACAATATTGAAATGTACAAGTTAAACAAGAGAGAAAATTATATAATTTTAGTGTATTTCCGAGGCTTTATAATAGAGATTTTGCTCCTAAGTTATAGCTGAAAAGAGCCATTTGAGAGGGAGAATTGCTGCAACAATCCTCGGTGTGGGAAACACATTCTCAGGTGTGCTAAAGGCAGTAAACTGGAATCTTGGTTACATACCCGGGCCTCTCGGTGGCTTCCCCCAGTCGCTATAACTCACCCTCGGCTTTACGACTTCATTACCTCCGCAATCCCGCCCCTTTATGTTTAGTCTCTTCACTCCCTCTCTATAATTACGGGCCTAATGCTCTCATGATCATATTGTTGTCTATGATTTATGTCTCTATGTCTGTGTAGAGCAGGATCAATGATGGTATATAATGAGAGAGTGATTCAACGTCAGTCAACGTTTCGGACCCATTATAACCCAAAAAATTTATTTAAACATACAAAAGATAAGGAGAAGAAGCATCATATATCTGTCCTGTAACATAAATAGTCTTTGACTTACTAATGAATGTAGGAAGGCAGTTTAAATTATAAAGCTTTGTTTGTTGCGCTTTTTATTTTAATTATATACCTGTTTATCTGTATATTTTTTTCTAGTTTATTTAATCTTTGATTTTCTCTGTAACTTTTCTTATATTTCATATCTCATATTTATATGAGAATTACCTTTCTCTGTCTTTGCCTCTGCCATAGAGGGTCATTGGCGTTCTGTCTTTTGTAATCTGTTATAGTACTATATTTTATTTAAGTATTGGAGCAGAGTAACAAGTTTAGCTTCATCGTCTTTTAAATTTTTGTTTCTTCCATTTGTAGTTTCTTCCAGATGTATTTTTGTTCTGGACAGTTTAGTAAAAGTTGTTTCACCGTTTGGGGTACATAATTACATTTCTGGCGTACAAGTGCTTCCACACCATACGGAATATATCCGTGAGGGAATTTTCAAGTCCCAATCCTGATGCGGCACAATATAATTTCCTCCCTTCTCGAGATTTATGAATTTAGGGCCTATTCACACTATCGGTTTCGCGCCCGCTCCACTCTCGCTCCGCTCCCGGTCCGCTCTCGCTCTACCCCATTCACACTAGCGCTCCGCTCCCGCTCCACTCCCGGTCCGCTCTCCTAATGTCTTACCATATTCACACTATATAATTTTACACCATTCAATTTTGAAAGGTTTAAGCTATTAAAGCCATTAATAATCGAAGTTGTCTGTATTCGGATTTTAATTAATGATTAACTTTCAGTTATTTAAGTATTCATTTATTCTTCAATTTTACGGCCAAAAAAAAAAAAAAATCAATTTTTCGTTTGTAGAAATAGCTGGTATGTGTACTTTTCTTGATGAAGAAGATAATATTATCAAAAAATATAATAAGAAGAATATATTGCAACACAATTATAATTATTAATAATAATTATAAATTAATTTAATTAATGGTGAAGAAATAATTTAATTTTTTTTCGGAATGTATTCGAATACGCTTGAAAATTTCAAGTTGAAATCGGTAAATGCTACAAATTTACCGATTGTGTTCTCTTCTTTTCCTGATTAATATTTTAATTATTTTTTGCTTTAATATATTTTTTTGTTAATGATCTGACATTTTTCATAATATACTGCATTTTTATTCGTTTCAAATCAAACGTTATTTTATAATAGCAATGAGTATGTAGTCAATAAATAAATCGGTGACCATTTTTTACAAGTACATTAATTCATAGCAAAATATATCTCAAACATAACATGAATTTTTCACGTCGAAAAACCGCGCGTATTGATGGTGATTTTTTTTATCTTTATTTTATATTTTAAAGTTGAACTTTTTTGGCCGTAAAATTGATGAATAAATAAATACTTTAATAACTGAAAGTTAATTATTAATTAAAATCCAAATACAGACGGTTTCGATTATTAATGGCTTCAATCGTGAGCGGTGTAAAATTATATAATGTGAATATGAAAATACTTTAGGAGAGTGGAGCGGGAGTGGAGCGAGAGTGGAGCGGGAGCGGAGCGAGGCCGGACCTGGGCCAATATTGTGATTAACCTCTCTCTATTCCTCTTTAAAATATTTTGCCAGTGAGACCGGACCTGAAGCGGAGCGCTAGTGTGAATGGGGTAGAGTGAGAGCGGACCCGGAGTGAAGCGAGACCGGAGCGGTACCGATAGTGGAATTTGTCTATTTCTCTTTAGAATATTTGAGCGGAGCGATAGTGTGAATCCGCCCTTATGTTCCATTTCTTATATTCCAGTTTTATTTCAGTTAGTTTGGGCCTATGTTCCCAACATTTTTATACATTCTTTTATTGTTGGTCTTATCCTCTTTTTTTTTTCTGACTTCTTTAAGTCGCAGTCTTGCTCAATTCGATTTGATTTTCTCTTGCTTTCAATTTTCGTTCGCATTAGTGTAGTAGTAAAAAAAAGTAGTTATTCGAAATATATTTTAATAGCTATAATAAAAGTTTTCTCTTTAGAAATAATTAAAATATATAGGGGATGATACTCATATTTAATCATGAGAAAGTACAACTATGATGTAAAAAAGTATAATTGTAGAAATTATATTTGTTTGAAATCTTATTACTCTAGCGAAATATAAGAAAAACAGCATAGCTTAACTGTTGGAAAAACTCAAAGATTTCCCCGAGTAAAAGAGGGAAAAGATCACGTCTTTTTCCCACCTCTGCCGTAATTAATGACCAATATAGGTTAATTAACGCTAATGGAACCCGATAAAAGAGGGAAGCTTAAAAGTTTCCTATCCAGACGCTGGGTTTTTCCGAGAGAGGAATAAGGCAGCGGCACCGTCATTCGATCCCGGGGCAATTTATAAGGAAGTTAATAAAATTTCAAACCAGTTGACGGAGAACTGAGGACGAGTTATGCGTTTCCCATGGAGCCATTAGCGGATAAAGTTAATAAATGGCCGAAATTGAAGGAGGTCGCCCGGGTCTTGGAGCGCCTCCAAGAAAAATGTGGGCCGGGCTGAAATGTACTGAAATAATCTGTGACTTAGTGTCTCCGACGGCCGCAGAAAACAATGAATGATTTATAGCGTCGGAGGAGTCAACTCGGGCATCTTACTCCCTCCCATAGCACTTGGCAAAACCCGTTCCTTTCGGGAGCTGTGGTTGGGGGGGGGGGGTTGCGGCGGGGAGGGTTGAAGGGTGTATTTACGCAGCCAGCTTCTTAGTGCCCTTTTCTAATGACCCTGTCTTTTATTATACTAATGATGCCTTAATGATGCCATTACTTTATTTATATTTAAAGCATCAAGTGCGACGAGGAAAGCGTCGCCATCCATATGTATGGACACTCTTTCTGCTTTAATTGGTTTTGAAGAAATTAATTCTATAGATCCAATTCCACAATGATAATCAAGCTAAACAAATGTTTTGATGTCATACCGATACCTCTGCACATTGACATCTAAACAGCGAATATTTACATGGCAACGATTCTGACAGCTACCTGAAACTGCAAGCTACGATGACCTAGAACTGTATATGGTAATCTACCAAAAAAACCAAAGAGTTTAAAAATTGCAATAATTATTCCAAAGCCTGGAAAATTTTCATAGCGATTGCAAAATAGAAGGGATAGTTATCAGATTAAGAATAGGCCAGACTCGGCCGAGAATGCTTTTCTTTAAAACTAAGACTGCACCGACGGGATGAAAGATATGCTATACATAAATTTCCGAGCTCAAAAAAATGATTTATACGATCCGAGAACCGATATTTTTATTTTAAGGGATAAATTAAGGAAAATATATAGCCGTCCCATTCGATATTCAAAGAAACTACTTTTACAGATTTTTTTACTCAAAGAATTACTTCAAATCCAATTATTTCAATGAACGCATGTTCAATGATAACAAAAAATATCGTTAATTAAGTGCCCTATTCTAATGACCCTGTCTTTTATTATACTAATGATGCCTTAATGATGTCATTACTTTATTTATATTTAAAGCTTCAAGTGCGACGAGGAAAGCGTCGGCATCCATATGTATGGACACTCTTTCTGCTTTTAATGGGTTTTGACGAAATTAATTCTGAAGATCCCCTACTGAAGAACGCTCAATCCAACTCCACAATGATAAGCAAGCTAAACAAATATTTTGATGTCATACCGATACCTCTGCAGAAGGACATTTAAACAGCTAATATTTACATGACAACGATTCTGACAGCAACCTGAAACTGCAAGCTAAGATGAACTATCTATGGTAATCTACCAAAAAAACCAAAGAGCTTAAAAATTGCAATAATTATTCCAAAGCCTGGAAAATTTTCATCAGCGATTGCAAAATAGAAGGGATAGTTATCAGATTAAGAATAGGCCAGACTCGGCGGAGCATGCTTTTCTTTAAAACTAAGACTGCACCGACGGGATGAAAGATATGCTAAACATAGATTTTCGAGCTCAAAAAATTATTCATACGATCCGAGCACCAACATTTTTATTTTTGGGAATAGATTAAAGGAAAAATATAGCCGTCTTTTATAATTTGTTCGAAAAAAAGTATTAGATCTTCACAGAAACTACCCTTACAGATTTTTTTACTCAAAAAATAACTTCAAATCCAATTATTTCAATGAACTCTTATTCAATGAAAACAAAAAGTTTAACAGACATTTTTCAACAATTTTGAGGGTTCTGAATTTGAATCTAAGGTTATTTTTTTTTTTAAAAAAAAACTCTATAAGAGTTGAAAAAAGCTTGAAGTTCAAGCTTCAATTTTTTATTGAAAATATAAAGAATGTATGAAATAGTAAACTTTCCTTAAATTTACAGCTAAAAAAAAAAAAAAAATGATGCAAGAACCATATCGATATTAAAAACCTTTGAGATGTAAAATAAAGTATTGTAATGTTATTTAATTTATTTTTGTCTATGCTTCCAGGGCCCATTGGCGTGAATATCAAAATACGTATCTAGGAATTTTCGACAAGAAGCCTCCATAAACATTTTCAACAACATCCCTTAGAGGTTGAACGTGTCCTTCCTTAGTAAGGTGTCATTAAATCTTCTTGAAGTTAGGCTAGATTTATTGGCTTGAATAAAAATAATTAAAATATGAGTAACAGAAGACTCAATTAACTCTCAATTATTTATTCTTGCCTTCTATTCATCGAATCGGAATCGTGAACGATTTAAGACTACGCGAAATGTCCCTGAAAAAGTTTCCGACTTCATACTTGGGAATTAACTATTATTTCTACTATCTATATTGTAAATTATAGAGCAATAAATATTTATATTACTTTCTTTAAATGGATAAAATAACTATATTTTTTTTTCTTTGATTGATTAAGGAAAAATGAGAAATGTCATAAGCTCAAGATCTATCCAATGAAAATAGGAATTATGATGGATGGAAAGAGTAGGTGTTGCGAGAACTGATGTCTTGATAAATGGAAGGATTATCAACAGCTCTGAAAGAAAATGTGAAGGCGATAGATAAGGCGTATGAGTTGCGTTATTGATAGCTTGAACAAAACTAGCATTGAAAAAAAAAAAAGTCGAAGTAAGAAACAGATTTCGTTTTTTTTAAGGTTAGATAACAAATTACTTTATCATTATTGGGTTATTTCCTTCATACATGTTTATTGCGAGAGAAATTCTTTCGATAGTTATCTTAAAAAGAATTACTGCTAGCTGTTCATTACCTGATAAACATTTGATCGAAAACAATTAAAATAATAAAATCAATATACGAATAGGTCAAAAATCCTAATTAATCAACGATATCTAGTTGTTGGTCAGTCAAGCCCATATATAAGCTTGAAAAAGTTAAAAAAACAAAATAAAAGTTTTGCAATTTTTTCCGTTGTATTGCTTTAACTCGAAAAACATGCATCGCATCGAAAATTTTATTCTTCTCAAATAAAATAACATTAAATTTCGCGTCGATTAACATACCTGAAGTTAAAATCGGTAGTAAATAAACTAAAATCGATTATAAAAAAACAGCAATTATTAGTTTTTAGCAGGAGCATGAACAAGCTCATGTTGCAGTGCAGTCAAGTTGTAAAAAAAATAAAAAAAAATTTTACCAGACCTTTTAAAGTTAACACGATTTTAGTTTACATTTCCCCTTTACTGTAAGATGTAATGATAAAATATTAAGTAGAACTAACTTGTTTGTGAAGCCATTCCAATTTCTTTTTTTATTAGTTGGAAGAATTGACTATAGCTTCTCTATGTACCCATTTATGATGTTTATGATTTTCATTAAAAGGGCACATTTTCAAGGTAATCCCCTCCTTTTTGAGCCCTAATTGACTAGGTTTCAAGGTGAAAAAAACATCCTGTCCATACATCTAATAGGTTTTATTTCTGTCACACAGTTTTTCCACACTCCCTACAAATTTTCTTGTATAGCCTTCCAAAGCCAGGTGTATTTCACTTTTTTAAAAAAAATTGAGAGAATACAGCTTCAATAAAGCTGCAAGATTAAATTAGTTTTGCTTCCACAACACGTGTACCTTGAAGAAAATTGATTTTGATTGAAGTTCTTTGAGTATACTTTCTCATTCCCTTCAATACTTTTGCTAGTGAAGGAAAGACTTAAATCCATTAATGACTATCAGTTCATGAGAACATAAATGTGGATACGTTGCGGGAGATATTTTTAAGGTGAGAAAGTCTGTAGCCCCTCCAACGCAAAACATAAATACATTTAAAACTTCACTCTCTACAACTTTATTCCCCATAAATAATGGAAGAAATAAATTTTCTAGTGAGTGCGATGAGATTCTAGAATTCCATTTGTAAGGGTTGGTATGTACAGACAGTACAATCCACAAAGGAAGTTTTGAAGGGCAAAGTAAGGCAGGTCGACATCAATTCTTCCTATTTTGTTTACCTAGCGCATCATTGTAGATTATTAAAATTTGTGTGTGTTTTTTTTTTGTAACACACACTTCTTTTTATACTCAGGTATAACTTTGAAGTTTGATTTTACCTCTTCTTTCTCTCTCGTAACAAACGATAAATTTCTTAAATGTTTTAGGAGCCAATATTTCTCAAAAAATCAACTGAAGTGTGTGCATGCTTTTAGGCCTTGATTTGGAACCCATATTTAGGCACTTATTGGAAAAAAAGCGGTGGAAAACCGACATATTTTTATATCAAAAAATCGAGATGAAAATAACCCATAATTTTGAAATGGCCCATATATATATTTAACAGAAAATAACATTCGGTTCACCATCATTCCATATTTGAGGATACAGTCCTGTGTAGTAGTTTGAAAGGTACTGAACTCTGCTATATTCAATTTCTTTTTTCCAGCTGCAGGGTCCCTTTGTGTCGGAGGGCCTCGCTATCCATTATTATTTGGCCAGCGGTTATCTGTCACCCTCCCTACGTGCTCATGTCGTTTCAATCTCTTTCTCTTCCCCGCGTCCAATACATCAACGCCTCGGACCCAGCTAGTGGATATTTATCAATTTGTTTTTAATTTATTTCTTTGTCACTGTATTGTTTGTCCCCCATTGTTTGTTGATCATGTTTATTTTTGATCGATTGCTCAATAAAAAATGACAAATTCATGAATCTTATCTTTTAATTTTGGATCTTCAAAGGTAAGGAAATAAACTGCTATTAATGATATTAAATGGTTTCAATGACCGGAATGTTCCCGATACATCCAGTTGCAACAGATTCCTATCTACCGATTGTCTTCGAATCCCAATTCTAGAAGATAATCATTAACGCTACCCTTCTACCTAGGTCAGGTTCGATCACTCGTAGCTTTGAATATTTAAAAGTAACGAGACATGAACATTTTGAGCGTGGTGCACAGGTAATAAATAGCTCAAAGAAAAAACCGAAGAAAAGTCAAGAAATCTATGACTCATCATTGAGTTGTAGCTCTCCACTAATAACGATAGTCCGGCCGGTGAATGTTGCGACAAGGGTGGTGGGGATTACCCCTCCAGGGATCGCTAATCCGTCCGGCTCTACTTTTTTATAGTCGATAAACGCTGAATATTTTTTATTTTAAACATTTTTGCATTTTTTATTGATTTATATCTATTTTATTCAAATAATAAAAAAGAACATAATAATAAAATAAATAATAATGAAACTAAAGATACGATAATTATACTATAAAAAATAGCATTTTTACTTTCACTTACCTATATAAGAAATATATAGTAAGTGGAAGTATTGCGATCGTGAAAAATTTCGACTTCCGGTTTTCAACGGAAATACACGTTTTGGGGTCCCCTGAGTCCAAATGACCAAGTCCCGCGAAATGGTCTGTGTGTGTGTGTGTGTGTGTCTGTGTGTGTGTGTGTGTGTGTCTGTGTGAACAGACTAGCTCAAAAACTATAAGCCGTGCAAATCTGAAATTGAGTATTTAGTGTAGGTATATGCCCGCGATGTGACAGCAAAAATTTCATCAAAATTGCTCAAAGGGAGGGGGTACTTTATTTAATAACTTCTTAAGTTTTTTTCGATTTTCTCAAAAACGGCTCTAACGATTTTGATTAAACTGAGTATTTGATCTATTTATATGCCTGAAATAGGACTGTAAAAATTTGATCAACATTGATCAACCGGAGGGGGGACTTTGCTTAATAAATTTTGTATCATTTTCATATGTTTTTTTTATTTACTCAAAAACGGTTTTAACGATTTTGATCAAACTTGGTATTTGATGTATTTATATTCCAAAGATGTGATAACCAACATTTCATCACAATTGATCAACCGGAGGGGGGACTTTACTTAATAAATTTTGTATCATTTTAACGTGTTTTTTTTATTTACTCAAAATCGGTTTTAACGATTTTGATCAAACTTGGTATTTGATGTATTTATATGCCCGAGATAGGACTGTAAAAATTTAATCATAATTGATCTACGGGAGGGGGGACTTTACTTAATAAATTTTGCATCATTTTCACGTGTTATTTTTACTTTCACTTACCTATATATGAAATATATAGTAAGTGGAAGTATTGCGATCGTGAAAAATTTCGACTTCCGGTTTTCAACGGAAATACACGTTTTGGGGTCCCCTGAGTCGAAATAACCAAGTCCCGCGAAATGGTCTGTGTGTGTGTGTGTGTGTGTGTCTGTGTGTGTGTGTGTGTGTGTGTGTGTGTGAACAGACTAGCTCAAAAACTATAAACCGTGCGAACCTGAAATAAGGTATTTAGTGTACGTATATGCCCGCGATGTGACAGCAAAAATTTCATCGAAATTGCTCAAAGGGAGGGGGTACTTTAATTAATAACTTTTAAGGTTTTTTTCGATTTTCTCAAAAACGGCTCTAACGATTTTGATTAAACTAAGCATTTGATGCATAAATATGCCTTAGATATGACTGTAAAAATTTCATCAAAATTTATTAACCGGAGGGGGTACTTTACTTAATAAATTTTGTATCATTTCCGCGAGTTTTGTTTTATTTACTCAAAATCGGCTTTAACGATTTTGATAAAACTGCGTATTTGATGTATGTATATGCCCGAGATATTACTGTAAAAATTTCATTAAAATTGATTGACCGGAGGGGGGACTTTACTTAATAAATTTCGTATCATTTTCACGTGTTTTTTTATTTACTCAAAAACGGCTTTAATGATTTGGGACAAACTGGGTATTTGATGTATGTATATGCCAAAGATGAGATAGTCCGCATTTCATCAAAATTGGTCAAACGGAGGGGCACTTTATTTTTAACTTTTTTTTGCAATTTTTACCTTTTTTTTGATTTTCTCAAAAACGGCTTTAACGATTTTCATCAAATTCGTCATGTTTAATGAAAATTAGGTGCTCTTTAATATTAGGAAAGCTTTATCATTATTAAAATGTTCTGGGGGGCCTTTTTTTTTTTTTTTTGTTTTGTTTTCTATGAAGTATCTTTGTTTTTGTTTATATGGAAAAATTAACTGTATCTCATTACGCCTAAAAATAAGAAATGGCTTAATATGATATATGATAAAAACCAAGTAAACATATAGAGGAGAAAAAAAAAATTGGAAAAAAATATTTTCATTGTTCCTAATTAAAGCCGTTCTGTTCATTTAATGGAAATTATTTGTTTCATGGTAACTAAATGAAATTTTCAACAAGAACATAGAGAATTATAAAATTAGTCGACCTGCAGTATTATGCTTGCATTGCCGAATTATCTCAAGTAAAAACTTATATTTCATAATAAAAGAAATCAGTGTTTGTTATAGAGCAAATGAAAACAAAAAGAAGAAATAAATGTGGAAAAATGTGTAACTGAGTGAGAAGTGGCATAAACACAACGCATTAATTTCTAATATAAGTTGGTAAGTGAAAGTTGTGTGTTGCGCGCACGCACCAGATTTTTATTTACTCAAAAACGGCTTTAATGATTTGGGACAAACTGGGTATTTGATGTATTTATATGCCCGAGATATGACTGTAAAAATTTTATTAAAAGTAAAAATTAAAGTAAAAAATTAACTCAAAAACGGCTTTAACGAATAACAAAAATAAAATATGAATGTAGAAAAATGTGTGACTTTGGGAAATGATATTTAGCAAAACACGTCAATTTCTAATCTAAGTAAGTTGGTAAGTGAAAGTTGTGTGTTGCGCGCACGCACCAGATTTTTTTTACTGTTATCAAATCTAATTGAGCTAGGCTGGGACTTTTTTTTTTTTTTTTTTTTTTTTTTTTTTTTTATAAGGCGTCAACCACTAGGGTCATCATCGCCATTTATTCAATGTTCGGTTTATATCTTTTTATATAATTCTGTTAATTTTAGAAAGTCGTACAGTTTGTCTGTTACGTTTTCTTGCAGTATACTGTATAAGTCATTTGGTATATCTAAGAGTGCTCTGTATTCTTCGTAGGCCCTGCATTCAGTCAAAATATGCTTTATTGTCAGCGGACATCCACAAGCCTGACAGTTGGTAGGGTCTTCGCGTGCCATTAGGTGTCCATGTGTCAAGCGCGTATGACCAATGCGAAGACGCGACCAACAATGCGAAGACCAACGCGAAGGCTGGGACTTAAATACTTTATTTAATAACTTTTTAAGTTTTTTTCGATTTTCTCAAAAACGGCTCTAACGATTTTGATTAAACTGAGTATTTGATCTATTTATATGACCGAGATATGACTGTAAAAATTTCATCAAAATTGATCAACCGGAGGGGGGACTTTACTTAATAACTTTTGTATAAATTTTACGTGTTTTTTCTTAGTTACTCAAAAACGGTTTTAGCGATTTTGATCAAACTGGGTATTTGATGTATGTGTATGCCAAAGATACGATAGCCAATATTACATTAAAATTGATCAACCGGAGGGGGGACTTTACTTAATACATTTTATATCATTTTCACGTTTTTTTTTTATTTACTCAAAAATGGCTTTAACTATTTTGATCAAACTGGGTATTTGATGTATGTATATGCCAAAGATGTGATAGCCAATATTTCATCAAAATTGATCAACCGGAGGGGGGACTTTACTTAATAACTTTTGTATAAATTTTACGTGTTTTTTCTTAGTTACTCAAAAACGGTTTTAGCGATTTTGATCAAACTGGGTATTTGATGTATGTGTATGCCAAAGATACGATAGCCAACATTACATCAAAATTGATCAACCGGAGGGGGGACTTTACTTAATACATTTTATATCATTTTCACGTGTTTTTTTATTTACTCAAAAATGACTTTAACTATTTTGATCAAACTGGGTATTTGATGTATGTATATGCCAAAGATGTGATAGCCAATATTTCATCAAAATTGATCAACCGGAGGGGGGACTTTATTTCATAAATTTTGTATCATTTTCACGTGTTTTTTTTTTATTTACTCAAAAAAAGCGTTAACGATTTTTATCAAATTCGTCATGTTTAATGAAAATTAGGTGTTCTTTAATATCAAGTAAGGTTTATCATTATTAAAATGTTCTGAGGGGGCTTTTTTTTGGGGGGGGGGGCTATTTTGTTTGTTTGTTTCCCATGAAGTACCCTTTTTTTTTGTTTATATGGATAAATTAACTGTCTCTTGTTACGCCTAATAATAAGAAATGGCTAAGTATGAGATATGATAAAAATAAAGAAAACATAAAGAGGAGAAAATAATAAAAATATTCAGTCATCTCATAAAACTCGTTGAGCCCACACATGCGGAGTACGCCTTTAATGACAGACCATTGTTCATAATTAAAGCCGTTCTGTTCATTTGAGAAGTGGCAATTAACAAAACTCATTAATTTCTAATCTAAGTAAGTTGGTAAGTGAAAGTTGTGTGTTGCGCGCACGCACCAGATTTTTTTATTGTCAAAAGAGCACTAAATGTGAATAACACCTCTGTACAAAGCTACAATTAACGTTTACAGCATATGTTTGGGCGCCATTTAACAATCTGAAACCATTATTTATTACTACTGTTTGAAATGCATTACTCTGTAGTACTAGACAAAAAGAAGTTAGTACAGCATACAATAATACAGAAGAGGGCAGTATACTGCTTCAATGGAGGCCTTAAGCGAAAAAAAAAAAAAATATACGATATAATATAGATCCTGCTTGAAGTAGGGTTCAAAGGCATGAAAATTATAAAAATCGTTATTTTTCAATGGCACAGGGAGTGTACAGTCGTAGAAGATTCAAGTCTTTGATAATTATTATTGATAGGTTCCTAAATCAAAATGTCTCTCTGGAATCACATAAAGGAGCAAATTATTATATCTTCAATTAGTTTTTTTTTTAGTTACTTTTCATGTAGGTATACTAAGTAAAGACATCAAAATCACACAAATTTACTCATTCTGATTGAAATCTCTTTCAGATCAATTATTCAGATTTAAAATTAACATTGGAATGATTAAAGTATGTAAACGTAATTCATATTATTACATCACTCAATAAATAAATTAAAGTCCCGTCGTATTCATTCGAAATCAATTCCAAAACATCCCCGATGTAACATTTTGATTATATAATCAATGTCTGTTAAATAACGTTATGTTTGTATACAATTATAGCGGTTTCGCTTATAATGAAATAGTATAGGTCATCTATGTTTACTTTCAATAACTCAATGTCATTCCTAATCATAAATATAGATCACGTTAATAATGTGGGTATCGGACAATTATAATTATACATACGTAAAATATATATAAAGTATCTTGTTATGCCTAACCCAGTTTCGCCAGAGATTTTTCTTTTTATTATTTAAAAAATGTATGAAAATGTTGTTATTTCATGAATAAAAAATAGTAGTTATGACATTTTATATGTTCCTTTTTGCAAAAACGGGCATGAAATTGTGCATTACCACTATATATAGTTTTCAAGTTTGGTTCAAAAAAGACTTATTTTCTGTCCTCTTTTTGTTCTTAATTTCTGAAGTCAACTTCAATCCGGCATTGCTTTATCCTGTTTTTCATGATAGCACCTGGACGCCCTAATCGAACTTTATTAGCGTTTTAATAGGGTTAAAATGCTATAATAAATAATAGTATATAATCAATAAGTATATAATCAATGTATAAGGTAACTAAACGTAAAGGCAAAATGGAGGGCATGGTTTATTATATTCGCTGCATCCACTACTGTGTTTTTTATTTATTTTTTAATGATGATCCGCATTTTAATCATCAATGGAAAGATAAATATTTCTTGTCCGGAAAATATTTGCTTCCTCCCTTAGAAAAACATTTGGTATATTGGATATAATTAATTAATTGGTCATAATGTAGATTAAGAGTATTATCTTATTTTTTTATTTATTCACAAATGCATTATTAATATCCTTATAAAATACATGCCATTTCTTAATGCGTTTATAAAGACATTTATAAAGAGATCACAAAATTAATTTCTAGAGAACATCTTTCGTCTTATCACCTTTGTTCTACATTATTTTTTATTTGCACAAATTTTCAGATTTACTTTTTAAATATCAGAAAATCGGATCAACGGTGCTTCATAATCAGTAAATGACAGTCTAAACCACAGGAATGTAAATAAATTATGTTTGGTATAAAACCTATTTTTTATTTGAATACTGTTTAAAAAATAAAGAAAACTGTAAATAAAAAGAGTAGTAGACAATAGTAGTAGTATTATTAGTCATTTATTACGAATATGAAATATGGCGGTATTACGCTTGGAATTGGTCCTGTATACTTACAATGAACTTTCAAAAAAACAAGTTGAATGAGTTTTCTTCCCTGGAAATACAAGTTGCCGTGGTAGGACTTCACGATTACTCACTCATTTTACTGTTCAACTCAAACTGAAACAAATTTAAATGAATTATGAATTATACACGAATGGTAATAATGAAAAATTCGAAGATCAGCTTATATTGCAATAATTATAATTGTAACAATAATAAAACCGATAAAAATTACTTCTGTTAAATGATTTGATATGAATAGTCATAAAATATATGATTTTTTTTTTATAGATAAATATTTTATCAGGATCATAGCGTGCCATGAACATAACTTTATATATACTGATTAAAATTATAATAAAATTTATTAAAGCTGATCAGGAAATAAAATGAAATTTACGGAAGTGGAATCATTAAATCAACTTAGGATCATTACTTTTGAAGTGATTAAGCAACTCTGTTTCTAAGTATAATTCACTGGGGCATAAATACCAAACAATTTATAAGAGAAACTGTTCCTTTCTCTATAAATTGAATAATATATCCAAACAATTATTATTGTTCTATATTTAAATTAGAGAAAAAATACCCTGTCGTTGTAGGAAAGATCACATTTTCTTTTAGTTTTCTCCATTTCTTTTAGTTTCATTTTCTGTATTTTAAAATATGACGGGATTCATCTGAAATAGCCGATTTACAATACATAAAATTTTCATACCGCAACATTGCTTCTTCTTTTTTTTTTATTTTTATTTTTCTAAAAAAGTTTGATATATTTATATAACAGGAAATATGATGAAATTCCTAAAATATGGACAGATTAATTACTTCAAACATTTCCACCAGACTGACAATGACGTATGTATCTGTTGCTGACAGAAAACACAAAAGTTGAACCACATATTGTATAACTGGTAAGCTAACCTAGAGATAGGTATACATTACAGGTAGGAATACTTTTATCACTGTTTGTACTAATGATTATTTTTTTATTACAATAATTTATTTAATAATGAAATGAACTTCAGTATCTTTTGAGGCATTCAAAGATAATTTTACTTTGTCTTTTAATCTTTCTAAATTATTTCCGGATTATTTAACATAAAATATTTTCCTATAATCGGAGAAAGAAAAAAATGTTTCTTTATTTATTTTTTTATTTGTTTATTTACTGTTTAGCCTCTACCCCTTAGTGTCATTGGCTTTTATTTTTTTTTTTTATATTCTGTTGTAGTAGTTTACTGACTTTAAGAATTAGAACAAGTTTAAGGCTGAAGATTCATCTTTTAGTATTTTTCTTTTTATAGTTTTTGCTAGTTTTAACTTTTTCGTACAGTACCTATTATATTTTGTACAATATAGTAACAAGTGTTTTACACGCTGAGTTGCATAGTTGCACATTTGACAGGAGGGTACTTCGAGACCTCTGAGCAGATATCCTAAATGAAATGTTAACAATCAATTATCATAATTTTCCTACTGATACAGATAGATGGATATATTCAATATTGATTGAAATGAAAACAACTTAAAATATAAAAAATAAAATGTTACATATCTTATTTTTCAACTGTTTTAATTTTATTGTCGTTTTACCCAATTTTTTATTTCAATTATCAAGAATAATAATTTATTAAAAAATTTATTTATAATAATATTTGTTAATTTACTATATTGGGTGCTAAACATATTTCTATCTCAACATTTTTTAACCTAGCCTCTATAATGTAATTATTATTATTATTTTTGTTAATAATATGGGACGTATTGTACTCAGCAGTCGCTCTTACCTAGAGCTCGATTCAGTGACCCTGGTTTGTTAAGAAAGAGATCACTCATCCAGCACCTGTTTTGTTTTATCCTCGTTTTCATGTACAATTCTACTGTAACGAAATTTCTTAACTGATGTGGGAAGTAGTGTTGACGCAAAATGCGTCGTGAATCCTTGAGGACTTCAAAACAAAGACAAAGCTCTGCATTGACGTTATTGAAAACTAATTTGTTTTTTGCTTTATAATATAATAAAACTTTTAATAAACAAAACTGAATTTATAAAACCAGCTTGGTGCAAAAATATAGCTAAAAAAGATGAACTAACACCCACAATAATAATTTCCTTTTTTTTTTAATGATCTGTATAAAAAAAAGGGGGGAAACTAAATGTGAAAGTTTCAATTTCAAGAAATTAATATCAACTTTTGAAAAAACTAACGGTAGTTTAAAGCCCCATGTTAACAGTATATATTTATCTTTTAATTTTTTAATTCACTAACAACAATTTCTTTTCCAAATTGCAAAAAGATTTTTTGTATTATTTTTAATTTAAATAAGCTCTTATTCTTTTTAATTATTATTTCGGATCACAAGTGGTGCAACATTTCCATTGATGTTTAGGGAAAACGTCTTGAATATCAACCGCAGAAGGGACATCATATGCTAGCTTCAAAACCCTGAATAACCAATTTTTTTCTCATTCAGTAATTTTTTTCCAGTAATTTTTCTGCCTTCGACAGCGTGTGGTGGCCCCTGATACTACAGCAGCTGCAGAAGTACGATGCCCCAAGCAACCTATATACCCTCGTTGAAAGCTACCTCCGGGACAGGAGCGTGGAGTTTCGAGGTACCTCTTTTGAAGTCGAAGCTTCCATAGAGAAAGGATGCCCTCAAGGCTCGGTTCTTGGGCCAGTGCTATGGAAGTTAGTGTTTGACGAGGTGCTGGGGGTGCTCGAAGAAGGGCGGTTCCCTGCAACGGCTTACGTTGACGATTTGGCGGCAGTTGTGGCGTCTAACAGCAGAGCCGGAATCAAAGAAGAAGCAGAAAGATGCGCCAACCTGGTAAGCCAATGGTGTGGGACGAAGAAATTAAAGATGGCCGCGGCAAAGACTCAAGCTATCCTGCTAAAAGGGAAGACGGATAGAGCCCACCCTATACATATCAGTATAGAAGGCACCAGAGTACGTCCAAGTGAAGTTGTCACTTACCTTGGCGTAAGGTTTGGTAGACGCTTTAATGTGACCCCTCATTTGGACTACCTGGGAAACAGGGTAGCCCAAACATTGAATGGCCTGAGCCGCTTGGGAGACGCGTTATGGGGCCTCAGATACCCAGCAAACATGGCTATTTACAACGGAGTGATTCTGGGTTTTCTGAGGTATGCCTCCCCTGCGTGGTCATTTCATGCATCATCATTTAATGCCTGATTTTCAAACAATACATTTTTATTGCATGTTTTTGCACGTTTTGAAGTTTTTAATGCACGTTTTCAAATTTTTACTGAGCGGAATCCCGAGCTTTACTTATAACCAAATAGAGCATTGAAATTTCATAAATTATATTTTTAACTTTTTTCTTAATTATATATACTATATTTTAAATACTAATTAGAATATTATTTTATAGTATATAAAATAATTGTGAGATAATTTTATTTTGGAACTATTGTTACCTCAGCATAATTACATTATATATGATAGCTTTCTATAAATATTGATTTAAATGGCATCTTATATTGCAAATAATTAAAAGTGCCGAGATTTCACGATTAAAAGCCGAGATTTCATTAAAATTGGTTCAACGGATGGGGCACTTTACTTAATATATGTTGTCTCATTATCACGTGTTTTTTTTTGTTTTTTTTTTTTTTCTGAAAAACGGCTTTAACGATTTTGATAAAACTGGGTATTTGATGTATGTATATGCTAAAGATGTGAAAATATTCCGTCAACTCATATAAAACGTTGAGCCTACGCATGCGGTGTAAGCCTTTAATGACAGACCATTATGTTCTGTTCATTTGGAATGGAAATTATTTGTTTCATGGTAACTAAATGAAATTTTCAACAAGTAGGTTCATAGAGAATTATAAAATCAGACGACTTAGAGTATTTTGCTTGCATTGCCGAATTATCACAACTAAAAAATTTTAAATATAAAAGAAATAAGTGTTTTTTATAGAGCAAATGAAAACAAAAATAAGAAATGAAAGTGGAAAAATGTGTAACTTTGAGAAGTGGCATTAACAAAAAGTATTAATTTCTATTCTAAGTAAGTTGGTAAGTGAAAGTTGTGTGTTGCACGCACATATAGCTAGTCTGTTTACACACACATACACACACACACACACACACACACACACACACACACACACACACACACACACAGGCAGAAATTCACATTAAGGCAGAAACGCAGGTTGGAGACATTTCAAAGAATGGCTCTGCTGCGGATTACGAAATCATATCGGACTGTGACTCATGAGGCGGTGCAGGTCCTAGCAGGAGGGGTTCCTCTCGACCTCATCCTGCGGGAAGACAATTTAAATCGGAGGTTCAAAACGGAAGGCTCAGCTGGTCTTCCGGAAAACATCCTGGTAAGGATAGAAGAACCACGAAAGGTTTTACCTTGAAAAAATACTTCCCTACGGTGCGGGCACGTCTGGAAGCAAAGTGGGTCCTCCCGGACTATTGGATCTCTCAATTCCTTACCGGGCATGGGGCCTTTCGTTTTAAACTCCACAGTTTTGGAAAGGATATCGATCCCCTGTGCCCAGCATGCGGAGTACCGGAGACGGCTGAGCATGTCGTCTTGAACTGCACCGCCTTTGAGGCACTGAGGTCTAAGCTACTCAGGGACACTGGGCTCTACGTCCTCACAGAGAACCAATTCCCTAAGTTGATGAAAGAACATAATTACCCGTACTACAAAGAGTTCGTCTACGGGTGGAAGGAAGCCGTCGGGCCAGCCGTGTTCAACCTCGTGAGAAGGGGACCACCACATGGAAGACCACCGGACAGCGAGCTACCTGGATAGAAGGCAGTATTCCTAGACAAAACAGAAAATTCATCCAAGAGAAAGTTGAACAAAATAAATAAAGTTTTTTAGGCAAGATAAGAGCACTACTAGTGTTGCTGAAAGACAAGGTAGGGAGGAAATAAATAAAAATAAAAAATTTCCTGAGAACTTTAACGAATATGTGGTTTATATGAGCATTTGAGTTGACTGAATGACTTACTCCAATTTCAAAATTTTGCAGAAAAGTAGTTTTGACAATATTTTTCTTTCTGACAAAATTCATATCTTTTTATGTCAAAGTATATTTAAATTTACTGCTAAGCTTTACTATTTCTGTCATAATATTAAAAAATAAAAAGGTATGAAATTTCAAATAAAAATGTTATTGAAAGTGTTTTCCTGGAAAATTTTGGAATCTGAGTTAGTCCTGTCAAATAAAACGCAAAAATAATTTGTTGTAATAAACAAGAAATATTAGACTTAGTTCTTCACGGAGAATTCCATGAAACCTAAAAGCTCAGTTCAAATAAGTTTTGTTTATCAGAGTCTGAAATCAACAGAGTATGCAACAGGTACTTCTATCCTAGAAAGACACTGAAAGAACGTGCTCTTCGTTGCACGAATAGTACTGTATTCGTACAACGAACAGCATACCATGAGTAGGATTTACTTTCTGAATCCCAGGAACATCACGCCGCTGGTTGAGGGTTATGTACATTTAATATTTAAACAATCTTTGGTTAAGTGTCTCGGTCACCTGTCATAAACATACTTAGTATTTGTTTTAATTATAGAGTTTTTTTTCTTATTTTCTATATCGTTAATTTTTCTTTTATGTATCACGACTTTTCTTCTTTATATATCATTAGGATCACCACCCAGAAGCCTTATCATGGTTCCTTCATCTTCATTTGGCTTCCTTAGGGTCACATTGATTCTTTCAATCAATCAGCGTTTCTTAATCAATGGTTAATTAAATGCTTTAAATTAAAGAAGTTGATCAGGGTTCCATACCAATGAGCTCTTGTCTTTTTTTGTAAACATTGTATCTTCTCGGTCGATTGGAACATTGTGTTCAAGTACTCAAATCTTCGGACTGATCGCGGGGTAGCGATAACATTAATGAAGAGGTGCGGACACGACTGTATCGTACCAAAACTGTTCTCTTATCAGCAGCTATCGGATGTTTCTCCTTCCTCCGCTGGCCATTTTCTCGCCGATTTATCGAGCGTATCTATTATCATGTTCCATTATCGAATCCCTCGTTAATCATATAAAGCGGAGCGGACTACAATGCTAGGCCCTCACTGTTCCCTGTAGGTAATAAACTAAGCTTCCCGCTAAATATGTCGTTGATCATATTCCTTTGTCCTCTGGTTATTGTAATTTCCTTCGTTGTGAATAAGTGTAAACAACATTCCTTCATTTGAAAGGTATTTATTGGAATTTGCGTTTAATTGGTGAATCTCATTACTGATGTCAACCCTTGATAATGAAAAGCTGACTTGAATCAATGAAGTTGTAACTTATAAGTCGTGCTCTGGAAAGTAAGGAAATTTGACTTAACCGTTTACTCACTGGGATGGCTATTTGTATTTTAATATAAATATGTTAAATAAAAATATATAGTTATTAGCGCATTAGGCCCAATGAGACCTTTGGCCGCGCAGTTTGGTCTTCTTACAGACATTTGTGTTGCTTGCGGGAGCACTGACAGCCTGGAGGGGGTAGCCCAAACCTCACGTTGCTGCAAGCCATGGTCACAATGTTGCAGCGGCAGACTGCCCATACCTCCATAACCAATCCCATTGGGGCCAATTTGGCAGTGTCCTTCCCACCGATGTCGTCAGCTCTCTCGGGTTCAAGGACACTGACAAACTGGTCTAGGTCCAAGGATTATGGCAGCCCTCAGTCAGCAGGCCCCAAGGACTTATATTTCTTTTCACGAAGCATACCGTCCTTGTACCAAACCTACGGGCGGTTACTGATATCCTGGAAAACCATACCACGATTCTCGATGGGATAAACGGGGAAGTTTCATCACTCCTACGCCCCGGTCGGTGTGAGTCGCCTCCAGTAGGCTGACGGGCCTCACATACCCGGGGGTGGGGGTACGCTTGGACTGCATGGCGTTCATTGGCAGTCACCCGAATTGAGCGGTCACCCATCCAAATACTAAACACGCTCGACGTTGCTTAACTTTGATTACCTATTGCAATCTCCTTTGTCCACTCGCCCATCCCGTCCCCCCAAAAAATATAGTTATAAAAATGTATGATTTTCCGATTTTAGCCAAGTTATTTTTTCTTTTAATATTACCTCAGAATGTTATTGTATTCAATATTAATATCTCACGATTTTACAGTAAGTCAATATACTAATCTGTAAACATCAAGCGTCGGGTACTTTACTGCATGCTTTTCCAGGCTTGATTCAATTTCCATGTTTTTTAGTGTCTCTCTTCCTTTTTTATTTCAGAATTACCTATTATTCTGAGGTGTTTTACCTTTATGTCTTAATAAACCGTTGATATTCCCGTTAAAAAAATCGAAAGTCGGGCATCTTTGGTCATATTTTGCTGTTCAACTGCTGGTAAGTAAAATCCGAAAAATTGTACTGAATGTAGGATCTAAGATTGCCGGATATAATTGCATGCAAACTCATTCACCGAATAAGTAGTGTAAATCGGAGCATTAGTTATTCTCTCTTTTAGATGCCTAAACACGACGCGGAGACAAAAAGGCTTTAGGTTCGAGATCTCCTATCTTAAACAATCGAAGCAGTGGGATCAAGCCAGAGAAATAAATCTATAGGCTGTTTTTTTCCCCCTTTTTTTAATATATAAATGAGCTACAGCTATTTATTAAAAATTAGAGTAAGTACTATCAAATTTACAAAAGGGGGATATGACAAAATAAAAATAAAATAAGAATACGGCAATAAAATAAAATAAAACAGCTTGTTTAATATTCACTAATATAGGAATTACATAAATGATATAATCACCTTAATTTATAATAATTTAATTTTTTTTTTTTTTTTTAAAGCGAATGATCATAATCTGGTCATTGTCTTCTTTTTCTAGATTATGAAAAAGCATTCGACTCTCTAAAAACCAATTGCATCATTAACATGTTAATGAATTGGAACATAAGTCCAAGGATATGCAAGATACTGGAGGACATGTATTCAAGATCCAACGCCGAATATACATTAGGAAACAAAAAAGTAAAAATAAAAATTTGCAAAGGTGTACGACAAGGCGATACTATGTGTCCTAAAATATTTATATCAGTCCTCCATGATCTAATGCAAACTTTGAATTGGCAGAAGAAAGGAATAAAAATCTTGGGAGGATGGCTCAACCCTTAGAGTTTGCGGATGACCAAGTCCTGATAGAAAAATGCAAAGATGAAATCCTAACGATGGTGAAACAATTGATAGTGGCAGGACAAAACATAGGGCTAAAAATAAACTATAAAAAATTTAAATTTGTGTCAATAAACGGTGAACAAGATTTAAGGATTGGTGAACGTCATATAGAGAAAAAATAAAAATTTCTATATCTCGGGCATCTTATTTCTATCAAAGGCAAAATGAAGAAATAAGCAGGCGATGTGCCCAGGGATGGCGTGCACTCTTCAAGTTTAAAGATATATATAGATCAACAGTGAGTCTAGAAGTCAAGAGGAAACTCTGGATGAGCACGGTGCTTCCTGTCGTGACCTATGGTTCGAAACATGGGTAATAGACAAGAAAACTAGCAACAAACTGAGGGTAGCAGTCAGAGGTATGGAGCGATACCTCATCCGGATATCAAGGCAAGATCATAAACCAAATAAGTGGATTAGAACAAGAACTGAGCTCCCGGATATCATAGAGAAAGTGAACTTAAGAAAGTGGATCTGGACCGGACATGTCATCAGGAGAAATGCTACAACATGGACCCGGCAGCTTACGGACTGGTATCCAAAGGAACACCCAAGGAAGAGAGGACGTCCACCTACAGATTTGGACCAGGAGATGAAGAAGAGTTGCGGAGGGACAGCCTGGAAGCGAGTAGCCTTGTAGGGCAGTATAGTAGTAGAGCAGTAGGGACAATCGAACTTAATACCTCAACTAAATGTTGATTTTGTATATATGTGAATATTGGATGTATATTTAGTGAAGTTATTGTATATATTTTTTAATGTTTTATGTTTTATAAATGATGTTATATTATTATAAATCGATAAACTTTATTTTTCAATTTTACATCACTCACAACTTCTAATCATCTATATTAAATGCTACATTGGTAAAGAAGTTACAAAAATCGATACTCGTATAAGAATTAATACAACAATTAAGTTTTAAATTGGTAATACAATGTTTGTACAATAGATACCTCCATTTATAAATCGAAAAAGGGAATGAAAATCAAGGCATAGAAAAAGCTATTGATGCTGTTGATGGTATTAGTTTTGAATGGAATACAAACAAATCATCTATGCTGAATGATCTCGTGGACCATAATTGGAAACGCAGATGGAAAAATTTTAAATTCAAAAAAAGAAAGAAAACGGTTATTACATTTGTAAAAATTCATAGTTTTTTTTTTTTTTTTCACCCCGTGTGGGGTGATTGGTGTTTTGCCTCCACTGTATTCAGAATGCAATTTAACACATAAATATGGAAGTGTCATGAATTTAGTGACTGGAGCAAGTCCCGTAGTTCAGATGGTGTTTTTACTGGCGGTAGCTGTGGTACTCAGGGCTCGCAAAAACTTGTTAGGATTTAGTGCAAGCGATTTGTTTCCAACAGCTTGCGAAACTGTTCGTGGAACTTAGGTGAACCACCTGCAAATTACCAGAGTTCAATTTCTATCTCATTAAACTATAAAAAAAAACTTATAAACAAAAATTATTCAGGCAAAACAAATAGTAGTTGCATATGGGTCAAATGGTATGTTTTCTGGTAATTTACGTATCGCTTTGTTAAAATTGTATAGTGTTTATACAGTTATAAAGTAATGAACTCTTGTATTTATAATATTTTTTTTAATTTAAATAAAATTACAGCATAATTAATTCGTACATTGTCCACTGAGTCTAGATTTTATTAATTCATATTTCGTACTCAAAGTTTAATTGAAACATATTGTTCTGTATTTTTTCTATAACTCTATTTTTATGTATTGTATGCATTATTTTTTTTTATCGTTATTTATTATTAATATGCCGTGAATGTCATTTTATTTCCTTATTAGACAGCTCAAAACAGTTCAATGTGTCAAAACACATGTAGTTTTGGACACCTCAATGGTAATTCAAATTTCGTTTTATTATTATGAATTTCCTTGTAGTATTCATTTGTAGGATTATGAAAAGTCAAAATGGAGTCAATAATTAAAGTTGATGTCAAATTTAAAGAAAAAATAAAGTCGAAATATTATGAATATTATTATATGATTTAAAGAGATATGAAATAAAAAAATGAACATTTTAAGAAACTTTTCTAAAGCGAAATAAAGTAATACACCTAATAGAATATTAAAGGAATGAAGAGATTGAATGATCTGAACTAATCTTTTTGTAAAATCATTTTAGAAATATTATAAGCTTCTGATACTTAACCTCCAAATGTCATCCCTATGAAAATATAACTATATATTACAATAATTTTTATAACAACTTTTTGAGTCGCATGCGTTACAACATGAACGTTACTAATTTTGTTTTACCAAATTGTAAAAATCACCGATCTTTTATAAGCGATTTTGTCGAAACAACTAAAATTATATTAATTTCAAGTAATTGATTATTTAAATTTTGATTTATCGACTGGTATAAAAAGCTTAGGCCATCAAACGTCAGGAAGGTTAAATATTCATTAACACGTTCACGCCGGGGTGTACCACCGGTGGCTCACGCTGGAATGCCCCCTATGCCAAATAATTACACCTTTAACACTTTGACTGCCGAAAAAGAATACCTGAGAGTAGCGCTCTCGTTTCTACACAATTTTAATATTTAATTCACTGACAAGAGAACAGTTACTCGATTTCAGGTGAAATGGCAACCAAAGTGTTAAGAAGGTATAAATAATTTCTATAAAGCTGAAAACTTAAATAATGAAAATTTAACGGAAATTCATTTATTTTTATATTTATTTATATTTACATATATTCATATACTTATAAACGTATAAATATTTATTTTTTTTATAGCAATTATAATTAATATCGTATCATAAACATAACTAGTAGGATAGTATTTTTTATTGTTTATTATATTATTGTTGGATTGCCAATACTGCATAATGCCCTGGAACAGCTAACAGCATTAAACAGTTCCGGCGTGAACGTGTAAAATACGTTTATGGGTTTTTATTTGCACAGGTTTATTCAATGAACCTTTGCATTCATTATATTGCCTATGTTCGGATTCAGTTGATTTGTTGAAAATATTAAAATAAAAATTTGAAAGTATATCCCGGAAACCAATTTAAAAAGTTCAGAGCCAAGAAGGGTTTATTAGGACTCAAGTGCCGCTGGTACCTCCACTCATACTTCTAATATATAAGAAGAGATTCCTTCCAATTACACATTTGAGATGGTTCTTTGCCTGGGCACTTCAAAGGCCTCAAGAATATAATGCAGAATATCCTACAGTCCCTTACCTTTATGAGCTTCTCCTACACTCTTTCATCTCAGCCCACCCACCGTAATCCCTTATTACTTACTCGTGGATTCTAATATTCTTTTGAAATTTATGGAATATAATTTTTTTTTTAATCGGTCGAATGATGTAAGAGTATTCAATCTCAAAGCTGGCCATTCTATTCTGAGCTACTCGCGCTGCCAATGCCGACTAAAGTCACATTTGAACTATGTAGTAGACAGTGAACTATGTCATACCCCAGCTGTTATAGAGGAGTTGAAGCCTGGAAGGCCGCCATTATTATGAATTCTAGCCTGACGTTCGCTGACAACTTCCAAGTACCTAGATAGACAATAGACTCACTCGGAACATACATCACGAATCAAGAAATTAAGAAGTACAAGAACTTACACATCTCCTGAACTACGGGTCTTCACTCAACATAAAACCATGCAAAAGATCTGCACCGTGTTTCGTTTAACTCATCAAAAGATAGCACATTACTTAATTACATCAGCACATTTCTTAATGTCATGAGCATAACAACTGTAAAATCATACATTCAAGACAAATACTAAACATTTCACCTTCAGCACATCACCTTAATCTACTCATACATACTCTTTCCTCTTCCCTCATACCGGGTCAGACTAATATTATTAAACCATTTCTGTTTCCGCTTATGTTTTTCTATTTATTTGTTTTTAGGAGCATAAACTTACAATATTTCATTTGGAGAAAAAATAAAATCTTTCCAAAATAAGAAAGAAAAGACACTCTAACCGCCCCTACATCGGCTTTCATCCGCTTCCCTCCCCTAACTTTCTTTGCTAAACTACATAACTCAGGTGGCACTTCCCTAACTGCCGTTTCTACTAATTATGGTTTACACTCATTAGAAACTTTTGACAGGTGAGCTTTATAGTGTATATGACCATATGGTGCAAGCCCTTGTAAGAGATTCCTCCTCATATTAGCCCGGTTTATATCCGTATATTTATAGCCATTCGGGATTTAAATTAACAGCATAATAATCAAGGTTACTATATAAAAATGAAACCATATTGTCGATTTGTATAGAACGATGACTTACTTCGCTGAAGAGCTGTCATTTTGGGCAAAAATGAGTTAAGCAAACCTTGCCTTTCAGGGTTTTTTATTTGTTGCCCGAAATCCACTTATATTCTGCCCAGAAGTAGGATATTTACATAATTCTTTTGCTCCCCCATTAGCACCTTAATTTGTAGTAACAACTTTCAATAGTTAAGTTATTAGATTAAAACATTTATATCACATTAATGATTCGTTGAGAATATTACGTCTAGTTCATTTTATTCTTGACCATATACACATTAGACATTATTAAATTTCGTTACTATAGTTAAATGTTTTGATATAACTTTTATATTTGAACTTTTCTCATGTCTTACGAGCTAAGATGAACACCTTAAGTTATAAAATTTTATTTACTTACTAATTTTATTCTGCTCTCAAATATGTTTAAAAGTTGAGTAGCCATCAACTTCACAGTAGCTAAGGTAAAAAAGATCTCATAGAAATGAATGGGAGACTGCAATTTAATTTTATTTTAGTCATTGTTTTTTATTTATTTTTCTTCTTATCCATCTATAACTATCTTCATGGAGGTTTACATTTTATTTATTATTATTACTTTTTTTTCTTTTTTTATGTTCATTTGTATACAGTTATTGTGTAAATGAGTCCTTACAGCTCTAATATTAATGCCCTTGATTATGGCAGAATGTCTTAATTCTTTCAATAACTTTTTACCATGCATCAGATCGTTTTAGGTAGTAACTGACTTTTTCCTTTTCTTTTTGAACAAGAATATATATGAAAAGCCTAAATTGTAAAAAGCTACTTGTAACTTTTAATGAATAAGTATATGAAAAGTGCAACCCCTTTATATAAAAATAAAAAATCTGTGAGACCTTCGGAGAGAGAGAGAGTTCGCCGTGAGAGGTTTCTGGTTTTTGAGGTATTCCGTTGTTGAAAGGAATACGATTCTTTGTGTTCCCCAAGCTCCATTTGATTACAAGATCTTACGTTATTAATTGGAGTGCACAATCAATATCTCTTATACTTCTAAGAAGTATTTAAGATGTACTAATTATTTATACATTATTTAATTACTTTAAGTTTCTGAATTATTCTCGGTGATGGGGATCACCTTGGACTTGAGTTGGTGAATGATTATAAAGACTTATACGATTAACATACGTACTTTTTTATATAACGGGAAGGTATGAGACGTCTTGAATATTCTTTACGATTTTTTTTTTTTAAACTGCTGCTGTTTTCTTAGATAGGACGGATAAGAATCACTGTGAATGCTCTAATTGCATGCCGTTCAATACACAGAAATAAAAAAATAAAAAATACTTCGTTCAATATTTACATTATACATTCTAGGTTATGCAGTTATTTTATTTCTTACACTAATAGAATACTTAGGAAGATACAATGGCTAAGATTATCCCCACTTCAAGTGAAGCGTTCGTGGATCCAATCACCGGGGCACACCTATTGCGGTCCTCGAATGGGGGCTTGGAAGTTGGACCCGATGGAGCGAGAGTTCCATCTTTACCAAATCCCAGCATTGAGCCCCTTCCGCCCCGCTCCCTTACGATTATTGGTCCAATTAATCTATAGGGACCACCCTTCCGATATGGCCGACTTTATTTTTATTGGACCCAATGATTACCGGCGTCGCACGGTTTAGGAACGGCCCACTGGCTCTTTCCTAAAATGTTTTTTTTTTTTTGTTCTATATATAAAGATATAATGTTTGCTTCTCATCTATTGGAAGCATCTTATAAGTCTGAAGCGCCGTATATATCTTTCTTATTTAAGCATAAAGGTAAATATCCAAATTTTGGTCCTTCTGAAGTATAAGAGGCAAATTTATAAACATTGGTATGAAAGGCACTTTAACTACAAGAGTCACAAATTTGAAAAAAAAAATTGATGACAGCTTTAAGCGAAATTTTTTAATTTAACTGAAGATTCACATTTTTTTCAAATTTCAATTCTGCTTTAAATCTAAGGTGTATTCAATTACAGGTTCTTCGAATTCTGCAAACTAACAAAGGTAAAAAATCACAAAGGAGAAATAATATATTTCAAGCTATCTCACTTTTTATATTTACTTTTTTATTTGTGAAAGGTATTGTTGATTTTCCTAGGATGTCTTGCGTGCGGGAGATGTGGGAGTGGTAAGGGAATTTTAAATTTTGATCCGAAAGCTTTCTTCAACGATTTTCTTTATATGTTTTCAAATCAATTATTCCTAACAGATGATTCCGTTTAAGCTCTTCTAAAGATTATAACACGATATACGATTGTAACGTAATTAGGACTTCCAAAAACTCTCTCTCTCTCTCTCTCTATCTCTCTCTCTCTCTGTCTCTCTCTCTCTCTCACTCTCTCTCTTTCCCCCCTCTCTCTCTCGAACAAAATGGGAACTTAGAAAATTGGGAATTTTAGGAGCCAATATAGCTAGCTATATACCCTGTTTCCTCTTTAAACTTTGTGTGGAAATCTCATTGAATCACAAAAATTCAAATTACTTTTTTTTTCTTTTTCTTTTTCCACAAATCTGAAATATGAAGACTCTACTTTGTCATTCTGAATATTCCAGACCTGGGTATTATTTTAAATAAAAGTATTTTAAATACAAATGAAATTACTTTTTTTTAATTTTAGTATTTTAGAATTAAAATAAAATAAATCACATGTTTATTTTCATTTTAATTCTAAAATACTCAAATAAAAAAAAAAGTATTTTCATTTTAATTCTAAAATACTAAAATTAAAAAAAAAGTATTTTCATTTGTATTTTAAATAATAAAATAAATCTTTTTTACCTGTTTAGTAAATAAGTAAAAAAAAGGAAAATTAAGTTAGAGCCATACACGAAGGCATAAACAGGATCCCAATTTGGAGACAAGACCAAAAGAATTAGTAAAAATGTGTATGATTGATACATTCAATAAAGTTAGAATCGGTCATTATTTTTCCGAGAGGTTGACGTTCGTTCGAAATTGGAGAGGAAATTCAGGCAAGATTAGAGGTAAGAAATGCTAGCTATTAACGAAATTACTTAGCTCACGCCTTCTTCCTTAAAACTTAAAAATTCGAGTTTACAAAAATATTATTCATCCTGTTGTTCTTTAAGAATGCAAAACGTGGAGGCTAACATTGAACGATGAGCAAGTGAGGTGATAGCAGACAGATGAATGAAATTGGAGTGAGAAATAGCAAAACAGTGGTGAACGAATTCCATAGAAATTAATAAGTGCACTGACGAATGGAAAACGTCTGAGGGAAATAAGGGCTGAGAAGTAGGTGGGAGGATTGCGTTGGTGCTGATTTGCCGAAATTCCTATTGGACGGAGGTCGTTGGATGGTGCATGGGTAGCGAATAGTCTAATGGGTAGCCCAATTAGTTTAAATAGGTTCCGAATCAGATTGGATCTGTAGAAAAAGAAATTTAATTTAATAATTTCAACCAAATGAAAGCGAAGATGATCTGAGAATCAGATACATTACACCAAGCCAAGAAAACCGAAAAAAAATTTAAATAAAACTGTCGATTAATTAATAAATTGCAATATTAAAAAAAATGTTTATTTATTAATCAATTGCAATAGCTAATAGGTTTTAAAAGTATTTTGTATTTTAATTTTAATTTTTTTTATTTAAAATACAAAATACTTTTTTTATTTTGCATTTAAAATAATTTTATTGAAAAGTATTTTAAATGATTTGAGGTTAAAATGCATTTTATTCAAATTTATTTTAAATACTTATAAAAGAATATAAGTGAACGCATCGCCAATGACCCTGTAGGGAAGAGGCGAAGAACAAGGAAAAAAAAAAAAAAAACTTGCTATTTAAAATAAAGTATTTTAAAATAAAAATTAAAATACTTTTTGCCCATGTGTGGAATATTCAACATACTACGTTATGTTTCTATATAGACTTTAAAGGCTATAGTCTAGATTAAAATTGAATAGAAAAAAAAACATCAAAATTTAATTTTAGCTATTTAATTAGATTTTTCCACCACAATATTTTGAAAGATTTTTTTTTACTACTGCCCTTCGTATTCAATTTATAGTAAAAGTATCTTTCATATCAAATATCGTGACTTCGCCTCCAATAAATGCTACCAAAATATTGCTAAATACCAAAATTTTAGGATTTGAGAAGTAAAACTTATGTGTGTATGTTTAAAGTTACGTCAGCCAAAAATAAATTACAATAACATTATAAGCTATTGTTCCTGTCCTTTTTAGAACTGTAATCATATAAATGATTAATTATCTTCAATAAAGGAGTAAAATATAAAATACTGTTTTTGTAGCTTTCTCAACATTTAGACATTCTCATGAAGATTCTCTTTGTCAAAACTAACTACGCTATAAAAATATACTAATGCTATATTTTTTCGTTAAATATTGTTTCTACTTAAGGTAAAATATATTGGAGCCATCTTATGATGTGACAACATCCTGTACCCCGCCCATCAGTAGAGAACCCTACGGCAAAATAAAACACTTATCCTTGCACAACGATATTGTGTTTTCCCGAGATAATATTTATTGATCTTTAAACAAGATACTCAGAGAAGGCAAAGATTCATCGCACAATATGTTTGCCGAGTCCATCTGTACACATCGTGTTGCCGAGCATCGCTATTATAAACAGGACGTCGGGGGAATGTCCACACGAGCGGGGACCGGACAATGTAAACTGGAACGTATTTCATATCGACTCCATTATACTCGCCAAATCCATTAGTAGTGACGTCGGCTACCTCCTGTTATTATAACAGCTACTTTCCTCTTATATTTTTTCTTTTTTGTTAAATAAAAAATATTTATATTAAAATAATTTTTCTACTGTATAGTAGAAAAACCACTTTACAGAAATAACTCATCTTATATCTTATTATACTGGAAATTTGAAATCTGGTGTGATATGCTTAAGATAACAAACAATGCTCCCTATTAAAAATTAATTTCTGACGGGAATACACTAAAATCCCATTATTGGTGTCATTACCGTTCATATATATAAACGTACCACTCATATCGTGCATTATATAAACGTACACATTTTATTATATTTATTTATTTATAATCTCATATTTTACTTTTATTTTATTATTTTTTATTCTTAGTTTTCAATAAGCTTATATTTTATATTATACGAGCAGACCCTACCACGCGTTGCTGTGGCTCAGTAGCTATAATGCGTTGAATTAATTATATCCTATTCTTTTTTAAAGACAAATCAAAATTCACTGATAAAGATCAAAACGTTTCAAGTAGTGTAAAAACCAATGGGATTTAAAACTTATAGATTAAAACTAGAACTTTTACGCCAAATTTAAAATTGTTTGGTAAAGAATTTAGAAATAATGGATTTATGCTTACCCTCCCTAAATATCGAGAGAAAATGAAGTGTTGTATCAATAAATCAACTAACACCGCCATCTGTTGGAAATTTATAAAACTTACAAATAATCACACTCAATTTTAGCATTATAAGCATTTAATTTGCAAAAAAAAAATATTGAGACCAATAATCGAGCCAAATTTCATCAATATCGGTTGAGTAGTTTCTGATTTTACCTCCAACAAGCATCGGGACACGATGTTTTTATACATGTAAAAAGATTTTATTATTTATATTAGCGGGTGGGTTTTATGTACATATAGAATTAAATTTGTATTTAGAGGTAGGTGTGTGTGTGTGTCCAGTTGGCTTGTGTGTATATTCAAATATCTCTTCATTATTGCAATGACATTTTCGTTTACTCATTACTAATAGAATAGTACTTTGGCTAGTACAATATGATTTGCACTGACAAGTCTTAAAGCCAAAAAAAAAATCTTTTCTTTACCCTCTATTATACTCTATTAAACTTATATCTGCTTCTAGGTCACTATTTCCACCCTTGTTGCATTGTACGCCATGTGTCCTATATATATATGTATGTGTGTGTATATGCGTGTGTGTGTGACCTAACACCCCCAGCTATAGGTCCTTTGTGTCTTCACCGAAAAGCGGTGTCAATGTCACAGTATATTAACAATTTTATTGCTCCTATATTCTGAGGCCTATACCCTGTTAGCCTTTAGACCTTTCCTCTTTTTGCTATAACCCTTACATCCGGCTCTTTATTAGTACTATGCCACCCTATAAGCCTTGGATAAAGACTTTTTCCCCCCACTCTAGAGGAAAACCAATTCATCCCCATACCAAGCTCTGTATATATATTTCCCCTAAATTCACACAACACGCACAGAGATTCCATATTCTTAGTTATGTAACTTATAGATTAGCCCTTGAGACTTAGTTACTTAGATTGATATGACCGTGAAGTATTTAATCTTGCCAATAAGAGTAAAATCTAGAGTCTTGCTGCAGTATCTGTTATATAATTCTCTCACAACTTCTAGTTAAACCATTTCTTTCTTGACTGAACATAGATTTTATTTATATAAATGACGTCAGTGCCATCGGAAAGAGAAGATGAACAGTTTTTTTTTCCTTGACAATGTTATTTTTATTTATTCTGTTGTTACTGTCGTCATTACTTCACACAGAAGTGTACCCAGAATTTGGAACCAAGTTGGTTCATTTTAATAATCATGGGACTCCATACTTACCGGCGATATTGTAAAACGAATTAAATATTTTCTTTGTAATTTTTACTTTCACTTACCTGTATATGAAATATATAGTAAGTGGAAGTATTGCGATCGTCAAAATTTTCGACTTCCGGTTTTCAACGGAAATACACGTTTTGGGGTCCCCTGAGTCAAAATAACCAAGTCCCGCGAAATGGTCTGTGTGTGTGTGTGTGTGTGTGTGAGTGTGTGTGTGTGTGTGTGTGTGTGTGTGTGTGTGTGTGTGTGTGTGTGTGTGTGTGTGTGTGTGTGTGTGTGTGTGTGTGTGTGTGTGTGTGTGTGTGTGTGTGTGTGTGTGTGTGTGTGTGTGTGTGAACAGACTAGCTCAAAAACTATAAACCGTGGAACCTGAAATTGGGTATTTAGAGTATGTATAAGCCCGCGATGTGACAGCAAAAATTTCATCAAATTTGCTCAAAGGGAGGGGGTACTTTATTTAATAACTTTTTAAGCTTTTCGATTTTCTCAAAAACGGCTCTAACGATTTTGATTAAACTGAGTATTTGATCTATTTTTATGCCTGAAATATGACTGTAAAAATTTCATCAAAATTTATCAACCGGAGGGGGGACTTTACTTAATAAATTTTGTATCATTTTCATATGTTTTTTTTTATTTACTCAAAAACGGTTTTAACGATTTTGATCAAACTTGGTATTTGATGTATTTATATGCCAAAGATGTGATAACCAACATTTCATCACAATTGATCAACCGGAGGGGGGACTTTACTTATTAAATGGGACTTTACTTAATAAATTTTGTATCATTTTCACGGGGTTTTTTATTTACTCAAAAACGGCTTTAACGATTAACAAAAATAAGATATGAATGTAGAAAAATGTGTGACTTTGGGAAATGATATTTAGCAAAACACGTCACTTTCTAATCTAAGTAAGTTGGTAAGTGAAAGTTGTGTGTTTTTCGCACGCACCAGATTTTTAAGTTTTTAAGAACGTAGCTTCTAATTGCTATGAAAACCACAATTTTCGTTAATTCTTCCGAAAGTAGTAACTATTACTTTTTGCAACCTCCATATTTTTTATATGTGACCTAAATTTATAAAAACTTAAAGCGGACTTTACACGATCAATAATATTGTCAATATCAGAATTGTCGTTTAGCCTTGAGGACCCACCGTCAATATTGCCACACCTTAGACAGTAAATATTATTGAAAATAATTATATCAATAAATTATCTTAGGACGATTGTTTCCACCATTCACATAAGGTCTTTCGAAGTGATTTTTCGTGGCATTGTGTGTTTGAACATGGACAATCGAAAGAAAGCTTTTGTAGGTTGTGTCCGATAGCCTAATTATGGCTATCCAAAGTATTCGACGAGCTCAAAGAAATAGATGGTTGAAAAAACGTGAAGAATATTTTCACAGGAATATATTCATATTTTCAGGAAATCATATTGACACATGCAGAAGATTTTCACAATGAAAGAAAGGAAGTTCATAAGATTATTAAAAATGGTGGACCTATAATTGAAACGTGTGAAATTCTTGCTTCTATCCTTCGGGACAACATGAAAATAAGTGTTTTAAATAACTTTTCTATCATTATATCAGTATATCATAGTATAGTACCTCTTCACTAGATTTAATAAAAGTTGTAAGCAGGCCGTCCCGATTGGATGCGCCTGATTGTGAGAAGTCAAGATGCGCTCCCTCCCACCATAAATAATATATTTCCCCGTAAAATATACATTGCCTATCGTCCTTATACACAAATTTGACCTCCTATTTCATTGAAAATATTGAAATGGCTTTTTTTCCCGAGTTACGAGAGTAAAACTAGAGGAAGGCATATTAAATAATTCAAAGCAAATGAAATACAGTCTTTATTATTTAATAACAAACTCAAAATCCTCCTCTTTTTGAATAAGTGGAAAAAAGTAGCCATTGCTAACTCTTGATTTTGGTCGTTGATTTGTTTTAGGTTGCCACTGGAATTAGGATCATTGTAATTGAATGTAGTGATGCCTGAAATCGTCTGTAGGTTTGTACACCTCATCTGGGCTATTTCCAGACCTTTTCGACGTGGCTACCTTCTTCAACTCTTTCCTAAAATTCGTTTGTAGGCTGTTGATTTTCTTCTTTACGTCGCCTATTTTGGCCACCGGCTTTATCCTCGCTAAAAACGGGATGAAGCGGTCAAGCGCAACAATCCTGGATGTTGTATTGCTGTACCTACGGTCTGCGATATTCCAAAGCTCTGGAGACAGTTCGAATTGCTCAATAAATTGCCGAAGAGCTTTCGAGCATCCAGTTCCCTCGTCAACATTATTCCCCCTCTCCTGAATCGATGTCTGCAGACTTTATTCTTCAGACATCGTCTCAACGTCACTACACAAAAGAACCGCCTCGTACGAAAGCTTGGCACCAACTGAGTATGGTCGACTTTACTGACATATCCCCTTACACGATCAATATTAGCGACAATATCCCCTCCACTTTTGGATATTGACGCTCCGAAATCAGAATATCTAGATTTTCATCAATATCGCCATCAATACTCAAATTTTCACCTAACACGATCAATATTATTGTCAATACCATACTGTCTTGTCAATATAATTGATAGTGTAAGGTCCGCTTAATATTATTCTAATATCGCTATTATCCTAGTCCGCCTACTATATGATACAACTTATATTACCGGACATGAAAGTTTTTGAAATCTTTGTTTTCGGAATTCATAAATTTTTTTTCTTTGATTATTAAATCCTTTCATATTTTATATTAAACCATTTTTGTTACTATGTGTAATAATTATTATTAATCTAAATAAACAAAATTAAAGGTATTTATCGCAAGATTTTTTACTTTCACTTACCTATATATGAAATATATAGTAAGTGGAAGTATTGCGATCGTGAAAATTTTCGACTTCCGGTTTTCAACGGAAATACACGTTTTGGGACCCCCTGAGTCGAAATAACCAAGTCCCGCGAAATGGTCTGTGTGTGTGTGTGTGTGTGTGTGTGTGTGTGTGTGTGTGTGTGTGTATGTGAACAGACTAGCTCAAAAACTATAAACCGTGGGAACCTGAAATTGGGTATTTAGTGTAGGTATATGCCCGCGATGTGACAGCAAAAATTTCATCAAAATTGCTCAACGGGAGGGGGTACTTTATTTAATAACTTTTTACGTTTTTTTCGATTTTCTCAAAAACGGCTCTAACGATTTTGATTAAACTGAGTATTTGATCTATTTATATGCCCCAAATATGACTGTAAAAATTTCATCAAAATTGATTGACCGGAGGGGGGACTTTACTTAATAAATTTTGTATTATTTTCACGTGTTTTTTTTTATTTACTCAAAAACGGTTTTAACGATTTTGATCAAACTTGGTATTTGATGTATTTATATGCCCGAGATATGACTGGAAAAATTTCATCAAAATTGATTAACCGGAGGGGGGACTTTACTTAATAAATTTTGTATCATTTTCACGTGTTTTTTTTATTTACTCAAAAACGGTTTTAACGATTTTGATCAAACTTGGTATTTGATGTATTTATATGCCCGAGATATGACTGTAAAAATTTCACCAAAATTGATTGACGGGAGGGACTTTACTTAATAAATCTTGTATCATTTTCACGTGTTTTTTTATTTACTCAAAAACGGTTTTAACGATTTTGATCAAACTTGGTATTTGATGTATTTATATGCCCGAGATATGACTGTAAAAATTTCATCAAAATTGATCTACGGGAGGGGGGACTTTACTTAATAAATTTTGTATCATTTTCACGGTTTTTTTTAATTTACTCAAAAACGGCTTTAACGATTAACAAAAATAAGATATGAATGTAGAAAAATGTGTGTCTTTAGGAAATGATAATTAGCAAAACACGTCAATTTCTAATCTAAGTAAGTTGGTAAGTGAAAGTTGTGTGTTGCGCGCGCGCACCAGATTTTTACTTTCACTTACCTATATATGAAATATATAGTAAGTGGAAGTATTGCGATCGTGAAAATTTTTGACTTCCGGTTTTCAACGGAAATACACGTTTTGGAGTCCCCTGAGTCAAAATAACCAAGTCCCGCGAAATGGTCTGTGTGTGTGTGTGTGTGTGTGTGTGTGTGTGTGTGTGTGTGTGTGTGTGTCTGTGTGTGTGTGTGTGAACAGACTAGCTCAAAAACTATAAACCGTGCGAACCTGAAATTGGGTATTTAGAGTCTGTATAAGCCCGCGATGTGACAGCAAAAATTTCATCAAATTTGCTCAAAGGTAGGGGGTACTTTATTGAATAACTTTTTACGTTTTTTTCGATTTTCTTAAAAACGGCTCTAACGATTTTGATTAAACTGAGTATTTGATCTATTTATATGCCTGAAATATGACTGTAAAAATTTCATCAAAATTGATCAACCGGAAGGGGGACTTTACTAAATAAATTTTGTATCATTTTCACATGTTTTTTTTATTTACTCAAAAACGGTTTTAACGATTTTGATCAAACTTGGTATTTGATGTATTTATATACCAAAGATGTGATAACCAACATTTCATCACAATTGATCAACCGGAAGGGGGACTTTACTTAATAAATTTTGTATCATTTTCACGGGTTTTTTTTATTTACTCAAAAACGGTTTTAACGATTTTGATCAAACTTGGTATTTGATGTATATATATGCCCGAGATATGACTGTAAAAATTTCATCAAAATTGATCTACGGGAGGGGGGACTTTACTTAATAAATTTTGTATCATTTTCACGGGTTGTTTTTATTTACTCAAAAACGGCTTTAACGATTAACAAAAATAAGATATGAATGTAGAAAAATGTGTGACTTTGGGAAATGATATTTAGCAAAACACGTCAATTTCTAATCTAAGTAAGTTGGTAAGTGAAAGTTGTGTGTCGCGCGCACGCACCAGATTTTTTTCTTAGCCATTTATGCCCGTCTTACTCCATCAGATCGTTTCTACAGTGAGAACTTGTTTATAAACTACAACTAGGTAACGTAACACTACCGCCAATTAACAGAGACAGTGAAATCCTGTCCTCCTCGTATAGTATTCCAGAAATGCTGAAGTCGTAACCATGGCCTACACCCACAGATCTCGACTTGGCTGAGAGCTCGAGGTGTAGCGTTGCCAAAAAGCCCGATGTAGGATGCTCCATTGGGGGGGGGGGGTTGGTGTAGAGTTTCACAGGTCACATATTAGCCCCCTACCACTAACCCCCCCCCCCCAAGACCCCCCTGACCCCCTCAGGCTCGAGTGGAACACTTCACTATCGACTTCCCCTAAGCCGATCGGGTGGAGGTCCTTAGTGCTACTTCCTCGCCTACTAAAATCATACAAAATGTCAAGTTTCCGACCCTTGGTTTTTTATTTTTCTTTCTTTAACCTGTTAAATTATTGAATATTTTTTTTACATCCATATTTCATTATTTAGTCAGTAGTTAACATTAAAACTTGGCAAGGCATCTTCAGAGGTCGATGTCATGATAATTATTCTGTTATATTGCTTTTCCAAATCTATTGCAATCCAATAGCAAGCAAAGAGTAAATAATTCCAAATCAAATGTAATTCTTCCTATATATCTTGTCTATTTTCTATTTGAATTTTAAAACGAACCGACATTAATTGATTTTTAGATATTATTGTAACACTTATGTGGGTTAAACAATTTTTATTAAACGAAATTAATAATTTAGAAAGCCACACAAACAATGACAACACAAATATTTAAACAGGTTTCAAAAATGATCACTTTGTAACAAAAATAACCTTGACCTTCAGAACAAGACTAACTCTCTCCAGTCCATCGCTTCTTTTATTTAGTCTTAAGAAAAACAGCAAGTAAGTTTCGAGGCCTACGTAGAACATAGTATTCACAAACATGTACTATGACAGTTTGTTCCGACTTTTAGATCGTTCCAACAACGAGTCTAGAACGATCCTAAGCAATGCGTTTTGTGTTTTGATTCACGTTATTGTTATGTTTCGTTCTTGTTTAAAAATCATTATTTCGAATTTCCTAATGACCTCTGAAACTATGACGCCATGTAAGGTATATTTTAATGGCACTTTACATCTAAAATCTCCCTGTGTCCTTTGTTGAATTTTTCCTTTAGTTCTTCTTATTAAATATAAGGAACGAATAAGGACCGGTATTAAACGTCTACTGAGAATTAAAACTAGAATCTGCTGAGCATTTTCCACAACCTAGGAAGTCACTCATTTTTACTTTCACTTACCTATGTGTGGAGTATATAGTAAAGGAAATTATTGCGATCTTCAAAAATTTCTACTTCCGGTTTTCAACGGAAATACACGTTTTGGGGTCCCCTGAGTCGAAATAACCAAGTCCCGCGAATTGGCCTGTATGTGTGTCCAGACTAAGTCAAAAACTATAAGCCGTACAAAACTGATATTGGGTATTTGCTGTATGTATATGCCCGCGATATGACAGCAGAAATTTCATCGAAATTGGTCAAACGGAGGTGGTACTTTATTTATAGAATTTTGTCGAATTTATATGTTTTCTCAAAAACGGCTCTACCGATTTTGATCAAACTCGGTATTGGGTGTATGTATATGCCCGCGATGTGACAGTCAAAGTTTCATCAAAATTGATCAATTGGAAGGGGCACTTTACTTACTAAATGTTCTCTCATTTTCACGTGTTTTTTTATTTACTCAAAAACGGCTTTAACGATTTTGATCAAACTTGGTATTTGATGTATGTTATGCCCGCTATGCGACAGCCGAAATTTCTTCAAAATTGGTGAAACGGAGGGGACACATTATTTAGTAATTTTTTTGTCATTTTAAGGTTTTTTTTTTTTTCAATTAACGTCTGTAACTATTTTTATCAAACTGGGTATTTAATGTATGTATATGCCTGCGATGCGGCAGCCAAAATTTAATTATCCGTATTATGAAAATAAAAACTATATTATTTATTATTAAAAAAAAATTATTTGACTTTAGAGAGTAAATACGTGATGCTCAATTTTTTTATAATAAAAAATAAATGTGGAAAAATGTTTTGAGGAATGCGTTTATATATTATCGAAACACGTTGATTTCTAATCTAAGTAAGTTCGTAAGTGTAAGTTGTGTGTTGCGCGCATCGCAGCAGATATTTTTGTTATTTGATGCTAATTAAAAGTATTTATATTAAAATATTGGTATGAAGAGTATTCCCTCACTAATGGCTTGCTGGTAATTAGTTTTGGAATTTTGGATTGAAAAAAACTTATGTATAGTAAATGAGCCTTTTTTTTTTTTTTTGCTTGCTATTCAGGCCTTAATCCAAAGAGTAATAAGGCAGATAGTAAAACAGACTCTATTTTATAGCTAGAAGTAAAATTTTTATTGGAAAGCTGATGCGCTTCCTAATTACTGCATGTTCTTAATGCTTTTTTTTCGGATCGAATATCTTTCTAAAGTTGAGAATTTTTTTAGATTTGCAAGTATAAAAGTATTGAAAATTTATGATACAATTTTTTTTTCTATAATCCAAGTGATTTTTGTTTGTTGGGGGGGGCAAGAGCGCCTTACTAGTGATAAGGAAGTCCAGGTTCAAATCCCGGCCAAGGTCAATCCTTTCCCTTATAATAAAAAGTATTTAAAAATTTTACAATAAATTTCATGTTATCATAACAGAGAAATAATTGAATCAGAAATTGATTTAACTGTATGCAGTGAAGTCATATTTAGAGCATTAGCAGAAAAATGCCAATTCTCTCCAAGAGATATTTTTCTTCTGGTTCAAGATAATCATCCGATCATTGTATTTTATATCAATTATATTATTTACACAAAAGTAGGGTCCAAACAGCTTCATTTCTTCTAGTGTATTCCCTATCTTTTCCACGAGGATCCTACCACTTAAAGTAAACTCAATCATGGTAAGTGATGTGAATGTTTAGAGGAATAGAAATCTCATTGAGCCGCACTGGTTTGGAACCGATACCCTTTGCCAGGAAGATCTCGACTGGCCCACTATCTCACTTTGGATATTTTCCAAACCGGCCTAGGACGCCTTTTCCCGAGATACGCCCCCTTTCTCGAGATATATAATGCCGTATTCTCAATGCTTTATATTCTTAATAACGTTTCGATGGGAGTATTGTCTTAAACAGCTCATGGTGAAAATTTAGAATATTTCAGTTTGCTGATGAATCCATAATGTTTAATTTAAAATTACTAGAACAAAAAATCATAATCAAAGAAGCCCATTTCAGTCAAACACAATCCTTGTATTGACAAACCTATATTGCTTTTATTTTATATAAAATACAATTAAGTTAAAAAAACTTAAATTTTGAAAACAAGCATTAAAATCTTAACTTGCAAAAGCTTGTAATAAATACTTATTTTACTTGACTGTCCCTCCCTTTGTAAGAAATGGCTACATATTAAATATAAAAGAACATTATAAACATATACAGGAGAAATGAAAAAAAAAATTTCCACGATTCCAATTCCGTTAATGAGTGATGTATATATAGCTTTCCAATGATATATATGTGTAATACATCGTTGTAAAGTTGAGAATCTCAGAAAGAATAATTTTCGGTGTATAAATTATTTGAATAGACGACCGATAAATACATTTTATACATAAACAATATATTAGGTATGTTCATACAAGGACTTTAAACTCATCGTACTTTCCTAGCGCAGTAGTTTACTAACAGCTTTGTAACAATTGCTTAAAAGTAAGTCGTATTAACATATCTATTTAATGGAAATCATATCTTTACCTAACTTAATTAGTAACTTATTCTTATTAAATATATTAATAATATTAGATGCCTTGATGTATTAAGTTTTGCATGGCCATATTGTCAAAGATAAAAATGTTTCTGGAAAAGCATTAGAGACCTAAAATTAAAAAACTAAGGTTCAATTTTCAACGAACGGTAGTAATACCCCTTCTATTGATATCTATTCATGATAGATTTCCACAAAAACTTAAATATTGACTATTAAAAAACCTAGACTATTGATGAAATTAGGATCTGTTTCGCCTTATAATAATAAATAATTAATAGTGAATCGAAAATTACTGAAGAGTTTCAAGTTTTGCAATAATTATAATACTCCATACTTTATGGAGAATAACAGACAAAAATAAGTAAATAAACTTAGATAAAGCTATTTTGTGTGAATTTTTGTTAATTGCGTTTACACATTTATCAAAACACGTCGGTTTCTACTTCAAGTTGGTTGGAAAGTAAAAGTTGTGTGATTTTTTTTATATATTAGTGGACGCTAAAAAATGAAAAATTTATATATAGGTATATATATATATATATATATACATATATATATTTATATATATATATATATATATATACACCTAAAATATAAACGAAAGTAATTATTGCCTATATGTATGATTCTATTCACAATGGAAAGTTTAACATAAAAGGTTCTATATAATACTTATTAATTATTTGTCTTTCTATCTTACTCTCTCTGTAAACTTCTATATATTAAATCTGATTTCATAATTCCGACATTAAGATTATGTGATTAAACAGAAACTATTTTTTTTTTTTTGGAATAAGAATATTTCTTAATCACTTTGACTACGGAATTTCGAAATTAGGAAATGTAGTACATGCCAGTTAGTTCTTTACGCCAACATTCGAAACATATAGACTCTTTACAAATGTTTTCATAATAACTCAAAGGAATATACAAAACATGAAAGAGCTATGGCTACAATAGACGCCCGCAAACGTGAGAAGTAGATGTAAAAGGCGTTGGATGAGGGGTCTCTTTCCTTAACAGTGAAATGTCATTGTCAGGCAACTTTTCGAAAATGAGTCGACAATTGCGGATTTAAAAATCGATTAAAAAAAAAAAATCTGAAAACGTTTGATCGGTTATGTGATTTTAAATTTAATGACAATTATCTTTCAAATTCATTTTTTATGTATTCTGTTTAATTTCCATGTACTGATTCTGGAATATTTAACTCTTCCTCTGGCAGTGAATAATTTCATTTTTTAGCTAATAGCATGCATGGAATCATGGTGGCACAATAATATTCACAAGGATATAAATCATTCCGGTTTTCTTTTTTTTTTTTGCTTTCGAGGCGGTGGTCAGTTACAGCACTTCAATTGAGGGCCCCGTTGAATATTCAGGAGGCTTCCAAAAGTCCCATAAATATTCTAATTGTTTCAGCTTCATAAAAGGTTTGGTTCCATGCGAAATTGGAAATGCCTATTGTCCGTTTGTCTTTCCAATTTCCTTTCGTTCAATTTAGGCATTAGCTTGACGCTATTATCCATTGAGCCGGATTAAACAACAATTTTACAAATTATGGAAAATTAATGAAAATGTTATAATTAACTTAACAATCGTAAATTGTTTCTTTGTTTGTTATGGTTCCTTGGCGTAAAACTGCAACAGTCATAAACGCCATATACTTATATTCTCGTTCATTTATGTTCTATTTATATAAATCTCTTTATTAATGATATGTCTTTCCTTCTTACACATTCGTGCAGTTTTGTAGTTTATATTTGATCTCATGTACCAAGTTTAAAAAATTAAACTATATCTGTGCTTGCAATGTAAAGTGTGTTACTTATATATATTTTTTTTCTTTTTGTTAAATATGCCTACTCATAACTTTTCAGACTTTTAATACTTTGTATAAGAATCCTTGATAATTAAATTATAACATTTTGGTCATTGCCAACCACATTAAGTGCTAAATAAACTGTTTTTGGACTGGACAAATTTTATGCTGCATGGACATATATTATATATATATATATATATATAAATTTATGGGAGGCCACCTATGCGATGACAGGTTCTCGTCAAAGATCCCTATCCTAATCATAACTGGATACGCAAAATTTAGGACTCACTTCAGCATCGTCACAAAAAACAGCACAAAAAAAAAACAGATATAAATGTATGATTTTTGGGCAAAATGGCTTAAGTCATAAAAATGATTTTTTGTCTAGTCTTCTTAAAATTCATAATTGACTATAATTTATTTGTTATTCATAATTTATTACAGTCCCTGTTGAAAAAATATAGACTCATTTATTATTCTGGAATAAATAACTACAACCAGAAAGAATTTATAATGATTTTCAATTGTTTGGTATATCGTTATTTAAGTTAAAGGTAAATCACATTCGATGACTTAACCCCTATTTACCAAACACCAGTGATATATCAGATATGACTTAACGTCTTTTGCCCAAACATGAATGATATTAAAATAGTCATTTGTTGATTTCTCAGAAAGTGGCCGGAATATGATTAATCGTTATATAATTCAATGATATTTTGATAATCGTTATTCCATGTACTTTGGATTCTACGGAAATGTTTGATTCTATTAACGATTGCATGATTAACTGGTGAACTAATCGGAAAAGTTATTAACATGTTTTTGATTATAATATTATAACCAATAAATTTTTGCAGCGAAACACGATTTTTCCTTCTTAGAATTAGAATAAGAAACAAAATTACAACTTTATTATACAAAAATTAAACAAAGAACAAACCATTTCACGGAATTGGCCTGTTTCATAATAACTATGAATATGGAATTTCGACATTAAGAACCGTAGTAAGCCCCAGCATCTCTTTTATTACGGTTGAATTGAATTAATTGCTGAATTAAAGATATTAGGTATATGCTTCCTACTACTTCTGAGATAGAAAAACACAATATCTACAGAAAAAATCCTTTTAAAATTGATATTCCTTTTCCCTTTTTTAAATCGAAAAATATCCCTCGAACCAATTCAACTGTATTTAGTTATCATGCAATTTAATAATGATAAACATTTTAAAAAAATCTTATAATTGCTTTTGATTTTAATTATTTTTAGAGATCTTACATATCCATATTATAACTCCAGGATTGAAATTTTCTTCCTTGTTAAAACGATATTATTTCGCAAACTGTCTGGAGTTTCGAATCCCTCGTATGATATTCAATTTGGAGTGTCCTATATAAGGCAGACCGTAAATTTCATCCACACTCCCTCCTAACCACAATTCGAAGATGGGTGTGACAGCCGCTCGATGAAACAAGTTATTACTGTTAGTGTTCCTCATCTGCGATTGAGGTCCTTGACACGAATCCCCGTTATTAAACAGCTAATATAATATATCTCTTATTTGTCGAATTTGATAGTGTAGATAATAAGTATAATCCATTAATTTAATCAAACCTCTGTTGGAGCAAGAAAACTTAAGGCTTAAAACTTTTGGCTTTGGTTAAAAATAGATTCCTTAAATTGTTTAACGTATTATTTTATAAAATTTAAAAAAAAAACCATAAAATTATGATTTCAGAACAAAAAAAAAAAAATAAACAAAGTAATTATTTGCGATATCAAGTGCATTATATGCATTCATTTCATTGCAAGCTGTATCTTTTTTTTTTTTAATTTTCTATTCTATTTTAGTTAAAAAGGTTCTGTCTGAGATCAGAAAGAATAAAACATAATACTTATTTGTTATTAATGTTATTGTTGTTCTTTTTATAATTGTTAATTATTTTATCGTCGTAGTTTCAGAAGCCCGTCTTATCCAAAAAAGCAGATTTACCTTTTAAAATTCTTGTTAGAATTCCACTTGATAGATATAATTCAAGAGAAAAAAAATTATAATTATAAACTTATTCCTAAGAAAGTATGCTTGTCGAAGGAAAAACATTGAAGTTAAGGGAATTTCTTAGAGGAAAATAATTAAAAATGGATAATTACCTCGTTATCAAAGAGAACTAAAGAGCTGATGAAGGTGTGAAAGATGCAGTCTCTCTCCTTAGGTCGTGGTAGGAACCTACTGACACCATCATAACTTGCTAATCGTCCGCTAAAAACATCCCCTACTAATGACGTATATAGGGTTTTTGTTTCCCCAAGTAAAATATTATGTATTAAGAGAGATGCCAAGCCTTAGATCCCTTACCCGGCTGAGGATTGGAAATACAAGTTGACCCATCTACACATCATCACTAAAAACTCTTCATTAGGATGCCAACTATGTAACAGCAACCTGAAAATATCTACTATTACGTTTTATGTATTTTTTTTTATTTTAACGATTCCCATATTTATCCTCAAGTGTTAATTTTAAGAGCGCTCATAGCCCGAGATGCTTTTGTACTTTAAAACGTTCACGCCGCAGAGTGGTCAATAATTGCTTTTTGGCGGACATAAATCTGCCATTTCCACAATTTTACAGATAAATTGATGGGATCTTTTTTATTACTTTCTTAATAAAATTCAAAAACCAAGGAAAACATTCCCGTTAAGATTGCGTATAAGAGTTCTTTTTTCTTGCCCAAAACCAGATTTCTTGTGCGTTAGTAGATAGTTTTCGTTAGTATGCAAAAAAACATGGAAGAACTCAATATTTTTCCGAATTTTCTTTTTTATTTTTTTTTTTGTCTGAGGGTGGGCTTTCATACTACCGAGTGTCCAAAAGAAAATTCAAATTGCATAGAAGTTATTGATATTTTAAAAACAACTAAAAATTCAACATTAGATTTTCTCCTTATAGAAATAAGATATCAATATACCGATTTCACTGAAAGTTTACATTCAACGGCTAGTATATTACGTAAGAGCAACATGAATTTGGTTTGCTTATTAGGGTATAAAAGCAATTTATATACTACTTTTTTTCAATAAAAACCGTTTTTCTCGTTTTCAAAGGGGTGCTCCCCGGAGTTATCACTGGGGTAATTTCTAGTCTTACTTGTACTACGGCCACATAAAAAGATCAGTTAAATTCACTTGCGCCTTTTTTAGAAAAGTATGTTTTGTATATGTTTACCGAAAAATTGGCAATGTTTGGCCCTGTAATCTGCTCTAAATGTACAGGTACATTTACAAGCTCCTTCTTATCTATAACACAAAACGACTACACCTATACATAAGGTTTTCATTTATAAATGTATACTGCGGTATAAAATTCTCACTTAATTCGTCATATCAATTTACACTCGTTAAAATATTTGGACTACACTTTAGGGTGGACATTGCCATTTTTCTCGTCTCAAAACAAGAAGGACTGAATTAGACTTGTAGTGCTATAGATTGTCTAGAGAAAACATAGCTTTATCCTAAGTAAGGCAGACAAAGCCGATTAGCAACACAAGAGCAGAGCCATACTGATTCTTTCTTAATTCCTTTACCCTCCACTACAAAAATTCCTGAATAACTATAGGTAGAAAATTATTATTTCTAGATAATAAGTGTTTGCAGGAAAAGTCATAAAATCTTACCCTTACGAGTGTATTAAATTAATTGAGAATTAACTGAGAATAAATCGGTTGGTTTTTCTTTTACAAAGATAATCTATATTTATTCATTTTAAGTTTAATGAAGAGCAAATATATATGTGATTTCAGCTATTCAGTAGTTTTTTCATCTGACCTGATCAACTGAAAAAGGGAAACAAAATTCTGTTTAATTGTGAAACCACTTATTCGAAAACAGGTACTCAAGCTTTTCAAAAAGGCTATTCAAAATTTTATACCGCAGTATACATTTGTAGAGTGGCAAAGCTAAGTGATCTAAGTGCCAAAAATTCATTTCCCCGTTTTTTATACCAAAATGATCTAAAAGCCTAGGCCAATGCGGTGCGAAGTGAATTATCTCCCGATTGGTAGTATAAGTAGTTCCAATTTAATTTAATGATTATATTTGGATAAATATAAATTAAAAATGATAGATTCTGTGCAGTTTTTATTCATTTCCCGAAAATTTTGGTTTTGGTACTTAGATCACTTAGCTTTGCCACTCTACATTTATAAGTGAAAACCTTATGTGTAGGTGTAGTCGTTTTGTGTTATAGATAAGAAGGAGCTTGTAAATGTACCTGTACATTTAGAGCAGATTACAGGGCCAAACATTGCCAATTTTTCTGTAAACCTATACAAAACATACTTTTCTAAAAAAGGCGCAAGTGAATTTAACTGATCTTTTTATGTGTAAGTAATAAAAAAGATCCCATCAATTTATCTGTAAAATTGTGGAAATGGCAGATTTATGTCCGCCAAAAAGCAATTATTGACCTCTGTGCGCCAGCGTGTACCACCGGTGGGCCGCACTAGACTGCCGCATCAGACAATTTAGTCAATCACAAAACGTTTCACGACGATGTATAACGAGGTAGGATTGTATTGTTTATTTTATTATTGTTGGATTGTCAATACTGCATAATTCCCTTGAATAACTCCCTTCCGATTGATTGAAAACCATTAAGCTTAGCCGCCAATGGAGAGGAGCATAATTACAGTCCCAGCGTGAACGTATTAAATATTAAAAACCCAATCTACATACTGACATCTGCTGATTTCATTTTCTAAAAACGTTTAATGTTTTATTATTATACCTTCTAATGGCGTGTTTCCGGAACAAGGAATGTGTTGAATGGTGGTAGTCAACATCCGTTTTTAATCGTCGTTACGTAAGAGCGAAAGTGGAGAAAGTTTCGGGAACGGGTGGGGGGAAGAGTTGTAAATTCGAAAGAAACTGGAAGCATGAGGTAGTAAACCGTTTTTAAGCCGAGAAGTTGCTAGTTATTTTTTATGAGTTGCCCTGAGTTATGGAGGATCGGCTAGTGGTGGGGATGAAGGGGAGGGGGTGGATAGGTGCTGTCTATCAAGGACCGCCACATTTATTAGCTGCCAACAGGCCCCCCCCCCGAACTTATCCCCTCCCCCCTACCTGTTAGCTTTTCATTTCCTACAGATTTCAATTATCCCTCCGTGGAAAAGTCTAAAAGTTTTTCTTCTCTTTCCCAACTTCCCTCTGAGGGCTTTCAATTCGCCTTCTTTCATTCAGCCCTCCTTAATGTTTCCATTCTTAAAATTGATTCCTCCCTTTGATTTTTCTCCTGATTAGGCCAGCTTTCAAGTAATATGAAAAAAAAATGTTGGGTTAAGTAAAAGATCCATTTATTATTAGATTTTTTGTAGTCAGCTGACGATCAGAGAATACTATTGCAAGTTAATTAACTTACCGGTAAAGATGTCCATGTATATAATCATCAAAAAGATCATGTAAGAAACAGAAGTAAAACATTTAGTAAATGAAGTACAGCCACTAATATGAGTTACGTTGCCAGAGTTGATTTAAGAAGTTGGTCCGAATTCACCACATCAACACAAGAGATAGAGAAGAGGATGATTGACATTAGAACAAACAGTGGTATCATATTGGTCTGATCAGGCCAGGTATAGGAATCTGTTGATTAAAGTCGTGAACATTTTTTATTATAATAAATTCAGTCGTCTATTAAAGCGATTAACTCATGAAGAGAATATTTTATTAAGTTTTATTCAATAAAAATAGATCGTCCAAATAAAATATTGTAAATTATTTACAATTGTAATTATTATTGTAAAATAAATTTACTTTTTTTATTTTTCTTTTATTATGTTTATATTTTCCGGACTCTTACCTCATGAGTAAACGGTACAATATTCACAAAACATGTTAGCTTTCGTTTAGATGAAACTAAACCATCGCTGGCATTACAAAAAAAAAATTTAATTTTAATATACTGTTAATAATACCCAACTTGAATCACGTAAAGTAAAAGATAATATAGTGAATTGATCGCTGCTGTTTCGTAAGTAATTTAGAATATTTGAAATAATATCAATAGTATTATAGATTTTAGTTTAGTTTCTCACTCAAGTTATTATAAACCTCTATTTTTTTATTTAGATTGTAAAAAATTATAAATAATATTATTATAGTATATAATTAGGTCTCTGCATCTCTGTTTTAGTACTCTTAACCATTTTGCTGTATTAAGGTTAAAAGCTCTGCAACGGACTCTCAGAAGAGACCTGGGTTCGATTCCTTTTCTTTACTTCTACTTCTACTCTTCTATTAAAATTATTCAATAATTATTTTAAAACTAACTGTATATACCTGTTTCACCCGGAGAATTTCATTTTTTAAATCTATAAAATCTATAAAGTGAGACTTTTATCGACTCAAACGGTCGATTTCGTAAATACCAATGTAAAGCGAAATCAAAACGATTTTTATAACAACAAACAATATACCCAGAGATTGGCTGAAGTTATGCAGTTTTAATATGGACAAGTGTTCGCACCTGGTATCAAAGAATCACTGAGCGAAATTTGGATAATTTAAGACAACCGCCCTACCGCCACGGTATGGATTTCTTTGAAGAACAATCAAACAAAATTTCATCTTTATTTATATAGATAACAAATTCTTCTCCTTCTTCTTTATCCAACCCTTGTACCTTACGGTGTCGGGGCAGCCTGTAACCATCTTCTGAATATTTCTCTATCAGTTGCCAACTTCCTAAGCTCACCTAACGTGAGTCCTCTTTTCCTGGCCAACTCTGTTATAAGATCCTCCCACTTATTTCTTGGTCTTCCACGTGGTCTTTTCCCTCCTGTTCTTGATTCCCACGCTTGTTTGGGTAATCTATTGACTGGCATTCTTTGCACATGGCCAAACCACCTCATTTCTTTTCTATGAATGATGTTTAATAGAGGTTCCTGTGTTGTTTCTTCTCTTATTCTAGGGTTTCTCACACGGTCCCATCTTGTCTTACCTATAGCCTTCCTCAGGAATTTCATTTCTGTGGCCTGTATACGGCTCTCATATTTATTGGTGCTAGGCCAGGTTTCAGCTGCATAGGTCAGCGTAGGGATGAAGACTTGCTTGTATATAGTCATCTTTGTCTTCAGCTCCACTTCTCTCTTTCCGATAATGACGTTTCGGAGTTTGTAATAGATATTAGTTGCTTTTCTTATGCGCTGATTTAATTCGGAGTTCAACCTGCCGTCATTACGGATTTTGACTCCTAAGTATTGGTATTCGTCTACTTGTTCCAAATTTATATCTCTACAAGCCACAGTCTCTTCTTCCCTTGAGCCACTCTTGGACACAACCATATACTTTGTTTTATTCGGGTTTATGGTCATGCCTTTCCGACTTAGAGCTTCCTCCCACTGCTGTAGTGCATCTTGCAAGACTTCTCTACTTTCTGCAATAATGAGGATGTCATCGGTAAATACTAAACTCTGTATGTATACGGGGTGCATTTTCCAGTTTCATACTTTTAGTTTGGGGCTTCTTTGTTTAGCCTCCCATATTATTCTGTCCATGAATATTATTATTATTAACAGTAATGGACTTAAGCTGTCCCCTTGCTTTACTCCCGTATCCATTTTAAATCTTTCTGATTTTTTGCCGTTTAGCCTGACTATCCGAAATACGTTTTGGTATAGGCTGAGTATAGCCTGTGCTAAGTTAATGGGAACTACTTTGTTTTCCAGAGCTCGTTTCAATTCCACCCTTGGTACATTATCGAATGCTCCATATAAGTCAACGAAGGCTAAATAAATCTTTTTGTCCCTCTCAATGAACTTATCGACAATGCATCTCAGTGTAACGATATTGTCTTGGGTTTGTCGGCCGGGTCTGAATGCTGCTTGTTCTTCCTGCAAATCGTGTTCTACTATTCTTCTTAGTCTTCTCGCGAGTATTCTAGAATATAGCTTCAGAGCCATAGATGAGAGACATATGGGCCGATGGTTTTCACATTCTACTGTGGATCCTTTTTTGTGTATCGGGATGATAATATTATTTTCCCAGTCGGTGGGAATCTCCTTTTTATGGAATGCCTTGTTGAAAATGTTTAATTACCACCTTAGTACTACGTTTCCGCCGCATTTCAACATTTCAGCCGTGATTCCATCATCGCCAGCTGCTTTATTATCCTTAGCTTTGGCCATGAAATTATAACAAATCATAACAAATTAATATTCAATAAATTAATTTAATTAATCTGTTTATTTTCGTGATGTAAACGATCTACAATTGTGTGTTGTTTGCAATGATGTTGAATTTTAACATGGATTTTTTTTCTAGCTTGATCCTTATTTGTATCAACGACAATAGAAGTATCAATTTACCAGAGTGTAAAAGATACTCTGTGTTTCTTCTTTATCTTCCTTTTGTGTATATTCATTTCTATATTTAGAAATTTATTGATATTAATTTAAGCTTCAACACTTTTCGTTTCAACTTAAAGGTCCTTTTTTTTCTTCTTTTCATACGAACTCTATATATCACGAAAAAATAACAATAACAATTTGGCCAGGGTTTCTTTCGCATTTCATAAGCCTGCCCTTATTTCCAGCGAACATATTTTCTATAAATGGGATTTTCCCGCCACCCCATAATGGAAATTCCACCCCTGTAATAGCACCTCGAAAAACTTTATTTCTTTTTATAATAAAGAAAATGATACGAAAATTTCCTTTGGCGTTCTCCGGATTTTTCCATAGCTAGGGCAGCATGGCTGGTTTATTTTGGTAAGAAAAAATACCCATGAAATTATATAAATTTTATTAACATACCACGTTTTTATTGTTTTAGTAGGGAATCTGCTATTACGTAATAATAATTACATTCTTATAAAGAAATATCTGAGAAACAATTGAACGCTACTAACTATGAGTTGAATGCTAATTCATTAAATTTCTAAGAATTAGATTAATTCCGATTGTTTGAGTTGACTCGAACTATCTCTATGTAGCCATTCTCTATGTACCAGTTAGCTGAATAGTAACTATTTACCAGGAACGTATTTCAGTTAAGCACTGAGTTGACGAACAATGCTTCATCAAATTACGTTTCCCATTTTAACAAACCACATCAATCTACTTCTTCACTTCTCTCTGGAGTGAAAATTATTTACATGGAAACCTAACCTAAAATATTTACACCTAAAATGCAAAAAAAAAATGCTACAGTTAGTACATGTGGACGCAAAGTTTTTGTCAGAACAAAAAATAAATACGTTAAATAATATTATTTTAATACACCATTCATTTTCGTTTTTACCATAATCCGTAAATCACAGTGCATGGCATGTTTCACAAATATTATCATATGTTATCATGGAATATTATCATTTTTTTTTTCAACTTTCTTTAAATTTATAACTTTCAGACTTTTTTTTTTCTACTTAAAAAGTCTGACATTCATAATTTCAGTAGAAAATAATACATGTATTAGTAATTGATATGAAATACAATATTTGATATGAAATATGTTTTCCTTATGATAGGTGAACTCTCGTTTTATTTTCTTATTAAATAAGTATTCACCCTCTATAAAAAAAATCTCATATTTTTTATTCAATTGTGGAACGAAACTTTTGGTGCTAAGAATTACATTTACCTATTTCTTAAATTTCTTTTAGATGAATATTTCTTTGGATAGGAAAAGGTAAACTTATTTCAGATAATTGTGAATATAAAATCCAAGTTCTTGGACTGACTATGGCTGACGGTTATAGTGACTAACGCCACGAGAATGTTTTTTGTTTTGGTTATCAAATTAGGAAATAATAATGAGGAAAGTTAAACATTATTATTATTAATATACCTAATGAAATAAAATATGTATGATAATTTAATTTTTAGTAGGTATAGTACGTGAGGTTAGTGCTATTTAATAGTTGGTATGTATAGAACATATTATTTTATACCTGTAATAAGGATGATCAAAAATGAATTAACCATTCAAAATACAAAAACTTTGTAGCGAATAATAAGTACTTAATTTTTATCAAATATAATGATTATTTGTCGGGACTCGTAGAACATTTATTTTGTTTCTTCTGGGTCCAGATAATAAAAAAGTGCATTCTTGAATAACAGTAAAAATTGAGGAATTATTCAGGAATAAGTGCTTTTTTGTTCGCGAACTTTTCCCCTTCTAGAACTAACTATCTAATGTTCCCCCTTGTAGGCTTATGCTCGAGGGAAATTCCGTTGCGAGTAATATCAGAACTTTTGTAATGAAATCTTTCTGTGTAGCTAAACTACTCAGAGACGATAAATGAACACTCAAACACACTTTGGATTAGATCCTTTTATAAGGTAAAAAGGTTAAGATTTTTTTTTTTTCAAATTTAGTCAATCCATTTAAACTTTTAGTTGAATGGATTAATATTAAAATTTAATAACTTTATATTTTTAACTTCATGGCTAAACTAATTATATAGTACCATAAGGACAGTTTTTTTTTCTTTTAAGGTTCACGTAGGGTGTTCCAGATAGCTGGAGATAAAAAAATCTGGTGCGGTCCGCGCACCACAAAACTTTCACTTATCAACCTACTTCAAGTAGAAATGAACCTGTTTCGATTAATGTATATACGCCATCAGCAACTCCATTGATTATTGAAAATCTGGAAAGTTTGCAATACTCATCGATTTATTATTACATCGATTTATTACTCGAGTACTTTTGTTTAGAGGTCTAAAAAATCCTAATTTCATCAGTAGTCGATTTTTTTTTACCTTCGAGTTCCTTTTAATAAATATTGGTTGAAGGTGAATCGATAGAAGGCGAATTTCCGACTCGTAGTGAATTAAAAATTTAATTTTCAAATGTTTGTCAGTTATGACTTGCCCATGTAAAGAACGCCTTAACTTATAAACAGTGGTCTGTCATTAAAGGCGTACTGCACTTATGTTGGCTCATCGTGTTTAATAGTAGTCGGAATATTTTCATTTATCCCCTGTATATGTTTATAGATTTTTTTTTGTTTTATATATTTCTCCATTTCTTATTTTAAGACATAATGAGAGACTGTAAATTTCTCGATATAAACCTATAATATCTAGAAATAGGGTAACTGCTACATAACTCCATAGTGCTCCAATAGTTGACATTTTGCACAAAAAGTGTGAATAAGATTCGGGGTTGATTATTTTGGTTCGAAATTTGGCGGTAATTTGCTAAGTTATACTAGTTAGCTGTGCTACCATCGACATTAGTTGTGAGAGGTCGTAATGGCGAATTTTCTAGTGGCTTGAAAACTTGGTTTCTGCTACCCTGGTTAATTAAGTCAAGTTAAATAAGCTTTTCAGTTGGTTTATTGAGTTCAATTATGTTTTAATTACTTTATGGTATTAATTTAGTTCATGAGAATTATTTGATATCCTTTTTATATAAAATGTTTTAGGGCTTAAATGTAGGTGTCAACTATTAGAACAGATATTAATCCCTAATTTCAATAGTTGACATCGATGTCAACTACCGCCAGAATTAGCAAATAGTGTTCCATCTGGGGTTGGTTTTACGAAAGTCTGAGTCTGTATGGATGACAGGTGTCTTATTTTATGAATTTATAGATAGTGGCTAGCTGAATATGGAATATATGCTATTAGTCGCACTCTACACATTTCATCCAACCAATGAATGTGGCCATCTTTAATTGTCTAAAATGGCACTGGAAGAGTGAAGTTCATCATTGGAGAGTCGAAAATTGTGCAAACCCAACATTAAAAAAACGAAACTTCTGGCCATTACTAAAATCTATTTATCATACTTATTTAAATAGATGATCTCATTTTTCGTTTAAATATGTTTGATTTTTGTCTCATTTAAGCTTTTTGTGTATAAAATAATTAAATTGTGGAAATTTTATTTTGTTTCCTTTGTGAATTTACTAGTATATATAAAAAGGAAATATTAACTTTTATTGAAGTCCTTATTAACTATTAAAAATCATAGGAAATCAAATAGTAATGCATTTGTCAACTTTAAAACCATAAATGTCAACTTTCCAAACCTTAACATTATTATGTGTCAACTACTGGTTCATTTTAGAAGTTTCTAAGAAATCATTTTTTATAAAAACCGTAAATGTAGACCATAGGATATTGTATTCCTAGTTTTTTTGAGGGATTGGCCTAAGTAAATTTATAACAAAGATTATCCTAACAAAGTGTCAATAATATCATTTTTTTTTCTTAAACTGTCAACTATTGGTACAGTTACCCTACTTGATTCTCAATAGGAATATTTGATTACGAGTTAAATCAAAATTGTTTGAGCAGTTTTTGAAAAAAATGAAAAAAAAAACATAAAAATGAGACAAAATTTATGAATTAAAGCGCCCACTCCGTTTGATCATTTTTGATGTCACATCAGCGTATAAAATGATAAAAAGGAATTGCTTATATTGGAATTTTAGACATTCGGAAGGAAAGTGGCCAACACCACCTCTTTCCGGACTTCGAAATAATTCAAGAGAGGAGGTATCTCATCCAATTTCTTTTTTGTCATCTTCTAACGGGCATGTTAGCCATGTCGTTAATTAGTCCGTTTTATGTTGCTGAAATTTAACAAAAGAGCGAGAATAAAGATTGTTTGTTGTAAGTTTTTATTTAGAGTGTTCTTCCTAACGTACCTGGGAGCATCCGTTATTAGTCATAACTTTTTGGATTGAAAATTTTGTAATTTTTATAAGTGCGTATCTTTAGCTGAGCCGATAATCTATTGGCTTAAGTAAGCAAGTTGTATATATTCTGTTTCTGTCTAATATCCTTTTTTATTTTGATATGTGAGCTCCAAGTCATCTTTCTATTGAACAATTGAACAAGGTATTGTACAGTTCCTGTCTGAGTAATTTGGTTTCCACCGACATTAACCGCTAATAATTAGATTTGAAAAGATTTTCCGCAACGGAGTCTTATGAGAATTGAGCATTCCTGTCCGAAATTGTATTATAATGATCATAATATTATATACAATGTAAAGTATAATGAATGAAAAGTTTTTAACCTGCTAATGAGAATTTAATTTTACACAGATAATTATGTTGCTGCTGAACAATGAGGAAGACGATAAATATCATAAAAACTTTTCACAACCAAATTCAGTGTATGATAATAGTTTCAACAGTTTCGTGATGACAACAGTTTCCTTGTTCCATGTCACTCTGAATTTTCGGACAATAGACAGTGTTTTAGAATTTTCATTCTATCTTCATAGTAATTTTGTTAAATTAAGTTTATAATAACTTAATTTAACAAAATTACCTACCAAAGATTAATCATTTTTTTTACTCATAGAAGTTATAGTTGGTCATTAAGATTTAATTTTTCTAAAAATCTAAATAAGTGAAGTCTTATTGTTTTTCCACTTAATCCTATGATTAATAATTTATATAATTTTTACATTATTGTATATGATTTTAATTAATCAAATCCTATTTATTTCAACTACGCCAGTTAACTCTGATGGTGTATCAATATTTATATTCTGTTTAATTTTTTACAGATTTCAACTACTACTGAAGATCTTCGGCTACGATAAACAAGAATAAGGTAAATTTTTACTTGCTCCTTTCTCGTAACAAATGAAGTGTCAAGTCAATGAATGTGGAAAGTAATTTGTTTTTGTTCTGAGAAAAATACATTTTTGCCAGTTCTATTTATTACAATGATTAGTAATTGGCACCTCTATTAATTATCTTATAAACAATGATGAATGGAAGAAAGAAAATAATGAATATTTATTTACTTTACTCCTTTATTCTTAGCTTGGCTAAATTTTTACCTAATATGCCAAATATCACCTTCATCGGCTTTAATACCTCAATCTTTTTAATAAAAAAAAATTACTATTTAATTAAGATAACCCCGTTTATTGGGGCTGGGTGAGCCAAAAAAGGGTCTCCCCACCCTATAGGCAGAATAGAAAGTACCTTGCCACAGCCGGAATCGAACCTGGAAACTTCAGCATAGTAGATCATTGTCTTACTACTGAGCTATGCTGCGTCATAATTCATATAAGATTTTTAATTCATTCTGATCAAAATGCAATTACCTAAAATATGAATTTCTTTTTATCTTTATAAAAGTAGGATCTTTGAAAAATTCCTTTCTTCTAGAGCAGTGAATGCTTTTTGTTTTATTCTCCTAAAACGCATAACTTATTTGATTTATAAATTGCTGAATTCATTCGTGAATATTTGAGAGGAGATGTTTTGTTTATTTTTTTTTTAAACTGTTATTTTCATTTCCTTTTGTTCAAGATTTATTCTTTAGCCTTTGGATGAAAAGAAACAAAGATGAAACGAAATTATTAAGTTTTCAAAGGATTTTTTTTTTTAATTTTATTGTTTGCAGTGCGAAAGTGGAGGATCCCTTACATCAACTTATTTTACTCTCTTTGATAGAACAGCTAAGTTTTCGTTCTTGATTTCATTCAGATAACACATTTTATGGTGTTGTAGTTTAGCTTGGTTAATTTAATTTTTTTCGATTTTTTTTTTATTCTGGAATAATTCCGCAGAAAAAATAACTTGCATATTCTTTGCAATAAAATCATATACCCTGTTCAAAATTCAGAGTAAGTTAATATATTAGAACAATATATAAAAATTAAGATAATGGTCTAGATTTGGTTATACAGGTATCAACGCAATAGAAAAATCAAATTTATATTAAAATTGGACACAGACATTTTCACATCAATTGAAGAACCGTTAAATAATTATTTAACGAAATAATTTTATGAAAGTTTCATAAAATATCCAATATAAAATATTTTCCTTTAAACTGTATTTTAATTGTCATTTACTGTTTTCGTAGTTCAGATCCTGACCTAGAATTCCTTGAATTCATATGGCGTGTATGTGCAGAAAAGTGTACCGTTTCCTGAGTTTTCTTCAATTGTTTCTACAACTTGTGTGTGACACCTGATGATACTCAGGAGTTTGGTTTCACACCACAGTTAACTAAGCGCTTAGTGAAAAGTGATTCGTGTCTTATTTCGTGTTTTGTGTTTTCATGTTTTACAAAACAAGTTTGTATTCTGTATTTTTATTTATAGCTATTTTCAATTTTACACTATTTATTATTGCGTGGATTAACCGAAAAATTTCACGATGCGAAATAGGCCTGCCATTGAATCGGCACTCTACGCAATCTAATTTTTTTAAGATATACCACCAGGAATCAAAAATTAAAAATAGGAGTAAAAAGTAAATTCTTCTAAAAAGAAGGGAATCCCGCCTCATTTCCCTTGGGGATCATTGAGTTAAGGATCAAGCCGGATTAATTTAATTGCTAACAGGATCGCCGAGTGGTAATGGACAATATAGGTAGCGGTAGAGGGTTAAGAGAGATCATTGCCTCGGCAACGGATTGTTAGCAAATTTATTCCCCCCCCCCCCCCCCCCCATCGAAAACCCCCCTCGTCAATCCAACAACCCCCTATTGCCCCTACCCGCCCCCCCTAACCTGCTGGGAGGCGCAGCCAAAGCCCACTTGATTTGGATTATCTCGACTTGCTGTTTGCTTCTCCCTAGTTATTTATTGCTTTTCTGAGTGGAATTACGTCATGGATCAGGCTTATGTTAATGCCACTTCACGGCTTTATAAAAAAAATATCAGGTGCTTAGTGAAAATATTATTTTGGTTCCGATTGAGAAAAAAAAATAATATAAAATAAAAAAATTAATATAAAAAAAAAATATATATATATAAAATTAGGCTAACAATAGTTTATTATACTAATGTAACAAAAATTCAGGATTTAAAGGCGGCTTTAAAGATTCATCCTCAAACTCTACTGTTTCATGATCTTCGCCTTGACTCTAGTAATACCCAAGTAACCGAGCCATTAAGATCCCTTTTGAACCTGTAGTGTCTAAATCAAACTCTTCTAATTCTCTCCTCGACTGGCTGGCCAATTTGTCATTTATATCACCAGACATACTGGTCAGATTATTATTTATTTCCGCCTACTGGCTAGTCATCTTTTCATTTATTTCGGCTGACAAAATTGAATTGAGGCTAGTTACTTTTTCATTTATTTCAGCCGACAAATTAGAATTTAGGATGGATAACCTATCATTAAGCTCAACCGACTGGCTTGCTAATTTTTTGTTTATCTCAGCCGATTGGTTTGTTAATTTAGCATTTATTTCCGCCTTAAGCTCAGCAGACAAATCATTTAAAGCGGCCTTTAAATAGCTATCCTCAAACTCTACTGTTTCAGGATCTACGCCTTGACTCAAGTAATTCAATCAACTCCAATATTCGTGCAGGTTACAAAAATGATAACTTTATAACACTCAATCATATGACTTGCGCTTCGCAGACTCAGACTTAGACTAACTCGCCCAGTCACTTGCTCCTTATATATATATATATATAGCAAAATGAACTTTCTGTAAGGTTCCACGTCTTCGTGGAAGGTGTTGGAACGACGTAGATGGACCTCGAACAATCTAGAACTAAACAGTTCGTTCCAACCGCTTAGTTCCTCCAAAAAACGGCCTGGGATATTAAACCATGTGTTTTTATACTTGACGAATTAACGTTACAATATATATAAGTGCAGTTTATTCTTTAAATGAGATTTTAAACTAACATAAGAAAAATATAACATTAGGCAAACAATAGTGTATTATACTAATATAACAAAAGTTGGATGACCGACTTGTTTGTCATTCACATCCTCCGATCAAGTCTGGTGTCAAAAAAAAAGAATGCACCAAAATACATGTGGCTTGTGGGTGCTTCTTTATTTTATTTATTTATTTGCCTTGCGGGATTTGTGCTATTAGATATTTCCGATATATAGAAGTATTAATACTTTGCTTTCTATTCCACTGGTATTTATGTCAATATTTTTTCACCAAATTGTAGTTACCTAATAGCGATCATTTTTCACCATATTATCGGTAACATCGAACTTTTTCACCGATACTACGCAATATTTTCTCTGCATGCCTAATTGGTTAATTAGTTAGAAAAACTTGTGATAATCAGCTGCAGACTGCAGATCATAATTATAAGTTACAAGAAATATTTACAAATTTTGTGAATATTTTCGCCACCCCTTATTTTTTAGGAATTTGAAATTCTCTGAAGTTTGAATTTTACATTTTACTAAATGAATGGCATTTTTATTTCCATAAGTTGGGTTTGATATTTTAATATTATGCTGATACCTGTGTGTTTTCATCATTCCTGCGAAAAGATCCGAAAAAAGTATATACAGGTTTTTTTTTTTTCAAATATGGGTATCGGAATCGACTAGTGACAACACTTTTTGCACGACGATATCATAGTATATCTCTCTTCCCCCCCCCTCTCTCTCTATCTCATATTTTTATAATTTTATCATAGAAACCTTGAGCCGTATCACACAGCCTATTTAACGGACCTTATGAAGTGACTAATGATCAGTGATTTAAGAGCTGATTCATTGATAAAATAGACGAGGTAATATCATGTTAGGTGCAAAGTAATAATGGACTGGAACGAATTTACATAAACCATTAGCATATTATTCAACAGGTTCATACATACATAACAGGAACATATGTTAATAAAAGCAGCAACACAAACATATGACATGAATTGTAATGATCAGTGGCAAATCATTAATCATCAAGAGCACTATAATAAGCCTAAAACATCGTTTTCTTAAATCAATCAAGAAGAAGAAACATAATATTATAACGTGAAAAAAAAATAATATTTAAAAGATTTCTAGAATTTAATTGAAACAATTACCTACTGTTATAGTACATGTTTTTGACTGTTTTAATACATGTTGTGACTGTTCGCGAACCTTCTACACTTATTGGGAACCA